>BSBN01001715.1:8750000-10000000 GCA_027924645.1 Cunninghamia lanceolata
CCCCTTCTGACCATTTCCTAACTATTCATAATTGATTCTTTTAACCGCACATTAATCTCTAATTATTCATTACCTCTTATTGAAGGAAATCATATCGATTTATTTAACTTCTTGCCCTTGTTGCGATAGGATCTGCATTCACCCCAAATAGAATTGAAATAAAATGAAACAAGAAAATTAAATAGAATAACCCAATGCCCTTGCATCACTTACTATGTTGGTGACCCTGTTGATAGGACATATACCTCAAACTATGTCATCAAAATAGGTTGCAATTGTTATTGCATGGATGGAGTAACATTTAAACAACTATCTTCTATAGCTCTTTAATCAAAAGTTGACTACAAAATTAGCTACAAAAGAATCAATGTGACTTACAAGATTATTGGAATATTTTTTTCATTTGGGTGCTGTTACAAGTCCCACTTTATTATATGATAAAACTACTTACTCTTACCAAAGAATCTTATTTCCAGAAATAAAGCACATTTAAAGTTTATGGGCTCTTAATTCAAGGGAAAATCATTCCATCCTAATATTATTCTTTAGTTCTACAAGACTAATTATCATATGGAAGATATACTATGTCAAGAAGATCTGGATTGGGCTCCTAGTAATCACAAAGAAATTATATATGCAATAAAGCATCAAACCTCTATGGAGTTTCAAATTCTTAAAATTTAAATTAATGCTTGGCCATAAGGAGTTTCCATTGAGGGGGAGTGTGCATGACAAGGTCACCTCTAGATGTAATACCTAAGGCATAAAATAAGACCTTAGGCATTTTAACACCTTAGAATGGCTAAATCCTTGGATGTAAGACCTAATAGTCATTTGACCTCTAGGCATTGTATGTAATCCCTATGGACATATTGAAAGTTCTTCTCTCTATATATCTTCCACCTATAAAAGCATTGTATTATATAATACCTATAGGAACTATGTAATGAACCTGGGGGGATGGTTTTAGGAGTTTTGAGCTCTAATAGAAACATTGTAAGACCTCAGTTAAGCATCATTTATAAAACATTAAGATTATAAATTGTGACAACATGACTTTCATGTAGTCTGGAATACATGCTCTTCATTTTGGCATATATTTGTGTCCCAGTTATCACTGTCAAAGAAGACCTACTTTACTATGGTAATTCTTTTTTTCTTTTATAGAATTTGACATGTGATGCCCCCATTAAAACATTAAGGGGGAGTGTTAGAACATAATGTTAATGGTCATACCCTTATAGCATTTATATATTATTCTAGTATAAGGTTATTAAACCTTATGTTATAAAGTATATACCATGTTTATTAATTAATAATCTAATAGCTATTAGATTATTAATTTTTATAAATGGTTGCTTTGAAAAGGTGTGACTAATACCCCTTTAGGTATATTTCCACCCCTTTTCCTATATTTAAGGAGGTTCTCTCTCATTTGAGAGAAAGGAAGTTTGGAGATTTATAGTGAATTATATCACCATGCACAGGAGGTATTATTGCCTTATGGAAGTATGTAGAGGAGTATAACCCCAAGTTTAGTCTATTTCTTAATAGACTATTTTTTATAAGTGTTTTAATAAAATTATGCTTTATGGGATTTTTTACCCTAAAGGGTTTTCTCCATGTATATCTTGTGTAATGTGTTAAACTCATGCTTGTATTTATATTTAATTATTTTTGTCTATAATGATTAGTATCCCAAGATCCTAATTTCTAACACACTTGCCTAGAAAAACACTCATATACCAAATGTTGGGAATTCAATCATTGATATAGTTGACTAATAAAGAGGTATTTTGGAACACATTAAGATTATATGATCAAATATAGTTATGTTTATTATATAACTCAATTAAGAAACATTAAAGAAAGCACATGAAGTAATACATAAGTCATAGATATACCTGAGATAGAAATTACATTTGAAATCCTTATGGAAAAAACCCACTATATAAAGGACATTAACAATTGTACTATTCAAGAAAGATACATCCAATACAGTATGTTTCTTTAACATATTTTTAATCTATAAACTAAGTGTACAACCTCCAACTAGGACTCTGCACCTCTAGGATACAATTAATAAGACCAATCCCACTCTAACCAACCTTGGCACATCTGTACAAGTAGATAGATATAGTCATTCATGGAATACCAAACATCTAACTATCTAATTACAACATAGAATACCAAATCACACATACTATTGATTGCTATTTCCTAAACCATGCACATGTCTTGGTGTATTATAACCAAACACTATCCATGGCTTGTGGTAGTAGAGACAAACACTTAATTGATCCTATCTATACTTGAAGTAACTCCATACAACCCTTATAACATTACCATGCCTCTAGGCATCATCACATGTATTCCAACAATGTTGCAAATGCTCTTGTACTGTCATACACACTGCTAGTGACATATCTATAATTATGAAGTTATGAGTTCTCCTCCAAATGACTTGTGGTTGGGAACATGTCAACATTAGACTAAGATAAGCCTCCATGTTAAACTACAACACAACTTGAAACTCATAGAAAAATTCTACAACATACCATAATTATTTATAAATCTATGACCATATAATTGTTAATATGGACTTAGAGTAAAGTTCAACAACTTCCACCATTGGAAACTATACCAAGAAGTTTCTACAAGTGAATAGCACACCAATGTTACAACACCTACACCCCTAATTTGAATCATGCTAAGGGTTGGATATTTTATTAGATGTAGCTTTGATATAATGTTATAGATATTGCATCATCGATTGTAATATACTATGCTTCATCTATCTTGTGTTGTGTAATACACCTAGTGTTTTATTGAGTGTGCAAGCATAGGTTTTCCCCAACAATGATAAATTAGAAATAATTATCTTGGGCAAAAGTGTTGTGTTTTATTGAGTGTTGCATCTAACCTCATCCAATGAGTTGGAAAACTAACCATCCCAAGCATCTTATGGGTATCTTCCTATCCCACACAAATCAAGGTCAACCTTCTTCAAGGAACCTAAAAACTAGGAAATGAGTGGTTTTACCCAAAAACATTCTTCCTAATGCACATAAAAATTAAAATCTATGAGATAATTCATTACTCCATATATCATGCACTTTTCATAAAATTTAAATTCTAATAAAATAAAATAAATTTTCAAATTATCCAAGGTCTACCATTAATGGATCTTCAAGCATCCTTCCAAAAATCCATCCCCAGATTTTTTCTAAAACTCAAAATTTTAAAACTCAAAAGATAACCTTTTGTTCCTAGTTTCCCCAATAGAAAACACATAATAATTTTTGATGCAGGAGCATCCCAAGTGAACAAGTTATCCGGCATCAACCAAAAATAGTTGCAAAAATTCAAGCTTGTTAATGGTCTTCTTTTTATGATAGGATGGTGTAAAACTAGCCAATATTATCAAATAGTTGAAAAGCTCTTCAAGATAGCACTAGAGGAGAATTATAATGGGGATCACTTTCTTGTATTTGGTATTTGCCTAGGCCTTGAGCTTGTTAGCATGATCCTTAGCCAGGTTTTCTCTAAATTTGCTTAACAAGCTAACAACAAAAGGCTTATTATGAAAAATCACATGTTTTGATTGTCACCTGAGCAAATTCAAGAAAATACTAAACTATCAAACTTCTTCAAAATACTTACAACCAATATGGGTGAATGTGGCAAGACCTATGTCTCAACAATGCAAGGATACAACTATCCTGTTATAGGATTCTAATGGCACCCAAAGAAAATTGTGTTTTAGTCAGGAGTGGAAATGATTCCACACTCTGAAGATGCTACTTGAGTAACTAAAAATGTTGCAAGCTTTTAATCAGTGAGGCTTGAAAGTCAAGCCAAAGGCCAAGCGAAAAAAATAGAGTAAGCATGGATGATGCATTTATGGAGCAATTTATTACTTGCCATATTAGCTCAAAGAAAATGATATAGATCTCTATGGGTCAGAAGCAATAAGTTTAGTGCAATGTGATATTCCATTTAATAATGTTGCTTATCTCAACCAGTTCCATGAAACTACCACCGGAGGAAGTTGTTATATATAGAGAGATGTTTTTACTAAAGTTGTCATGTATTTAGCGGTAACATAGCTACTTTAAGCATAGTGGGAGTGTTAAAATATTTTGCACATCTATACAAAATACATATCCATCACTATGATTCTTGTGGGTGACGTTTTACATACTCAAGCAATCAAAACTGGTCTTTTTCATTTTCTTCTACTCTATAGTATATAAAGAAACAAACATATGAATATGAAGGAGAGGAATCACTACCAAAAGGGGGGAGTTATATATATATAGGCAAAACATCCAACAAGGTAGAGAAAAGTAAGAAAGGCATGGCTAGAAGAGAGGGAATTGTGCAATCAGAGGGAAGGAGTCTGCTACTCAGAGAAAATAATAGGGTGTGAAGACAATGGAATGAGTTGACATTCGTATCTTTGCTTCAGATTAAATAAAATCAAAAGAAACACTAAGTGGGAGATGGCAAAGGGTGAAACCAAGGAAAAGGAACAACTAAGATAAAAATGCCACACGGAGGTGAAAAAGAGACATACGTAAGGAGATTTGGCATCCCTGAGGGAAAAGGAAGCAAATAGAGAAGAAGCACTGTAGTAGAATGAGGAATGAGGTGAATTGAAGATGATGATAGTAGACTGATATCATAGAGGAGATAGTATTCATTAGGAAAAGAAAATGAATGTTTCTATACTTGTGAGAGAGGCCATTAAGGGCTGACAATGTAAATAAGCATTATAAGTACATGTGAATTTTTGTTTCAAATAAGAATAAAACTTTGAGTGTGTTGGTAACTATTATTTTCAATCTTTATTCTATCATTTGATCAATTTGGATGTGAGTGATTGGATTGTGAGATGTGAGCCATTGGTTGTGATTTGGAATCAGAGGAGGGTTCTCTTTCATCAAATGGTATCAGAGCTGGAGTTCTTGAGTGCATAGGCAGAGCATCGAATGTGAGGCAACCTATACCAGGACCTGTGGAAGAGTGAAGTAGTTGTGGAGAGCTCGTGTGAGGATTATTGTAGGTAGAGAAGCCCTGAGAAATTGAAATCTAGAGAGCCGCGAAGAATTGTAGGTTGTGAAGATTGTGATGTGGATAGCAGAAGATTACAGCAGTAGATGAGATGTGGATATACTTGAGGAATCCCATGATATGGGAAGGTTGGAGGTAGTATGAAGAGTGAAAGACTCTTGAGATGATGGTAGGTATAAATGAGAGATTATATAAGAGATTGAGCATATTGGAAGCATGGAAGTGTGAAGAAATTATCAAGCATAACAAAGGAAAGAGTGATAACTTTGTAGTGAAGGTATGCCATGAGAAAGGCATGATAGGAAAGGATGAGGAAGATGAAGAGTTGTGTGCAGTAGTGGTTGAAAATGAAGAGGTAGGCAACAAGAATGAAGAGGATGAAGATGTATCTATGGAGGATGTGATTGTAGCAGTGGAATGTGAAGAGGTTACATTAGATACCAATGATGGAGATGATCTAACGTTGAAGTTGTTGGCAATAGAAGAAGAATGGATGGAAAAGATGCACGTCACAACAAATGACGAAGAAGCTAATGTTGTAGCAGCAAAGGAAAAAGAGGTAAATCATGAACATTTTGATTTCATTTGTGATCATTCTTCCATAGTGAGAATAGAAGAGGATGTTGTTGTAGAGGAAGAAATAGTAGTTGTAGATTTGTATGTAGACACTGCATATTTGTATATAGAGGTTGTAGAAAATGCTACAGGATTTTGGTGGAGGTGGTTAGTTTGTGGTGGGTTGGATCCCACAAAGGAGGAGAGGAGAGTAGAGATAATTTGTTGGAGGAGGATGGTACATGGTGGATGTGAATCCGTGAGAGGAAAGAGGAGTGGTGAATGGAGTTGTGGGAGGAAGATGATGGTTGTTTCGACATGATGTTGGAAGAAGAGTAAGAAATAGTTTTGGTGCACTTTCTTCAACAATGGAGTTTGGTACAAGTTGGTTGCAACCTGGAAGGGTAGTTTAACTACTGAACTCTGCATTTGTGAGCCTATGCTCACAAACTTTCTACCAGGCGCATCAGATGCAGGAGCATCCCAGGTGAACAAGTTATCTAGCATCAACTAAAAATAGTTGCAAAAATTCAAGCTTGTTAATGGTCTTTTTTTTATGAGAGGATGGTGTAAAACTGGTCTATATTATCAAATAGTTGAAAATCTCTTCAAGCTAGCATTGCAGGAGAATGATAGTGGGGATCACTTTCCTGTATTGAGAATTTGCCTAGGCTTTGAGCTTGTTAGCATGATCCTTAGCTAGGTTTTCTCTAAGTTTTCTTAACAAGATAACAACAAAAGGCTTATTATGTAAAATCACATGTTTGGATTGTCACCTAAGCAAATTCAAGAATATATTGAACTATAAAACTTCTTCAAAATACTTACAACCAATATGGGTGAAAGTGGCAAGACCTATGTCTCAACAGTGCAAGGCTACAACTATCATGTTACATGATTCCAATGGAACCCAGAGAAAATTGTGTTTTAGTGGGGAGTGGAAATGGTTCCACACTTTGAAGATTCTACTTGAGTAACTCAACATGTTGCAAGATTTTTATTAGTGAGGCTCAAAAGTCAAGCCAAAGGCCAAGCGAAAAAGAAATAGAGTAAGGATGGATGATGCATTTATGGAGCAATTTGTTACTTGCCATTTTAGCTTACATAAAATGATACAGATCTGTATGGGTTAGAAGTAACAAGTATAGAGTAATGTGATATTCCATTTAATAATGTTGCTTATCTCAACTAGTTCCATGAAACTACCGCCTGAGGAAGTTGCTATATATAGAGAGATATTTTTACTAAAGTTGTCGTGCATTTAGAGGACAACATAACCTCTTTAAGCATAGTGGGAGTGTTACAATTTATTTTTCACATCTATACAAAAGACATATCCATTACTATGATTCTTATTTAGTGATGTTTTACATATGTAGGTGATCAAAACTTGGTCTTTTTCATTCTCTTCTACTCTGTAGTATATAAAGGAAAAAACATATGAATATGAAGGAGAGGAATCACTGCCAAAAGGGGGGAAGTTTAATATATATATATATATATATATATAAAGGGAGTTAAACATCCAACATGGTAGAGAAAAGTAAGAAAGGTGCAGCGAAAAGATATATATATATATATATATATATATATATATATATATATATATATATATATATATATATATATATATATATATATATATATATATATATATATATATATAAAGGGAGGTTAAACATCCAACATGGTAGAGAAAAGTAAGAAAGGTGTAGCCAAAAGAGAGGGAATTGCATAGTCAAAGGGAAGGAGTTTGTTGCTCAAAGAAAACAATAGGGTGTGAAGACAATGGAATGAGTTGGCATTCGTATCTTTGCTTCAGAAAGAATAAAATCAAAAGAAACACTAAGTGGGAGATGGGAAAGGGCACAACCAAGGAATAAGAACAACTAAGATAAAAATGTCACACATAGATTAAAAGAGGCATACACAAGGAGATTTGGCATTGTTGAGGGAAAAGGAAGCAAATAGAGAAGAAAGACTGTAGCAGAATGAGGAAGGAGGTGAATTGAAGATGATGATAGTAGACTGGTATCATAGAGGGGATGGTATTCATTAGGAAAAGAAAATTAATGTTTCTATGCTTGTGAGAGAGGCCATTGAGGGCCAATAATGTAAATAAGTGTTGCAGATATGTGAATTTTTTTTCAAATAAGAATAAAACTTTGAGTGTGTTGGTAACTATTAGTTGCAATCTTTATTCTATCATTTGATCAATGTGGATGTGAGTGATTGGATTGTGAGGTGTGAGCCATTGGTTGTGATTTGACATGAGAGGTGGTTCTCTTGCATCAATTTCAAAAAGGTTTGTGTGCGTTAAATAGACAAATACATGTCATTTTCATGAAAATCAGAAATGCAAAAATTAAAATTGTAAGAATATGCTCTTATTCTATTTCCACCAAACAACACACTTTTCACATCACATTTCATATTTAGAAATATTTTCCAGGGTTTGGGTAGGAAAATCAATTTTCCAAAAATGAATTCCTACAACTAAAAATTTGAAATAAAAATTCAAATAACAAACAAAATGGAGAAATACCTCAATCAATTTGAAGGTAATGGCAAGGTGAATTTTTTCCCCTCTACAAGTAAATCTTATGCAGGAGCATCCTTGGTTCAAGAGAAATCTTGCATCAACCAAAAATATTTGCATTTCATTTTGTTTCTTTCATTTTCCCAGTTCAGTACATTCAATTTTAAGTTAGTTGCAGTTTGAGTAGATTGGTCCTCATTCTATCATAGTTTCATTCTAGACCTTGTGGAGCTAGACTTAGTATCTAGACATCTTCATATACATCAAATCCAAATTTCAGATCATTTGGATCAATTTCTAGAAAGATATCGCTATCAAAAGATAGATTGTTTTCTCAGAGAAGAGCATTCAGATAGTCTTAGACAATCAGCTAAAGGAGAAGACTTGCGGAGTACTTTAGTTACTTGTGAAGCTAAAAGACACATTATTCAAGGTACTTTGAGATGTGGCCAACCTTCCTTGAGATCTGCACGCTATTTCATTCACTTACAGAGGACTCCCATATGTTTGGGTCCAACCTATTTGTGTACACATGTTACATCTCTTTCATTAGAGTTTGTGATATGTATGGCTGACATGGAGGAATCTTGTGATTTAGAGATGATATATAGTCATGTAATGGATGCCTAGGAAAGTACTGAATCAAAATATGAAGTTGTAATCTTAGATTTTGTTCTACAAAGTACTTCAAAGTTGTATCTTGTGCATATGTTGTAACTGGAGAACCAGGCTTATGAGCCCTAATCTGTAAGCCTGCATGTTGCCAACATATTTGTATTTTGGATCTCTGATATATTGAATTACTAAATCTGCATTTGTATTCTATAATTGAATTGCTTCCATGGTGTTTACTCTTGCTGCATGGCCTAGATAGTTCACTTTGTGGACCCTCCTAACCGTGACTGCACCAAGTGGTATCAGAGTGAAGCTTGAATCCTTTGGGAGAAAAGTGAGTGAAGTTTGCAAAGGCATTCCATAAGACCTTGCTATTAACCAATCATAGAATTTGAGGCAAACTACCTATGTTGTCAACCGATCACTAATTGTGAGGCCCAGTTGTCACCTTGTAGCCTGATCGCCAAATTTGAGATAGTTACACTTGATCTTAGGAAGAGATGCCGCTAAGGAGAATACTTGTTGTTGGTACTATGGATGGAAGAATGGATGAGATGATGGAGATGATGAAGATAATGTGGATTCGATTGGATTCTATTGAAGAAGATTTAAGAAGAGGACTTACGCCTCAACCTAATGTTGAAAGTGATGATGATGAAGAATTTCAATCCACTAACCAAAATGAAGAAACCCTAGGAGAAGAAGAAGAATTAGATCAATTGAAGATGTTGCAAGCTATTTTGAAGATTGGGAAAAGACCTAGAGTGGATGTACCAAACTATGCTAGGAAATTGAATCCTAAGGAGTTGATTGATTGGATAAATGACTTAGAAGAATACTTTGAATATGAAGAAATTAAAGATCCGGAGAAGGTGAAATTTGCAAAGACTAAGTTGAAAGGACATGTTGATATTTGGTGGAAAGAAGCACAGTTGGATAGAAACATAAGAGGAAAAGGGAAGATCATAAAGTGGGATAGAATGGTGACAAAGTTGAAGAATTAGTTTATACCTGCTGACTATGAATTGGAACTGTTGAAGAGATTGCAGAACTTGAGACAAAAGGAAAAATATGTGAAGGAGTACACTGAAAAAATTCATAAGATGATCATAAGGACAGGACATAGTGAAGCAAGCAAGGAGAAAGTTGCAAGACACATCAATGGACTAAGATTGAAAATTCAAGAAGAACTGAGTTTGGTAAGGATGACACCATTGGAAGAAGCATATCAATTTTCCCTAAAAGTTGAAGAAAAGGTGAACAATAAGCATGAGCAAAGACATAGAAGTAGAAGAGGTAAATTTTAGAAAGGTAGAACATTTTCTAAAGGAGAAAGATCATTTGTGGAGTAGAGCATACAAGATTGCACATTTAATAAGGAAGACAAAGATAGTAATTCATACTGAAGAGATGATAGAACTTTCTACTGTAGAGGAAGCCCTAATTCATATCAGAGTGAAGGATACAAAAGAGATGGGAGAGGAATTGATAGGAGAACATTCAGAGAAACCTATTTGAAGTGTGGAGGTGAAGGACATAGAGCATTTGAATGTCATCAAGGAAGTACAAGCAAGAAGACAGAGAACAGTGGAAGAGCAACCTATGTGGAAGAAGAACTTATTGGATCACCTAATTTAGTAGGTAAACCTAAGAAAGGAGAATCACTTGTCACAAGGAGAGTACTATTTTAAGCAAAGACAAATGAAGAACTACTAGAGAGGAAATGTTTGTTCTAGACTTGATGCAAATTAGGAGGTAAATGGTGTAAGGTTGTAATTGATAGTAGTAGTTCAGATAATTTAGTTTCAGAGGAAATGGTGACTAAGCTAAAGTTGGAAAGATTGAAAACCCTAAGCCATATCAGATAGCATGGATTCAGGATGATCATAAGGTACTAGTGAGTGAACAATGTTTGGTGAAATTTCATATTGGATCTTATCATGATAAAGCATTGTGTGATATTATGCCTATGGATGTATGCCATATTTTGTTGGGTAGACCATAGCAGTATGATAGAAAATACATATATGATGGAAGAAAAAAACATACACTATAACATCAGATAGAAAGAGAATTACTTTGATTCCTTTGGAATATAATCCTAAGAGTGAAGTATGTGGGAATGCTAGAATATATTTGCTTGATGGAAGTAAATTTCTGGATGGTTTGAGACATGAGAATACATGTTATGCTTTGATTCCTAAGAAGCCTGAAGCCCTAAAGACAAAGACTTAAGAATCACAACCAGAGGAGATAACTGAGTTGTTGATAGAGTATGAAGACACCATATTAGATAATGTACCTGAAGGATTGCCACCAATAAGGAGTATCATTCATAGCATGGATCTTATTCCTGGAGCACATAGAATGAAACCAGTAGAGAATGAAGAATTAAATAGATAGATACATGAATTGTTGAGGAAATATTTGACCAAAGAAACTTTGAGTCCTTGTGCAATATCGATCATGCTAGCACCAAAAAAAATGGAGAATAGAGAATGTGTATAGATTCTAGAGCAATCAACAAGATTGCAGTTAAGTATAGATTTCCTTTACCTAGGATGGATGACATTATGGTTTGTTTGAGTGGAGCAAAATATTTTACAAAGATAGACTTGAAGAGCAGATACCATCAGATTAGAATCAAAGAAGGAGATGAATGGATGACTGCTTTTAAGACAAATGAAGGATTGTATGAGTGGTTAGTGATGCCTTTTGGATTGCCAAATGCATCAAGTACTTTCATGTGATTGATGAATGAAGTATTGAAGAAATTCTTGGGTAAGTTTGTTATTGTGTATTTGGATGATATTCCAATTTTTAGTAAGACAAAAGAAGAACATTTGTGGCACCTGAGACAAGTATTACTGAGGTTGAGAGAAGAGAAATTGCTAATAAACATCAAGAAGTGTAGTTTCATGAAGGAAGAATTAGTATACTTGGGATTTGTGATTTTTGCGGAAGGATTGAAGATGGACCCTGAGAAAGTTAGAGCAATTGTTCAATGGCCTACTGTTAGAATCTGAAAAGATTAATAACCCAGAAAACTAGTGCAAAGAATAGATATTAAAACTATGAATGCAAATGATACGAAATCAAAATAGCAACACAGAGTTAGTCTCCAAGAGAGTAATGCAAATGCTAGAAGCAAAATAGCATTAAGAGGATGCAAAAGCAAAAGATGCAAAATACAAGCCAGGTAGCATGCTTATATAGACTAGGAAGAGAGAGGAGGTGGCAACACCGACCAATGAGGAGCAACCATCTATCGGACTAAAGATAGCAAAGTATCTTCCCAAGATAGCTAATGGATGCTCACATGTAGGAAGGTGACACCTCGCAACTACTCACCTAATAAGACATGCTTTATTAACCTAAGCGAGATTAATAGAAGTGTAGGAAAAACCTAGGAATATAGGAAAAATAAATAATCCATCTAGGAAATAAAAACCTACACTAACACCCCCCCATAAGCGAAGCTTAGGTGGATGTAGAAATGGGTCCCGGCAAATCAAGCCTGATGAGGTACCCATGTACATAAAATTCCCCCCCAAACAGAGAGAAAAGAGACCCCCCCAAAAGTAGAGAGAGTCAGGACTCCGAGTGAGAGGAAGAAGCCCCCCCAGAAGATGAAGCATCCCGCACCCCCAGCAAAGCTCGCAAATGAAGGAACTTGCTCTCAGTGAAGGGTTTGGTGAAGATATCAGCAACCTGCTCGGAAGTCGGACAGTAGCGAAGGTCGATGACGTGGCCATGGATGAGCTCCCGGATGTAGTGCATGTGGACCTCTATGTGTTTGGTCCGCTGATGATGGACCGGATTCCGTGAGATCTGAATAGCACTCTGGTTGTCACAAAATATGACTGATGGCCGTCTGATCTGGATACCAAACTCAGTGAGAAGATTCTGAAGCCAAATGGCCTCAGTAGAGGCATTCACAGCCCCCCGATACTCGGCCTCAGTAGAAGATAGAGCAATAGCAGATTGCTTCTTACTCGACCAACAAACAGGACCTGAACCAAGTGAGAAGCTGTAACCTGAAGTAGACTTGCGATCCTGAGAATCGCCCGCCCAATCTGAATCTGTGTAGCCCACCAAGTCAAGCTCAATACCCGCTGCATAGTGAATCCCAAAACTGTGAGAACCCTGAATGTAGTGAAGGATCCGCTTGGCTGCTTTCCAGTGCAGCTCATGAGGCTCCTGCATGAATCGAGAGACCATGCCTACAGCATATGAAATGTCAGGTCTCGTATGAGTCAGATAAATGAGACTCCCAACAAGCTGTCGGTACAAAGTGCCATCAACAAGTGGAGAAGAACACTGAGCCTCAAGTTTGACTCCAGAAAGAAAGGGAGTCGGAGCAGGCTTACAGTCAGCCATATGAAACCTCGAGAGCAAATCTAGAGCATACTTGGACTGTGTGATGGTGATCCCAGAAGAAGACTGGTAGATCTCAATCCCGAGAAAGTAATGCAACAAGCCCAAGTCAGTCATCAAAAACCTGTCATGAAGGGCAGTTTTGACAGCCCCAATGGTGGATGAAGAACTCCCTGTGATCAGCAAGTCATCAACATACAGAACTAGAAATAGGAGTGAATCATCCTGCTGCAGAATGTAGACATTGGGATCAGAATGGCACCGAGTGAACCCAACTGATAGAAGGAAGGAATCCATCTTGGCATACCAGGCTCGAGGAGCCTGTTTGAGGCCATAGAGAGACTTCCGAAGAAGGCACACAAGTGAAGAATCCTGAAGGAACCCCTGTGGCTGCTCCATGTAGATCTCCTCCTGAAGGTCACCGTGAAGAAAAGCACTCTTCACATCCATCTGGTGTACTTCCCAACGATTAGCTGCAGCAATGGCAAGAACAAGTCGGATGGAATTCATTCGGGCAACTGGCGCAAAAGTCTCAGAGTAGTCAATCCCAGGAACCTGGGAGAATCCTTTGGCGACCAAGCGAGCCTTATACTTGTCAACCGACCCATCTGCTGCAAATTTTGTCCGATAGATCCACTTACATCGAACAAGTTTTCTTCCCTTAGGAAGAGGGACAAGATCCCAAGTGTGGTTCCTCATCAAGGAACTATACTCCTCCTGCATAGCTGTATCCCACTCAGGAATACCAGAAGCCTCATGAAAAGACTGTGGATCTGAGGCAGTAGCAATGAAGACATGTGGAACATCCTGGAACTGTGAACGAGTTCGCCTGGTGTCTGATGGATCCCCAACCCAATCACCTGCAGACTGCAAGGTCTGTCTAGCCCAAAGTGGACCGGAAGATGGAGAATCTGGAGGGGAATCATCAACCTCTGAATGATGACTAGGAGAGGAAGGAGGTGAGTCCTCTGAATCGCTCTCTGCATCAGAAGTGGAGGTAGAAGACTGCTCAGGTGAATCTGACTCATCAGAAGATCTGTCATGTATCCCAAGTGACTCCAATGTCAAAGTAGAAGGAGTTGGAGAAATGATAGAAAGTGAGCTTGAAGAGCCCTCCTCAAACTGAACACTCCTCTCGATGAACAACTCATGTGTAGTAGGGTGGAGCAACCGATAACCCTTCACACCATCGGGATAACCTACAAATATGCAAGGTCTGCTCTGCGGATCCAAGGCCTTGCGTTTCTCTGTAGGAATGTGGGCCCATGCAGGAGAACCAAAAACTTGAAAGTGCTTAACTGATGGTTTCCGACCGCTCCAAGCTTCAAAAGGAGTGACTCCCTTCAAGGCTCGGTGAGGAACACGGTTCTGGATATAACAAGCACAGTTAATGGCCTCTGCCCAATACTGTGGTGCAAGAGATCTGGAGTGAATCATGCAGTTCGCCATTTCCTTCAAGGACCTATTCTTCCGTTCTGCAACACCGTTCTGCTGAGGATTGTATGGAACTGAATGCTGCAAATCAATCCCCTCTGAAGTGCAAAACCTCTCAAACCGATGGTTGACATACTCACCACCATTGTCAGTGCGCAAAACTTTGATGGCTTTCCCAGATTGCTTCTCTACAAAAGTCTTGAAGTCTTGAAAATGATCAAATACCTCTGACTTCTGTTTGAGAAAGTACACCCAAGTATATCGAGAAAAGTCATCAATGAATGTGAGGACATATCTAGCCCTGCTGAAGGAAGGATGCTGAAATGGACCAGCCAAATCACTGTGAACTAACTCCAGTATCTGTGAAGCTCTCCATGCCTTACCTTTGTCAAACTTTTCCTTAGGATGCTTACCAAGAATGCAACCTTGGCAAACACCACCTGAAAACTGAACTGAAGGCAACCCTGTGACCATGCTCTGCTGGTTAAGCTGCTGCAAGTAGCGGAAGTTAAGATGGCCAAACCGCTCATGCCATAATCTACTCACATCATTAGAATGAGTGAGCAAAACAGTCGAAGGAGGATCAGGAACAAAGTGAGAAAACAGATAGAGCCGTGACTGATGATCTGCTCTCCCAACTGCAACTGTAGAACCACTGTGCAACTCACGAATCTCCACTGAATCAGGAGTGAACTCAAGCCGCTTGCCTGAACCTGTGTGAGTGATCTGATATACCGATAGGAGATTAGTTGATAATGAGGGCACACAAAGAACATCATGGAATGTGCCATCCCCCACATCAACAGACCCTCTCCCACACACCTCAACAGGAGTGTTATCACCCATCAAAATAGAAGGCATAGTACACGGCTCCAAGGATGCAAGTTCTTCCTTAGATGAAGCCATGTGGTGTGAAGCACCCGAATCAAGAACCCAAGTGGATGGTGAAGAAGCAACTGCAACAAGGGCCTTGCCCTTTCCTTTCCCCTTGCTGTTTTCTTTCGCCTTATTAGACCCCTCATTAGAACTCTGTTTGATAGACTCAGGAACACTGATATTATTCTTCTCAAGAATGTGTGTCAAGTGATCAATTTGTTTCTTCAGACATTTATGTTCATCATGACCGGGTCTTTTACAATAGGCACATTGGACCCTCTCTTTCTTAGGCTTGTCACCCTTGGAATATTGGGTCTCATTAGTTGCTTTTGAAGCAACCGTTATCTGATCCTTCTTCTCCTTGCTATTCTTTTGTTTCTTATCCTTACTATTGTTGTTACTACTTTGTCCTTTCTGTTCTTTTGTGCCTTGGTTGGCAGCCAAGGCATGTGACTTAGAGGACTTAAGAGTGCCCATCTGGATTAGCTTGTCCTGTTCCCGAGTGAGATTGACAGCAAAATCATCTAAAGATGGCATGGTGAATTGAGTACCAAGTGCACCCTTAGTAGCATAGAAAGTAGAAACAAACACAGAATATTCTGAACTTAGCTTAGAGAGAATACTAAGAATCAGTTGTTCATCTTTCTTTTCAATTCCACATTGTTTTAACTGCAGCCTTAGTGATTTCAATTTGGTGAAGAAATCCTGGATTGTGTTGAAATTGCCTGGACTTAAACTAATTAGTTCATTTTCCAACATATGACCCCTCATTGAATCTTGTGTGCCAAATAGTGTTTCTAGCTTTGTCCAGATTTCATTTGGTGTATTCAAAGACTCAATGTGAAAGAGCAAATCAGGAGAAACAGACAAACACAATGTTCCATATGCCTCATCACATTTGTTAAACCACTTAGGCTTATCTTCATCTTTAGCAGGTTCAGTTTCAAGTCCCATAGTTATCCTATTTAATCCAGCTTTCCTTAAGTGAATTGTCATGCGTGATTTCCACTCAAAGTAATTGTATGGAGTTAGGATGGGCAGATTTGTTTGATCCATGATGAAGAAATGCAGAGAAGAAGTGCTGAAAAGAAGAGAACCGAACCAAGACAACCCCCCCTTTTCACTCAATCAAAGAACCCCCCCAATAAAATATGATTTGGCACTTTATATTAGTGCATTTACAACTACCACTAGCAATAAATACTAAGTGGTCTTGATTTCAATGCATTACAAAACCCTCATGAAGAGCATATGCTGAAAATACAACTTTGGCATAATATCCAGAGAAATAAACAGCACCACTGCAATCTACTCGAAAAATCATGCACTTTCAAAAAAAGAATCGCCTCGATACGAGGTCGTATGTGAAAGTTATGATCCTCCGAAGTTCCCAAAACGAGAACCGTGCAATGTCACGACTGAGAATCTGCAATTTCTAAAAAATCGTGGCATCAAAATCAAAAAACGACTGCACTAGTGCATAGAGCACGAAAAAATAGCCAAAATCAAAAAAAAATTCGTGGGAAAAGGAGTCCGTATGAGCAAGAACAGAGCATTTGAAAACTGTCTTCAGAACTGCAACTGCCAACGGAGAGGGGTCCTGCTGTAGCTTTCTGAGCGCGTTTCTGTAAAATATACAAACTGCATGCAAAAACAGAAAGATACCCAGATGGTTTTTCTGTGCTGCGAACAAAACCCAGAAGGCGTTTTTCTTGCAAATGCACAGAAGATGTTGCTCCAGTGTAAATGGAACGCCTTTAGCTACAAAAAACGACCCCAACAACCAAAAAACGACATGCAAAGGCTGAATCAGATGCTGGAACCTGCAATATTGATTCAAAGGACCAAATATGCAAGCTGGTTGTCAGATTTGAGCTTGAAACCCCGGTTCCGCAACTGTGTATGACGATCTCCGATTTCGGTGAAACGAAAGCCAAATCTGACTTTCTCAAGCCTCCTGGACGCGTTGGAACAGCCAGAAATGCTGCCAGTATAACCAGAAATGCTGCAATCACCCAGATTTCATAAAACACATGTGCAACCCCAGAGATTAAAAAAGTTTCCGTCAAACTTTTCTGATTCTCAAGATCATCCGAAGATGCAAGAGAAGAGCATACTGAGTTTTTCAAAAACCTGCAATAAGATTTATTAGCCCCCCCCGAATCTCTCAAATATGGAAACTAAAATCTACTCTTGCACATAGAATAGCTCTGATACCATGTTAGAATCTGAAAAGATTAATAACCCAGAAAACTAGTGCAAAGAATAGATATTAAAACTATGAATGCAAATGATACGAAATCAAAATAGCAACACAGAGTTAGTCTCCAAGAGAGTAATGCAAATGCTAGAAGCAAAATAGCATTAAGAGGATGCAAAAGCAAAAGATGCAAAATACAAGCCAGGTAGCATGCTTATATAGACTAGGAAGAGAGAGGAGGTGGCAACACCGACCAATGAGGAGCAACCATCTATCGGACTAAAGATAGCAAAGTATCTTCCCAAGATAGCTAATGGATGCTCACATGTAGGAAGGTGACACCTCGCAACTACTCACCTAATAAGACATGCTTTATTAACCTAAGCGAGATTAATAGAAGTGTAGGAAAAACCTAGGAATATAGGAAAAATAAATAATCCATCTAGGAAATAAAAACCTACACTAACACCTACACCTAAGAGCATTGGAGAAGTCAGATCATTTCATGGATTAGCTAGTTTCTACTAGAAGTTCATCAGAAATTTCAATTCAATATGTAACCCTATGCCAGAGACAATGAGAGATGATAGAAAAGACTTTAAGTGGACATTAGGAGTAGATAAAAGTTTTGAGTTGTTGAAGAAGAAAGTAACAAAGCAACCTATGTTAGCATTACTAGATTTCGATAAGGTATTTCAAGTAGACAATGATGCAAGTGGAAATGCAATTGGAGCAGTGTTAAGTCAAGAAGGTAGACCTGTAGTATATTTTAGTGAGAAGTTGAATGATGCAAGGAGAAGATATTCAATTTATGATCAAGAATTCTATGCCATAATTCAAGCCTTGAAGAAGTGGAGACATTATTTGTTGCCTAAGGAATTTGTGTTTTATATAGATCATCAATCTTTACAATATTTGAATAGTCAAGGAAAGTTAAATCAGAGACATATGATATGGGTAGAGTTCATGCAAAGTTATACTTTTGTACTGAAGCATAGGAGTGGAAAATCAAACAAAGTTGTAGATGCACTGAGTAGGAGAAGGAATTTGTTGAGAGAGATGAGAGTTGAAGTGTTAGGATTTGAGGTGTTGAAAAATATGTATGAGCAAGATCTTGATTTTGTAGAACCTTGGAAAGCATGTAAGGAACCTAATGTGACAGACAAAAGTAAGTGGTTGGATTATTTCATTTAAGAGGATATGCTGTTCAAAGGAAATCAATTATGTATACCTAGGAGTTCAATGAGAGACAATTTGATCAAGGAGAAGCATAGTGGTTGATTGGTAGGAGATTTTAGAATTGATAAGACAGTGGCTTTGGTAAGTGAAAATTACTTTTGGCCTCAGATATATAAGGATGTTAGGAAGTTTGTGCAGAATTCTAGAATATGTCAAGTTGCAAAGGGAGGTAGTCAAAATATTGGATTGTACAAATCTTTGATAGTATTGGAGAGACCTTGGGAAGACATAAGCATGTATTTTATAATGGGATTGCCGAAGACACAGAGAGGACATGATTCTATATTCGTGGTGGTGGATAAATTTTCAAAGATGGCATATTTCATACCTTATAAGAAGACAAATAATGCAATTCATGTGGTTGACCTATTTTTCAAGGAGATAGTGAGATTGCATGGATTACCTAAGAGTATAATTTCAGACAGAGCTACAAGATTTCTTGGATACTTTTGGAAGACACTTTAGAAGAAGACGAAGATAGATTTGAAGTTTAGTTCAACATTTCTTTCATAGGCTGATGGATAGACAAAGGTAGTAAATAGGAGTTTGGGTAACTTGTTGAGATGTTTGGTTGGAGAGAAGGTAGGAAATTAGGATTTGATTCTATCACAAGTAGAGTTTTCATATAATAATTCAGTGAACAGGAGCACATGAAAGAC
This sequence comes from Cunninghamia lanceolata, assembly GCA_027924645.1. Lineage (NCBI taxonomy): Eukaryota > Viridiplantae > Streptophyta > Pinopsida > Cupressales > Cupressaceae > Cunninghamia > Cunninghamia lanceolata. Next base: position 8,769,571 of record BSBN01001715.1, read on the forward strand.
ACCATTTGAGATTGTGACAAGAACTAACCCTAGAGGAGTAGTAGAGTTGAGGGATATCAGCATGGAGGACAAGAGGAGTGCAGAGACAGAAGAATTTGTAGGACACATGGAGATAGTGCATAATCAGGTTAAGTAACATTTGGAGGAGATGAACAGTAAGTATAAGGAGTAAGAAAATGAAAAGAGAAGACACAAAATTTTTTTAATAGGAGATGAAGTGATGGCATATTTGAGAAAAGAAAGATTTCCAATTGGGACATATAACAAGTTGAAGATGAAGAAGTTTGGACCATCTAGGATACTCAGAAGGTTTGATTTAGGAAATGCATATGAAGTGGAGCTACCGAAGGCATTGGGTATATCACCTATTTTCAACATTGCAGAACTATATCAGTATCATGAAGTAAAGTTTAGTGACAACATTGAAGACCATTTGAAGAAGCAGTTACCACAACAAGCATCAGAGTAAATTCAAGACATCTTGGATAGTAGAATCAGACGTAGCACCAAAGGCAAGCAATACAAAGAATATCTTGTGAAGTGTAAAGGCAAACCAGAAGAAGACTCATCTTGGATTTATCAGGCTGAGGTGGATCATCTTGGTTTTCCTCTAGCCCCAACAAAGTTAGGGACTCACTTTTTTGACAACCCCTGGTGTCTGATGCAGGAGCATACCTAGTTCAAGAGCAATCTTGTATCAACAAAAAATATTTGAATTTCATTTTATTTTTTTCATTTTTCTAGTTCAGTATAGTCAGTTTAGTCAGTAGCAGTTTCAGTAGATTGGTCTACATTCTGCGGCAATTTCATTCTAGACCTTGCAAAACTGGACTTAGTATCTAGACATCTTCATGCAGATTAGATCCAAATTTTAGATCATTTGGATCAGTTTTCAAAAAGATATCGCCATCAGAAGATTAACTATTTTCTTAGAGCAGAGCATTCATACAGTCTCAGACAATCAGTTAAAGGAGAAGACTTGTAGAGCACTTTCACGACTTGTAGAGCTAAAAGACACATCATTCAAGGTACTTTGGATTGTGGTCGACCTTCCCCAAGATCTACACACTATTTCATTAACTTGTGGAGTACTCCCATATGTTTAGGTCTGACCTATCCATGTACACATGTTACACCTCTTTCATTAGAGTTTGTAATCTGTTTGGTCAATGCGGTGTAATCTTGTGATCCAGAGATGATATATAATCATAAAATAGATGCTTAGGAAAGTAGTGAATCATAATATGAAGTTGTAATCTTAGATTTTGTTCTGCAAGGCACTTCAAAGATATATCTTGCACATATATTGTAACTAGAGAATCAAGACTATGAGCCCTAATCTCTAAGCCTGCATGTTGCCGACATGTTTGTGTTTTGGATCTATGATATATTGAATGATTGAATCTACATTTTCATTCTATAATTGAGTTGCTTCCATTGTGTTTACTCTTGTTGCACAACCTGGACAATTCGCTTTGTGGACCCTCCTAACCACGACTGCACCAAAATCGAACGAGCCAAGAAATCTCCAAGCATATCCAATTTAAATTTCCAAGGAAGGGTTTGAAAAATATCCATTTCAACCATTTTTCTCTCCAACATAACATAATGAAATAATGAAATCCTTTTTTCAATATAAGATCCTTTTTCCTATAGTTTGAAATTGACTTAACCTTTCATTCTTTCCCAAAGCTAATTCACTTAATACAAAATCCTTCAAATAAATATATTTCCAACAAAATAAAATCTAATCTATTTCCAAACACATGATAATTAAAACAACACACCATTCACATTCAAATCTATCAACATAAATAAATAGTTCCTTTTCACATAATCATGATATTTATAACTTACGAAAATAATTCTAATAACCAAGTTAGAATGGATTTCACCCAAATGCAATATTTTTGAAACAAAATTAAATAAATATGATGCCTTTTCGTGATTAAATACATCTACAACTCAAATAAATCAATTAATGTTTTTCCTCTACACTAAGAATAGATAGCACAAAATAAAGATTTCTAAGGCACTAATAATAATTTTGCATGCACCAAGCAAACACACAGTCACACAAGTAATAAATTAACACTTTCATCATTTCTCAAAATTAACTATTTCAAAAGGCTAATAAACCTTAACACATCAATTAATCACAAAAGAAATAAGTTAAAATCACCGAAGAAGACACAATCACAAGTCTAACACAAGGGGATCCATAATCACAATCAACTTGGATATGGTTTTCACAAGTTTTGACAACACAAGGAGAAAGGTGAAATGGCCATGTCAAAATTCTCCACATTTCATGCATTGGTCAAACACTTTTAATTTTCCTACACACTCAATCAAATGTTACATGCATCTTCCTAATATTTAACCAAAGCTTAAATGAATGATAAAATTACATAAATAAATCATAACTATTTAATATGCACATTTCAATTAAATCATCCATCCAAGAAAAATGACCAAGGCGTAATTAATCATATATAAGCATAACACTTGAAGAGACTATGTCTACCTACCCAACATATTATTTAAAAGAAAATAGTGAAACTGAAGCATCGTAATAATCTAGCATTCAAAGACACAACATACGCATCCCATAAGGCATAGTAAAAAATCTAATTTCATAACATAACCTCATCAAAAACACCTTGATGGAAAAACAATCTCATTGGCAAGTTTGGTGCAACAACACATAATCACAAGAATCACAACATGCACTACAAAAGCATTCAATACAACATTTCCCACATGAATCAGAAGGTACACTAGGCAAATAGTAGGGTGGGCATTACAATTCTTACTAAAAACATGAATAATGGTGTAAGAACCATAACATAAAGGTTTAATCATCTAATGTGACCCCTTGAATGAATTCTTTTAACATGCAACTGGACTTTATCACCAACCTAAAATGTGTGAGGTGTGCAATGAGTGTCATGGAACCCTTATATTCTTTTACTTGGAGGTAAGAATTTGTTGAACCTATTGGTGTGCATACTCAATGTGCCACAAAAGATTTTATGTCTTGCTGACTTCCCATCCCTATGTGTGTGAATCCATTATGGATGGTACACATTAAGATATGTTGAGGGGTGTCACAGGTTGGAACCCAAGACATGTTTATAAATGACTATACCCTATAGAACTATGAATAGATCTATTATAGGCATATTTTATATAGAGGATGTTGTCATCCCAAGTGTATGTGTGCACATTGTTGTAGATGTATAGTGGCTCCACATGGCTATGATTGACCACCTCTATTTGGTCATTTGTCTATAGATGGAAGGTTGTAGATTGATTTAGGTATGTATCTAGCATGGTCCATAAAGTGCCATAAATGACTAATAAACTAGGGATTATGGTAAAACACAATGAGTGTTGGCAAGCCAAAATGAACCCAAACATGGGTGAAAAAATGCATAAGCATTCAACATTGTGAGTATTTTCTTGTACGTGATCATAATGACCATCTTAGAAAATATGTATGCTACAACAAACACCAAGTCATGATGGTGCTTTGTTGTAGGCATTTTTTTCAAGGAATCCATGCTAATAAATTCCTAAGGCCATATCAAAATTGATAAAGGGATGTAGAGTCTAATCTTCCTATGTGATGCTATAAGGAATACAAGGATTTATATGGTTATTAAGGCCTATGATCATGTAGGCCATGTATAAGTGTTTTTGAAGCATCACTAGTGTTTTGGTAGCACCAAAGTGTTTAGTTATTTTAGTGTAGTGTGCTTTCAAGATAAGCCACTAGAGTGGTGTTCCATCAAGAACACAAAGATGTCCAAGATTGTTGAAGATGTAGAACTCATTATTTTTTTCCTTGTGAAAGCTCAATGTAGGTCTATGTGAAGTCTAAATCTACTAGGTAGAGAGATTCCAAATTAGAGAAGTTGTAACCACATGACTCTAACACGACAATGAGAGCATGAATGTGTGGTCAATCAAGGAAAATTATCTACTAGATATATGTTGTTAAAAGTCTCAAGATGATAGGTGACCAAATTTCCATGATGCATGAGAAAAAAAACTAGGTGTATAATTAGATACATCAATCTAGATTTTGAAAGGATGTGTAATATATTACATTTTAAGAATGGACATTGCATAAGGAAGTTTCTTGAACTCCTCAAAAGTGCATTGATGTGTACATATCCATGAAAATTGTGTCTTGGTGTGCATGATCTAATTGAGTGACCAAGAGATGTGAGAGAATTCAAGTAAAAAATTACAATAGAAGTTAGCATATCTAAGGAAGGTATACAATTCTATGATACTCTATGGTGTTTGCCAAACTCAAATTTCCTTAATCTTGTTGGGGTATACATGTATTACATACCTATTTGGTCAATTATGTATCCTAGGTATTAGATCTACATGGTACCAAAAATGCATTTGTTGAGGTAGGCTTCTATCTTGTGTTGGTGTTGTGTATCCAATACACATAAGACCTACTCCACATGATCTTCCAAAGTCCTATTGTAGATGAGAATGTAATCCAAGTGGATGATGATGAAAGAGTGGGTCAATGATTTCATTCATCAAGAACATAAATGTATATAGAGCATTAGCTAAGCTAAAGGGCACAACCACCTATCTTTGCAACCCTTCCTCAATTTTGAATTTTATTTTCTAAATGTCTTTAGTCTAGATTGGTACCTAATGATATCCTAATTTGGGTTTCATCTTGGTGAAGTATTACACACCTTGAAGCTAATCTAGCAAATCATTGATGCATAAAAAAAGATATTTATTTTTCACCATGATCTTGTTGAGTGCACGATGGTCAAACATAGGAAGAAAGTGTCATACTTTTTAAGTAGAAGAACTATCAAGCTACCACATGGGGAAGAGCTAAGTTTGATATTGCCTTAATTGAGTAGCTCTTATATTTGGCACCAAACTTTATCATTCTCCCAAGTAGATCTACAATATAGTGAGCTATTTGGGAGGGGATCTGGGAACCATTTTTTTTCAATGTTGTACTATGTAATATGTTATAAGACCTTCACATTATTTCAAGACGTCTTCGTACTACTACTGTAACTTGTTGACCATTTTTTATTGTGATGGTGTTGGCATATTAATGCTCATTTCTAGCACTTACAAGCTTGCCTACACAAGTGCCTCTAAGGAAACCATGAGAAGATTTATGTGTGTGGGAAATAATATTTTGACACAATTTAACAAATACCAAGCTAGTTTAGCCTATGATTAGATTCATGGAGGTTGAAATAATATTTGTCAATTTGTACCATCAACCATTGTAGTTTAGAATGTTAGATTCCACCGTAATCATACACATATGGTCTTTGAAGCAGTATGACATAGACTTCTAGAATCACAATGTCAAAAATGATAGTGTCTTGCATAGGCTTGACTACATACTCAAAATCACATTCTCTAGGTACCTAATGTAATGCCAAAAATTGCATACTACAATTATTGCATTATGTTTTACACTAAATTTGCATGTCCCTGTGTATAGGTAAAAATTGAGTGAATAATGATCAAGCAATGAATAAGAAACTCAACCTATAACTTTCAAGAAAATGATCTAGATAATAACCAATAATCAATTAATAACACAAAAAGAATGAAAGCTTTCACCTAGATTGTATTGTTTCCTTAGTCTTTTGTGGATTGCTCAATGTATTGCGTACCCATGGTTGTAACAAGTGGATGAGATGATGATAATACACTGAAAGATGTGGTATATGTGCACAATGATGCAATAATGCTCAAGTGTTGTATGAATTCCCAAAGCTTAAATTATCGAAGAAGATTTTTGATGCAATGAAGGGGGTATATATAGGTTTTAGGGGAAGATCCATCAATGGTAAGGATAAATCTATGAAATGGATGGACAAGATGAATTGAGAGGACATGGTGAACATGCACATGATAAGTGTCATGTTTTAAAGCTACTTAGTTGAGTTAACTACTTGCCTAGATAAAGATAGGATTTGATTTCATAAATTTAGAATTCTTTTTCCAATTTATAAGTTGATGATAAAAATAGTAATAATTAAAGTCAATTAACTCAACTTTATTTTTTCTTTTTGACATGCTAAAAATCAGATTGATTGTGCACATAGAAGAAAATATTATTTTAAGAAGATATGTGAAATAATTGAAAATTAATTAAATAAATTTATTTAATTAATTGTGCATGATGGAAGAAAGGATAAGATATGAAGATTTAAATAAATTAAACAAATAAATTGATTTAATTTATTTTGTATGATAGAGGAATATAAATAAAATATTAATTTTATTTATTTTTAGAAGATAAAGTCAACTTAAATAAATTTGAACAATTTATTTAAATTTGGTGGAATAATTAGCTAATTAAATAATTATAAATTATTTAATTGTGGATAAGAGGACTTTTGAGTGATGAATTAATTAAATAATTTATTTATTTAATTAATGTGGATTTGAGGAAATTTGAAAGGGAAATGATTTAATTAAATAATTAAAATTATTTAATTTGGAAGAATAAAGTGGAATTTAATGAAGTTAATTAAATAAATAGAATTTATTCAATTGATGTTGGTATTAGATGATTTAGAAGAAATTGAGGAAATTAATTAAATAATTAGATTATTTAATTAACGTTAGATGCAAAGGACTTAGCAGAAATTGATGTATGCAAGTGGTGATATGTGAAGGCCATTTTTAGGTGTCTACATTCCCCTTAGCATGTTTTAGGATAAATTAAATTAATGAATTTTAACCTTTCTCCTTCACCAATTTGCCAAAAATTTATGTTACTCTAATATACTTTGGATTTCTTTTATTTTTTGATATTATTCTTAGATTTTTCTTTTGGATGCTAGAACAACTATGCTAACATCTACTTAGTCACATTGTCATCTCACAAATTTGAAATTTCAAAACATTCATTTGCCTACGTTTTAAACTTTTAAATTTGGTTACAACACCTTTCTTGCCATGTAACACCTCTGTGCTCACAAATCTAAACACCCATATTGTTCCCTAACCTCTTGGAAACCCATTTTTAAATAATCTAAGAGCATGAAACAAAAAGGATCTTCTTCTACTCTTAGCTATATCTTTTCTGGACTATAACTTCTCTTCTTTGGTTAGAACCTCTTCTATCTTGAAGAGTTTTTATGATAGTATATTCATTCTTATTTTATTCACAAATTCCTTATAGGGATATCCTTTTGAATTTTTAACAATTATTGTGTGCAACTATATTTGTTGAGTCATTTAACCATGTTATAACCCTCTTTGTAAAAAGGTATTGTCATCCATATTTTTTATGGCTATGAGGAAACTCATCTCTTCACTTGTTACTCCATGATATTCTTTAAAACATTGTTTCCTCTCTTCTTCCTATGAGGTAATGGTGATTTATTTCTAGTTTATTTATATTGTTTTCAATTTCTCATATTTCCTATAATTTACTTTATTTTTATTGGAAAAATTCTTAGTGAATCTACATATCCTATATTTTCTTTACATACATATTAGGGTATTAACATCTTTGTAGACCTAAGTTATTAATATTCATACATCATCATTTAATTCTAGACACACTTAGGATTAAGAGAACATGCAAAATCCAATCATATAGTCTCTTTATGACCATCCATGGAAGTCAAAAGACCATAATTGGGGATTAAACATTTTTGGAAGCTTCCAAGTAGTCAACCCTTTTCCCTCTATCTCAACAATAGGTTCTTTTGGTGGCTCCATCACATAGAGGTTGTGTACTTTTCACCTATTGGTTATATTTGCTATGTTTTCTTAGATTTCATTTATATAATTTTTCTTTTAGTTCAAAGAATCAAACTTATTCTAGTATTCTAATGTTTTTATTATCATTTTTTGGTATCTATTTAATACTTGTGATTTCTATGTTCTAGGTCTCTAAATTTATGTATAAATTTTGTCCCCTATATATGGAGGATGACAATGTGTTTAGACACTAGCATAATTGTTTAATGTCATATGTGAGTCACATTGTAATCTATATTACAAGTGATTTCTAAATTTTCTCGAGATTTTATCTCACTACAGGTTTCTATTTTTGTCTCCAATTTCTAGATTTTATTATTGTATTCTCAATTTTTTTCTAGTTTCTCTTAGTTTGAAAGCAAAAACTATAGTATTTTGTTTAGGGAATGAATGTAGTTTTAAATTAGGTGAAATACATTTAGATAGGTTTAAAACACTATGATTGACTATATTTCAAAAAACTACAACTTCATGTTTTAATCTCTATCTAAAAGAAATTAGGAGGTTGAAACTAAGGAAAATAATGCTCACCTATTTCATTTTGGTGAACCTACTATCTTAAATATTTAGTTTTTTTTACTATACCAATATGTTTTATTTCTTTATGCATTACTACATTTTATAATGTATATATGGATAAATATTTTGATTCTATGTTAGAAGATGTTTTAGAAGATTTTAGTAATATTTATTTAACTCTTCTTCTTTCAAGGTTGTTTCAATTAATGCATGCTTCACATCTAAAATTAATATGTCTATTGCTAACAAACCTAATCATAAAAAAACTAGATGGTAAATAGATTTGTCGCTATAGTTATTGCCTTAAAAACTAGTATTGACTCACCCAACAGGGAACAAAAAATGTACCAATAGTTGGAGAAGTTGTTATGGATTAACAACATTCCTTTGTGTTTGAGAGAGGCAAATCTCTCATATGATAAAATTTGGGGTTTTATAGGTATGCTTTTGATTGAAAAGTAGGAAAGGAAACTAAACTAAAACTTAAAAGATTAGAAAGAAAGGAAAAACCCAAGGTTGACTAATAGGAAGATACAACTTTCAGATTTCCCAACAGAAGCATTCAAAATATACATAGAGATAAACTCTCAAATTTATCTCTATGAAAACATTTATTTGGATGAAAGGGTATAAAGAGGGTTTGAATGCAAGAATATGATCTAACTTAAGAAAGAACAAATCTTGATAGTTTTTTTTTTTTTTGCAAAAAAGTGGATAAACCACTAAAATTATATTAATAAAAAGAGTTACAAAATGCCAGATTCAGTAGCGGCATACCGGTAGGAAAGAATCGGCAAAGAAAACCTCCGGTTATAGCTGAAATTTATCAAAATTTATACATAATCGTTTCAACAACATAATTCGATCCAAAAATTGGGATCATGCCAGAGAATATACAATTTATAAAAAAGTAATTACAAAACATCTGGTAGGTACAAAATCCAAAAAAACTTGACCGAGATCCCCATTAATCTGCTGTTTCAATAACCTGCAAGTCTTGATCTTCAAAGTGTTCATCAGCCTCTGCAAGTTGAGGGGGAGGTGGCGGCAGAGGAGGCACATAGTTTAACAAAAATAGCAGTGCATTAAACACTTCCATAGCCGAGTCTGCCAGTTGAGGACCTAATTCCTGCCTATGACAGTGAATGGAATTTCAGAAGGAGATGATACAATTATTGCGGAGACCATGCGAAAAGGCATTATACAGGCAGTATAAACCAGGAAGTCGAAACAAACATCTGCAGTCAAATAACCCTCCAACAGGAGCAGACCCTTCATGCACATCGTAATCAACTAAAGCAGAATTAAAAACATCAACGGAAAAATGCACATTTTGTATAAAATTTAGCCCCAAATCCCTTACCCTGTCACCAGACTACAAAAGATCCATGGCATTGGACAAAAAGTGGGAAGCAACCTAAGAGGGATAAATAGCAACTAGAGTAGAAAGAGCTGGTAGATTACACACCTAGAGAATAGCATTACCCACCGATGCGTCATGAACCTGGAAGACTTCCTGCAGAGCATTAAAAGTAAAACAGCCGAGAAGGGGACGTTCCCAATTCCGGATTGGCCAAGAGAGTCTAGTACTCCGGCGAATGTAACCCATAGAAATCTACCAAAATTTTGCTGTAGAACAGAAGACAAGATACTAACACAGCTAACAGGGCAGAGAGCAAAACCTTTTACCAAGAAGGTTAGATAACATGAAACAAAGCAACTACGGCAGCAGAGAACAAAAAGAAACTGATTAATTGCAAACGATGCTACTCATGTGTCATAAATAAAAGGAGTGATGAAATGCCAATTTCCATGTGCAAGATCTGCCAACCACCTCAAGGAGTAATCAACAGAGTACAATTCGTTCATGCGAAAATAATTCACAAAACTTAAACCGACGTCAGCTAAGCATCATATAAACCATAGAATAATGGTAATGATTAAACGTGAGATCTAAAAAATGAACCAAAATATCATGACTTAATCAATTGCATCCTTGGCCAAAATAAAGCTTATACCGAGGATCTGGAGAAGAGAATTGGAAGTCCATTCAATAGCACTTTCATCTAAATTAAAAGCAGTATTAGCTAGAAAATCAGCTAAAAGATTACCTTCTCGATAAGTAAGCTTAATTTGAAATGAATGAAACCTATTTAATAAATCTCTGCCCACCTTAAGAATATAATCTATTTTCCAACTCGAAGAAGAATTCTTGGAAAACGTTGAAACAATATTCAAAGAGTCCCCTTCTATAATGATGTTAGTAAAATCATATTTTAATGCTAAATTCAAGCCTGCAATTAGAGCCAAAGCCTCAGCCTCATTATTTGTTAAGGTACCAAGTTTAATTGACAAAGCTCTAAGAATTGTTCCATGATGATTTCAAGGAACACAACCACCACTGGAAATTCCTAGATTACCTCTACTCGCACCATCAAAATTTAGCTTGACGAAAGGTGCAATGGGAGGAATCCATTTGATAACAGAGCGATCAATCAAAACTTCAGACTTAAAGCAAGAAGTACCAGGCACTTTTAACTGCTTCCAAGTTTGCAATATCATATTATCCCAACTTGTAAAAATAAGAGAACCCGCCTTCTTTGATAACAAGGATGCTAAAGTTACTTCTGAAATAGATGTTTCAACTTTGCCCAACACAATATGAAGTGGATTAGTTACCCTTTTAAATATTCTACTATTTCTTTCTAACCAAAGAGACCAAATGACAATGCTTGGCGAAACAATCCACAAAGCAGAAAAAGTAGACTTCGAGAATAGGATAGGCCAACTTTGAAAGACTTGTAGTAGAGAACAAGGAAGAGGACCCGACCAGTTCAGTCTAGAAATAAGCCAAGACCAAACCTGTGAAGAGAAACCACAATTCAATAAAAGATGATCAATAGATTCCTCCACTTCCTGACAGAAAGGACATAAGAAGGGATTTGCAACCCCAAGCTTAACTAATCTATCACTAGTAAGGATTCGAGAATGCAATGCTAACCATGAAAAAGCTCCTGCTTTGGGCAGACATGAATCACTCCAGCAAAGCTTATAGGGCCAAGAGAGAAGTGTATTACAATCCTTACTAGTTATACTTAGATAACCTTGTTTAACTGTATAACGTCCTGATTTCGAAGGAACCCAGACTAACTTATCCTTTTCACCTGAGATAAATAGCCTGTGATCCTTCAAAATATTCCTAAGAAGGGTCTTTTGTTCATCTGGAATCATGAACTCATCAAAGTTTTTCCATTTTACTGAATGAAAGGCTGAGTTAGGATCAACTTCATAATAATCTTTAACCTTTGTTCCCCACACCTGACATAACAAAGATTTAATCTCGTGAAGACCTTCTGTGTTACTTAAAGGAGGATGATTATTCCAAGAATCATCCCAGAAAAGAGCAGAACTGCCATCATGAATAACCCAAGATAAATAAGAAGAAATAACTTCTCGACGATGTATCAAAAAATTCCACATGTGAGAACCTGCCTTTGGATTTCGAAGAGTAAATAATCTTTCAGGATTAAAAGAATCTAGATACTTAGCATACATTATTCTCCCCCATTTAGAAGTTGATTTTTCATACAAATTCCAAACAAGTTTAGCTCCGAGAGCTTTATTTTGAGTTGCAATATCATGGATGCCAGCGCCACCAAATTGTTTTGGAGTGCATATTTTATCCCAAGAAAGGAGTGGAATCTTTCTCCCCTATAAATTAGTGTCATTTCAAAGAAAATTCTGTAACATATTCACAATAAAAGTAAGTACAGTTTTTGGGACTTTTAAAACTGATAACAAGTAAACTGGCATCGCTGATAAAACTGTTTTAATCATCAAAAGTTTACCTACCAAAGTAAGCCATTTGCCTTTCCAGGAAGAGATTTTAGATTTTATACTTGATAGAAGCTTATCCTAGAACATGTTTTTAATCAAACCCGAAAACAGAGGGATTCCTAGATACCTTGAGGGTAAAGTGTCAATTTGAAAACCAAGATACTTAGCTATCCTACTTTGCACCAAATCAGAAGAGAAGAAAAAGAAAATTTTAGATTTACTATTGTTCACTTTTTGACCAGATACTAAACAATATTTAGAGATGACTTCCTTCAGAACTTTAGCTTCTTCCATCATAGGTTGTCCAAACAACAAAGTATCATCTGCAAACAAAGCATGCGTGATAGAAAAAGGAATTCTAGGGATATTAATCCCTCTCCAATGACCCAAAGTATTCTGACTCAGAATTAATCTACTCAAACCTTCAGCCATTAAAATAAAAAGAAAAGGGGAAAGAGGATCTCCCTACCGTATGCCTTGAGAAGATTTAAAAAATTCAGATTGCATACCATTAATCAGTACTAAAAAGCTGACACCAGTAATACAGGATTGGATCCATTTACACCATTTAGAAGAGAAACCAAATTTGAGGAGTACTTTGAATAAAAAATCCCAAGATACTTTATCATAAGCTTTTAGCATATCCAATTTAATCATCATTGCAGGAAGTTTGTGTTGATGAATTGAATGGATTACCTCATGAGCGATCAAAGCACCTTCTGAAGTTTCCTTGCCTGGGACAAAACCCCCTTGTTCATCAGAGACAATTTTTGGGATTAGTGCAGCTAGTCTTAATGTGATTGCTTTGGAAATGATCTTATAAAATGTATTACATAATGAAATGGGTCTGAAATCAGCAAAGGAGGAAGGAGAATTGATTTTAGGAATCAAAGCAATTAAAGTTGAGTTTATCTCTCTCAGAACAGTTCTATTTCGTCGAGCTTCTTCTACAACCAGCCAAATATCCTTACCCACAAAGTCCCAGCATTTTTGAAAAAATAGAGGAGTAAAACCATTGGGGCCAGGTGATTTATCTGGTTCTAAGGAGAAAACTATTGCCTGAACTTCTTCCATGGTAAACTTTTTCATCAATTCCAAATTATCTGCAGGAGAAATGAGAGTAGGAATATGATCTAGGACTTCAGAAAGAATTGTACTAGGGATCTGAAGTAAATCTTTAGAGAGTAGTTTCTGAAAATAGTTGATTCCTTGTTTTTGGATAAGAGAAGCATCATGCAAAATGTTACCCATAGAATCTCTAATGGAGAAAATAGAATTTCGATGCCTTCTTAGCATGGTCGAGACATGAAAAAATTTGGTATTTCGATCCCCTTCCTTTAGCCATACTTCCCTAGATTTCTGTTTCCAAAAGAGCTCTTCCCGAGATAAAATTTCCTCTAATTGTGCTTGTAACATTTTTATATTTTGAAAAGATGCATTATCCATGCCATTAGAGATAATTGTTTCATTTAACTGTTGTAATTGAAGTTGTAGGGCTGTTTTTTGGGAAAAAATGTTACCAAAAGAGGATTTATTCCAATTCATAATTTTTTTCCTTATAAATTTTAAACATTCATTAACCCAATACATACGTGAACCATTGACAAAAGGAGCATTCTTCCACCAGGATTCAAGTAAGGATAAGAAATGTTTATCTCTAAACCACATAGCTTGGAATTTGAATGAGGACCTTATAGTTTTTTGTTTCCCGAAAGTGACACCAAGTTGAATAGAAATAGGAAAATGATCTGAAGAGGTAAAAGGAAGAATAGTAGTACTAGAAATATTTGCCTCAAGACACCATTTAGGAGAAAAAAGAAACCTCTCCAATCTTTCTGTTATATTTAAAAAGCCGTGCCTCCTGTTTGACCAAGTGAAACTCCCATTGAGTAGCGGGCTATCTAGTAATGCATTATCAGCTATGAACCCCTTAAAGTCCTCAATTACCCTCTGAGGTGGGGAGATACCACCTGTCTTTTCTAACAAACAAGATAAAGCATTAAAATCCCCTCCTAAAATAACTTTCTTTCCAGACAAATGCTCGAGAAGGGCTGTGAGAGTATCCCAACAATGTTTTTTTTCTCTAGTGGCAGTAGGACCATAAATATTAAATAACCAAAAATTAACAGAGGAAGAAGTAACCCTAACCAAAAGAAAATTTGGAACAGAGCAAATTAACTCTACTGCACACACTGTGCTATCCCAGAGAACAACCAGCCCACTGGAGGCTCCTTGAGAGGGAGAATGAATATACTTCCATTTCAACCAGCTTGGGAAAATTCTATCAGCTTGAGAAATAGATAATTTTGTCTCTTGGAGCATGACAATATCTACACCTGAGGAATCTAATTGACGCTTTATCAAGCGTCTTTTGTTAGGGGCATTAATACCCCTAACATTCCAAGAGAGGAGCTTCATTGTTCGTGGGGAGAGTTCCTTACTCTCCCCAATCTCAGACATGTTTCCAAAGTGGCCTGCAGGCCCGCTTTTATTTCTTCTTGTGTTTTAAAAGATTTTGGTTTACGCCCTCTCTTAGAGGGAGAGAGAGAGAGCTCTGTTTAGTAGGTGAATCCTGGCTCAACGATTGAGAAATGGAAAGTTTGGATGAAAAATCATATTAACCTTAGATTACACCAAAACAGTTTTATAATGAAGGATGACAAAATCTTCTCATCAAATAATAGACAATCTTAAGAATAATGGTTATAATTCTAACATAAGAAAGAAAAATAGCATACTGAAAATAATAAATGAGCTCATAGACCAGCACTATTATTCCTTTTTATTGATTTCTCAAAATAAAACAAACAGATTTTTTTTCTGTCAAAGTGAGAGGATCAAAAATTCTTTTATTTTTTCCCAGCCAAGTTGAAAATAGAAAAGAACCCCTTTACATTAGAAATGACTATATTTATAGCCCTACCTCTTATAACTAACTTGTAACCATTTCTTTTTCACTTTTGGGAGTTCATAAAATATTTTATTTAGGAAAATACAATTAACTCCCAAAAGTACACTTCAAAACAAATTTTGTTACAAATATTAGAATGATGAATTTATAATAAAATATTAACTTATTGTGTAATTTTGATAAGCTAATGGTTGTTATGGCATTTTGCATGAGCTATAGCTATTGATTTATAGAAGTAAAATTTTCTCTTTCAATTTGAGCTTCATCTTGATACATTTGATTTCAATTCTCATCATTTCCTCTTGCTTCAAAACTGATCATATGTGATTGCATGAATTTTAGAGATATTTGAGAAGAGTTTGTATAGCATGTCTTCCCTAACTTACAATGTGTTCATCATCATATAAAGCATCTCTTTCCTTGGTTATTGTATGTTGGAACCATGTCTGATTGGCTAAATCATTTTCCCATAGTATTTTTTAAAATCTAGCTTATTTGAGGCCAATATTGAGATGATTGTATTATACATAGTAATGCAACAAGCATCATTCTTTACATCTCATTTATATCATATGCATCTTCCAAATGTTGACCCATAAGCTCTCAATGCTCTTCTCCTCTAAAAGTGACTTTGCCCACATCACAAGGCTTTATTGACTCTTGGGATATATTGAATTCATTAGCTTCCTTCCAGTTATCAACACAAGTAGTGCCACACCAAATGCATATACATCTATCTTGTCATTAACCTTGCCATAAGTAAAATATTATGAGGCAAGGTACCCAAATGTTTCTAAAACATCACTGCAACTAATGTGAATATGTCATTGGTTCCCATTAGGAAGAAAATCCTTGTAGACACAACTACATCATCCACTTCCTATAAAATTTCCTACTGAGAAGTTGGTTGTTACAGATTGTAGCTCCTAATATGTAAATTTTTCTATAGACTTTACCTTCATAGAGAAAGTAAAAATTATTTGCTATATAATGTTCTTCAGGTCTTGATTTAATGTGTTGACTACAAGGGAATCCAACTTCTTCTTCTAAATCCTTAATAAGAGTTGCCTCATTTGGAAACTGGATCTTATACTCTTGGTTGTAGATCTCATAAGAAACCTCTGGCTTTAATTCAAATTGTTCAGTCATCTATGCATATCTATTTGGAAGGCATGGTTTCAATTCAATCAATGGCATTTGCCTTGTTGTAGATTGTGATCTAGAAATCTTGCTAAATGAAATAACTCTCTGTAAGAGAGACCACCAAGTTGGAGAATCTCCTTTTTATCTATGTGGTCTTGACATCAACCATTTGGAAACTTTTGGTTTAAGTGTTGTACAATAGCCAATCTCCTCTTCTTTACAAGAGGACATAATAGAAGCACTAGAAATAGTTTAAAGTGATGAACATTCTACAATCATGCCATTCCTGATACCACATTCCTTTGAGGCATTTGGGCAGGCAGTTCACACCTCACCCTCACATAAATAGTTAGCATGTATGTACTTTACAACTGTGCTCCACACATGTGTATAAATGGAATCGACTTCTAATCATGATATTTCAATCTACTATTGAAATTACAACTCACAGATGTAGGAGTGGAAAAGCTCTGATACCAATCTGTAGGATATTTGCAAATCCCAAACACACACAAATGCGGAATAACAAAGAACAGAAAAACAAAAGGAGACACACAACTGGGCTTGCAAACTTCTTGTTTGTTCTATTCAACCAGAAAAATAACAATTACAAATTGATTCCTAAACATAATCAACAAATTAATGATAATACAAGTGATTTGCAGCAATCTAGAGCTGCACACAAACTTCCTATTTTTCTGGAGCTATCTGTTGCTCCCTGCACACACTAAACATTTCAAAACTGTTGTTCATACACACAAAAAAATTCCATGTTGATGCTACTTCTGTAACTTCCTCTTCTACCTCTCTGTCTTCTAACTATCACAAAACATTCCCTCCTCTTGTCTTATTCTTCACCAGAAATTCTACTGCTCAAAAAATCAAATTCACCTACCAGCAATAAAGACACTGGCCAGCAAATGTGCATTAAATGTTTTGCAGGGTGTGGCAGGAGGGAGATCAGTAGAGGATCTCAAATAGTTAGGGGAAATAAACTCCCATGCTCCAAAATTAATATTTCCAACACTCCCCCTTAATTTGGAGTGACATACCTCTTCCATTCTGTGTCTTTGGAGCTATCTGGAGCTTTCTTTCCAGAACTGAAACTGGAGCTGTCCACAATGCCTAAGCTGTCTCTAAGACATTCAAAGCTCTCCTTGCTCAATTGTTTGGTAAAAATGTATGCAAGCTTCTACTCAGACCTACAAAATTTCATTTTGATTTCACCATTTTCAACTAATTCTCTTATGAAATGATACTTGATTTCAATGTGCTTGCTTCTTCCATGAAAAACTAGATTCTTTGTCAAAGCAATTGCTAAAGTATTGTCACAAAATATAGTTGTTCCATCTTTTTGTTCTTCCTTCAAATCTGCTAAGATCCTTCTTAGCCAAATAGTTTGGCATGCTACTACATTAGCTACTATATACTCAGCCTCAGCTATAGATAGGGAAACTATGGGTTGTTTCTTGGAAGCCCATGAAATGACTCCTAATCCCAAGTGAAACACATATCCAAATGTGCTTTTTTATCATCTACATTCCCTACCCAATCACTATCCATGTAACCAACCAGCCCAAAAACATTTGTTGCACTATACAAAATGCCATATCCTGTGGTTCCATTCACATACCTCATAATTCTTTTACCCTCTTGCCAATGTGACTCTTTGGAGTCTCCATAAATCTAGAAATCAAACTTACACTATGCATTATATTAGGCCTAGTTGTTGCTAAATACATCAAGCTTCCAACCAAACTCTTATACATGGTCAGATTCACATTGCTTCTACAATCTTCCTTGCTTGATTTCAGACCTGCAGCTATTGGTGTGGGGGTAGGCTTGCTATCTTGCATCCTAAACCTTTTCAAAATCTCTATTGCATACTTTGCTTGAGAGATAAATATACCATCATGCATTTGTTTTACTTCTATGCCTAGAAAATACCTCAAGAGACCTAAGTCTGTCATTTCAAATTCTCTTTTCATGGCCTCTTTAA
Organism: Cunninghamia lanceolata; assembly: GCA_027924645.1. NCBI lineage: Eukaryota > Viridiplantae > Streptophyta > Pinopsida > Cupressales > Cupressaceae > Cunninghamia > Cunninghamia lanceolata. Next base: position 8,787,777 of record BSBN01001715.1, read on the forward strand.
AATCAGCAATGATAATATCATCATCACCAGTAAAAACTAAGTCATCAACATATAAGACAACAATTAAAATCTTACCATCAGCTGTCTTGATGTAAAGAGTGGGCTCACCATCGCTTTTGCTAAAGCCATTATTCAACAAATATGAGTCAATTCTACTATACCATGCCTATGGTTTTTACTTCAGCCCATAAAGAGCTTTCTTCATCTTGTATACCTTGTTTTCTTGACCCAAAACTTCATAATCAGGTGGCTGCTCCACATACACTTCCTCTTTCAACACTCCATTCAAGAAGGTAGACTTCACGTCCATTTGATACACCTTCCATTTATGTTGGGAAGCGATTGCTATAACTGCCTACACAGTTTCCATTCTTGTAATAGGAGCATATGTCTCATCATAATCTCTCCCAAACTGTTGTTTGTACCCTTTGACAACTAATCTTGCCTTATGCCTTTCTATTCTTCCATCGACATTGCTCTTGGTCTTATAAACCCATTTCACTCCAATGACTTGCTTGTTGGAAGGAAAATTAGTTAGCTTCCATGTTCTATTCCTCTCTATTGCATCTATCTCCTCATCCATGGCTTCACACCACTTCTGTTCTTTCACAGCATCCTCAAAATAAATTAGATCACTATGAGAAAATAATGCAAAATTCATACTTTCATCAAACTCTTCATCATACCTTTCATTTTGATAGATCTCCCTTAGACTCTTAGTATTTCTTGGCAATAGGGAGGTGAGAGTGGGGTCTGAACTCTCAATACTGCTGCTACTATGATGTGCAGATCCTGTCTGGAGCTATCTAGAGCTCTTTGTCCCTGTCTGGAGTGGTTCGAAGCTATCTGGGGCTTTGTGTACAAAACTCTGTGCACATAACTCTGTGTCTACCTATGGTCTATGTCAGGAGCTCTCTGGATCTGTCAGGACCTATTCATACTCCTTTTCTTCATCAATCAGTGTTGTCGGGGGCTATCTGGAGCTGTCAATATCTATCAAGCCATCCCATGACTCATTCTCCAAGAACTCCACATCTCTGCTAATAACTATTTTCTTGGTGACGGGGTTATACAACTTGTAGGCTTTGGATTCTTCACTATAGCCCATGAAGATACACTTCTCACCCTTGTCATCCAACTTTTGCCTCTTCTCTTTTGTCACGAGTGCATATGCAACACACTCGAACACTCTCAAGTGCTCAACCATCCACTTGTATTTCGTCCATGCCTCTTGTGGAATCTTGTCACGGACTACCTTTATAGGACTTCTATTTATCAAATATACCATTGTTTCTACAAATTCACCTCAATATTTAGTTGGGAGTCTCTTGGCCTTGAGCATACTTCTTGCCATCTCCACAATGGTTCTATTTTTCCTCTCAGCCACTCCATTTTGCTGTGGAGTATAAGATACTATTAGCTCCTTCTTAATACCATGTTGCTTGCAAAAATTCACAAATTGATTAGAGGTATACTCTCCTCCTCTATCTGACCTTAAGACCTTGATGAAATGTCCACTCTCCTTTTCAGCCTGGGCCTTAAATAATTTAAACTTTTCAAATGCTTCAGATTTATGTTGTAAGAAATAAACCCATGTCTTGTGGTTGTAGTCATCTATAAAGGTCATAAAATATTGGCTCTTACCAATAGAAATTGTTTGCATAGGGCCACACAAATCAGTGTGCACCATCTCCAATAGTGCTCTGGCCCTTCTAGAATGCCCTCAATGAAAGGGTAGCCTGTGTTGCTTTCTAAAATGCAGGCTTCACATTTACCACTAGGATCTACAATGGTTGGTAAGCCTCTAACCATACACTTCTTTGACAAAAGATTCAAACCAGCATAACCTAAGTGTCCATACCTGAGATGCCAAAGATTTGAGGGGTCTTGAATGATTGTCTTGAAGGCTGATTGTTGAGCCACTGCTTTAGATGCCATCTAGTTGACTCTAGAGCCATTTGGAGCCCTCTGGAACTTGATAGATATAGTCCCAGACTAAGCTGAAAAATAGGTTTCTAACCTCAAAGGAAACATTCTATTCTTTGTCATTGGCACTGCTGCAAGTATTTTCTTGCTTCCATCCTTCTCATAAATGATTCATTCACCCTTTTCCATCAGCACTTTGTAGCCTTTTTGGATCAGCTGTCCAATACTCATGAGATTGTGCTTTATACCAGGTGCAAAATATACATTTTCAATCTCCTTTTTCTCACCTTGACTAGTGAAAAACATAACAGACCCCTTTCCCACAATTGGAATTATTTCATTGTTTCCCATTTTTATCTCAGACTTGACATTTTTATTAATGAAAGAAAATAAACTCTCATTACCACTCATGTGGTTGCTACATGCACTGTCTAAAAACCATACCTCATCACTGCCTTGCTCAACAATGTTGCACATGATAAAGGCCTTTGACTAATTACCTTTAGCCACATTTGCACTTTGCTTGGACTGATAACATTGCTTTTTCCAGCACTCACTTGCATAATGACCAAACTTATGGCAATAATAACATTCAACATTACTCTTGTCATACCTCTAACTCGAGTTGTTGTTTTTCTTGACTTGTCCAGAGTTGGACTAAGAACTACTTGCTCCCTCTTGGCTATGTGCTCATCCTGAGCTATCTTCTCTAGCACATCCACCTCCATATCTGCCTCTACCTCTACCTCTTGAACTTCATCTAGAGTTGTTTCTACCTCTCCCCCTGCCTCTTGAGTTGGCTTGAGCTTTGAAAGCTTGCTCATGGGAAGAATTTGCAGACCTATTTAGGCGCTACTCATGGGTTAGTAGGGAACCCATCAGCTCATCAAGTGCCATTTTTGAGAGATCTTTGGTCTTTTCTATGGTAATGACTATAGGATCAAATCTAGGGGGTAGACTTCTAAGGATTTTCTCTATAATCCTTTGTTCATCCATGGTTTCTCCATTTATCCTCAATTGATTAACCAAGGTGGAAACCCTTGTGTGAAAATTTGAAATGGACTCACTGTCCTTCATCTACAACGTCTCAAAATCTCTCCTAAACAACTAGAGTTTCATAGATCTTACTTTGTCAGTTCCCTTGTAACTGATTTGGAGGATTTCCCAAGCTTCCTTTGCATAGTTAGCTACTGCTATTCTAGGGAAAATACCCTTTGTCAAGGATACTTCAATCAAACTCAATGCTTTTGCATCTTTCTTCCTTGTCTCCTTCAGCTGGGTCTTTTGGTTGTTTGTGAGGGATGCATATGCAGCTGGGTCAGTCACATCATTGAACCCATTGAACACAAGCTCCCATAGATCATTTGCAACAATTATGGTCTTCATTTTCTTTGCCCAAACATCATAGTTTTGTCCATTGAATTGCAGTGGTTGCTACCAACTCTTACTCTCTTCTCCAGCGATGTCTCCTATCAAACAAACTTTAAACACCTAGAAAAAACAAATGCCCAACTCACTCAAGACTTAGGGCCTTCTGGCTCTGATACGAATCTGTAGGAGTGGAAAAGCTCTGATACCAATCTGTAGGATATTTGCAAATCCCAAACACACACAAATGCGGAATAACAAAGAACAAAAAAACAAAAGGAGACACACAACTAGGCATGCAAACTTCTTGTTTGTTCTATTCAACCAGAAAAATAACAATTACAAAGTGATTCCTAAACATAATCAACAAACTAATGATAATACAAATGATTTGTAGCAATCTAGAGCTGCACACAAACTTCCTATTTGTCTAGAGCTATCTGCTACTCCCTGCACACACTGAACTACTTAGAATTGTTGTTCATGCACAGAAAAAACATTCCATGTTGCTGCTACTTTCGCAACTTCCTCTTCTACCTCTCTGTATTCTAACTATCACAAAACATTCCTTCCTATTGTCTTGTTCTTCACCAGAAATTCTACCACCCAAAATTTGCCGCTCAAAAAATCAAATTCACCTACCAGCAATAGAGACATTGACCATCATTAACGGTTATCAAATGGGCCAACAAATGTGTATTAAATGTTTTGCAGGGTATGGTAGGAGGGAGATCAGTGGAGGATCTCAAACAGTTAGGGGAAATAAATTCCCATGCTCCAAAATTAATATTTCCAACAACAGATTGGATAAACTTTCTGGCAATTCATTGTGCCTTATTCCAGAGATATATACTAGGGTGTTGTAACAAATGAAATGGGCATGTTGGAGATTTGGAGTTCTTGAACTAATGAACTCCCCCAAAAGTTCAAAACGTAATGAGAATGCTGACAAAAATGCCGATGAGTAATGAAAATGTCGAATGGTGACTATTTGAAACACCGTCTACCATTAATTGGCCCTGCACATAACTCATTTTAGCATACACAAAAGATGATTTCAAGAGTTAGCAAAAACCATTAATACATATTTCCTAGGTGTTCCAAAGAAAGATTTGTTATGTCTCTTGTTCCCGACATCTTTGGTAGGACTTCCAGCATGTTCGGTCCATTTTCTCTTGATGTATGGGATCCGTTGGGAGATTTTAATTCCTCGTTTACCAAGGATTTGGCTCCTTCTTCAGATTTTGCAAGGGATGCAGCTGTTGTTGCCAAATATAAATTGACTACAAGGAGACTTTCGATGCTCACATTTTCAAGGCCAATCTGCCAGGTAACTAATTTTTTTATGGCCTTTTTTCAATTTGTATTTTTAGTCTCACATTTTAGCCATTGCATCTGCAATTGTGTTGATAAGGTTTAAATGTGTTTTTAAATATCAGGCCTGAAGAAAGAGGAGGTGAAAATAGAAGTGGAGGATGGATGGATTGTATAGATAAGTGGAGAATGCAATAAAGAAGAGTAAAAGAATGAAGCAGACAAAATTTGCACCAGATACAAGAATGGGAAGCCATAAAACAGTGGAAAAGAGACTAGAAAAGAAAAACAACGAGGTTTTCCTGGCATAAGTAGGCAGGCAGGATGCTAAACATCAGACTAACATGCCAAACACTATTCCATGTGACTTCATCATAATCATTTGCCTATTAAATACTTTTCAATGAATGATTTTTAATGATGTCCATGAGACCAAGCAATCTAAGGGATCAAGAGTCACAACCCTAAGATATTTTTAAGATCTTTTCGATGTCAGCTCTTCTACTATGAATCTTGACTAAGAAATTGGACTTTTTGTGAAGCCTTACTTCCTCAAATAGCTTGTTTAAACTACCCACCTTTAAGTTGTTTCAACCACTTTTTTCAAGTTCTTCCAAGTTGTACACTCTATGATGAAGTGTCATTCAATTTCAACAATTTTTTTTCCTAGTCTTCCTTAAGAACCATCCATCTACCAGTTTCACACCTAAGATGATGTGAACAAACACTAGTTACTAATTGTGCAACTAAAGACCAGTCTTTTCCCTTAAGAATGACACACAAATTAATAAACTTTTTCATTACCATTTCATTCCCAACAGACCACACTCTTTCTTTAGCTTTCTTATAATCTCAGGATCAAAGCTTTAATCTTCTTGTTTTATGGTTCTCATGGCCGGTGTAGACTTAATCTCCACAGCAAGGTTGGATCGAAAATTGATCATATTTCTGAGCCCACTGCAAACTTTGCTCTTCTGATTTGCAGATGTTAAGGTACAACTACATACAGAGATGTCTGCTCTATTCCATGGAAAACACCTATTATAGATGGAACTTCACTGTGGCATTTCATCAACTATTGGACCTAGCTATGCCAAGAGTCATCACTTATAGAAAACATTTCTCTAGCCCCTCTGCATTCCTGTTGTTTTAGCATAGCTTCTCCTATAAATCTCAACTTACACAACCATAGAACCGTAAAACTTGACAACTTTTCACTACCCCACCAAGAGAAAAAATGTTCCACTTCACCAGCGAAACCATCTCCAAGCTAAAGAAACAAGCCAACCAGGTTGCTTCCAAAAACCCAAAAATTTCTTCTTTCCAAGTGCTCTATGTACACATATGGCTGGCCATCACATGAGCTTGAGGACTTTCTACCATAGAAGAAACCACCTTCAAACTTCTAGTTAATTGCCGGCACAGATTAGTTCCTCCATTGCCTTCTTCCTACTTTGGCAATGTCATCCAAATGGTGGGTGTCATCATTATAGTAGGGCAACTTTTAGGTAGTGGCATGGGTTATGCAGCAGACTTCTACACCACATCATTTTAGGGCACCAAGATGCCAACATTAGAGCTGAACTGGAAAAATCTTTGACTGTTATTGAAATAGACAAGTTTATTCATAAAAAAATGTGTTTCCATTGGGAGTTTGAATGAATGATTTTTAATGATGTCCATGAGACCAAGCAGTTTAAGAGACCAAGAGCCACAACCTTAAGATATTTTTAAGATCTTCTACTATGAATCTTGACCAAGAAACTTGTCATTTTTTGAAGCCTTGCTTCCTCAAATAGATTGTTTAGACTACCCACCTTCAAGTTGTTTCAACCACTTTTTTCAAGTTCTTTCAAGTTGTGCACTCTATGATGAAATGTCATTTAGTTTCAACAATTTTTTTGTTGTAGAAAATGCAAGTTCTATCTTCCTAGTCTTCCTTGAGAACCATCCATCTACCAGTTTCACACCTAAGATGATATGAACAGGTCCTAATTGTGCAACTAAAAACCCTTCTTTTCCCTTAAGAGTGACACACAAATAAGTTTCTTCATTACCATTTCATTCCCAATAGACCACATTCTTTCTTTAGCTTTCTTAAAATCTGAAGACCAAAACTTTAATCTTCTTATTTTATGGTTCTCATGGCTGATGCAGGCTTATTCTCCATAGTAAGGTTGGATCGATAATCAATCATATTTCTAGCCTGTCCTTAACAACCATGACATTGCAAACTTTGTTCTTCCGATTTGCAGATGTTAAGGTGCAACTACATATAGAGATGTCTACTCTATTCCATGGAAAACACCTGTTATAGACGGAACCATCATGGCATTTCATCAACTATTGGGCCCAACTATGCTGAGAGTCATCACTTATAGCAAACATTTCTCTAGCCCCTCTCCATTCTCGCTCTTTTGGTATGGCTTCTCCTATAAACCTCAACTTACACCACCATAGAACCAAAAAACTTGACAAGTTTTTCTTAGTGTTAGTCCTCCATCACATGTTCATGCACTTTTTTTTCTTTTCTCTCTTTTGGAGAGGGGTTTTTCTCCACAGGGTTTTTCTCATTTTCCCCACCTTATGAGAGATTCTTGTTGTTCATGGGTGCCCAACATGGCCTTGTAGTTGGGACCCATTTTGGCATTAGTTGCATGTTTTTCAATGCTCCCTAAGTTGCACTTAAGGGCAGCTGTTGGTGTAATTAAATATTTAATTACACTTTATTAAGTTGACTTAGGGCTAATTTTAGTCTTAGGTTATTCTTAAGTCATATTAGGGTTTTTCTCTAAATTGAAAAAATAAAAGTAAGTTCTCACATGTAATTCATTAATCCAATTCATTAATTGCATCTAATATTGTGCAAATTCATCCTCTTATTTTTTTCTCTTGTAGAAGGTTAATCCTAGGTTTTGCAGGTGATCCTGGTGGCTTGAGTCAATCAGTGACTAGCATCAGAGCTCCAGATTTGCAAGACCCTTCTCAAAGCTGGGAAAATTTTGGGCAAGAGCTTTTGCAGGATGCATTTTTAAGTAAAACTAACCTCACCATTGTGCTTAGAAGGCCCAAAAACCCCTATTTTCATATAAGCCACTCTATATTTTGGTGACAATTTTTTTTGGGTGTTTTTTAGGGTTTCAAGAAATTTTGGTTTGCAAAATCCATACAACTATACGACACCTTGATTTTCATGCCACCTTGATTTATGTGCCATTGTTATCTAAGATAATTTTGATTTTGGAGCTGCCTTGGTTTGGGTGCCATCTTGATTTCCATGTCACCTGGATTTCCATGCCATCTTGATTTGTTTGCACAAGTTTTTTATTAATTTCTTAAGAAAAAAGAAATTTTTTATTTTTTGAGGGCTAGCCCTAGGGTTTATACCCTAGTTGCATGGGTGACCAGCACCTAGCTTCCAGATGTCAGCCCCCATACTCTTAGATCCTGGTCATATGAGTGACCAGAGCCCTAGCTGCCAGCCCCAGAGACTTAGCCCCTGGTCGCATGGGTGACCAACACCTAGCTTCCAAGTGCCAGCCTCCATTCTCTTAGATTCTAGTCATATGAGTGACTAGAGCCCTAGCCGCTGGCCCCTAGAGACTCAACCTCTGATCACATGGGCGTTAACAAGCTTCTGTAGTGTTTTTTTGCTTCGTTACCCTAAAGGAGCAGTTTTGGTAAATCGGACATAACTTGAGCATACAGAGTCAGATTTTTGAAAATGAATAGGCATTAGAAAGTTGGTTCTGAGAAAAATCTATTGGTGTAGGAATTTTTTCAGATTTTTCTTTGGGTATAATTTATTTTTGTTTGAAGTACAGATACCATTTTTGTCCTCTGAGCTCATATTTTTTTACCACGATCTCCAATTTTCATGATTCTTACGACATTAGAAAGCTATTGAGGAGCTTTACACAACCATCTATGAACTTCTAGATTCTACCCCAAGTATTCTTTATTTAGTTTGTTAGTTTTTTATCTTTTGTTTGATATTCTAGATATTTTGGCATATGGAGAAGTTCTGTTTGTTTTGTTGGGCTTCATTTATCAGCATTAATGCATATTCAGATTGTTGATCTTTGATCATGATTTATTTGAGGAGATCTCATGGGTTTTTCTATTCACTCTTCTATGGTAACATTGGGTAAGGATAATTATGAGTCTTGGCGAAAGGGCATCTTGACACATATTAGGTGGCTTAATCTTTTTCCTTATCTTTATGGACTCATACCTGAACCAGATACACTTGAGAGAAAATCTGCATGGGGTAATTATATTGATCATATTGTAGGATTGATTGGTTATAGTGTTGATTTTGACATTGTGTTCTATCTCACATATTGAGTGCTCAGGCACTCTTTGGACTAGCATTTGGGAGATCTATGGAGACCCACATATCTCTCCATTCCCAGATGATCCTGCTATGGATTGCCACATACCCCTTGATGATGTAGATTGCATACCTTTTGATGATGATATAGTTGAGGAGCTTGCATATTTGACAAGTCTTGCTAGTTCAGATGACACAGAGACTTCTCTTGTTTTTCCTTCTCTTATCGAGATCACATTTGTACTACATGTTGCTACATCATATTCTTTGTACCAGGAAATTATCAGTCTTCTAGAGATATCACATTGGGACACATATCTATTATATATCATTGTTGTATGTAAAGTCCCACCTTATAGATTTGGAGGACCACATTGAGGACATTTGTCTTTTATTTGATGAAAGCTTTGATGGAGTTGCATCACCATCATCTTCTTCAGAGATTGTTCTTCATCCTCTTATTTAGTCACAATTTTGTAGTGGATTAGAGACATTTGAGTAGTTTTCAGGAGCATCATTATTGTCTTTGGATCATGTGCAGAGTTCTGAGACATTTATCCTTCTTCCTATATATTCCTATCTAGAATGGGAAGACATTTACACACATTTGTAGTTCTATTTCTTCCCAAGGGGAGGAATGTTGTTTGACGTTCATGGTTCTTCATCTTTATTATGTTTTGAGCATATTCTAGCACTGCAGGAGTCATCTTGAGGAGCGGTTGCATGGCCTCTCTTCTCATCTCTATTTTGGGAGGGAGCATTTCCTCGCATGGGGTTTAATCCTTCTCACTTTTGGTGGGGGGGGATCAATTGACCTTCTCTCTTCTTCCTCTCTTATGGGGGACATTCATGATTATACTTTTGTGATGGATTCAGTTCTTGGGTGGTCTTAGTGTTAGTCCTTCTTCCATCACATGTTCATGTACTTTTTTCTCTTTTCTCTCTTTTGGAGGGGCTTTTTCCCACATGGTTTTTCTCCTTTTCTCCACCTTATGAGAGATTCTTGTTGTTCATAGGTACCTAACATGGCCTTGTAGTTGGGACCCATTCTTGTATTAGTAGCATGTTTTTCATTTCTCCCTAAGTTGCACTTAAGGGGGGGTGTTGGTGTAATTAAATATTTAATTACACTTTATTAAGTTAACTTAGGGCTAATTTTAGCCTTAGGTTATTCTTAAGTCATATTAGTGTTTTTCTCTAACTTGCAAATATAAAAGCAAGTTCTCACATGCAATTCATTAATCCAATTCATTAATTGCACCCAATATTGTGCAAATTCATCCTCTTTACTTTTTTCTCTTGTAGAAGGTTAATCCTAGGGTTTGCAGGTGATCCTGGTGGCTTGAGTCAATTAGTGACTCTTATAGTTTTCCCCACCCCATCGAGAGAAAAAATATTCCACTTCACGAGCGAACCCATCTCCAAGCTAAAGCAATAAGCCAACTAGATTGCTTCCAAAAACCCCAGAATTTCTTCTTTCTAAGCGCTTTGTGCACACATATGGCTAGCCATCACATGAGCTTGAGGACTTTCTACCATAGATGAAACCACCTTCAAACTTCTAGTTAACTCTTGACACAAATTAGTTCCTCCATCGCCTTCTTCCTACTTCGGCAGTACCATCCAAATGGTGGGCACCACCATTATAGCAGGGCAACTTTTAGGCAGTGGCATGGGTTATGTAGCATACTTACTTCACTACATCATTTAAGGGAACCAAGATGCCAACATTAGAGCCTAACTGGAAAAATCTCTAACAATTATTGAAATAGACAAGTTTGTTCCTAAAGACTTTGTTTCAATCAAGAGTTTTTCTATATTTCCAACCTATGACAATAGTTCTAGATGGGGAAGATGGGGAAGACCAATCAGTACGAGGAGTGGAGGGGCAAATAAGTTTGATGCAAAAATGTCTACATATCCTACTGCGAGCACTCTACCTAAACATCATTCATTTGAATTGTCAAACATTCAATAGCAATTTTATATCTCATTCACAACAAAAAAGATAAATGTTTGTCTTATTTTTACTGGGAAAAATTTCTTTGATTGTTGAAGTGGATGATGTTTAAGAATAGCCAAGGGCCAGGGAGCTAGAAGTGTAGATATAGAGATTTATCTCCTTCCTCAAACCATGAGCACTTTGGGGTCTGATCAACATTTTCTTTTCACATGCTCTCATTGAGTTCTTGGGCATTTTGCAGTATGATAGCTCTGTAGATTTAAAATGATATATTATGAATAATCTATTAGGCCCAGATTGGAAAGAAGGACAAAATGATAAATTGTATTGATTCAAAATAGAAAATTGCATACGTGTTTATATAGGTAGAAGAATAGTTTAACTATCCATAACTATGGAAACTAAAAAATAGATTACATAAATTACAAAAGTTAGCCCTAATGATTAACCCGCTAACATCCCCCCTTAATTTGAAGAGGCTATCATAAAACCAAGCAGTATATTAAACTGCAACAATATATTGAACTACTCAAACTTCTCTTGGCTACACACTTCGATGAGAATATCTGCTAGCTAATCTCAATCTTCTTGAAAAAATCTTGCTCTTGTGGCAGAGCTTAAATTTGTTTGAACTAACACTATTACCTTGACAAGGTTCAAACTAGAATATTAAGCCTGTGGTCTTGACAGGTCTCAAATTTTGATTAAACTGACCTTAGTGGCCAACATTTAAGTAGTCACCAACTATCAATCTGGGACAACTCCATTATCACTGATAATAATATCAATCAGAAGGATCACAAGGTGTCAACAATCTTTGAATTGAATCTAATTATAACTAATAAATGCCATCTTCATTGGCATCACCAACATTATCATAATTTGCATTCAATTCTTCAATCCTCTCAACAATTGGTTTCTTATCAAATATACCAAATGACATCTTAGAAATATCAATATTAACACTAGTCAATGTAGGCTCAATAAGATCCACATCATCATTAGAAGAATTGTGATGGAGAACATCACCACTATTATGAGTAAGCACATTTTCAACATCAACAATAGATTAAACTCTCTTATAGGATTTGGATAACAAATCAACCTTAGATATCCATCTAGATCAATCTAATCAACCAAAATGCATATGCATCATAGACTTGGAAGGTGGATCTTGTAGATAACAATGTTTGGTAGATTATGTAGACAACATGATGTACAAGGGTATAGATCAAAATAAGAAACTGATGTATGACCATGACAACCACAATAGGAACACATTTTTGGTTGAACCAATTTGACATTGGGAGAGGAAGAGTCAACTCAACATATATTCATAAGCCTTCCAGATACAAATTTGATTGGTTTCAAATACTTTGGAACATAAGACCCAACAAAACCTTGATAACCAAGACCACATTTACCCCTATTTATTTTCTGACATTCCCAAACTCTCACGATGGGTTTTGGATGGAGTAACAAAGTTGTACTCAAGAGGTTTCTATTTTTGTGACTCAAGAGGAGATGCTACGTCTTTCTTCAAGAACCTTTTAGGTTTACTTGCTCCTTATTTTGAGGTGCTAGAAGAAGGTACATCCTTTACATCTTTCTTCTGTGCTTTAGCAATGGGTGTATTACTTTGTAACATATCTATTTCTTGTTGAATAAAGATATATTGAGCACAAAATTGTATAAAGATAGATTGAAATTGCCTCCAATACTCAAATATTTGAGTAGCTTCTTCTAAGTTTACAACCTTAACCCATAAAGATAAAATACCATCTTCATATAAAGTAGATCTCACGATATACAAGTAGTCAATAATACTCAAAAAAATCCTTACAAACACTTAGTTTTTCCTATCTCACAAAAAACACCTTATAAGTACAATTATAATCTTATATGCAATTTTGTTAAATAAATGAACCTATTCCATATGCTCCACAGGGAAGAACAAATCTATGCAGCAATTGGAGAGACATATATTTGACTATGCCTAAATCTTTGAAGAAAGGTTGTTCACAACTATAGACTGCAAATACGTTGATACCTGTGTAGTATAAAGTAAAGGCATAATTTTAAACATATAATGGAGAAAGCAATATTTCTCAGGTGGGTGCAGCATTGATAACTGTCAAGCCCTGATAGGCATTAAACAAATGCTTTGCAAACATCTCATGTTTCCACTCACAATTTCTTCATGTGGCCTATAGATATTGTCTTACACAGGAGAATTCTTTGAGCCATGCATGGTTAGCATCATCCAGATGTCACACACAATCTACACAGGCTTCAGGCTTCAAACCCTCATCAGTTTTATCAAACATTGTTAACTAGTAGATTTTGATTGTTTGGTGCATAATAAACACGGTTGGCAGTTATATTGTGCATTCATACCACTGGATAATCCACAAAAAGAATGCTCACAAGTATATCAATGTTAGCTAGCTAAGATATCTCCCCTTCTCTATCATACATAGAAATGCTCAAAACAAAAGTTACAAGAAATATGGAAGCCACTTCAAATAAATTTTGAATTAGTCACATTTCCATCCACAACGATTTCTTTCATTGATGCATCTACAAACAAAGGAATCAACACCATTCCAAATAATCTTTCACAATCTTTTTCATATGCCATCAAATTTAATCTATGAGAATACCATATCCAACCACACTCCAAGGGTGGAATAAAAGGAATCCATGAAGCACTATACCTATCTAACTCTGCTAGAAGTGGAAATCAGTACTTAACATACCATTCATATAGCCTAATCTTTCATCTGAGCAATGTTTATTTTAAAAAGATTTAAATAGAAAACTCCAAACCTTTTAAAACAACTTGATAAATTTGCTAAGTTATTTATTTGGAAAGAACATCCATGTGAGATTCCACAATATGGTGGGATAAGTCATTTAGAACGACCTTTGTTGGATCCATATCTAGAATCTCTAACCCGAGATGTTCCACCTCAAGATCTCCAAGAAGAAACTCCCTCTAATAATGACCATCATCTTGTAGATGAGTCTAGGATTTTAGAACCATTAGACATTGATGGGGCTTCTAGTTAAGAAATGGTTGGTCCAACCAAAATCTTCACAAGATTCGAGACCTAACAAAATTGGTAAAATGGGAACAAGAAGTTCTTATAAAGCTAGGCAATAGGATCAATCTAGTAATGAAGGAACCTCAAAGTCTATTGATGGACTCAATATCACAATGGACTTATAACCAACTTCCTACAAAGAAGCCAAAAATATGGTAATGTGGAGGCAAGCTATGTAGAATGCATATGATGCCTTCTCAAAAATGGTACTTAGGGGTTGGTTGATTCTCCAATAGGTTACAAACCTATTAGGTGCCAAAACAAGTATAAAGCATATGATTCACTTGACAAACATAAGGTCCGCCTTATTGCAAAAGGTTATGCTTAAAAAGAGGGCATAGATTATGATGAAACTTTTGCACCTATCACAAGATGGACTGTCATTCATGGTTTGTTTGCTCTTTCGGCACAAAATGGGTGGAATGTTCATCAAATGGATGTCAAAACTCCATTCTTGAATGATGATCTAAAGGAAATGGTATATATGACTCAACCAGAAGGATATGCAGTCAATGGTCAAGAACACTGGGTATGCAAGCTCATAAAATCATTGTATGGTTTAAAGAAAGCACCCCAATCTTGGTATGATTTAAACTCACTGAGCATTTCTTGAAGTTGAATTTCAAGCACCTTGAATTTGATGATGCAACACTTTTTGTCAAAAAGGTTGATAGCACAGTTGTATATCTAATTATTTATGTGGTTGATTTATTTCTCATTGGTAATAATGAGGATTATAATCAAACTATAAAAGACACATTGAAGCAAGGATTTGAAATGACTGACTTGGAACATCTTCATTACTATTTGGGTATTGAGGTGTTTCGAAAACCCAAGTATATATTTATCAATCAACAAAAATATATTGGTGAACTTCTAAGAAAATTTGGCATTTCTGAATGCAAACCACTTAGTACTCCTATGGAGCAAAATTTGAAGCTCACATCAAATGACTCTGTAGAATTGGTTGATGCCAATCAATATAGTAACTTGTTAGAAGTTTGATTTATGCAACAACTACATGTCAAGATATTTCTTTTATTGTGGGAGTTCTCTCTAGATTCATGCAACAACCTAGAGAACATCATTGGTTATCCGCCAAAGAGTTCTTCAATATTTGAAAGGCACTCAAAATTATGGGCTCAAATACTCCAAGGGAAGGGTGATCCCACAATAGTGGGTTACAATTTTTTGCCAAACTTGACATTAAAATCAACATTTTTAACTAAATCTTCACTTTCTAACACCTATAGCTGTTAAACCATTAGGAATTTGAAGATTATGTGAACTAGTGATTTGTGAGATTTTGTCCGTAGAGTCTAAAAATATATTTTTAAAAAAATTTGGAGTTAAATTGTAATTTTTTTTGTGTCTCCTTTGATAACTAGTTTTAATAGTAAACAACATTTTTTTAAAGTGATGTGTATTCCATAACACAACTTTTTTTCTACAAAGGATAAAATTCTAATTCTTTTGAATTTAGATTGGTAATACCAATATCTTGGGCATACATTTGGTTTCATAATGTTTTTTTGAATATTTTTTTAATTAATTTTTGAAGTCAAACCAATTATAATTTAGACACAGGTGCATTCATAAAACATAACTTTTTATGTATGTATCGAAATTCAATTTTTTTTTTGTTGAATTAAGGACATCAATACCTAGGGCATACATATTTTTCAGAATTTGTTTTCACTAATTTACTAATTTTCCATGTGTGTAGAACAAAGAACTTGATGTTTGGTGAAAAACCTATGTTTAGTAAAACTAAAAAAAACAATCATAATAAAATTAAAATATATCAAAACTATACTCGTTGGAAAGCTCATTTCAAGGACTGCAATCCTCCAATTTGGTTTGGCAAGGTGAATCCATTTGGACCTTCAACTAGGCTTCAAAAGCCAAAATTTTGTAGAAGAAAAGGGAAGGGAAGGAGGGAAGGTGTCTAGTGGAGGTCTTCATTCAAAGATCCCTTCAAATGAAGGTGGGTGATGTCCTTCGTTCGAAGTATAGACTCCTTCGAACGAAGGTCCAAACATGGCACATACATCCCTGTAATGACCACCTTTGAATGAAGGTGCCTTGCATTAAAAAATAATTATTTTTTTTAACCACCAACCTTTGTTTGAAGGCTTTGCCAACTTGTTTTTTCTAAATGTTTTAATTTTTTCGTATTGCATATAAATAGGATGTTTTTTTTTCATTTTTACAAATCAATGTAACAAGATAAATTCGCATTTTTGTTCTGTAAGGGAAGAGAAAATCTTTGAGAGAAGAATTTTCAAGTCATATTTTAGAAAGAAGGAGATGGGAAACAAAAAGATAAGACAAAATAAGGCTACACAAAAGTATTCCGTAAAAACTATAGAAAGATTAAATGAAGAAAGATTGCAAAAATATCATAAACAAAAACAAGGTATGCATATATTTTCTTTTCTATTTTTAATATAGGTCATTTTATTTATGCTTAAATATATACATGTATTGATGAATCATGTAGTAGGATGTCATTTAATCTAGGTCACTTGATTTATTCTTAAATATATACACATTGATTTCATGTAGCTAGGATGTCATTTAGTTTAAGTCATTCCTCATTCTTGGCTATAATCCCGACCCCTCTACCTAGAGATAACTACCTACCTCTATCTCTCTCTGTCCACCACTCTCTCTCTCTCTCTCAAGTTGCCCACTCTCTTTACCTCTACCTCTCCCTCACTAGGGCCTCCCTAGCTATCTCTCTCCCTCTCTAACTCTCTGTATCCCTCTCCCTCTCTCCAACCTTCTCTCTCTTCTTCCTTTTATAATATTTTTCTCACTTCTATCTTTAACAAGTGGGTTATGTGTTAGTAAACCTAGGAAGTGTGTCATGCTTCTAATTTCCAAACATTACCAAAAGGAGCCTTTTGCTTGTGGTAGCTTAGATTTTGTCACCATATTTTATAGTTGAACCTCTTTAACTTAGCTACTAGATTAATTATCTTGTAATCTAGAACTCCATTTAGAGCCAAAGGTTAGTCCTTAAAATTCTAATCTCATCCTTCTTTTCATTAGTTAGTTCTCTAGAAAAAATTGTATAGGAAAATTTTCTTCTTGTGCTCATCTTGAATGGAGATGATAATACTTGTTGCACTAACTTGGAGAGATCTATTTCTTTTATCTCATTTGATTTTCCTTGAATTCAAATTGAGCTTAATGAACTACACTACCTTGAATCTATGGTGGGGTTTCTCTTCACTTTAATCTTAGGCCTATTTTGGTACATTATGTTGCTACTTATATAAGCCCTATCTTTTCTTTACAAGTATTCTTATTTCATTTTGATCTTAAATATATTCCAACAAAGGATTGCTTGCTTTGTTAAATCATTCAAGGCTCTAAGAGCTATCTTACCATATTATGTATAGGAGATTTTATATATATCAAATTGTACATCTTACTTGAATATTTCTGCATGCTTACACACTTATCCTAAATGGTATAACTACCTATGTATCTTATACTTATATTTGTCACTTGTGTGCATGAGTCCATATATATCACTTGTGGTCATAAATATTAGTTATTACATGTACATATATTAACTTTTATGCTAATTTGATATGGAGGCTCTTTAAAATATATCAAGACTTGGAACTAAATTATAAGTTTTCTTTAAAATATGTATTTTCTTAATGTGATACAGAAATTGGAGCAAATGTTGCTGAAGAACGCATAGTTGATGTTAGCCCAGAGGAGGCCCAAGTGCAAACAATGGATGTTGGAGAGGGGTCAAGATCGCTTCCTTTGATTGGTATGGATGAGCACATTAATCTAGCTAAAGAGGTGAAGAGAAAAATTTCTTATACAAATTTAGATCATTTACTTAAAATGGATATTGTGAAATTGAAACATTATGCTAGACAACCTAGACGTACTAATAGGAGGTCAATGAATAAAACTGCAAAGGAAACAATTGCTCATTTCAATAATCTTAATACACTTGGGTGAACCCAATTGTTATCAATTGTACTTCTTAGTAAGCAGCTAAATGAGCCATTACAATTGTTGGGTGTGGATTTGTCATTGAAAAAGGGGAAAGGTTCACACCTAGAAAATGATATTGTTGAAAATATTAAAGAAGGTTTGGCTTCCATTGGGAAATAATCTCGATCTGCAACTAAGTCCATTTCAAGAAGAGTGATGTTGACAAGTATTTTAAGTGAAAAAAATTCCAAAAAAGACAATTGTCTTCAATTTCAACTACGATTGGTTTCAGTAGAAAGAAGTAACAAAATATGTGAAAAAGAGAAAATTATTGGATGATAGTATCTAAGAAGGCAATTGTACAATTATGTGTAGAGCTCCTTGATCTGACAGGATTTAGGATGTTGTTAGGAACTTGATCTTAACCTTTTGGAATGATAATACTCATGCTTCATCAAATAGTAGAGATGTTATCAAACACATAATTGTGCCCAATAGTAATGAACTACATACAAAACATTAGCTAGACATAACACAACATGAGATCTATGTGAACTTTTGTAAATCAAATCCTCATATAAAGATTGGGCAAACAATGTTTGAAAGGTTAAGGCCTTATTATGTGAAGACAAACAAGGTTTTTGAAACTTGTTGTTGTTGTTATCATATTGAATTTGATCTCTACTATCAGGTGTTTCGAAAGATTAGAGAAGACAGTGATGGTTTGGTAAATGCACCTCCTAAACGAGCAAGTCAGTTCATAATATCCATCTTATGTGATAAATCAGATGATGATAATGGAACTGGTCAAATAAACTACATAAAAGGTCTTTGTGAAACATGTGGAAATTTGGATAAAATGCCTTTGAGAAATGAAGATATTGACCCAATGAATTTGGTAAATTGCAAGAGTTACAAGTACATAAAGTTTCAAACAAAAAATGGGAAAGAATCCACAAGGTTATATTATGTAGAAGAGGAGATACCTATTGGAACATTTATGGAATTTTTTTCGTAAATTGATACAACCATACATACATCATGTTTTTTTTCTAAGTGGCAAGCACAACAGTTTCAAACATTAAGAGATACTTTCCCACCTGGAATAGTTTTATCAGTAGTCAACTTTGCAGAAAATTACTCTTTTGTACATCAAAAAGAGATTCAATCACAATATTACTTTTTAGAGTAGATCACTATTATGGTGCATGTGTGTTATCAGCATGCACAATTGGATTTGGATGGTGTTGAAAGTACATTTGAAGCACAAGTCATTAAGAAAGAATATCACTTTTATATTAGTGATGATAAAGAGCATGACACACATTTTGTACAATATTGCTTTAAGAAATTTTTTGAATATTTGGCAAACAGTAGTGTAAAAATTGAAAAGCATTTTGTATGGTCAGATGGATATGCATCACAATTCAAATCATCAAGGACATTTTATGCACTATGTAGATATCAACAAAATCACAATATACCACATGTTTGGAGTTTATTTGAGAGTGGGCATGGAAAGGGTGAACATGATGGTGCAGGAGTTTGCATGAAATGTGCTCTAAGAAAACATCAAATGAATTATGAGGGAGATCATATAAATGATGCACATGATGTTTTTGAATGGTATAAGTCAGACTTTACATCAAATGAGGTTGACACATCTTCAAGAACAAACCGATACAATCCACATAGAGTGTTTTGGGAGATATCAGGTATGTATTGTTTGAAAATTTAATACTTTAAATACATATTCATATATGATATGTGTACATGAGTTTGTTTGTTTTAGTTTGAATTTAATTATTTATTTTATATTCATAATGTACAATATAATAAATTTGTAGGTGTGGATAGAAGATCAATGCATGGATGCAAGAGGGTAGAGAAAAAAAGATCTTTGCATTGTGTCATGAGTACAGATAGCCAGCCATGGATGTTGCGCACTAGGGATTACTCTTGTTTTTGTTATGAGTGCATGTTGGGAGATTGTGAGAATTGTAAGATACAACAATGTGGATATGTTAGTGAATGGAAAAATGTGCCACTAGTTGTTACCAACACATACAATGAAGATGAGGATGAAAGCTTTGGAGACATTCCTTTGATTTCAATTGATTATAACCATATTTCAGGATTGATTAAAAAAGGTATATATATATATTAAGTTACATATTTTGGACATGTAAATTTGGTGTAAGAGATGTTTTTGTAGTCATAGCAGAGGCTGGAAGTATAGAAGACATTATTTATTTTTTATCATGTTGCATAGAAGAGAGGCAAAAGCTAATAAAGCCAAAAACAAGTGATGGAATGTTGTTTCCCACAAGTTTAACTTTATTTAATATATTTTTAAATAATTTTGAATTTTTAAGATATGTACATGTCAAATACCTTGAGTGATTTAAACATTCAATTTATATTATAATTTATGTTATGTCTTACCGAGCAATGAAAATGCTATACATGAACTATGTAGGTTACATTTACCTTGAAAATGTTATGTCTTACCATGGAATGTTGTTTCCCATAGGTTCAGTTGTAGTTCAAGGGACATATCTCAAACAAGTCAAGATTGTTCAACATGGAATTCACTTTATTGATTATCAATCTAAGAACAAGGTATATCAGTATGGTCACCTAGTAATTGCTATTGGTCTATCTCTTCATACAGTTCTATTGTGTGGTTACACAACATGCCCCATTTTGCCTTGACAAAACAGGGACCAACTTTTCTTTCTGCTTTGGCTTGTTTGTTTTTTGCTTTGGGCGGTTTGGTAAAATTAGTCATGCATGTAGTCTTGTAAGAGGGTGGATTTGTCATCATGATGAGGTTAGTTGTCAAAGTTAGTAGTTCCTATTATTAACCTCATGGTTAAAAAGTGCACAAAATTCCAAGTAGGTTTGCCTTTTGGATCACCCCAAAATTGTCTAAGGGAAGAGAGTTATGTTGAGTCAAAGTTTGGTCAAACCTGATATACCACGCAGGGGGGCTCATATTTCAAACATCAGTCATATTAGATAAGATCACCTTGATATTGGATTATCACTTGATAATTACCCAGTCCACGATGCATGGACATCAAATTTAAGTAAGAGCTGATATCTACCCATCAAATGACTTCAGTTATCTCGTGAAAGGTCATATTTTTAACATCAGTCATCTTACGAATATCACCCTCTTCGTATATATCACCCTATGTCAATATGATGATGACATCATCCAAGCCCAACAAATGAAGGAAATCATGTTGATGATGATGTCATTGTTCCACCTGTCCACAGGGAGGTATATATCTGATGTCTGACATATTCTTCAATATGACGGTGACGTCATTAAAGCATAATGATTAAACAATGTCGTCGACACGATGATGTCACCCTAATCTTTTCTAGAGAGGGGGGTCATTTTATCTATGGAGTCATATTTTAAATAGCCCCTGATCTTAATTTTGTGACCTGATATACACATGGTCAAATGTTGACCATATCACCTGATCCTTTGCATTCAGTTTTGCCACTCAAAGGCGGGGGGTCATTTTATCTAGAGGGGGTCATATTTTGAATATCTCCCTATCTTTCAAAGATCACCCCAACCGCTTTTTTGACATTAAATGCAATTAAATGTGGTAGATGAATTCTCACTAATTACAAATGCAAATTAAACATTTGGCAGCATCTACGGATTCCCTACACATGATCAACGGATTTGATCAAGACAATGCATTTTTATGCTATTTGTCCTTTTGACCTACTTTAAAGGTAAAGTTTGAAGGTTATTTTCATTTACCTTGTGAAAAATTGAGAAATTATAGAGCTCTAAAGTCAAACCCTCAAATAGCTACCTGCTAACGGCTTGGATCCTTCAGTGTAATGGAACAGGTGATCTTAGGTGATTATAGCCCTTCTCCGTAATCAGTCATCTAATCCAAAAGGAAAGTATTGTTAGGTAAGTAACTGTAAACTCTCCTATTGTCATTTTCTATATTTTCAGGTAGAGTATTTGTTTTCACCTATGGTTTGGCTTTGTGATAATACGTATCATGATGAAGTGAAGAATAATATACAGAGTGCACATGATATAGAAGTACATGATGTTGTAGAAATGCATGTGGACACTGTAGGGTAAAGCATATCATGTTTATTGCAGGGATCCATGGAAGATCTCAAGAGGAATAGGTCTGAGGTGGAGTTCCTCAAGCCCATGTTTGTCCGACTTGAGGGGGTGCAGTTTAAGTATTGAGTTATTGGTGATACACACCAAGGAGATACAGACCTGGCAGTATGGTTGACAAGATTGGATCATGATAAGGACAATCCCATTCTGGATGGGGTATATGTCTCAGGTATGTGGCATGCAACTAGTTTTCCATATGCTATGGATGCCCTAGAGCTGGTAGTGGAATGTGCAAGGAATTATAACCCTAAAACCAGATAGGTGGAGAAGCATGGGAGGATATATGCAAACTTCTTAGTCAAGGGCATTATTGCCAGTTTCAATCTACTAGTTGGGAAGAAGGTAGTGAGTGTGGACTTGCGTAAGTTGGAAACAGAGTATAATAATAATAAGAAAAATGCAAGGAAGAGGATATACCAATGGAGGTCAAAGAGTAGCACATATGCCGCCTCAGCCAAACTACCCGTGCATCTTTATAAGTTTGATTTTGATGATGAGTACCAATATATGATTGCGCTGCTGAGCAAGATGACAGGCAGACCTCATGCTGAAAATTTTGAGAACTAGATGTTTGGGATCATCCAACTGGTCTTATATGCAGACAACAGGCCACTATGGGCTAAGATCATTAGTGATGCATTGGATGAGGGAATGAGGAACCTAGGAGGACAAACATGCTTATTTTACATGACCTCATATGTGGTGTACTCATGTGCATACAAAGGAACTTTTGATGCTTTGAAGACAGTGGGTAAGGCTAGTGGTGATGCTGATGATGCACACATATGGGATCATTATCCCCAATTACAAAGGAGGGAGTACCTCCTAGATTACAAACTAATAAATGATGCATTCTCCATGCATTTGGTCAAAACCATGGAGGAGGACATGACTAAAAGGCTGAGCATGGAAGCTCAAGAAGTTGTCTATCGGCATGGACCCTGGTTTATCCAGTTTGCCACTTTCTCATACATTAGGATAGAGGCATTCGAAGGACAACCTCTTATGTTGCCAAGATACCCTACTGATGGGGTTGTCTTGATGGAATTTGTCAGGCAAGTATCTACAATAGTTGAAGACTACAAGGCATAGAAGAAGATACCTCCAGTTTTATTTCCAGTATCCATGGGCTGGTACATGTGCCCAGACTCAAAAAGTATAAAGCATGTCATTGGGGGGTTAAAAATGATGTACTTATAGCCATTTCCCCTAGCTAGATCATATGATCCTTATTGCAGGATGTAGAAGATATTAGGAAAACCAATACATCAAAAGCATCTAGAAGACTTCTAGACTGATTGTGATGATGAGGTTGAGGTGAGAAGAATGAAATATTAGCGAATCACCTTAAATCAAATCAAAACCTTTGACTGCATCCTGGTGCCAGTGTAACTGCGTAAGGATGATGGAAAAAGCATGTCCAATGAATATGAGGACAAAAGGTGTATAATGACACCATATCAGCCCCATATCTTACATAACAAGAAGATATATCTTTAGATTAGCTGACAAGTGGGGTGTCTAGTTAACCCAAGCCTGGGTAGATGAGGAGATATCCAGATTAAAGAAAAGGGGTGTTGCCCTTACAGTTGACACCAAGAAGAAGAGGCAGGATGTATTTGATGAGGAATATGATGATTTCCTCAATGAAAAGAGAAAATCCAACAGGGAAAGATTGCCTACAGAAAAATAAAGGAAAGGTCTCCCTAAGGGTAAGAAAAGTGAAGATGAACCAAAGGGGGTGATAATTGAGAGGATTGCCACGTCAGCTGTAGGTGCATCTACATCAGCTCAAGAATATATGTCATCTGCACATCCTTTAATTGAAAAACCAAAAACCAAAAGAATTTTGAGGCCCATTGTTGAAACTACAGAGGTGCAGGTAGAGAGCCAGACCCTACAGCAGGCACATGAAGAGGGAATCCACTTGGAAGAAGAATAGTTGAATAAGGAACCTGGAGGTGATGACTTGCAGGTAGCCAACAAGAAGAGGAGGGTGATACCATTGATGTCACCACCCAAGAAACAAAGAACATCCATGAGGGGGGATATCCGGGCTGACCCCATCATATTGAGAGGAGCTGGTGGTGAAGCTTTTAGAAAGGAACTACAACATAATGTTCCTCTTCCCACCATAATTAAATTCAAACTGAGAAGGCAGAGGAACAAACAAGAGAAATGTTTAAAGCAAGTCAGGGTGTTCCTTTCTCTTTGGAGGATACCGTAGACTTATCTGATGATGAGGTGGTTCAGAATGTCACTTCGCAACAAATGGAAACTCTAGTTTCCAATACCCACATGACCCCTCATGGAACTCTATTAGCATAGATGGCAGTGTTGGAGGAGGTAAAGAAAATAAAGGAAATGAAACAAGGTAGCCCAGAAAGGGCAACCCAATAGATAGGGCTTGACAATTTGGTTGAGCAGATGACTAGTCCTACAACCATAGATTTAACATATAGGGGTGACATAAGCCCAGGTAAAGAAACAAGTGCACCCAAGGAACCAAAGAAGACTGAAGTGGCAGAGCATGCAGAGAAGGATGGCACTACTCCTGATATGGGTCAGCAACAACATGAGATACCTATAGAACCAAAAATAATGGAAGTTCAATAGAAGAATGGGGGGTGACCAGGACATATCAGGCGCTGCTATTGCTCAAACTTAGGGAGATCTGGGAGACATCCCAAGAATAGAAGATAAATTAGGTCAGGAGGACCTTAAGCCACAAGATATCTATGTATCAGGTGGAGTACAAGAAATGACCCTTGATTAGGGTGATCCACAAGGGAAAAATACACAGACATCCAAAGATGTCAATATGCCACTAGATGAGAAAAATAATAAAGAAGATGAAAATTTGGAGGGAGTACAAGATCAAGCACAAGATTAGAATGTGGAAATTCTATAGGATCCTCCTTTGTAGAAGGAAATCCCTCAACAGGAAGATCTTCAACAAGATCCCCCTCATGAAGAAATACATGAGGAAGAAATTAAAAAGGTGCCTTCTCCACAAAGGATAGAAGTAGACACTGGAGAACAGGGCATACAAGATATTGATAAAGGCCACCAAGAATCTGGAGGTGATGTGCCTCATTGGCTAGAAAAGGAAGTAGGTATGGAACAAGGGTCAGATGGAAAAGTGGATGTTGTCAGCTCTCACTAGGGCTGAAGATGTATTGAGAACATCTTTATAGAGGTGGAAGTCTTTGAGTAGTCTAAAGAGGAAGGTAGATAAAATGCAAAATGATACAGGAAAATGGTCATTCCAATTGGAAAAGGACATGACTGCTCTAAGTGAAATGAAGAGAATTGAACCACAAATTTTGATAAGCAATCAAGTATTGGATAATAATATTGCCTTGCTGACAAGCATATGGTATGAAGATATCAGGTTTGAGTGTGATATCTTGAAGAAGTGCAGCAGCAAACTCACGGATATTAGTGTTAAATTGCACAACATGATGGCGTATGAAGTAGAAATCCTTGAGGCCTTGGAGGGGAAAATAGAAGGCAAAATTGAGAATTAGGATGCAAACTTTGCTATTAAAGCTTTGCATGATAATTTTAAGTCAGTAGCAGATGACCCTCTCATCCACCTGACAGAAGAAGTAATGACTAAAATTAAGAGGATAAAAGTTAAAGTAGAAACATATAATAAGACATTGAACATCAGGAAAGGTAAGCTAGAAGCTCTCAAAGCTAAGTTCCAGTCTCATAAACATGCAATAACAAAAGCTAGAATCCAGGACGGTGGAGAAGTTGATAAAATAGTACAAGCATATGAACATATCAGGACAGCAGTAAAGGTCCACGTACAAGAGGATGTATATCAAAGTGATAGTGATGAAGATGAAGAGAACGATGAAGAAGATGAAAATGAAGAAGAAGAACCTAATGAATGAATGGAGATGCAACACTAAGTGCACATATGCATAAGGTGCTCATAAATAGTGAGTCATACAGATGGTTGCCAATTGGCAACCTGTGCCACGAGAAAAAGTTGACTAAGTCATAGGAGTGTTATCTACGATAGATTTGAATTGATAAATCTTGACCGTTGGTCAATTGTAATTGCCTCCTCACCTTATTCTATAAAAGGTGCAAGGGTGCAATCTTTTAGACATTCGAAACTTAATTGAAATTTGATTGCTAAAAAGTTCAAGACTTATTTCAAAGTTATTGTAAATATACATGTTATACATACTTAATGAAAGATAAGCCATTTTGATTACAAATCATCATAAATCTTGAGTAATCTATGATTGAAATATGGATATATGCATTGATTAGCTACGTCCCTTGGAGTGCTTTTCAGCCTACATGTATTGTTTTCATTCCTAATTCCTTTGAAGTTAGCATCAACCATATCTAGCTATGGAACGTCCTGGTGACCTATGGTTTAATTTCTTCTCTCCATGAATGTATCTTGTGTGTATGTGATCCAATAACTAAAGGTTCACTAAAAGTAGAAGTATTCTTTTAAATTTCTTTCAATTTCATTACAGATCATCTCCATAATTGCAAATAACATATAATCAAAAGCAAATAAATCATGAAATATGTAGATATTCCGTAGGTAATTGAAAATATAGAGCATATTTGGAGTAAGAGCATGTCAAATTGATAAATATCATGCAAATTTAGATAAATATCCATGAAATACATATAAATATCCACTTATAGACACATCATTTAAATAGATATGTAGTGTAGAAGAAAGAGCAAGTTTATAATGATCAATGATTAGAAGAATTGATCAAACTTACAAATATCTCAACAATCTTTGAAAAAAGAGTAGAATTGACCTCTCTGTGGAGTGAATTTATAGGATACAGTGCAATACTGATCACCTAGATGAATGCAAGACCCCTTGAAATGGAAAACAGCATGTCACATCAACCTCTCAGTAATGTCAGACAATCATGACCTGATCAATGGAGACTTGGAGTCATCAACTTATCCTAAGTTGATCGTACTTTACAAGATAATAAAGGTTTGTTGTGCAAATTTTTATGCATGTTGTTATGACTAACAATCATCATCAACAAGTTCCACATTCATGTGGACATCGTAAGTGGAGACTAGATAGTGATGATCATTAGAGAATATTGGATATCATTGAAGAGTGAACTAAACCACTTGATGTGGTATGGAAAATATAGATGAAGAACTTCCAATTTTTAATGTTTTGAAGACCTAAATTCACTATCTAGATCTATGTTCATGTATTAATTGTTTTACAATTTATGCAAGTTAAATTAATAGTTCTTTTGTTGAATAAATTTTTATTTCAACATGTGGAACTCTTAATGTAAATGATCTCTCTATTAGAAGTCGGGTAGAGAATGCCCTAGATTCTTATTCAAGCATGTGATATGATAATTTTTGAATTCTTTTATTAATACATATGCACTAGACATGTCACAATATAAATTAATTTAAACTCAAAGTTTTTAACATCAATGCACAAATCATCACTACACAAATGAAAGTATCAACCTGTCATGTGATGACCTCACCATGATGGCCATACAAGTGGGTAGAGTTGCCTCTAACCATGGTCATTGGGTACTATACCACATTCGCCTTCTCTCA
The DNA here is from genome assembly GCA_027924645.1 of Cunninghamia lanceolata. NCBI lineage: Eukaryota > Viridiplantae > Streptophyta > Pinopsida > Cupressales > Cupressaceae > Cunninghamia > Cunninghamia lanceolata. The sequence continues at coordinate 8,815,532 of BSBN01001715.1, forward strand.
TGAATTAAAACCCCTATGGAAAACTCTTAGAAAAAAATTCCAAAAAAGGTCAGGAAGTGTCAACTATCTTAGGATCATGCCTTTTACTAGTGAAAATCATCCTAGCCATTTAGGATCACCCTTGTGTAATTCCCCACCTATGTTAACCTTTGCCTTGTCCAAGTCCTATGGTCTTTCTTGGGTTAGATCATTTTTTAAAGCCAGTTGACAAGTGCTTGAAGGACAATCTATGTCCAATGTTTGAGCATTGCAATGCTCATGTCGAATATGCTTATTGATCTAGAGTTTATGTTTTTATTTCATGATTGAACCTATGCAACTTTTTTAGCTTCACTAATTTCATAAGTTAATTTTGAATTACAAGTTATTGTTTTAGGTTCAATTTTATGAGTGATTTCAATGAGTATATGAAAATTGATTAAATACACATCTTTTGATATCTAGGTCATGTTTATTGTAAGTTATTTTTAATAAGACATGGTTATATGATTAAATGTGGTTGGGTTGGTGTCAAATTTTGATATTATGATGCAATTTCAAGATGTCTAGAAATTCCTTGTTTAATTACATGTTTGGTTGGGTTTTACATGTTGTGCTTCAACTATCTTGTATTGTGTAAATACACCTAATGTGTTAATTGAGTGTGTAGGCATATGTTTCCCAATGGTAATTGTGTTTATGTTGTATACCTTGTCTCACTCAATTTGAGTTTAGAGCTGAGTCCTTGTGTAACCTTATGAAAGCATGATCTGAATTAATGTTGATTCTAGATCTATGTGTCATGAATAAACTTGTAAAGTGTGAGGTTTATTTGCATGCATGTTTAATTGACTCTTATTGTACTAGTATTTAATTAGTTTTTGAAATGCTTGATTTGAGAACATTATAGAATATCTATCATTCTTGAGTTGAAATAATTTATTATTATGGCTTAGTAAAAGGTCTTGTGCATTTATACACATGCAGACATGTCGATTCCATTAGATAGACTAGTGAAAGTTACATGGTCATTAAGTACTGTTGATCATGATGTTAGTCATAAACAAACATAGAATAAAAGTTACACAACAACCTTTACTCATCTTGAAAGATACAATGAATTCAAAGAATTCATTATCCCAAGTCTCTGTGGATTAGGTCTTAATCAACTGATGTTACTCAGCGGTTGATGTGTGTTGTTGTTTCCATTTTGGGGCCTTACATTTGATCATCAGCAAGATTCTATTTCTGTAAAAGTACTACACAGAAAGTTATTCTACACAGTAATCTCCGCAAATAGTGTATCTATTCTTAAATCTTTGCATGATATATATCAATTTAACATGCTTTAACTCAAATATGCTACTAATTTTCAATTATCTTCGAGATATCTGCATATTTTATGTTACTTGCTTCAGATTGTCAATTGTTTGCAATTGTGATGGTGAATTGTTTTAAAATTAAAAGAAATGTAAAAGAATACTTCAAATTATGATGAATCTTCAGCTATTGAGCCACATACACACTTGATACTATCATTAAGAGAAGAAATCAAACCATATGTTCACCAGGATGTTCCACAGCTAGATACAGTTGATGCTAACTTTAGAGGATGGTGAATGAAAACAATACATGCAAACTAATGAGCACTCCAAGGGATGCAGCAAATCAAAGCATATATCAAGAATTCAGACATAGATTACTCAGAATTTATGATGATTTGTAATCAAAATGGTCTTCTCTTTCATTAAGTATGCAAAAACATGTACATATACAATAACTTTGAAATGAGCCCTGATACTTTAGCAAACAAATTTCAATTAAGCTTCGAATGTCTAAAACAAGGCATCCCTGCACCTTTTATAGAATAAGGTGAGGGAATGATTACAAATGATCTATGATCAAGATTTATCTATTAAGATCTATGGTACACATTGACTCTTGACTTAGTCAACATCTCACGTGGCACAGGTTGCCAGTTGGCAACCATCTGAATTACTTATTTTCTGCTAAGTATCGGATGCTTATGCCTTCCTTGGTATTGCATCTTTATCTATTCTTCATTCTTCAGGTTCTTCATCCTCATCATCAGGAGCATTAGGATCATCACTTCTCATATCTTCATCATCCTGATGAACGTTGCTTTGCATATGGGCCTACATGATTGTCTTGACATTTTCATATGTTCCCACCACTCGTTCAACTTCTCCGCCATCCTAAGTTTTTACTTTAGCAATGGCATGCTTGTGGGCCTGATATTTATCTCGAAGAGCCTCCAATTTGCTCCTCCTACTATTCAATGTTTCATTGTAGTTCTCCACCCTGACCTTGATCCTCATGATCCTGTCCATGACTTGTTCCGTTAGGTGGTTAAGAGGGTCATTAGCTATCACCTGGAAGTTATTATGCAGAGCCTTTATTGGAAAATCTGCATCTTTATTCTCAATATTTCCTTCTACTTTCCCCTCTAGGACCTCCAGGATCTCTGCTTCAAATGACATCATATCATGCAGCTTCATGCTGATGTCTCTTAATTTGTTGTTGCATCTCTTCAATACACCACATTCAAATCTGACATCTTTATACTAGATATCTATCAACATGGAAGTATTATTATCCAACACTTGCTTATTTAATAGGACCTAAGGATTAATCCTCTTTATTTCACTCAAAGTAGTCAAGGTTTTCTCTAATTGGAATGACCTTCTTCTAGCCTCCATTTATAATTTATCAACCTTCCTTCTGGATATACTTAAAGAATTCCACCTCTGCAAAGAGGATTTCACTACTTCTTCAACTCCACTAAGTGCGGATGACATCCACTTTCTCATTATTACTGATTCATGCTTCATAAGGTCCAACTTATTGACCTCTTCATGAGAATTGCAGTCAATGGGACTGCTTCTACATTTGAAGTATCATCAGGGTTAATTAACCCTTTTATGTAGGTATGTAGCTGAGCAATGTGCTCTTTATGCTACTTATTTTTCTCCTTTTCCTTCTTTACCCTTTGGGTCAAAGAATCAATTATATCTTTCCCCTCTTGGCCTTCTTGATCCTCATTGGCCAATCCTAAATCAACTGTAGTTATCTGGAATTCTTCCAGAGTGATCTTACCTTTCTCCTTTTCAACGGTGGGGAGTGCTACTTGGGCAGTCCCTCTACTCGTAGCAGGATCTCTTCTTATGGCCGGCATTAACTTGGCCTTCCTCTTTGGCTTCATGATGGTTTCCAAAAATAATGTCAAAACATCAAACTCTTGAATCTCAAAATCAGATTCTGCACCTATCTCCTTCTCAAGCCATTGAGCAACTTGGTCTCTAGATCCTTGGCATCCATCATCATCATGATGATCACCCTGATCTCTAGTAATTGCATCTATTTTCGATGGAGAGGGTGACTTTCTTATTTCTTCCTCATGATGTTCTTCATGAGGGTGATCCTAGGCTACTTCCTCCTGTTGAAGAACTTCTTTTTCTGGAGCAGTCTCTTCTTGAGGTGAAGATCTTGCGATGCATCCACATTATGATCTTGTACTACCTCCTTCTGTATGTCATCCACTTCAGGGATTTCCTCATCTTGAGGTACATTTGCATCCGTGGATATCATTGTATCTATTTTAGGTGCATCTACTTGATCTTGGACCACATTCTAATCTGCACCTGTAGTACCTACCTCTTGAGCCTTTAGGTCATCCTGACTTGATGTGTCTTTTTCACCAGAGGTTTCTTGAGTCCGGGGGGCATCTTCACTTGATGTGGCCTTGTCATTCCCATCCTTTTCTTAGACTTCTACTATTTTGGGCTCATTAGATGTATCTTGTTGTTGTCGACCCATATATGAAGTGTGGCCTTCTACTTCTGCCAGCTTCACTTTCTCAATATTCTCTTCTTTATCAGGGGCACCTGCTTGATGTTTAGGACTTGCATCCTTCCTGTATGTTAGGTCAATCACTGTAGGGCTAGTTACCTGATCAACTAGTTCATCAAGCCCTATTTGTTGTGCAATCCTTTCTGGGCTCTTTTCCTTTTCCTATTCCACTTGCTTTACTTCTTCTACCACAACCACCTGTACTAATGGAGTTCCTTGTGGAGTTATGTGAGTGCTTGAAGTAAGGGTCTCCATTCGTTGAGAGGCTACATCTTTTACTATCTCATCATCAGTTATGTCAACTATCTCCTCTAGTGAGACAAGACCACTTTGAATTGGCCTAGAGGCTTCTTTTGTTTGTTCTTCAGCTTTTTTAGTCTTAAACCAAACAATGGTGGGAAGTGGCACATTATGTTGCAATTCCTTTCTAAATACTTCACCACTAGCTCCCCTCAATACTATGGGGTCATGCTTTATTTCACCTCTCATAGATGTTCTCGGTTTCTTAGGTGTGGATGCCATCACCTGAGGTGCTTTTCTTTTTCTAATGAGGGGCATAGGGTCTTCCTCTTTAGGTTCCTCATCAAGAGGAACATCTTCTTCCATTTGCTTTTGTGATGCTTGACCCTCCTCATATGTTTCAGTAACTTCCACAGCTGGAACCTGTATCTTTTTAGCCTTTTGTTTATTCATGGGAGCCGGTGCTGATGAGGCTGACGCTTGTCCTGATGCGGATGCACCCTTAGCTAATATGAATATTCTTTCAACTATTACCCCTTTAGGTTCACTATCAGTTTTCTTAGCTCTGGGGGGTCTCTTGCTTTGTTCTTGAGGTGGCATTCTCTCTCATTTAGATTTCCTCTTTTCAATCAGAAAGTCATCATATTCATTGTTAGGAATCTCCTGCCTCTTCTTTTTGTTGTCAACTATAAGGGCCACACCCTTCTTCTTCAATGCATTTATTTGTTCATTTACCGAAGATTGGGTTAACTGCAACATCCTGCCTGTAAATTGATCTAATGAGATATCCTTAGGCTGTGTAAGATCAGGTGCTGAGATAGTGTCATTGTATATCTTCTTTTCTTTATATTCATCTGCTATTATTTTTCCATCATCCTTTTTTATTTCCACAGGCACTGGAATACAATCAAATGTTCTGATCTAGTTGAGGGTCAACCTTTGATATTTTCTACTTCTAGCCTCAGCCTCATCCTCACAATCTGTCTAGAAATCCTCTAAGTGCTTTTGATGAATGGGCTTCCCCATGATTTTCTGCATCTGCCCATATGGGTCATATGATCTTGCCAGTGGGAATGGCTGTAATCTCATCATGTTTGGGCCAGCTATGGCTTTCTTTATATTTTCAGAATCTTGGCATATGTACCAGCCCATTGTTACTAGAAACAATATTGGTGGAATCTTATTATTTGCTTTGTAAGCATCTAGTATTGTGGATATTTACCTTATAAACTCCATCAAAACAACTGCATCAGTGGGATATCTTGGGAGCATGAGGGACTGTCCTGCAAAACCCTCTATTTTGATATAAGAGAATGTGGTATATTGTATAAACCAGGCACCATGCCTATATATGACATCTTGAGCTTCCATGCTCAGTCTCTTAGTATTATCTTCTTCCATTGTCCTTACCAGATGCATAGAAAATGAATCATTCACTAATTTGTAATCCTGAAAATAATTTTGTCTTTGTAGTTGAGGATAATGATCCCATATGTGGGCATCATTGGTACTGCCACCGATCTTTCCTATTGTTGTAAGTGCATCAAATGTACCCTTGTAAGCACATGAGTATACCACATATGAAGTCATATAAAATGAACACTCTAGGCCTCCTAGGTTCATGAGTTGCTCATTTAGGGCATCACTTATCATTTTAGCCCATAATGGCTTGTTGTCTATATAAAGACACATCAGGATAACCCCATACATCTAATCTTTGAAACTTCCAGTGTCAGGGTGGCCTGTCACTCTACTGAGTAGGGCTATCATATATTGGTATTCATCATCAAAATCAAACTTGTACATGTGCACTAGTAGTTTTGCAGATGTAGTGTAAGGACTATTCTTTGCTCTCCATTGATACATCCTCTTTCAAGTAGCTTTCTTGTTATTCTCATACTCAACTTCCATTTTCTTCAAATCCATGCTGACAACCTTATTTCCCAATGGCAAACTGAAAGTGGTCGCAATCCCCTTGATGGATAGATTTGCGTAAACCGACCATGTTTTTCTACTCTCCTAGTTTGTGGGTTGTAATTTCTGGCACTTCAATAATCAATTCTGGAGCCTCCATAGAATAAGGGAATCCATCTGCATTCCACATTCCTAACACAAAAATGGCATCCAGTAGGGTATTATCTCTATCATCACCCATCTTGGCTGACCATGCCACCAAATCTATGTTTCCCTGGTGTGTATCCACGATGACACCATATTTGAACCACACACCTTTAGGTTGAGCAAACATAGGTTTAAGGAATTTAGCTTCAGACTTGCTCAACCTCTTGTCTGCCACGGTTTCCTGCAATAAACAAGACCGGCCTTACCATACAATACTTCACATATATGCATACAACATTATATCTTCATGGCATGATGCACACCATATTCACTAATCATCACTTCATCATAATATGCATAAACATATAACTTCAAGCTAGTGGAAAAGCATACTCCCTGGACATGTAGAAAATGACAGCAAGAGGGTTTTAATTACTTACTTGATAATGCTTATCTCCTTGATTATGTTGATGATTATATGAAAGAGATTCAGATACCAGTGATAATCATGTGTCTTATTCTGCTGCAAGCCATGTGTGTCCGCAGGTAGTCGTATGAGGGTTTGAATATTCTGCACTCTGTAAAACTTGTTTTATCACAAGGTAAATGTGAAATGACTCTGTAGATTCACTTTTAATCTCATGCTTAGGGTAAATTAGGGCAGATTCTAGCTAGATTGATTAAAACCATTGATTTTCTATACAAAATTTCTAGATCTCGCCAGGTGTATGTATCGTGTTCGCAATCGGCGGGAACCACCTACTACATTTATGCGCATTTAATGTTACACAGCAAGAGGAGTGGGGTGATCTTTAGAAGATTGGGTGATATTCAAAATATTGGGTGATATTTGGAATATGACCCCTTATATGTAATATGACCATCTGCATTGGAGCGGGAAAACTTACGTTGAGGATCGAGTGATATTGGAAATGTCCGGTGATGTTCAAATATCAAGTGAGGTTTTAAGATGATGACCTCCTAAAACTAAAGTGACTCTTCTCAGAATATCAGGATGATGTCATCAGGATAATGACTTGATTCATCGTTGTAGCACTATGATGTCATCTTCATGTTATGTAGAAAGGGTCATGGTTGGAAATATACCTCCGCGAGGTAAAAAGGATGATGACATCACCGTCGGGGTAATTTTCTTGTCTATCAAGATTATATGACATCATCGGGATATTGGTTCAAGGTGATATTTGGCGATAGGGTGATTTTCAAAAGATTGGGTGATATTTGGAGTATCGAGTGATATACGAAATATGACCCCCAGAAAATACATGATGATGTTTGACAGGTAAATGTCACTATCACATAAAATTGACATCTGGATCTTCGGACCAAGTGATTATCAGGTGATAAAGTTGGATTGGGGTGATATTTTATAAGATGAATGATATTAAGAAATATGACCCTCCCACCAGAATATCAAGTTTGACCAAGACTTTGACTCACCATAACTCTCGTTTTCTAAGGAATATCACAGTGATCCAAAAGGCAAACCTGCATGAAATTTTGCACTCTTTCCAACTATGAGGTTATTGATAAGAAATATGAACTTTGACTAATTTACCTCATCATGAAGACTTACCCCAGCTTCCTTATGTAGGATCATCTGCATCACTTACTTTTACCAAACCACCAAAAAGAAGAAAAACACAAGCCAAGCCAAGCAAAAAGTTGGGTCCTTGTTTTGTCAAGTCAAAATGGGGCGTGTTGTGTAACCACACAACAACTTGTCACCAAAGAAAACACCAAAATTCCAATGATTCAAGTGAGGTGATCACATTCACATATAGTATTCTAACTCATTCTAAGTATAAGCATCATAATCTTTCTGCATGACAAAGTTTCATCATGGTAATAATGCTAACAAAGGATCAGGTGTGTGCAAATGATTAATTATCCTCATCTTGAAAGCAAGTTGAAAACATGTGTAACTGATGTTAAGCTACATAGTTTGGGATCATCCCTCATAGCCAACCTGGATAGAGCCTTGCTGCCAGCAGGCGTCTATAGCCCCAACAAGGTTATCTATACAATCCTCCTAAGTAGAGCCCCACTGCTAGCAGGCGTCTATAGCCCCGGTAGAGTTACTTAGATGGCCTAATTTTATTTCTATTTTTTTGGATTTTCAATATTTGATCTGTATATATCTAATGTCATCATGTAAGCTCAGTGTGCAAGGTATGGTCACTTGCTGATTTAGGTTGGAGATTGTATTGGTAGCAAGGGAGTCCCTTTAGATTTTTCACTTAACACCTATACTTGTGTGTTCAACAAACCCAAGGCTGTTAGGTGAGTCATTGTGAAAGATTCACTTTGGTCAAGAAAAGGCACCTTGATGAACGGATATCACAGGACTGATCATAAGTACTTCTCATAATGAGTCATAACCTATATATAAATTTGTTCTAATCACTTGAATCCTAACAATTTAATTATTTTCTGGGGTGATGAGCTACATCATCTTGACTAACCAAAATGAAAACTCAAGAAGCAAACAAAAACAACAACACAAAACAAACTATACAAACAACTATAAAAATATACACTATGATACACATGACTGTCATGAAGCTACTTAGGCTTGGAAATAATGTTTGAGGAATTGTCCATTAACTGGTAATGGGACATCCTCACCTATCAAGTTCTTAAGCCTGTACGTGCTGTCTCCTAATATCTCAGAAATTTGGAAGGGACCTATCCATAATTTGTCAAACTTACCATGGTCTCCTTTTCTCTCATGGGCTTTGTCCCACATTAGGACTAAATCTGATATCTTGAAGGCTTTAACCTTGGCTCTCTTGTCAAACCAGCATTTGATAACATCTTGATGTTTGGTAAACTGATCAATTGCCTGACTTCTTTTCTCTTCCAGGTGCATCAATTGAAGCAACCTGACTTCTTGCTTATTGTCTATGCCCAAGTACTCTTGTGCAAACTATAGTGTAGGAATTTTTAGGTTAACAGGGAGGATGGGATCCACCCCATATACTAAATGGAAAGGTGAGTTTCCTAATGCAGCCTTATTCCTAGTTCTGTCTACCCACAAGGCACATTTTAGAAGTGTGTTCCACTCCCTAGGGTTCTTTTCTATTAAATTTCTTATGATATTCAGCAAATTTTTATTAGTGGATTCTGCCAATCCATTCCCTTGGGGATAATAATTAGATGAGAACTTCAGTATAATCCCATAATCAAAAGCCCAACTTGACAATTTGGTTGAAGCAAAAGCAGAGCCATTATCACTTACCAGAGCATAGGGAACTCCATACCTGGTGACTATATTACTTTCCAAAAATCTGACGACGTCATCAGCATTACAGGCCTTGGTGCTGACATCTTCAGTCCACCTGGTATAGTAGTCAGTAATCATTAAAATGTACATGTGGCCTGATGATGATGGGGGATTAATTGGTCCTATGAAATCCATACCCCATTGTGCAAATGGGCACATCTCCATCACTGGCTGCAAAGGTTGAGCAACATATCTCTCTCTGTTAGCAGCAACTTGACATACATGACAACATTTAATATGTTCAAAAATATCCTTAAAAATTATGGGCCAGTAGTATCCTGCTTTGAGGATTGCATGTGTGATGGCTAAGGATGACCCATGGGATGTTCCAAATTTGTCATGTAGCTCTGATAAAACATTGTCTGCTTCTAGCCTCTCTAGGCATCTTAGATATATTCCTTCATAATTTTTCTTGAAAAGGACGCCCCCTTTCATCATATACTTATGTGATCTTATTTTTAGGGCTCTCCTCTATGAAGCCTGCAGTCTTGGAGGACATCTTCCAGTAATTAGGATGTGCCTGATGTCTGAGTACTACTCTCCATTGTCCTTTGCATTAATTACATATTGCTGACTCATGATATTTGGGTCAATCTCTGATATCATTTGGCTTAAAGCCTGCCCTCTTACTAGCTTCATGGGTGTAATGTCCATGTCATATTCCTGTAGGACAGTGATCCATTTAGCCCTTTTCTCACATGGCTCACTCTGTATTAATAACATCTTCACTATTGCATCAGGCACCACAACAATCACTTTACTTCTCAAAATATAGTGCCTAAATTTCTTTACTACTCTAACCAAAGAAAGTGCCTGCCTTTCTACATCCATGTATCTCAGTTTGGCATCTTTGAAAGGACATCTCATGAAGGCTATGGGTTTCTCCTCCTTTTCTTCATTCCTTTGTGTCAGCACTGCGGCAGAGGTATGCTTTGAAGCAAATGAATAAATGTAGAAGTCCCTAGTGTAGTCTGGACTGATCAGAACTGGAGCATATGATATAACTTTTTTAATATCTTCAAAAGTAGCTCTAGCCTCTAGTGTCCACTCAATCTTTGCATCCTTCTTGAGCATGGCATTTAAAGGTCTAACAATTTCTACAAAGCCAGTGATAAACTTCCTAACAAAATTAATCTTACCAAAGTAAGATTTAAGCTCTTTTTTGCTTACAGGAAGCTGTATTTTCATAATGGATTCCACCCTGTCAGGATCAATAATAATTCCATTCTCAGTTATTAGGTGGCCTAGTAATTTTCCTGTTGTCACCCCAAATATGCATTTCTTGGGTTCGAGGATATCCCATATTGTTCACATTTTTTAAGCACATTTCTGAGATCTTGTACATGGTTTCCTCTATCTTTAGAGAACATTGTTAAGCCATCCATGTATATGACTATACATTTTCCTATTAAGCCTCTGAAGGCTATGTCCATTGCGCACTGGAATGTTGCTCTAGAATTTATCAGCCCAAACAGCATGTGCCTGTAGGCAAATATCCCCCATTTTGTGGTGAAGGCAGTTTTTAGTCTGTCTATCTTATCCACCATTACCTGGTTATAGTTTGAGAAACCATCCAAAAATGACATCATTTTAGCACCATTTACAATTTGTAGGAACTCATCTAAGGAAGGCAAAGGATAATTATTCTTCTCAGATGCTCTGTTCAAATTCTTGAAGTCCACACATAGTCTGATGTCTCCATTCTTCTTTCTCACTGGGACCAAATTTGCTACCTAGGTGGAGTGTCTCACAGGAAATATGATCCTAGCATTTAATAGTTTTTTAACCTCCTCAAAAATTATTGGTTCTAGCAAAGCATTGACATGCTTTTTCTTCTATCTGAAAGGCTTAGCATCTGGCTTGAGGGGTATGGTGCGTGTGATGACTGATGTGTCATATGTCTTTAGCTCATCATAGGTCCAGGCTATGACATGTATGTAATCTTTAAGAGCCTGGGTGATTCCTTCTAACTCTTCTTCTATGCAAACCTTCCCTATTAGGACATTTTTCTTTTCATCATTCTATCCAATATTGATTTGTGAATATTGTCCTCCATCGGCTTTTGGAAGATCTTTCTATTTCAACATGTTGTCCAGATCAAATGCTCTCTCTAGCTCTATCATTCCTTTTGGAATATTATTACTGGGCAACTCTAAGATTTCTTCCTCCTCCCAAACATGATCTTCTGTATTGTTCTCATCTATGATCTGAGCATCAAATATATCCCTATTGGAGATGAAATCTAAGATATGCTGATCATCATTGAATACTTGGAGGTTGGTCACATTGTCAGGCACAGAAGGTACTGATACCAGCTCTACTGAAAATCTTTTAAAACTAGAAATAGACAGTGGCTCCAGTGTACTGGCAGCCTGGGCTAAAGCATCTGCCCTATGGTTATGTTATCTGGGTACGTGGGTGATATTAAATGCATCAAAGTCTTCAATCAAGTCCTACACCCTATGTTTATAATTAGACAGTTTTTTATAATTGCAGGAGTAAATTCCTCACCTGTCTGACTACTAATTCTGAGTCTCCATAGACATGCATAATTTTTAGTTTCTTCTTGAGGGCAAATAGTATCCCATGAATTAGAGCTTCATACTCTGTTACATTATTAATATAGGGGAACTGTAGTCTGTAGGCTACCAAGTAGGACTTTCTTGATGGATTAATTAGGTCTATCCCTACTCCGACTCCTTGTTTTGATTTGGATCCGTCGAATCTCAGGACCCACGGCTTGTCTTCATCCAAAGGCTTATTTGAACCTTCTTTCTTCTCTGCAGCTCTGGCAGCTGCTCCACTTAATATCCACTTTAACTTAGGTATTTCAGCTTTCTCAGACTTCATCTTTCCTTTCTTCTGTGAAGTTGATGCTTCTTCTTTCTTTTCATCACTAAAAGGATGATCTTCTGGGGTAGGCAATGTATGTCTCTTCAAAATATGTAAACATAGTGAACAAGCAGTTTCTGAGTGAGGTGCCTCATGCAACCTGCACCAGCCTTCAATCAAGACATCCCGCGGAAGTCTCTGCTACTGTGTCATCTTCTGGATCTCTTTGTTCAGAAATTCTTCAAATCTAGTCAAGTTACTACCTCTATCCTCATCTGATAGCTCGTAATCTGATTCCATCAAACAATCACACCCTAGGGTGATTTTCTTTTTTTCTTAACACTACCCTGGTTGCATACTAGCATTCTTCTGTCGTCTAATCATGACCTTCATCCTGACACATACCTTCTTCCATTCCTGCAGGAAATAAATAGCAATTAGAGTCACTATCATTATCACTATCTGATGAACTTACCTCTGATGATGATGATGCTGCTAATGCATCGCTACACGCTTGTTCTAGTTCCATCATATCTATGCACACTTCGCAAATCTTCTTAGAATGTGATTCATTATGTAACCTGCACCAACCATCAATCAAAATATCATGAACAGGTATTTTTAATAACTTAAATTGCCTTACCTATTTAGATAAGTACCTCTCAAAATTCCTAAAGTGATCTACCTCATTCTCATTTTCGGGGTTACTATCAAATTTTACAATTACTTCATCACTTGGAGGATCATCATCATGACGATGCATGTCATACATTAGGATCTCCTCTATCCTGACAGTTTGAGGTCTTATGGAATAAACTCAAGGTTCTACATCTATGTACATGATCTCATTAGTTTTGTTATTGTTGATGACTGTTTTGATGCAATCATAACAATAAGTTAAAATTCACATAAAATGAACTGAAACTATACTTGAAAGACAAGAAGGAATCATCTGGTGATTCAACTAATCCCAAGTCTACAATGGTTCGGTTGGTTAAGTTCAGTTGGTCAATGTGAAGCTGTAATGTTCAAGGGGCCTTACGTAGTTTAGGTTTATTTTGTGGTTTACTGGACTAAGAATATGCAAAGAGGTCATAGATTTCAACAAGTATTCTGTTCATTTGCATACAAGTGATACTGGGCTGCAAGTTTTAGAGGGTTTTCTTGGATTTTTTTACAGCTTTCTTCTTTATCTGTTTATGAAAACTGTCTACTTATAGCTCTGTTATGATGCTTCTTCAAATTTGAGACAATTTCCTTTGGATTTCTACATTTTCAGCTAGATATTTCAGATGGGTTGGGAAAAGTTAGAAAGATCTACTCTATACCTTACTTAATCTACAGAAGGATCTAAGTGTTTCTATTATGCACTATGTAAATACCACAGTAGTTTGATCAAATCCACAGTAAAAACCCTAAATGTAAGTTCTGAGCATTTTCACAAACATACATTTAAAATTGCAAGCTCTCAAAGAAGATATTTCAAAACACAAAGAAGAGCAGGAGAACACTCAGAAGATAGATGCAGAACTCTAGATTCTATTGCATTAGAAACGAATAGCCATACATGATTTACAATGTAAGAATGACTCTTAGTTTCATTGATCATACTACAGAGAACTTACAAGCTTTACAGATACAGTAAGGCAGCCAGACATTCCACGCGCACCTTACTGCAGACAAACAGGTGACCTCCTTCTTCTACTTCTAAACTATGCTAAGCTATCATGCTGTATGTTCCTAAAAAAGAAATTCTGTTGTAGCCACTATTGCTTTCCTAAAATCCCTATTGTAAAGTATTACAGTGTAGAGAGGCACAATATAAAGACATTCTGATTGTCCTCACTACAGCAAAAACCTAACTGAACCCCTGGTTCAAACCCCTAGTTACAGCAATAAATGCAGGTGAACCAGTTCTCAAAAATATCTCTGAGCAGTGGTCAAATCTGGGCGAAATATTGCCCCTTCTGAGAAGTTCCAGCAGCTGGGTAATAACTTCTGTTTGTCTTTTGCAGAAATACCTCCAGCTGCGACCTTCCTCTTCACTTGAATGGCTTTGACTTTTTGCATTTCATCTCTATCTTCTTGCTCCTGAGATCAGATCTTCTTCCTCCATGAGGTCACTGTATTGACTTTCCAGCTGCTTCCTCAACTGCAAGCCTGCAAGACAAGACAAGCAATAAGTTTCACATTTATCATAAAAAATAGCATGAAATTAAAATAAGCGTTTAAATCCAGGTGACAGCGCAAGATTGAGAAAATCAGATCCAGAAAACTCTTCAAAACGCGTCCAAAATGCATTCAGACTGCTCAAAATTGATCAGGTCAACTATCGCTGACTGAAAAAATGCCAGAGGCGCCAAAAAAAACACTTTAAAACTCCACCGCTTCATTTCCCGCCCATCGGCATGATCATCCCTGTCGGTGCGTCAAAAAATAGGTTAGTTGATATACCTCATCATCATGATATTTTGGAAATAGCATTCCCTCCTGAAGGTCCAGATGAATGTCATCATGATATTTGACTTCTGCATATGGAGAAACGAACAACATCATCATCAGGATATGTGCAAAAGGTTGTATTTCATCGGCAGGAGGACTTGGCGAAATATCGGGCGTACAAACAAGATCATGATGATGTTGACGATATGCCAGGATAAAAAATGTATGATGATGATGTCATCATCATATTTCGTTTTCAGAGCACAAGGATGAGTTGAGGTCATCATGATATTCGGGCTAGGGTGATATTGCAAAATATGATCATGCGGTTGAGGAATGCAATATCGACTTCTTCTGAATAGATAGGGTGATCATCATGATATTCGCTAACCGGAGATCAGGAGGATATGAAGATGATGATCCTCTATCTTGAATTATCATGATGATGATTCCAGCACTTAGCGAATTTCAGCGAATGACCCTCTTGAAAGACCAGGATGATATGAAGTCGTCATCATCATCTTCATGAAGTTCAGCAAATATCATGATGATGACCTTGCGATAGGTTTATAGCACGTGCATGCAAATATGCCGAAGGTGGATTTTTCTAAGTCTGGGTGATCAGCATGATATTATAAGATCAGGTAATGTTGAAATATCATGATGATGCTCACGATACAACAGACCACTTCGACGGGGGAACTTACCTTGACTGAAAGCCGATGTCATCATGATATTCGAACCTCAGGATATTATCGGGGGGGTACGTTTCAAATATGATGATGATGTCCTCATACAGCAAAACCAGGTTTATAAAATATGACGCTCCTAAGGAAATCATGATGCTGATGATGCGCACAAGGCCTTTTGACGGGTAAAAAGCACTACCACCTAAGATTGACGTCCGGATGTTGCGACTGCATGATTTTTATCGGGTGATAGACCAAGATCATGATGATCCTGTCAACATGACTTAGGATAAAAAATGATGATCCTCCTGCGAATATCAGGTTTGACCAAGACTTTGACCGTGCATAACTTTCACATATGGACGAATTTTTAAATGAAGTAAAAGGCAAACCTGCATGAAATTTCAAGCTTTTTCTAAGTATGAAGTCACAGCAACAAAATATGAACTTTGACAAACTGACCTCATGATGATGACCTACCCCATGCAATATCATGATGATGATGCACCTGACCTTCATTTTTACCAGACCGCCAGAAAGCAGAAAAAACACAAGCAGAAGCAAAAAGCAAGACATCAGCAGGGGTCCCCATTTTGCTAAGGAGCATAATGGGGCGTGTTGTGAACATCACAACAACTAGCAACCAAAACAAAACAATTAAATTCAGAGTGTTCAAGGAAACTAGGTGAAATGAACTCATAACTTCCAACTATCTTTCCTGCAAATTACTATTTAGCTTGAGACTCAAAGTGTTCAGTAAAGATGCATGAATTTCTATTTTCAGTTTAGTTGTGTGCATGTGATTAATTATCCTCATCTTGAAGATCGGTTGAACAAACCAGTGACTGACATTAGCCTACGTAGGTGAGGATATTCCCTCATAGCCGACCGGATAGAGCCTTGCTGCCAGCAAGCGTCTATAGCCCCGGCAAGGTTATCGTTACAATTCTCCTAAGTAGAGCCCCACTGCCAGCGAGCGTCCATAGCCCCGGTAGAGTTAATTAGATGGCTTAATCTGGATTTTCAGTATAATCCGCTTTATTTATTTATTTATTTTTATTTTTTTGTTTTCTAATTTTGAAAGATTTCATAAGGTATAGCAATTTGTAACTTCATGATGATGCAAGGAGTGGACACTTGCTGAAATTAAGCTGAGAATTGTAATGGTAGCAAGGGTGACCTCTGATTTTTCACCTAATATCTACACTGGTAGGTTCAACAAACCCAAGAATTTTAGGTGTGTCATCGTGAGAAACCTGCTTTGAATTCTCAATCACATTTATTGAATACGAAACTTCAGAAGATGAACAACTCTCTACATTCATGACAGTGACAAGTTATGTGTAAATTGCAAATGGTTAACCTGAATATCCTAAATTATATACTGTTTTGAATGGTTGCTAGTTCTGCTCCTTAATACTCTACAGTAAAATAAAGATCCCTGTTGAGGAGACAACAAACAAACCAAACAAACAGGCTGTACAAACAACACAGCAAAAGAAAAAACTATACAAACAGACAGAAACAAAAAGAAGACAAGCTATACAAACAACCAACCCAAGAAGAAAACAGCAAAAGTAGAACTGTACATTATCTACAGCATTTTACATTAAGAAAGAAAGGACTGCCTCATCCTGACCTTCAAGCCTGGAAGTAGTGTTTCAAATGCTGGCCATTAACTGGTAATGGCACATCTTCTCCAGTCAAGGTCTTAAGTCTAAAGGTGTTGTCTCCTATTATTTCTGAAATTTGTAATGGACCCAGCCATAATTTATCGAATTTTCCATGGCTTCCTTTCTTTTCATGTGCTTTGTCCCAGCACAACACTAAGTCTGATATCCTAAATGTTTTGACTCTTGCCCTTTTGTCAAACCACCTCTTAACAACTGCTTGGTGTTTGGCAAACTTCTCGAGGGCTTGACCTCTTTTCTCCTCTAGTTGCAACATTTGCACTATTCTGGCTTCCCTATGGTTATCAAAGCCTAGATATTCATTGGCAAACTTCCAGGTTGGTATTCTCAGATTAACCAGAAGTATGGGATCAGTCCCATAAACTAGGTGGTAAGGTGTGCTACCTAAAGCTGTTTTGAACTTGGTCCTGTCTACCCATAATGCATATCTTAATAGGGTATTCCACTCTCTAGGACTTTTGGCAATTAACCTCTTGATGATGTCTAGTAAGATTTTGTTTGTTGATTCAGCCAGTCCATTACCTTGAGGGTAATAATTTGAAGAAAACCTTAGAATGATCCCATATTCAAATGCCCATTTAGAAAATTTTAAAGAAGAGAAAGCAAGGCCGTTATCACATACCAATGAATAGGGTGTTCCAAACCTGGTGATAATGTTTTCTTCAAGGAACTTGATAACTACCTCAGTTGTGGAAAACTTGCAGCAGGTGGCCTCAGTCCACCTTGTACAATAGTCCGTCACCGTCAATATAAACTTGTGTCCTGCAGAAGATGGGGGATTGATGACTCCGATAAAATCCAAGCCCCACTGTGCAAACGGTCTGGACTCGATCACAGGCTGCAGTGGATTGGCCAGATTTCTTCCTTTGTCTGCTGCAGTCTGACAGGTGTGGCAGCTTCTGATGTGACTCTTAGTATCTTTGAATATAGTGGGCCAGTAATAGCCCGCTCTCAGTATTTTGTGTGCTGTAGCTAAATGGGAACCATGGCCGGTTCCGTATTTGTCATGTAGTTCTGTCAACACTTTATCAGCTTCAGTTCTGTTTATGCATCTCAAATAAATTCCATCATGGTTCTTCCTGAATAGAAGACCTCCTTGCACCATATAATGCTATGCCTTAATCTTCAAAGCTCTCCTCTGAGAAGCCTTCATCTTGCCTGGGTACTTTCCAGCTATCAGGAAGGTGCTTAAATCATCGTACCAACCTGATGCGTCTTGGGAATTCAATACATACTGCTATTTTATCAGATTTGGATCCATGTTTTCTATTGTCTGCACCAGCGCCTGCCCTCTGACCAGCTTTGCGGGAATGATCTCCATGTCGAATTCTTGCAGCGTGGTGATCCATTTGGCTCTTTTTTCTCCAGGCTCGTTCTGCATCAGCAGCATCTTTACTGCTGCGTCTGGTACTATGGCTTTAATCTGGCTGCGCAGGATGTAGTGTCTGAATTTTTTCACAGCCTTCACCAATGCAAATGCCTGTCTTTCGATGTCTAGATATCTCAGCTGTGCATCCTTCAGAGGCGCACTCATAAATGCTATGGGCCTCTCGTCATTATTTTCACCTTTCTATGTCAAGGCAGCAGCGACAGAATGAGAAGATACAAAGGAGTAGATGTAAAACGGGCATGTGTAGTCTGGACTTGCCAATACAGGGGCATTAGAAATTGCCTCCTTGATATCTTCAAATGCGGCTTTGGCTACTAGCGTCCATTCCATCTGTGCATCTTTCTTTAACATGACATTCAACGGCTGCACAATCTCTACAAAACCTATTATAAACTTCCGAACAAAGTTAATTTTACCAAAAAATGATTTCAATTCTTTCCTACTGTTTGGTATTTGCAAATTTTTTATGGATTCTATTCTATCCGGATCAATTGAAATTCCATTTTCAGAAATGACATGGCCTAATAATTTACCTTCAGTTACGCCAAATATACATTTCTTAGGATTAAGGGAAATCCCATACCTTTCACATCGCTGGAGTACTTTTCTGAGGTCCTCAGCGTGGGTGGATGCATCCTTGGAATACACAGTTAAATCATCCATATACACAACAATGCATTTACCTGATAATCCACGGAATGCAACGTCCATGGCCCTCTGAAAAGTGGCACCTGCATTAATCAGACCAAAAGGCATTCTTCTATACGCATAATTTCCCCATTTGCAAGTGAAGGTGGTTTTTAGTCTATCCTCTCTGTCAATTAAAACCTGGTTATAACCTGAAAAACCATCTAAAAAAGACATCATCTTTGCGCCATTTACTGCTTGCAGTACTTCATCTATTGGGGGCAAAGGATAATTATCCTTTTCAGAAGCCTTGTTTAAATTTCTAAAGTCTACGCACAACCTGATGTCTCCGTTTTTCTTCCTTACTGGTACTAAGTTAGCTACCCAGACAGAATGTCTGACTGGAAAAATTATTCCAGCGGACAGTAGTTTTTTAACTTCCTCAAAGATTAAAGGCTCTAGAATGGCGTTTACAGGCCTCTGTTTCTGCCTAAATGGTTTGACTTCTTTTCTTAAAGGTATGACGTGAGTTATGATGGACTCATCAAATGTTTTCAAGTCTTCATAAGTCCATGCTATGACATGTTTATATTCTTTCAGAACATCCAGAACCTCTTTTCTGATTTTCTCAGAGCAAGCTTTCCCAATTAGTACATTTTGTGGATTTAGCTCAGTCCCTAAGTTATGTAAATCACACTTACCCCCTTCTGTTTTGGGTAAGTCTTTCTGTCTTATTATTCCGTCGAAGTCAAAGATGTGTTCTAATTCAATTACTACTTTTGGCAAGAAGTTGCTCTTTAAGTTGATCATATCTTCTTCGTCCCATGTTACTTCAGGCCTTTCTTGTTCATCAATAATTTGGGCCTCAAATGCCTCATTACAAGTCAGAAAATCAATAATTTGCTGATCCTCTCCAAATACCTGAAAGTGTGTAACGTTGTCTGGTATACTGGGCACGTTAATTAGCTCAACAGCAAATCGTCTTAATCCTGACAGTGTCAATGGTTCTAATGTACTAGCAGCAACTGCTAACGCATCTGGCCTGTGGTTCAGCTCTCTAGGAATATGCTCTATGTTAAAAGCATCAAATGAATCCATTAAACCCCAAACTCTATGTCTGTAACTGATCATCTTCTTATAATTGCAGGCATATAGTTTCCTCACTTGTCTGACTACTAATTCAGAGTCTGAAAATACTCTGATGGTTCTTACCCCTTTCCTGATGGCCATGACAAGTCCTAAAATTAGGGCCTCATATTCAGCAATATTGTTAGTGCAGGAAAATTGTAATCTATATGCTGCCAAATGAGATTTACCTTGAGGATTTATGAGTTCAACACCTGCACCTGCACCCTGTTTTGATTTGGACCCATCACATTTTAATGTCCACATGCCATCTTTACTTTTCTGATCTTTTACCTTGGCATACTTTGTCTCTTTTATTGCCTGTGGGGTGTTGTCTTGTTGATTCATGGGTTTTTCCGTTTGGTTATCTTGCATATGTGTGTTTGTAGTTTGCAACTCAGAAAGATAACTACCCTTGTCCTCTATTTCTTTCCCTAGATCTGGAATCAAGGCACTTATATTATCCTGAACATATCTCTGTGCTGGATCAGGATTCTCATTTTTCTCTTGTGACTCTACCCTCCCTATGCACCTTTTGTATTCATATTCAATGATGTCTTTGCATATTTCACAATTCTCCTCAGAATGTTGCCTATCATGGACTCTACACCTATTTTTATATAACTTACATTGGACTGGGAGATTGTGTGTAACGCACTCTTCCACCTCTTGTCTAATGGCATGACCAAATTTGTCTATTGCATTATTTTCCTCATCTGAAGAATTTCCGTCAGACTCAATGAATAGTGCTGTTCTATTGCTGACACACTTCTTCCTAATGTTTAACATCATAATCTCTTCAATCTGCATCCCATTGTTGGTAATTCTATAGACACCTGGTTCAACAGCAGCATATAATATTTCATTAGTTCGATTATACTCTGTTATCATATGTTTCATTCTGGGCTCTGCCCCTATTCTGATCTGGTTTGGGATGCCTCTCCATGGTAACCACATGTGTGAAAAGTCAGTAGCCATATATCCGTTTAATGTCTTGGACCAATCCCTACTTAGCAACATTCCGTAATTTACGGGTATATCCACTACTTGGATGTCAATGATTTGGCTCACCCTAGGGTCTGAAGCTAACTGCACCTGTATGTTCATGAGTTCTCCTATCACGCTAACCTCGGTCTTATTTAATTGCGTGACGACCTTGGCAGATTTGGTGGGAGTCAGCCTGAGAGTTTTACATATTCCTAAGGGCATTACGTTGGCTGAAGCACCAGAATCTACCATGCAATTGTGTATATTCTTCCCACACAACCTAACAGTTAACAAGAAAGGTTGAGTATCCCTCTTATCCGTATGTATTACCACATTTGTATTGGAAGGCTGCTCAACTTTCTTACCCTTTTCCTTAGGTGGTGAATCACTACTAGGAACAGTTATATCAGCAGACACCATGTTTGTTATGGATGTATCCAGGGATTTTAAAAAAGCATTTCTGATCCCTGGGGTCTTCAATAATTCATTTAGAGGTATGCTGACCTTCATTTTCTTTATTTCCTCTAATAAGTAATTCACTAATCTTGTTGTCTCTACTGCTTCTGTCTTACTTGTTTGATCCTTTTGCACTGCTGTTCTGTTATTTGTGTGCTGACTAGCTTTAAGTATGGCAGGATTGTTGCTAGCATTCTGATCTGGGGGTGTATTGATGTTATTCGGAGGAGTGGAAGTGGTGAAAGGTCCTCCCGGCCTAGGGTTGTTCCTCAAATTGTAGGTGTGGCTTTTATTTGTCTGTTGAAAGGCCTGCACCTCCTCTGTTTCATTTAATATCTTGTTTTCAGATTCAAAAGGAAACTGAAAAGCATTTAACACAAAGGCTGATTCGGGATAAAGACTTTCACAACAGTATGGTTCATCCTCTAGCAATTCATCCTCCTTCTCTTCTGCAGTTGCAAAGGTAAACGTTTCTAAGACTAATGCTGTGTCATATTCTGAGGGTACTACCTCATTACCCTT
Organism: Cunninghamia lanceolata; assembly: GCA_027924645.1. Classification (NCBI taxonomy): domain Eukaryota; kingdom Viridiplantae; phylum Streptophyta; class Pinopsida; order Cupressales; family Cupressaceae; genus Cunninghamia; species Cunninghamia lanceolata. The sequence goes on from BSBN01001715.1 coordinate 8,837,750, forward strand.
AGGGATGAGAAATTCAGAAGTAGGAAGCTGTACATCTACGTTGAAGATACTAGCTGCCAAATGGAACTGTGGACAGTCATGCTCAGCATGGGCATTGGTATTGTGAAATCTGCACCAATTTTTGGGTGCTGTATTGGCCATTTGTATGTTAGTTATTTGTTTTGCACCATGATTATCTGTATTCTCAAAAGGAGAAGCCAGAGTACCATTGTTGGGCCCAGTGTTCCATGTCTTGGGTGGCCTAGGTTGATTTTGGTTCTTGTTATTATTGCCCCAGGTCCTATTATCTATCACTGGCCCCCTATTTTGCATTGGTTGCCCGTGACTGGGGCCTTGATGCTGATTGTAGCTTTGGTTCTGATTGTATTGCTGATTTTGGTTGAGATTGTAATTCTGATTTTGGCCTTGGTTGTGATTTTGATGTGGATTGTAGTTTTGGTTGCTTCTTCCATAGAGGTTCTCATTTCTTAGCTGTGTCACTTCGGTTGTTAATCTTTTCAAATGTGCAGTAATCTCCTTGATTTCTTCCCTATCCTCTTGTGCTTTTGGCACAGTTACATCCCTAGGAAGTTGGAAGAAAGGCTGACCATTATTTTGACTGTTATTGGAAGTACTAGCTGTGTAAGGAGTTATAGCCTGGATTGGAGTAGGGTTATACACAGGTGTGTAAGAAGGAACTGGATTTATTAGTGGAGCATGCTGCACAGGGACTCCATTCCATGGGTGTGCCTGATTCTGTACCCCAAAATTTCCTCCAAATGGACTGTAAGTTGTATGTCTCATTTCTTGGTTCACTGAGGCTGCCTCTTTATAGGCTTTGGATATTGAATCTATGTCAGGTTTCCTTTTGACAAACATGGCAGTTAAAGGATCCAAAGCAGCATAGTACATAGCCAACAAGGGAGCATCATCTATGGTATAAGGGGTTACTAGCCTAGAATAGGCCTTTTGAAATCTGTCATTGAAATTATCAATTAGCTCTCCCTCACCTCGTTTTATAGCAGCCAACTTATGATACAAAGCACAAGGGTCAATGGGTCCTCTAAATCTTGACAGAAATGCTTCCTCCATAAGTGCCCAGGAAGAAATGTAACCATTGGGTAAGTTTACGTACCAGCTAGAGGCCTGCTCATTAAAGGTGTAAGGAAACAACCTACACACAACATCCTCGTGCTCTAACATAGCCCTAAAACATGCTTCCTTAAATATTCTAATATGATCTTCTGGGTCTTTATGCAACTGGTATTTGGGACATATCTTTTCTGGATTTTTTGGCATGTCATGATAATCATTGAAGAATATGGGAGAATTGACATCGAAATAAGCCATTGCAGGTGTTTGAGCTTGACTTGAACTTGCAGAAATACCTGGATTGATTGGTGGATTAGGATTTAGAGGAGGATTGAGACCTCCAGGAGTGCCTGATCCAAGATTTAAGGATCTGAACAGTGATCTATCAGGACTTACAATACTACGGATGTTAAAAGGTGACCCAGGAGGTGTTCCAGATGAACTTCCTGCTTGCGATATCTTTGGATTCCAGATTAAAGGGCTTTTACTTCGCCTTGTATCAGGTAGTTGCACAAAGATATCTCCTGAACTGGACCTAGACCTAGTCACTCTGTTACTGTCGTTAGCCAGTTTGAAATGAAACCTAACTCAGGCAGGCCCTCCTTCTAGCGCCAGAAAACTGTTGATGACTGTTTTGATGCAATCATAACAATAAGTTAAAATTCACATAAAATGAACTGAAACTATACTTGAAAGACAAGAAGGAATCATCTGGTGATTCAACTAATCCCAAGTCTACAATGGTTCGGTTGGTTAAGTTCAGTTGGTCAATGTGAAGCTGTAATGTTCAAGGGGCCTTACGTAGTTTAGGTTTATTTTGTGGTTTACTGGACTAAGAATATGTAAAGAGGTCATAGATTTCAACAAGTATTCTGTTCATTTGCATACAAGTGATACTGGGCTGCAAGTTTTAGAGGGTTTTCTTGGATTTTTTGCAGCTTTCTTCTTTATCTGTTTATGAAACTGTCTACTTATAGCTCTGTTATGATGCTTCTTCAAATTTGAGACAATTTCCTTTGGATTTCTACGTTTTCAGCTAGATATTTCAGATGGGTTGGGAAAAGTTAGAAAGATCTACTCTATACCTTACTTAATCTACAGAAGGATCTAAGTGTTTCTGTTATGCACTATGTAAATACCACAGTAGTTTGATCAAATCCACAGTAAAAACCCTAAATGTAAGTTCTGAGCATTTTCACAAACATACATTTAAAATTGCAAGCTCTCAAAGAAGATATTTCAAAACACAAAGAAGAGCAGGAGAACACTCAGAAGATAGATGCAGAACTCCAGATTCTATTGCATTAGAAACGAATAGCCATACATGATTTACAATGTAAGAATGACTCTTAGTTTCATTGATCATACTACAGAGAACTTACAAGCTTTATAGATACAGTAAGGCAGCAAGACATTCCACGCGCACCTTACTGCAGACAAACAGGCGACCTCCTTCTTCTACTTCTAAACTATGCTAAGCTATCATGCTGTATGTTCCTAAAAAAGAAATTCTGTTGTAGCCACTATTGCTTTCCTAAAATCCCTGTTGTAAAGTATTACAGTGTAGAGAGGCACAATATAAAGACATTCTGATTGTCCTCACTACAGCAAAAACCTAACTGAACCCCTGGTTCAAACCCCTAGTTACAGCAATAAATGCAGGTGAACCAGTTCTCAAAAATATCTCTGAGCAGTGGTCAAATCTGGGCGAAATATTGCCCCTTCTGAGAAGTTCCAGCAGCTGGGTAATAACTTCTGTTTGTCTTTTGCAGAAATACCTCCAGCTGCGACCTTCCTCTTCACTTGAATGGCTTTGACTTTTTGCATTTCATCTCTATCTTCTTGCTCCTAAGATCAGATCTTCTTCCTCCATGAGGTCACTGTATTGACTTTCCAGCTGCTTCCTCAACTGCAAGCCTGCAAGACAAGACAAGCAATAAGTTTCACATTTATCATAAAAAACAGCATGAAATTAAAATAAGCGTTTAAATCCAGGTGATAGCGCAAGATTGAGAAAATCAGATCCAGAAAACTCTTCAAAACGCGTCCAAAATGCGTTCAGACTGCTCAAAATTGATCAGGTCAACTATCGCTGACTGAAAAAATGCCAGAGGCGCCAAAAAAAAACACTTTAAAACTCCACCGCTTCATTTCCCGCCCATCGGCATGATCATCCCTGTCGATGCGTCAAAAAATAGGTTAGTCGATATACCTCATCATCATGATATTTTGGAAATAGCATTCCCTCCTGAAGGTCCAGATGAATGTCATCATGATATTTGACTTCTGCATATGGAGAAACGAACAACATCATCATCAGGATATGTGCAAAAGGTTGTATTTCATCGGCAGGAGGACTTGGCGAAATATCGGGCGTACAAACAAGATCATGATGATGTTGACAATATGCCAGGATAAAAAATGTATGATGATGACGTCATCATCATATTTCGTTTTCGGAGCACAAGGATGAGTTGAGGTCATCATGATATTCGGGCTAGGGTGATATTGCAAAATATGATCATGCGGTTGAGGAATGCAATATCGACTTCTTCTGAATAGATAGGGTGATCATCATGATATTCGCTAACCGGAGATCAGGAGGATATGAAGATGATGATCCTCTATCTCGAATTATCATGATGATGATTCCAGCACTTAGCGAATTTCAGTGAATGACCCTCTTGAAAGACCAGGATGATATGAAGTCGTCATCATCATCTTCGTGAAGTTCAGCAAATATCATGATGATGACCTTGCGATAGGTTTATAGCACGCGCATGCAAATATGCCGAAGGTGGATTTTTCTAAGTCTGGGTGATCAGCATGATATTATAAGATCAGGTAATGTTGAAATATCATGATGATGCTCGCGATACAACAGACCACTTCGACGGGGGAACTTACCTTGACTGAAAGCCGATGTCATCATGATATTCGAACCTCAGGATATTATCGGGGGGGTAGGTTTCAAATATGATGATGATGTCCTCATACAGCAAAACCAGGTTTATAAAATATGACGCTCCTAAGGAAATCATGATGCTGATGATGCGCACAAGGCCTTTTGACGGGTAAAAAGCACTACCACCTAAGATTGACGTCCGGATGTTGCGACTGCATGATTTTTATCAGGTGATAGACCAAGATCATGATGATCCTGTCAACATGACTTAGGATAAAAAATGATGATCCTCCTGCGAATATCAGGTTTGACCAAGACTTTGACCGTGCATAACTTTCACATATGGACGAATTTTTAAATGAAGTAAAAGGCAAACCTGCATGAAATTTCAAGCTTTTTCTAAGTATGAAGTCACAGCAACAAAATATGAACTTTGACAAACTGACCTCATGATGATGACCTACCCCATGCAATATCATGATGATGATGCACCTGACCTTCATTTTTACCAGACCGCCAGAAAGTAGAAAAAACACAAGCAGAAGCAAAAAGCAAGACATCAGCAGGGGTCCCCATTTTGCTAAGGAGCATAATGGGGCGTGTTGTGAACATCACAACAGTTATATTCGGTGATCATGTGCTTCATTCTAGGTTTAGCATCTATTCTTATCTAGTTTGGTATCCCCTTCCAGGGTAACCACATGTGACTAAAATCTGTAGACATGTATCTGTTCAGGGTTTTGGACCAGTCTCTACTGAGCAACATCCCATATGTATCAGGTATGTCAACTACCTGAATGTCAATATAATATTAGATTCTAGGATCTGATGCAAGCTACATGTGGATGTGAGTTAACTCTCCTACTACACTTACTTCTGTTTTGTCCAGTTGAGTGACTTTCTTCAAAGATTTAACAGGATGTAATCCTAAAGCATTGCATATAGATAGGGGCATTACATTCGTAGATGCTCCTGAGTCTACTAAACAGTTGTGCAAGTTTTTACTGAACATTCTTATGATGACAAGGAATGGAGGTGACTCACTTTTATCTCTATATAAGGTCATGTGGGAGGTCTTTGTAGCTTGAATAGTAGCTAGCACCTTATGTTTAGCATTATTGTCTCTAGCAGTATGATCCTTACCACTGGACTAACTTGGGGAATGATTATCCTCTTTTGGAGTAGGATCATCTAGTGATTTCATAAACACTTTCTTAATGGCAGGGGTTTTGAGTAACTCTGACAAGGCTAGGCTGATTTTGATCTTCTTCATTTCATCAGCCAGATATGTGACTAGCTTGTCAGATTCATGAAGTAGACTCACAGCCTTTGATACTGTGTTTGGAAGTGATAAATACTAAGCATTCACCTTAGGGAATCCAGGGTTATTGCTTGTTTTGGGATCAGGAGGTGTATTGAAATTATTCAGAGGTAAAGAAGAGGTCAATGGACCAGTAGGTCTATTGGCATTATTTCTTAGGTTATAATTATGCTTACTGGATATTGTTGTTGGTAGGCATGTACCTCCTCATGTTCATTTGAAGGCTCATTTTCATCCTCAAAGGGGAAAACATAATTTGACTCAAAAGCCATGGTTGATTCCTCACATGCCAATGTGTAATCTTATTGTGCAGGCACTATCTGCTGATAAGGATGCTAAGTGTAACTTTCCAGCACTAGGGTGGAATCATATCCACAAGGGAAAAGTTCATTTCCCTCTACTTGAGGTTGACTTCCTGAAGTATTGGACACTTCAGTCTGGAAAATGCTAGCAACAATTCTAAATTGAGGGCAGTCTAACTCTACATGTGCATTAGTGTTGTGAATTCTGCACCAGTTAGTGAGGGCTGCTTCTCCAAGGTTGACTCTAGTAGTCTGTTTGGGTTCACCAGGAGGCTGACTATTTAGGGGTGATGGCAAGGAACCATTGTTTGGCCTAGTGTTCCACACTCTAGGATGTCTTTGAGGATTACTATTGCCATTATTGTTTTTATAATTGTTGTTATACCCCCTATCAGGATAATTTGGTTTGTCATTTGCATAGCCTCTATTCTAGTTAGGCTGGGAGTAGAAGTTTTGACTTCTCAAGTGAGTAATCTCAGTTGTAAGCTTCCTTAGTTGAGCTGATATTTCTTTAATTTCTTCTTTCTCTTCTTGAGCCTTATCCACTACATTTTCTATTAAAGGCTTGAAAAAAGAAGATCCATTGTTATTTTGGTTCTGGTCTACAACCTGAGGTGTTTGTATTTGTCCAGGATACTGCAACATCTGGCCATTTCCATTTGGAGGTGGCATTATACTCAATGCAGGTATTTGTAGTGGTGCTGGCATTACAGCTAGAGGCATCATGGCTCCATTATGCTGTGGTTGGATAGGATATCCTAGATAACTAGGAAGTGTGGGGAATGCTATGTTTGGCATCGGGGTAGGAACTAACTACTGGTTGACTTTGATAGCTTCTTGAAAAGCTCCTGTCAAAGTTGTGATTTCAAGATGTGCTCTCCTAATGAACATAGAAGTTAAAGGATCTAGGGCTAAATAATAAATGTTCCTAGCAGCTGCATCAGCTACAACATAAGGTGCAACCAATTTGGATAACATTTTCTGGAACCTAGCATTAAAGTTTGCAATAGGTTCTCCTTCAAACCATTTGATTGTAGCAAATAGATGATAATTCATTGAAGGATCAATAGGTATCTTGAACCTATCAGTGAAAGCTTTCTCTAGGATAGCCCAAGAACAACAGAATCCTGACCAAGACTAATATACCAATTATAGGCTTCTTCCCCTAAGGAAAAAGGAAATAATTTGCATACAACATCCTGATGCTCTATTATGGACCTACAACAGGCTTCTTTAAAAGTTCTGATATGATCATCCACATCCTGATAGGGATGATACTTTGGATAGATTTTATCCAGATTCTTTGGTAACTCATGATATGCGTTGAAAGTTAGAGGTGATTCTACCGTAAAGAATGACATTACAACTAGAGGAGGTTGAGTCTGGGGTATAACCGGCTAAGGTTGGACCAAAGGTGTAATTGGGATCTGGTAGATATTTGCAAACCAATAGGAGTCACAGGAGGACGTTCTAGCGATGCTTCTGATACACTTGAACCAGGATTGTGATGGATATCAACAGTTCGAGGTCTAAATCCTCTGACAGGTAATTCTTCAAAAGGTCCAGTGGATCATGACCTGGTATTTATCTTGTGAGCCAGGATTTCTCAAATTTGAGGAAAATTGGCTAGATGATTGTAAAGATCGGTTGGAATTCACCAGCAGAGGTTATATTTGCGGTCAGAAAGTGAGACTGACTAGATATTTATGGAATATTTGCATGAACAATGCAAATACGAGGTGATATTAAGTCCTAGTGACACTTGCAATAGGATATCAGGTTTTTAAGGCACATTACCTCAAAGCTTTGACAAATTTACCTGAAATTGGCTGGGCTTTGCAAATTCACGATGGATTACCACAAAGCTTGCAATATTTATGGTTAATCTCAAAAACTTTACATAGAATTAGCATGTACAAGCTTTATATAGTAAATCTTTGCACAATTCTTGAAATTCAGAGGCATTTCAATGTTACCTTACTTCCTGCATCATCAAATCTGATAAAATTACTGATAATGATCATCTAACTTCGGGCCCTCCTTCTAGTGCCAATTTATGTTGATCATGATGTTAGTCATAAACAAACATAGAATAAAAGTTACACAACAACCTTTACTCATCTTGAAAGATACGGTGAATTCAAAGAATTCATGATCCCAAGTCTCCATGGATTAGGTCTTAATCAACTGATGTTACACAGTGGTTGATGTGTGTTGTTGTGTCCATTTTGGGGCCTTATGTTTGATCATCAGCAGGATTCTGTTTCTATAAAAGTACTACACAGAAAGTTATTCTACACAGTAATCTCCACAAATAGTGTATCTATGGTTAAATCTTTGCATGATATTTATCAATTTAACATGCTTTAACTCAAATATGCTACTAATTTTTACTTATCTTTGAGATATCTGCATATTTCATGTTACTTGCTTCAGATTGACAATTGTTTGCAATTGTGATGGTGAATTGTTCTAAAATTAAAAGAAATGTAAAAGAAATTATGATGAATCTTCAGCTATTGAGCCACATACACACTTGATACTATCATTAAGAGAAGAAATCAAACCATATGTTCACCAGGATGTTCCACAGCTAGATACAGTTGATGCTAACTTTAGAGGATGGTGAATGAAAACAATACATGCAAACTGATGAGCACTCCAAGAGATGCAGCAAATTAATGCATATATCAAGAATTCAGACACAGATTACTTAGAATTTATGATGATTTGTAATCAAAATGGTCTTCTCTTTCATTAAGTATGCAAAAACATGTACATATACAATAACTTTGAAATGAGCCCTGATACTTTAGCAAACAAATTTCAATTAAGCTTCGAATGTCTAAAAAAAGGCATCCCTACACCTTTTATAGAATAAGGTGAGGGAACGGTTACAAATGATCTACAATCAAGATTTATCTATTAAAATCTATGGTACACATTGACTCTTGACTTAGTCAACATCTCACGTGGCACAAGTTGCCAGTTGGTAACCATCTGAATTACTTATTTTCTGCTAAGTTTTGGATGCTTATGCCTTCCTTGGTATTGCATCTTTATCTATTCTTCATTCTTCAGGTTCTTCATCCTCATCATTAGGAGCATCAGGATCATCACTTCTCGTATCTTCATCATCCTGATTAATGTTTCTTTGCATATGGGTCTGCATGATTGTCCTAACATTTTCATATGTTCCCACCACTCATTCAACTTCTCTACCATCCTAAGTTTTTGCTTTAGCAATGGTGTGCTTGTGGGCCTGATATTTATCTCAAAGAGCCTCCAGTTTGCTCCTCCTGCTATTCAATGTTTCATTGTAGTTCTCCACCCTGACCTTGATCCTCATGATCTTGTCCATAGCTTCTTCTATCAGGTGGTTAAGAGGGTCATCAGCTATCAGCTGGAAGTAAGTATGCAGAGCCTTTATTGCAAAATCTACATCCTAATTGTCAATCTTTCCTTCTACTTTCCCCTCTAGGGCCTCCAAGATCTCTGCTTCAAATGACATCATGTCATGCAGCTTCATGTTGATGTCTCTTAATTTGTCATTGCATCTCTTCAATACATCACATTCAAATATGAAATCTTTATATTAGATATCTATCAACATGGAAGTATTATTATCCAGTACTTGCTTGTTTATTAGGACCTAAGGATTAATCCTCTTTCTTTCACTCAGAGCAGTCAAGGTTTTCTCTAATTGGAATGACCTCCTTCCAGCCTCCATTTGCAATTTATCAACCTTCCTTCTGGATATACTTAAAGAATTCCACCTTTGCAAAAAGGCTTTCACTACTTCTTCAGCTCCACTAAGTGCAGATGACATCCACTTTCTCATTACTACTAATTCGTGCTTCATAAGGTCCAACTTATTGACCTCTTCTTAAGAAATTGTAGTCAATGGGACTACTTTTGCATTTGAAGTATCATCAGGGTTAATTAACCCTTTTATGTAGGTATGCAGCTGAGCAATGTGCTCTTTATGCTGCTTATTTTTCTCCTTTTCTCTCTTTACCCTTTGGGTCAAAGAATAAATTATATCTTTCCCCTCTTGGCCTTCCTGATCCTCATTGGCAAATCCCAAATTGACTATAATTATCTAGAATTCTTCCAGAGTGATCTTGACTTTCTCCTTTTTAATGGTGGGGAGTGCTACCTAGGTGGTCCTTCTGCCTGTAGCAGGATCTCTTCTTATCGCCAAGGTTAACTTAGCCTTCCTCTTCGGCTTCATGATGGTTTCTAAAAATAATGTTGAAACATCAAACTCTTGAGTCTCAAAACCGGATTCTACACCTATCTCCTTCTCAAGCCATTGAGGAACTTGGTCTCTGGATCCTTCGCATCCATCATCATCATGATGATCACCCTGATCTCTAGTAACTGCATCTATTTTTGATGGAGAGGGTGACTTTCTTATTTCTTCCTCATGATGTTCTTCATGAGGGTCATCCTAGGCTACTTCCTCCTATTGAGGAACTTCTTTTTCTAGAGGAGTCTCTTCTTGAGGTGGAAGATCTTGCGATGCATCCACATGATGATCCTATACTACCTTCTTCTGTATCTCATCCACTTTGGGGATTTCCTCATCCTGAGGCACATTTGCATCCATGGATATCGTTGTATCTATTTTAGGTGCATCTACCTGATCTTGGACCACATTCTGATCCACACCTGTAGTACCTACCTCTTGAGTCTTTAGGTCATCCTGACCTGATGTGTCTTTTTCACCAGAGGTTTCTATTGGCAAGAGACACTATATGGATTCATGGTTGTTGTCATTGATGGCAACAAAGGTCATCCCACATATCCGCAAGTCATGATGTGTCTCTACCGGAAGTCAGAATAAAGAAAGTTGTGGTCCGGTGAAGAAGAACAGAGCATGTGGCAAGGTCCGACAGATTGGTCCGGACCTCTCAGAGGAAGTGTCTTGGTGCAGTGCGGATTTGGGGAAGTCAAGAGGACTACCTTTAGTGGTATATTCCAAGGATTTAGCCTCCGGTGATGGACAAGGAAAAAGATATGAATGGTTGAGTACCGGATTCCTGAGAGACAGTGAAAACAGAGGAAGAACTGACTGACAGAGTATCAGACTGCTTTCCGGATGGGTTACTGTTGATGACAGAAGTTGTGAAGGCATGAATCATGTTTGGCCGACATGATTAATGATATCTACAAGTATATGCTTGATCCGCATTGCTTGGTGAGGAAGGATTCAGCCGACAGAATGAGAGTTTGTAAGAAACTAGACTGTTCCGGATGCCGACTAGAAAGGTGATGAAATTACTTGTGCGGATATATATAGAGGATGGATTTAGTTGTGAAATGTGTGTTAGTGTGGGGACATATGCGAAAAAGTCCAGATAAAGAGAAGAAGTAGCAAAAAGGATCCGGTATGTGAAAGATAGCAGAATAAAGAACAGAGGAAAGATGAAGTGCAGCAGATCAGTGTACTGAGCCTAACCGGAACTGAACTCCAGCATATGCAGATGCTTCCAATCAGTTCAAGACTGTGATTCTCATCACTTTGTAGACAGTGTGTCTTCTTGTAGGCAGTGGGCCTCTTGTGAGCAGTGTGCTCGGGCAGTGAGCCCTAATTGGCAAGTGCCATTTTTGTAATTTCCTATTCTTCTAACAGAGAATAATTCTTGGGTTAATCACCCCGTGGTTTTCTCCCTTAACAGGGTTTCCACGTCAAAATACTGTGTCATGTGTTTCTTATTTCATGGTTAATGTTTTGTGTTTGATTTTATGCTGCTTCAATTAAAGGAAAGTTCAATAAGGGAAATAATTAGGATAACTGATTCACCCCCCCCCTCTCAGTTATCAACAATTGGTATCAGAGCCAAGTTCCTCCTAATAGAGCCTAACAGCTTGAGGAAGATCTGGGATTTCAAATGGATGCATATGGTTTAAGGGAGCAACTCAAGACTGCTCTTGAGGATCTTGAACAGTCGAATTCTGAAGTCAGTGAATTAAAGGAAAGACTTAAACAGGCTGATGAATTCATGAGAGAATTAAAAGACAAATTAAGTCTCTCTATGAAAAAGAGAAAGGAGCTGCTTCAACAGTTGGCAAGACAAAGTGAAGAAAGCAATACAAATGAAGAATTGACTGAGCAAACCAAGTTATGTGAAAAGTTATCAAAAGAAGTCATTATGTTAAGACATGAAATGGAATCAGGAACTATAAAGTTTACTCAAGAGATTGAAGAAAAAAGAAAGGCTGAAGACAATCTAAGACAATCTCTTAAAGAAAAATCAGAAGAATGCCACCAGATGGACAGGATTATCAGACATCTTGAATCTGATCTTGAAGATGCCAAAGATAATGAAGGAAAACTTGAGGATCAAATTGCCTCTCTCAAAAGAGACCTTCAAACAGCAAATGAATATAAAGAAAAATTCAAGATAAGTTCTGCTCAACTTGAAGTTCTTCTTGGAAGTCAAAAGAGGACAGATGACAAGTATGGTTTGGGATATGAGAAAGGAGAAAGCTCCGAATCCGGTCAGAAGAATCTTGGATCAGAAAATCCAAGAAGCAGGCCTAGAAGACCTCCGGTAAGACAGCCAAATGCTCAAAGATATCCATCCTTCAATGGATACTGCCACAGCTGCAACCACTTTGGTCACAAAGCTAATCAGTGCAGAATGAGAATGAATCAGATTAATTCATCCTTCTCCGGACAGTGCTTCAACTGCAAAAGGTATGGACACAAATCCCATGAATGCAGAAGTATACAAGTAAACAAATCATTCAAAGGTAGATGCTTCACATGCAATAGAGTAGGTCATATGGCTAATCAATGCAGATCAAGAGGATATCAGTCAAATATGCGAAGAAATGTTATTTGCCAAATCTGCAATAGGTCCGGTCATAATGCTAAAGTTTGCAGAAACAAGAATCAGGACAAAAGAGGTCCGGTGTATAATCAGAATCAAGACAAGGGTAAACAAAAGATGAATGCGGATGAGGTTAGGAATCAGATGAGCAAGATCTGGGTGAAGAAAAGTTTAGAGAATGTAGAGGTTGGATCCGCACCAGACTCTGGTGCTGATATTTCTTCCGGAAATTAAAAAGTGAGCTCAGGCTCAGGGGGAGACTCAAAGGAAATCTTGTTCCCCCAGCCAAACAAGTGGTGCCGGATGTGGCACAAGATGCGGATCAAAGGGTTTGTAGATATGAGTCTTGAGATACTTCAGTCAAGTTTTCAGAGGTCCGCATGAAGTTATGAAGAAGCTGTGATCGATCAAATAAGACCTGTTCAGGGAGATGCTCCGGTATGATAAAGGATTACAAAAAGGTCTGGAAAGATCCGGAAATGCACTATCTTGTTCTGTGGATTGGACAGAGTGTTTGAGATGATCTTGTAATATGCTACCTCGATTTATTCATGATTGAAAGATCCGGATGATATCCACAGATCAGGACTAATCCGGGATACTCCAAGCTATCCAGACAAGGCAAACCGGAATGATGTAGGTGAAGCATTTATTACAGACAGGTATTAGGGTTCGCGGAGCAATTTAAGGGATTTCTCAAAGGTCATTTGCTCATTCTGCACTCGAGAAGAAGTGAAAAGTGGAGCTCTGCAACAAGGTTCTTCAAGCACACCAAGGATCTCCTGCCAAAGCTATTGGATAAAGAAATCAATCCAACCACTCCGTGCAAACCGAAGGCGCATAAGGTATTCTCCGTTTTTCATTACCTCACTGCAAATCTTTGAAGAATGGCTACTCCAAACATAGTTAAGATCTCCGATAGACCTCGCCCCTCATTCAAGAAACATCCCTACAAATCATTGGAGGTAGACCCACTAGGAGCCTTCTCTAGTGTTCCTCACGGAGTTTTACACACCGAAGACATTAGGGTTTACATACATGCAAACATTGAGGAATTTGGGGAATTCAAATTAAGAGACCTCTATCACAAGCAGCTGATTGACAATGCTTTTGAGCTTAAACCAGAGTATAAGGATATTCAGAAGAAACAATTTGAGCAATTTATTCATTTCCCCTGCTTTGAAGAAGATGAATGGGTCCGGTATGTACTGAGCAGGATGCATGACAACTTTCTATGGCTAGATAGACCCTGTAAGATCACAAAAGAGGCAATTAGAGCAGTAACTGGCCTATACTCTTCCGGAGGGGTACCTATCCTCAAATCTGTCAAGAACAACATTGTAACTGAGGCCACCGGATCAAAATTTGACAAGAGGGCAATGACCATTGAAGATATTTCGGATCCGGATATCAAATATGCATCAATGATAATAGGATACAAGATCTATCACTCCAGCAGGGAGAGTTCTGTATCCGGAACTGCAGTATACACTGCTTTTGAAATGCTAAGGAAAAATGCAGAATATGACCTCTGCGAACTACTGCTAAGCCAATTAATGGAAAATATACAGAAAATCAAGAAGGATAAGAAGAATTCCTTCAAGTATGGTACTCTTATTGTATGTCTATTCTTCTACTTCATGAATGAGCTACCCGGAACAAGTGGATGGGTATGGCAGAATGACAAACCTGTTGCAGTCCAGATAAGAGACTACTTGCATGGACTTGGGGATGCAAAAGCGAGAAATTCAGCTCTATGGGGATACTTCAAAAACTTTCAGAGCATGATGCAAGCAAGAGAGAGAATTCCCCAGTCTCTCATTGAGAAATACAAGGACTCAGTGTGCTTTATGGTTGACACTGATCAGTGCCTAATGGAGGCAGTGGAGCCAAGGACTGTCTGGATCATGCCCATGGGGTATGAAGTTGATGAACAGATAGTGGAGCTGCATGTTCAACACATGCTAAGTCAGCCCAAAGATCCTAAGGCAGAAAGGTTTGGAACCTTTGAGGAGCTGAGTGTAAAAATACATGTAGAACTCAGGGAACCTGAGATTAAAAGAAAGGTAAGAAAAGAAGTAGAGCACATTGCTCAAGGCCCAGGTATCTCAAAGGAGGCACTTGATGCCAGCCGGGAAAAGAGGAGGAAGGCCGAGGAAGAAGAGAAAAGCAAAGAAAGTGCTCCGGTTGGAGCTCCCACCCGGACCAGATCAACAAAGAGATCCGCACCTCCCTCAACCAAAAGTTCAAAACCAGAAGTCCAGGCATCCGGTAAGAGATCCAAGACAAAAGCCACAAGGGCTTATGGAAGCCAAAAGGATGAAGAGGAAACAGAATCAGATGAGGGAGTAAGAGAAGTAAAGAAACAGAAGAAGAAAGGATCCGGTAAGCCCTCCACAGGCCAAGACAAGGATGAAATGGCAGAGGTAACTATTGAAAAGCCCACTCTGTCACTAGAGAGCATAATCAAGTCGGTCACGGTGGATGGAAACCTTCAACCAATGACTGAATCCTATGATGACTTCAGTGAGACAGACCAAAAGACTCTGCAGGAAGCCACAGTTAAATATCTGAACATATACAATAAGGCTTTCATTGAGATCATATCTCTCATTCCTAAAAGCCTAGAGAAGGAAATGGAAGTAAGAAAGAATAATGCTCATGCCAAAGATCTTGAGATCCGGGAGCAGATAGCTATTCAGCTATATCCTCAAATTGATCCCAAGACAATGAACATTATCTTCAAGGACTGCAAAGATGAGTTCAGAAGCAAAGCCAGGATGAATCAACTCATGCTTGGTGAGACTGACAAAGTGGCCCAAGAAACAGAAGAGATCCTCCGGAAGGCCTTCAAAAGGTTCAATCTTCCTGTTGTAGAGGACTTAGGTGCAGAAACAGCTGCTGATTTGGAATCTTCTGTTCCGGAAGAAGTGAGCCCTGAACAGACAAGTGAGGACTTGGGACCCTCTGCTCCAGAAGAAGTGGCTCATGAACAAGTTAGCATCTCTCCTCCGGTTTCCCCTACAGTCTCCGGATCCAAAGAAGAAGAGCAATTACAGGAGAAGGAAGCAGTGGTGAAAGACAAAGAGGTTGACAGTTCTAAGACTGCAGAAGAGAAGAAACATCTATCTCCGGCAAGAGACACTGCACAAACTGTTCAACAATTTTTGAGCAAAGAAACTCTAGAGATTGATGAACCGGAGCTTCTAAAAGGCCCATTTGATTTTGACTCTCTCTCTCCGGTACAAACAATGAAGATAGCTTCATTTGCAAATGCCAAGGCAAATGAAAAGCTCTTGAAGTCTCATATGGAAGACTGTGAGTTGATAGAGGCTGCTTCCGGAGTACTTGTGAAGATCATGCCATCAATCCAAATAGATCCGACAGCCTCCACTTCCGGTAATCTAAAAACCTTAGTCAGCAGTGTTGATACACATTTTGACTCTCTAGAAAAATCAGCTGAAGAAAAGGTCCGGAAGGAATTTTTGGATAAGAGATTTTCAGAGATATTAGAATTAATTTCTAAAGATAGGAAGATTGTAAGCATTGGAATAAAGAGCTTAGAGAATGCTCTTAAGGATGGCGGTGATATCTATAAATTTTGTATATCCTGGTCAAAGGCAACAGCAGCATTTGACAAGAAAATAAAAGAGGAACAGGATAAGCTACAAAGCTTATCTCAAAGTTTTGATCCTCTCTCTTCCTCTATAATAAATCAAGAATGTCAGACTATTGCAGTCTTGAACGAAATAAAGAATCTTGAGAAGGAAAGGAAGAACATCACCAACCGGATGGGAGAACTTAGAAGGATTATAATCCCTAAGTTGGAAACCATGCATGAGGCCATCAGTGATGCTAGGACCACCGCCCAAACAAAAGATCCGACAGATCTCAAGCGGGCAGAAGCGTTTGCATTTTTGTTAAGTGGTCACATTTCAATTTTGGACAGAATGAAGCAAAGTTGGGCTACCGAAATGATTCAATTACAGACATCCTTTGCAGACATTCTTCAATATATGTGAGTATGTAAATATGCGGCTAAGTATAAGAAATTTTTGAAAATTTTGATATGCGGACCCTACCCTTTGCCATTGATGTCAAAGGGGGAGTGAGGAGCAGTGAAAAATGAGGAATCCAACTAAGGGGGAGTTCCGGAAATTGTATATAAAGACAGAGCATCAGCAAAGGGGGAGCATAGTGAAAACACTTAGTCATTTTTCACTAAGTGTTGCCATCAATGCCAAAGGGGGAGATTGTTGGCAAGAGACACTA
Source organism: Cunninghamia lanceolata (assembly GCA_027924645.1). NCBI lineage: Eukaryota > Viridiplantae > Streptophyta > Pinopsida > Cupressales > Cupressaceae > Cunninghamia > Cunninghamia lanceolata. Next base: position 8,854,463 of record BSBN01001715.1, read on the forward strand.
TATGGATTCATGGTTGTTGTCATTGATGGCAACAAAGGTCATCCCACATATCCGCAAGTCATGATGTGTCTCTATCGGAAGTCAGAATAAAGAAAGTTGTGGTCCGGTGAAGAAGAATAGAGCATGTGGCAAGGTCTGACAGATTGGTCCAGACCTCTTAGAGGAAGTGTCTTGGTGCAGTGCGGATTTGGGGAAGTCAAGAGGACTACCTTTAGTGGTATATTCCAAGGATTTAGCCTCCGGTGATGGACAAGGAAAAAGATATGAATGGTTGAGTACCGGATTCCTGAGAGACAGTGAAAACAGAGGAAGAACTGACTGACAGAGTATCAGACTGCTTTCCGGATGGGTTACTGTTGATGACAGAAGTTGTGAAGGCATGAATCATGTTTGGCCGACATGATTAATGATATCTACAAGTATATGCTTGATCCGCATTGCTTGGTGAGGAAGGATTCAGCCGACAGAATGAGAGTTTGTAAGAAACTAGACTGTTCCGGATGCCGACTAGAAAGGTGATGAAATTACTTGTGCGGATATATATAGAGGATGGATTTAGTTGTGAAATGTGTGTTAGTGTGGGGACATATACGAAAAAGTCCAGATAAAGAGAAGAAGTAGCAAAAAGGATCCGGTATGTGAAAGATAGCAGAATAAAGAACAGAGGAAAGATGAAGTGCAGTAGATCAGTGTACTGAGCCTAACCGGAACTGAACTCCAGCATATGCAGATGCTTCCAATTAGTTCAAGACTGTGATTCTCATCACTTTGTAGACAGTGTGTCTTCTTGTAGGCAGTGGGCCTCTTGTGAGCAGTGTGCTCGGGCAGTGAGCCCTAATTGGCAAGTGCCATTTTTGTAATTTCCTATTCTTCTAACAGAGAATAATTCTTGGGTTAATCACCCCGTGGTTTTCTCCCTTAACAGGGTTTCCACGTCAAAATACTGTGTCATGTGTTTCTTATTTCATGGTTAATGTTTTGTGTTTGATTTTATGCTGCTTCAATTAAAGGAAAGTTCAATAAGGGAAATAATTAGGATAACTGATTCACCCCCCCCTCTCAGTTATCAACAGTTTCTTGAGTCCAGGGGGCATCTTCACTTGATGTGGCCTTGTCATTCCCACCCTTTTCTTGGACTTCTACTATTTTGGGCTCATTAGATGTATCTTGTTGTTGTCGACCCATATCTGAAGTGTGGCCTTCTACTTCTACTAGCTTCACTTTCTCAATATTTTCTTCTTTATCAGGGGCACCTGCTTGATGTTCAGGACTTGCATCCTTCCTGTATGTTAGATCAATCACTGTAGGGCTAGTTACCTGATCAACTAGTTCATCAAGCCCTATTTGTTGTGCAATCCTTTCTGGGCTCTTTTCCTTTTCCTGTTCCACTTGCTTTACTTCTTCTACCACAACCGCCTGTACTGATGGAGTTCCTTGTGGAGTTATGCGAGTGCTTGAAGCAAGGGTCTCCATTCGTTGAGAGGCTACATCTTTTACTACCTCATCATCAGATAAGTCAACTATCTCCTCCAGTGAGACAAGACCACTTTGAATTGGCCTAGAGGCTTCTTTCATTTATTCTTTAGCTTGTTCAGTCTTAAACTAAACAATGGTGGGAAGTGGCACATTATGTTGCAATTCCTTTCTGAATACTTCACCACTAGCTCACCTCAATACTATGGGGTCATGCTTTATTTCATCTCTCGTAGATGTTCTTAGTTTCTTAGGCGTGGATGCCATCACCTGAGGTGCTTTTCTTTTTCTAATGAGGGGCACAGGGTCTTCCTCTTTAGGTTCCTCATCAAGAGGAACATCTTCTTCCATTTGCTTTTGTGATGCTTGACCCTCCTCATATGTTTCAGTAACTTCCACAGCTGGACCCTGTATCATTTTAGCCTTTTGTTTATTCATGGGAGCCGGTGCTGATGAGGCTGACGCCTATCCTGATGCGGATGCACCCTCAGCTGATATAATTATTCTTTCAACTATTACCCTTTAGGTTCGCTATCAGTTTTCTTACCTTTGGGGGGTCTCTTGCTTTGTTCTTGAGGCGGCATTCTTTCTCCTTTAGATTTCCTCTTTTTAATCAAAAAGTCATCATATTCATTGTCAGGAATCTCCTACCTCTTCTTTTTGTTGGTAACTGTAAGGGCCACACCCTTCTTCTTCAATGCATTTATTTGTTCATTTACCCAAGACTGGGTTAACTGCAGTGTCCTGCCTGTAAATTGATCTAATGAGATATCCTCAGGCTGTGTAAGATCAGGTGCTGAGATAGTGTCATTGTATATCTTCTTTTCTTCATATTCATCTGCTATTATTTTTCCATCATCCTTTTTTAATTGCACAGGCACTAGAATACAATCAAATGTTCTGATCTGGTTGAGGGTCAGCCTTTGATATTTTCTCCTTCTAGCCTCAGCCTCATCCTAACAATTTGTCCAGAAATCCTCTAAGTGCTTTTAATGAATGGGCTTCCCCATGATCTTCTATATCCGCCCATACGGATCATATGATCTTGCCAATGGGAATGGATGCAATCTCATCATGTTCAGGCTAGCTATGGCTTTCTTTATATTTTCAGAATCTTGGAATATGTACCAGCCCATTGTTACTAGAAACAATACTAGTGGAATCTTATTATTTGCTTTGTAAGCATCCAGTATTGTGGATATTTGCCTCATAAACTCCATCAAAATAACTGCATCAGTGGGATATCTTGGGAGCATAAGGGTCTGTCTTACAAAACCCTCTATTCTGATATAAGAGAATGTGGTATATTGTATAAACCAGGCACCATGCCTGTATATGACCTCTTGAGCTTCCATTCTCAGTCTCTTAGTCCTATCTTCTTCCATTGTCCTTACCAGATGCATAGAAAATGCATCATTCACTAATTTGTAATCCTGAAGATAATTTTATCTTTGTAGTTGGGGATAATGATCCCATATGTGGGCATCATTGGTATTGCCACCAATCTTTCTTATTGTTGTAAGTGCATCAAATGTACCCTTGTAAGCACATGAGTATACCACATATGATGTCATATAAAACGAACACTCTAGGCGTCCTAGGTTCCTGAGCTGCTCATTTAGGGCATCACTTATCATTTTAGCCCATAATGGATTGTTGTCTGTATAAAGACACATCAGGATTACCCCATACATCCAATCTTTGAAACTTCCAGCATCAGGATGGCCTGTCACTCTACTGAGTCGAGCTATCATATATTGGTATTCATCATCAAAATCAAACTTGTACATGTGCACTGGTAGTTTTGCAGATGCAGTGTAAGGACTATTCTTTGCTCTCCATTGATACATCCTCTTTCGAGCAACTTTCTTGTTATTCTCATACTCAACTTCTCCAATGGCAAATTGAAAGTGGTCGCAATCCCCTTGATGGATAGATCTGCGTAAACCCGACCATGTTTTTCTACTCTCCTGGTCTATGTGTTGTAATTTCTAGCACATTCAATAATCAATTCTAGAGCCTCCATAGAATAAGGGAATCCATTTGTATTCCACATTCTTGTCACAAAAACATCATGTAGGGTATTATCTCTGTCATCACCCCTCTTGGTTGACCATGCTGCCAAATCTGTGTTTCCCTGGTGTGTATCTACGATGACACCATATTTGAACCACACACCTTCAGGTTGAGCAAATGTAGGTTTAAGGAATTCAGCTTCAGACTTGCTCAACCTCTTGTTTGCCATGGTTTCCTGCAATAAACAGGACCAGCCTTACCATACAATACTTCACATATATGCATACAACATTATATCTTAATGGCATGATGCATGCCATATTCACTAATCATCACTTCATCATAATATGCATAAACATATAACTTCAAACCAGTGGAAAAGCATACTACCTGGACATGCAGAAAATGACAACAGGAGGGTTTTAATTACGTACTTGATAACACTTATCTCCTTGATTATGCTAATGATTATATGAAAGAGATTCAGATACCAGTGATAATCACGTGTCTTGTTCTGCTGCAAGCCGTGTGTGTCCCCAGGTAGTCGTATGAGGGTTTGAATATTCTACACTCTGTAAAACTCATTTTATCACAAGGTAAATGTAAAATGACTCTGTAGATTCACTTTTAATCTCATCCTTAGGGTAAATTAGGGTAGATTCTAGCTAGATTGATTAAAACCATTGATTTTCTGTATGAAATTTCTAGATCGTGCTAGGTGTATGTATCGTGTTTGCAATCGGCGAGAACCACCTATTGCATTTATGTGCATCTAATGTTACACGGCAAGAGGAGCAGGGTGATCTTCAGAAGATCGTGTGATATTCAAAATATCAGGTGATATTTGGAATATGACCCCTTATGTGTAATATGACCATCCACATTGGAGCGGGCAAACTTACATTGAGGATCGAGTGATATTGGAAATGTCGGCTGATGTTCAAATATCGGGTGAGGTTTTAAGATGATGACCTCCTAAACTGAAGTGACTCTTCTTAGAATATCAGGATGATGTCATCGGGATAATGACTTGATTCATTGTTGTAGCAGTATGACATCATCATCATGTTATGTAGAAAGGGTCATGGTTGGAAATATACCTCCGTGAGGTAAAAAGGATGATGACATCACCGTTGGGGTAATTTTCTTGTCTATCAGGATTATATGACATCATCAGGATATTGGTTCAGGGTGATATTTTGTGACAGGGTGATATTTGAAAGATAGGGTGATATTCGAAAGATCAGGTGATATTTAGAATATCGGGTGATATATGAAATATGACCCCCGAAAAATACCTGACGCTGTTTGACAGGTAAATGTCACTATCACATAAAATTGACGTGCGGATCTTCAAACCAAGTGATTATCAGGTGATAAAGTTGGATCGGGGTAATATTTTATAAGATGACTGATATTAAGAAATATGACCCCCCCCCAAAATATCAGGTTTGACCAAGACTTTGACTCACCATAACTCTCATTTTCTAAGGAATATCAGAATGATCCAAAAGGAAAACCTGCATGAAATTTTGTACTCTTTCCAACTATGAGGTTATTGATATGAAATATAAACTTTGACTAATTTACCTCATCATGATGACTTACCCTAGCTTCCCTATGCAGGATCATCTACATGACTTACTTTTACCAGATCGCCAGAAAATAGAAAAACAGAAGCCAAGCCAAGCAAAAAGTTGGGTCCTTATTTTCTCAAGTCAAAATGGGGCGTGTTGTGTAACCACACAACAAGTACATTGAAATTTATCAAATTACTCTACTCCAATTTATAATTTATTTTATGTGGCATATATCTATTTACACTTTTCATTTCCAAAATCATAAATTTACTATTTAGATTAAATTTACTTACTTTTTGTTTTCTATCCTTGTAATAAATTTGTTCTATACATTAGTAAGTAAAAAAGAAAGAAAAATTAACTATATTAAATTAAGAAAACCAACTTAGGGGTAGTTAAAAAATTTAAATCTTTTAGTAAGAAAAAGATCCAAGTAGCAACCATAAAGCATTCAAAATAAACATAAACACAACTACTAACAAGATTTTTAGAAAAATTAAATGATCTACCACCTATTGGTAGCTAGATCACATACTACAAACATAACTAACATGGTACTACATAAGTGACTAGATATAGAAGTCAACAAATAGCTACTATATACTTAACATGTAACGCCCCACCACAAAACCCTAGAGATAAGCTTAACTATGCAATGCAAAAGGACAATTTTTTTTTAAGAAGAAATAACATCGAAATACATACATACATACATACATACATACATACATACATATATATAAGTTAAGCTATAACCTCTAGGGATCACATGGCTGCATTACTAAATATTAACATGATCTAACTAACAACCATGGTTCATTCTAAATCCAAATGCATCAATGAATCAGCACATACAATTCCTTCATAATAAGACATCATATAAGTAAACTTCAAGAACTTGCATAAGGATTACAAATATCTTTACAAAAGTATACATCAATACAATGTTTACAATATCGCTTCCTGATTACATTGAAGAGTATACATCAATATAGTAATACATGGTTTGACTAATATATAGGGCTGGAATATAAACATATTAGGGTCATCCCACAATAGTGGGTTACACTTTTTGGCCAAACTTGACATTGAAATCAATATTTTGAACTAAATCTTCACGTTCTAACACCTATAGCCGCTAAACCATTAGGAATTTGAAGATGATGCGAACTAGTGATTTGTGAGATTTTGTTTGTAGATTCTAAATATATATTTTTTAAAAAAATTGGAGTTAAATTGTAAATTTTTTTGCATCTCCTTTGATAACTGGTTTTTAGTAGTAAACAACATTTTTTTTAAGTGATGTGTATTCCGTAGCACATAACTTTTTTTCTACAAAGGATAAAATTCTGATTCTTTTTAATTTAGATTGTTAACACCAATATATAGTGTATGCATTTGGTTTCATAATGTTTTGTTGAATATATAATTTTTAATTAATTTTTGAAGTCAAACCAATTATAATTTAGACATAGGCGTATTCCGTAAAACATAACTTTTTCTGTATGTATCAAAATTCAATTTTTTTTCTTTTGTTGAAATAAGGACATCAATGCCTAGTGCATAGATATTTTTTACAATTTTTTTTCAGTAATTTACTAACTTTCCATGTGTGTATAATAGAGAAATTGATGTTCGGTGAAAAACATACATTCACAAGAAATAAAAAAATATAATAATCAAATTAAATATATTTAAATTTATACTTTTTGGGAAGCTTATAATAAGGACTACATACTTACAAAGAATAAATTTCAAATGAATTCATTTGATCCCTCAAAAGATAAATCAAAATTGGTTTTTTATAAGCATTTTGATAGGTGTAGAGGAGATTCCATTATAGGTATGGTTTAAAAGTAGCGGGGTTCTATCCAAGGGGGTTTGAATCTAAGGGGGTTTGATCATACCCTCTTCAATTAAAATCCTTTAAATGGAACCTTTCAGGGCTTAAATCATTATATTTTCTAAAAATATGTGATTTCAGAAAAAAATAGGATGTCCCAGAAAGTGTAACCCATTATTGTGGCAGCACCGCATAAGTATCTATCTTCATAAGCTAGATCAGTGATCTGCTACATGTGAGATATCCTCCTCGCACATGAACAATAGCAAGGAAACCAATGGAGCTAAAAGCACAACAACTCGACCATGTGGAACCCTAAGGTCCACCCCCTTGTTCTAGGAGATAACATAAGGTCCCACTACAACAACCAGTCAGGTTGATAGTAAACTATAAGAAATAAGGACTACACATGACTACAACAACACAAGTAAATATCACAAGAAACTCAATCATAAATTCTAGAGAAAACCACACAACGAATGGGGAGAGCACAACTAGGGAATTCTAGACTGCAGTAGGGAGGAGTGTCATCACATAGCTTGTCATGGGTTGTCTTGGTAGGCCTTCCTAGGCCCCAACCCCCATCTTGGGTTGTCTTGGCAGCCTCACCCGACCCCTAGCCCCCATACAAACTCATGCAAAATCAACATACCTTTCATGAGGACAAGTTAGTTGTTCTTGCCATTCCATGCCTTCTAATCTCATCTCAAGCCTAAATGGGCACTTGAGCCATGAGTGAGACATCCACTTATCTTGTTTAATATGATTAACTACCCAACCCCTTAATTCATTAATTAGGTTATCACTGAGTTAAGAAACTCCCACATGGGTTGTCCTGGACGCCACTTTGGGCTCTGGCCCCCATTGAGAGCCACTCACCTACCTGCATCTAGAAGACCCTACTCATCAAGCATGACATCGTAACATTGCAAGGTATTAACCTTCTTGCATACAAAATATAACCACAAGGACTAGTTCTTAAATCATTGCCCAATACTTCCAAAAGAAACAAACACTTCAAGGATAAACCACATTCTTACTCATTAATGATTGCCAAGGTCCTCATTCACAAACAAGAGACATTCTGCTCTCCTAACACATTATTCAAGACACCTTACAATACATTACATGAATTAAAACATAAACCTTCTAGGCTTCTGGAATCAAACCTTAACCACATGCACATAGACCCCCATAACAACCAATGCTTGACTCACATGAATTTTCACTTGACATATTCAACAACCAACCAAAACATACTGATAAGAAGTTATACATTATTTCATCTTCACAAGCCGTTACAATAATTACATCATCTCAGAAATCAAGTCTTTCAAACATTACGGTAGTTATCTGTCTTCATTGTAAGTCGAATAACTCAATTAAAACTAATGTTTATTAATCCTAATCTCTAGGAAAGTAATAAATAGGTTTAAATGCAAGAATATTAACTCAATACCATACCTTATTTCTAGAAGATTGATTCCACTTTTAAAATAGTAATATAAATCTTAAGAACACTAAATAAAATTAAATAGTATAAAGATGTTATAAAGGAAAAAGTAAAGATAATATGACCTAAGAACACTAAAAAAAATCAATTAAAAAAAACAAGATTTAAAACTCTATTATCCTTTATCTTATTACATTTCAATAATAAATCAAATATTCTATTTAAAATCAAAAGTCAATTGTTTCAACAATAATATTGCTTTATATTTGATTATAAATAATATTTGATCACCATACAAATATGTATATATTTGTAATTTTGTCTTTAACAAATGAATTTAATAAAATAACTTTCTAAAGCAAATGCTAAGGAATAAATATGAAACTTTCTATAAAAAATGATTTTTAATAAAAGCAACTCCTATGTAATGGGTTTTGTCAAATAACAGAGTTGGAAATGCTCAGGAGGGTAATTACTTGGTAGATGCCTCAAGGAAAACAATTAATGATTGCAGAGTGAGCACAATATGGATTTGTCAAACACACTATAGGAATTTTAAGCAAATGTGATTGTGTGACACATTAGGCTAGTGAGCCATTTGCTTGAATGCCTCTAAGAGAGGCCATCTTATGGAATGCATGGATTGCAGAAAAGAACAAAAATGGGTTTGATAATAGAGCGTTGAAAACTTTCAAATGTTGGTGATTGGCTGATAATCTAGCCACTACAATATTTCCACATCCTCCTGGAGCGCGTGGCCTTGGGAGAAGTTTTGTGGTCGAGAACTGTGCATACCTTGACTACATTGAACCCTTATAACATTTCACCTATAGTGATCATTATGCATGTTTGATCCTCTTGCCCGTTGTTGGGCGATCTGCAAGACATCCTAAACTTGGTCAAAGACATGCCAATTAACCCTGCGGTGGCTATGACGATGTGTTTTCTTGGTGCTTGTAGATCACATAGGCTTAGGGTATCTACAGGGATACTATTTACTTTCTAAATTTGTGTTGTTTCTTTATGTGGATTTCAAAAAAAATATACTGCATAACCTCAATTCTTCTCTCAAATGTCTATGCATAAGCAACTAGTGTGGAGAGGTTAAAATGGTGAGGAGATTGAGGAAGAAAAGAGGAATAAAAATGATCCTTGGATAATGATGGATTTATAGCCATAAAATGGCATGCAAACTTTTTGATAGACTGCTTCAAAGAAATGTCATCTCATGGAGTGCCATGACTGCAGGATATGCACAAAATTGATTTGTTGAAAGGGATTTAGAAATTAAAAGCAAACACAACTCTAATGGTAAATAATTTAGTTCTACTAAACAACAAGATCGTTTGGCTTTACAATAAGGATATTTCACCAATTAAGGAGAATAGTTAACAAAACATATAGAATACTTCACTATATTTGAGGATGGCTTGTCAATATGGTTTCTAATTTGGTCAATAGCTTAGATGAACACTACTTGCTTAGAACCTTTTTTATGGACCATTTTCTATATCAACAGTTCAACTCTCAATTTCATCAGATAAATTGGAGTTACATATTCTAAGAAAATTTCAAGAAAATGCAATGTAAAATGAGTTTCTAGACAGATTCTTGTAGGCAGATTATACCAACCGATTATAATTCCTAGTTGGCTCACATTAGAAGGTAAAGACCAAAATAGAACAATTCTAGCGGCATAAATAATATCACCTTACTTAGAAAAAACATATCCTAGAAGGAGAAAGTTGTTTAATAGAGGATATAATTGATAAATATCACTCTCTGTAAGTGCATAGATAGCTAGAGCTATTATATTTTGAAAGATAAAAATGTAAAGACTAAAAGAAGTGCAAGGTATTGTCACAGTCATATGTGACATTGTCTCAGGATGATTGGTGAAGTATCACTCATATGAAGGAGTAAATTGATCTAGATAAAGAAAAAAGATTCAATAAGGAATCTAATGGTCATGTAAACCAAACTTGACATCCCTAGCTAGTGTTACAAGGAAATATCAAGAACATGGTTCTAATATTCAACAAATTAATGCAAGAAGAGAACCCCTAGTAGATGATACATACACACAATCTCTCAAGAGAAAATGCACAGAAATAAAGTGAAATAAATCTTGTGATCTGATGTCAGAAAGTTTATGATTGGATTCGAATGCAAAGGATAACAATATATTTCACAAAATAACTTAAAATGAGATCATCCATGGCAAAGGCTAAAACAAAACAAATCTCAAGAAGGGATTCATTATCACAAGACAATGGAACACATAACAGATTTTAAGCTATTTCCCAAATCCTACTTTTTGCCTTATTTTCACCTTTCTCCCATAATGTGTTGATCTCCCTTGAGGATAGATTATTATGTAGGCTCCCTCCCATTCTGAGAGAGCCTCCCTCTAAAATATACACTTAGAAACATAAAATTGCATAAACAATAAATTAATTTGTCCTTTACATACCACCCACTCTCTCCATAATCTCTTTCTCACAAAGCAATTCATATAATATGCAATCAGATAGAAGATTACATTCTAATTTTTATTTATTTAAGTAAATTTTCTATACATATGACAACTCAACATTATTTATTAATCATAAATTAGAATATAGAATATTTTATGATAACACACACACAATGAATTTATTTTTTTGGACACAAACAAAATATGATACTTGTTTAAATTTTTTTTTTCTCAATTAAATTCCCATTTTAAAACATTTTATTTACCTCATAATATTATTATTTATTTATCAAAGTGGACTAATAATTTCTATTTTAAAGAAGTAATTACCCAAACAATAATCACACAATTACAACCTAGTAAACCACATACAGAACAATATCTGACGACTAAACACGATCGAACAATAGTGACTTACAATCATGCCTAGCCGACCTTACTGACAGGATACAAGACTGGATACTCATCCTTTTCAAGGATGGTGACATACCTAGGGACCTTACGCTATCTCCGTTCAACGATTTCTATTGGTGTTAAGGCATGCTCAAACTTATCAATCTAGGTGGAGTTGATGCCTGATACCTACAACCTACAGCAAATGAAATAGTCGAACAATAGATATATATAATCGTATAGTCAAATACACCATGGAAGGAAATCACAGCGTAGCAGGGTACTCACGTATGAGTAATGCCACACTGTCCCTTCCACCAACACATCCACACATAATCTCACACACATAGAAATTAGTTACGGAATGACTAAATAAGACCATCATCAACTAATTGCATGATACTCATAATAAGATTGATCCGCATAGACAATTAAATCCATAACTAATCATGACATAAGCATAAAACACCAGTACTAATAATATCATCAAGTGTCATCATAGTAGTAGGATAACATCAATAAGTATCATCAACGAACATCAAAATAGTAAATCTAATAATGTCTAGATCAAATGAAACAACTATTAGTCTATTAGAAAGAAAAAATGCAGGGCAGTACATCCTCCCCCCTAGGATCAGACTTACTCCTAGAAGCCTGCAAAAAGATAAGGGTAGAGATCTCGCATCCTGACACAACCTCCCAAGAAGCTGAACACTCAACATTGGGATCCCACTGGACTCTTACCTACTCTATGCCCCTACCCCTGAGGGTCAATCCCTGATGCTTCAGAACGTGCACAAGCTCCAAAGAAAGTTGCTCGTCCTCTACCTACGGTCTCCAAGACTATCCCCTGATGCTTTGGCTAGTGGTTATCACCCCTTGTAAACACTCTATGAGACCTCCCTGCATCAACCACTGTCAGTTCGAAAGTTGTTATCCTCTGAATCAATCCTATAGCGTTCTTCTGTGGACATTGCCTGGCTATATGGCCCTGCTAGTGACAAGAGAAACTTCTTGTACCTTTGTCATATCCTCTGCCACCTAAGAATACATTGGACTACTAGAAACTATCTCTACTAACTACAAACTATGTGCTCTAAGCTGGTTGATTGGGATGATAATGCTTGGCCCACTACCAATTGTAATTTTTCCTCGAATGAGGACCACCACCTTGCTGAGGCTGAGAATTCTTTGGTTTCGACTGGGAATACTAGCTACTACTACTGTTCACCCTTAGTGGGTGCATGATGACCTCTAGAAGAACCTACTGCTTGAGACTTACCACCACAACACTTGAAACCCACTGAAGGTGCACTACCAATCTGCACACCTATATAGCCTCTAAGAGCCATGGCCACATTTTCCTCTACTAGACGAGCCTTCTTGACTACCACCTCCATGGTCTTAGGCTTGAAGACACATACTCCTCCACTGATACAGGCATTCAAGCCCCTAATGAAATGTTGAACCAACATAGCCTCATCATTGCCAATACCTGCGTACTGCTTTAGCTCATAGAACCTACACTCATACTGCTCTACCAACATAGCCATCTATCTCAACTCATGCAACTCATCAGCATGTCACTGCTTCTAATGATCTAACAGGAAACAAGCTTTGAACCTCTCCAAAAATAATTCCCAAGAAACTATACTAATATCCAAATGTGACTTTTGCTCCTCTAATCACCACCATGTAGAAGCAAAACCCCTAATGTGCAAGATGGCACATCTTGCCTTTGTATTACTACCATACGGATGCATGGCAAAACACCTACCCAAATCTATCAACCAAGTCTCTGCCTCTAAACCACTACCAGAACCATCAAAAGTGGGAGGGCGTGCCCTCAAAAGGTCTCTCATGTGGCCTGATAAGATAGTCTCCTGTTCTGCTGACATCTCTCTCCTTCTAGGAGACCTTTCTCTTTCCCTCTCCTCCAACTAATCAACCTCCTATATAGGACCTAGGTGGGCAAGGACCTCCTCAAGTAGATGACACAATTGAGATCCCTCAGGCTGACCCTACTTCTCTATATTCTAACCCCCACCTTCCTGAGCACTCCTATGAGGGTAACTAGGAGGAGGGATACTGTCACCACCTCTCCTGCATCCCCTACCTCAACCCTGACCTTGACTTTGAACTTTAGGCATCTTCTTACACAAACACCACCAAGGGACAACCTCAGGTTGTTAGGCGAGGAAGACACAAAGGCAAAACATGATCTGCAGAATCTAAGCAACTAGGACAACATAATGGGCTTATATAAAACTAGAGTGTTTAAACATGGCTCTGATACCAAATGTAATGCCCTACCACGAAACCCTAGAGATAAGCTTAACTATGCAATGCAAAAGGATAATTTTTTTTTAAAGAAGAAATAACAATGAAATATATATATATAATATCTAAGTTAAGCTATAACCTCTAGGGATCACATGGCTGCATTACTAAATATTAACATGATGTAACTAACAACCATGGTTCATTCTAAATCCAAATGCATCAATGAATCAACACATACAATTCTTTCACGATAAGACATTAGATAAGTAAACATCAAGAACTTGCACAAGGATTACAAATATCTTTACAAAAGCATACATCGATACAATGTTTACAATATCACTTCCTAATTACATTAGAGAGTATACATCAATATAGTAATACATGATTCAACTGATATATAGGGCTAGAATATAAACATAAGTATTTGTCTCCTTAAGCTAGATTGGTGATCTACTACATGTGAGATATCCTCCTCACACACGAATGATAGCAAGGAAATAAATCAAGCTAAAAGCACAACCACCTGACCATGTGGAACCCTAAGGTCCATCCCCCCATGCTAGGAGATAACATAAGGTCCCACTATAACAACCAGTTAGGTTGACAATAAACTATAAGGAACAAGGACTACACATGGCTACAACAACATAGGTCAATATCACAAGCAACTCAATCATCACTTCCAGAGTCAACCACACAATGACTGGGGAGAGCACAACTAGGGAATGCTAGACTGCAGTAGGGAGGAGTGCCATCAGATAGCTTGTCATGGGTTGTCCTAGTAGGCCTTCCTAGGCCCTGACCCCCATCTTGGGTTGTCTTGATAGCCTCTCCCGACCCACGGCCCCCATACAAAATCATGCAGAATCAACATACCTTTCATGAAGAAAAGGTAGTTGATCTTGCCATTCTAGGCCTTCTCATCTCATCTCAAGCCTAAACGAGCACTTGAACCATGAGTGAGGTATCCACTTGTCTTGTTTAATGTGATTAACGACCCAACCCCTTAATTCATTAATTAGGTTATCACTGAGTTAAGAAACTCCCACATGGGTTGTCTTGGATGCCACTTTGGGCTACGACCCCCATTGAGAGCCACTCCCCTTCCTGCATCTAGAAGACCCTACTCATCAAGCATGACATCGTAACATTGCAAGGTATTAACCTTCTTGCATACAAAACATAACCACAAGGACTAGTTCTTAAATCATTGCCCAATACTTCCAAAAGAAGCAAACACTTCAAGAATAAATGACATTCTTACTCTTTAATGACTACCAAGGTCCTCATTCACAAACAAGAGACATCCTACTCTCCTAACACATTATTCAAGACACCTTACAACACATTACATGAATTAAAACATAAACCTTCTAGGCCTCTAGAATCAAACCTTAACCACATGCACATAGACCCCCATAACAACCAATGGCCTGACTCACATGAATTTTCACTTGACATATTCAACAACCAACCAAAACATACTGATAAGAAGTTATACATTATTTCATCTACACAAGCCATTACAATAATTACATCATCTTAGAAATCAAGTCTTTCAAACAATACGATAGTTATCTATCTTCATTGTAAGTCGAGTAACTCAATTAAAACTAATGTTTATTAATCCTAATCTATAGGAAAATAATAAATAGGTTTAAAGGCAAGAATATTAAATCAATACCATACCTTATTTCTAGAAGATTGATTCCACTTTTAAAATAGTAATATAAATCTTAAGAACACTAAATAAAATAAAATAGTATAAAGATGTTATAAAGGAAAAAGTAAAGATAATATGACCTAAGAACACTAAAAAAATCAATTAAAAACAAATAAGATTTAAAAATCTATTATCCTTTATCATATTACATTTTAATAATAAATCAAATATTCTATTCAAAATCAAAAGTCAATTATTTCAACAATAATATTGCTTTATATCTGATTATAGATAATATTTGATCACCATACAAATATGTATATATTTGTAATTTTGTCTTTAACAAATGAATTTAATAAAAGAAGTTTCTAAGGTGAATGCTAAGGAATAAATATGAAACTTTCTATAAAAAATTATTTTTAATAAAAGCAACTCCTATGTAACAAGTTTTGTTAGATAACAGAGTTGGAAATGCTTAGGAGGGTAATTACTTGGTAGATGCCTCAAGGAAAACAATAACTAATTGTAGAGTGAGCACAAAATTGATTTGTCAAACATGCTATAGGAATTTTAAGAAAATGTGATTGTGTGACACAACAAGCCAACGAGCTATTTCTAGAATGCATCTAAGAGAGGTCGTCTTATGGAATGCATGGATTGCAGAAAAGAACAAAAATGGGTTTGATAATAGAGCATTGAAAAATTTCAAATACTGGTGATTCGCTGATAATCCAGCCTCTACAACTTTTCCACATCCTCCTGGAGTGCACGGCCTTGGGAGAAGTTTCATGGCTGAGAGTTGTGCATACCTCGACTATGTTGAACCCTTGTAGTATTGCACCTACGGAGATCATTATGCATATTTGATCCTCTTGCTCACTGCTGGGTGATATGCAAGACATCCTAAACTTGGTCAAAGACATGCCAATTAAGTCTACGGTGGCTATGAGGATGTGTTTTCTTGGTGCCTATAGATCACATAGGCTTAGGGTATCTACAATGATACTATTTACTTTCTAAATTTTTGTTGTTGCTTTGTGTGGATTTCAGAAAGAATATACTACATAACCTCAGTTCTTCTCTCAAACATCTATGCAGAAGTAGCTGGTGTGGAGAGGTTAAAATGGTAAGGAAATTGAGGAAGGAAAGAGGAATAAAAATGATCCCTATATAAAGATGGATTTATAGCCATAAAATGGCACGCAAACTATTTGATAGACTTCTTCAAAGAAATGTCATCTCATGAAGCACCATGACTGCAAGATATGCATAAAATGGATTTGTTGAAAGGGATCTAGAAACTACAAGAAAACACAACTCTAATGGTAAATAATTTAGTTCTACTAAACAACAAGATCGTTTGGCTTTACAATAAGGATATTTCACCAAGTAAGGAGAATAGTTAACAAAACATATAGAATACTTCACTATATTTGAGGATGGCTTGTCAAGATGGTTTCTAATTTGGTCAATAGCTTAGACGAACACTACTTTCTCATAACCTATTTAATGGACCATTTTCTATATCAATAGTTCAACTCTCAATTTCATCAAATAAATGGGAGTTACATTTTTTTAGAAACTTTCAAGAAAATGCAACATAAAACTAGTTTATAGAAATATTCATGTAGGCAGATTATACCAAATGATTATAATTCCTAGCTAGCTCACATTTGAAGTTAAAGACCAAAATAGAATGATTCTGGTAGCATAAATAATATTGCCTTACTCAGCAAAAATAAATCTTAGAAGGAGAAAGTTGTTTAATAGAGGATATAATTGATAAATATCTCTCTGCAAGTGCATGGATAGCTACAGATGTTATATTGTGAAAGATGAAAACATAAAGACTAAAAGAAGTGCAAAGTATTCTCACAGCCATATGAGACATTGTCTCAAGATGATTGGTGAAGTATCACTCACAGGAAGGTGTGAATTGATCTAGATAAAGGAAAAAGATTCAATAAGGAATCTAATAGTCATGTAAACTAAACTTGACATCCTCAGCTGGTGTTACAAGGAAATCTCAAGAAAATGGTTCTAATATTCAACAAATTAACGCAAGAAGAGAACCCCTAGCAGATGATACATATGCACAATCTCTCAAGAGAAAATCCATAGAAATGAAGATCTTGAAATAAATCTCATGATTTGATGTTAGAAATTTTGTGATTGGATTCAATTGAGAAGGATAACAATATATTTCACATAATAACTTAAAATGAGATCATCCATAGCAGAGGCTAAAATAAGACAAATCTCAAGAAGGGATTCATTATCACAAAACAATGGAACACATACCAGATTTTAAGCTATTTCCCAAATCCTACTTTTCGCCTTATTTTCACCTTTCTCCAAGAATGTGTTGATCTCCCTTGAGGATAGACTATTATGTAGGCTCCCTACCATTCTCAGAGAGCCTCCCTCTAAAAATATACACTCATAAACATAAAATTGCCTAAACAATAAATTAATCTGTCCTTTACAAACCACCCACTCTCTCCACAATCTCTTTCTCACAAAACAATTCATATAATATGCAATCAGATAGAAGATTACATTCTAATTTTTATTTATTTAAGTAAATTTTCTATACATATGACAACTCAACATTATTTATTAATCATAAATTAGAATATAGAATATTTTATGATAACACACACACAATGAATTTATTTTTATGGGCACAAACAAAATATGATACTTGTTTTAAAAATTATTTTTTTTTCAATTAAATTCCCATTTTAAAACATTTTATTTACCTCATAATATTATTATTTATTTATCAAAGTGGACTAATAATTTCTATTTTAAAGAAGTAATTACCCAAACAATAATCACACAATTACAACCTAGTAAACCACATACAGAACAATATCTGATGACTAAACACAATCAAACAAAAGTGACTTACAATCATGCCCAATCGACCTTACTGATAGGATACAAGACTGGATAAACATCCTTTTCAAGGATGGTGACATACCTAGGGACTTTACGCTATCTCCATTCAATGATTTCTATTGGTGTTAAGGCATGCTTAGACTTGTCAATTTAGGTGGAGTCAATGCCTGATACTTGCAACTTGCAACAAATGAAACAGTCGAACAATAGATATATATATATATATAATCATATAGTCAAATACATCATGGAAGGAAATCACAGCATAGTAGGGTACTCACCTATGAGTAATGCCACACTGTCCCTTCCACCAACACATCCACACATAATCTCACACACATAGAAATCAGTTATGGAATGACTAAATAAGACCATCATCAACTAATCACATGATGCTCATAATAAGATTGATCTGCATAGATAATTAAATCCATAACTAATCATGACATAAGCATAAAACACCAGTACTAATAGTATCATCAAGTGTAATCATAGCAGTAGGACAACATCAATAAGTATCATGAACTAACATCAAAATAGTAAATCCATCATCAACAAGATGTCATAATGTCTAGATAAAATGAAACAGCTATCAGTCAATCAGAAAGCAAAAATGCGGGGCACTACATAACAACTAGATATTACATGAACAACTAGATATTATGTTCAACAATTAAGATGGTACTGCACTCAACAACTAGATATTGAATAAGCATGTGATAGTCCCTCTAACCAGATCAAAGTATATCTCATGTCAAACATATAAAAATTTATGTCCATGATATAAATGTATTGAATCAAACATGTAATCATTTCCATTTTAAATTATGTATCATCATTTAACATAAATCATGTCAAGTATCATCAAACATGCAAATGTCTAGAAACATGTGGACATAAATATATAATCATCAAACACATGTGCAAATGTAGATAGAAATGTCTATGTAACATGTAGAAATGTCCACAGACATGTGTAGATAGAAATGTAGATGAAAACATGTAGATCTAGATAAGTGTCTAAAAACATATGTAGATAGAAATGTCCTCAAACACGTATAAAATGTCCACAAACATGTGCAATTATAAATAGAAATATCCATGTAAACATGTAGATAGAAATGTTTGAAAACAAATATCTATAGAAATATCTAGAGAAACATGTCTAGGCAGTGCTGTTAGCTTGGTCATCATGTCGAGTACGAGTTGAGCGACCCTTTGAGTGAGCATCCTTATCTGATGGATGTGCTAAGCCCTAGAGATAGTACAAACATGTACATAAAAGTGTACAAATTATGTTAAATTAGAATAATGTTAAATATATATGTACATGCACATACAAATTATATGCAAACATGTAAGTACATGATTTCAAAATTTAAAACTCACATGTCCACTAACATTATTGGCATCAGCTGAATCACGCCTATGTACACAGTTTGTCCCCAAACTAGGTGTAACATGAGCTAACCCCTACAAAGATATATATATATATATATAATTATAAATGTGTACATTAGGACTCTATCTAGAAAAGTAATTTAACTTAATTCAATTTAAGTTCAAGTTTAAATCATGCATGTGTGCACATACACATGTATGTATACCTATGTATCAGGTGGTGTAGGATCCACTGCAATGATTGTATCTGATGCCTCCTTGGCTAGCTCTAGTAATGAAGAGTGAAGTGGACTATGCAGACAAGTTGGCATTAAAGAGGCATCAAAGATCTTGTAAGACCATCTATGTCTACAGGTGAAGGGACACCTCCGATAGCAAAATGATCAGTAGCATGATCCGATGGTCTGAACCATCTAGAATGAATCATCAAATATATTCCCACACGTTTTGAAGATATAATAGATGTGGTAGCTACAATATCACCAACACTATCAATTGCTTTCCTTTGGGAAGGAATGACAACCTGATCAACAACAGGGGCCAGGGCTGGGGAGATAGCAGGCATCCTCTCCCCAACCAAGGCCCTATAAGTTGGATCTTGTCAATCTGCTGAATGATGGGCATCTCTGTTAGCAACCCTGCCTAGCCCCTAACCAAAATATGCTGGCAAATCCAAGTAGTTGACCTTGAGGCCCATATGAACCTCTCCATATAACCGCTATGCAAAATATAAAGGAATTTGGTTATTATTGGGATAACAACCATGAGTAGCAAGAAAACATGGATATATCAATAGGGTCATAAGAGGGTCTCTTTTGCTTCTTTTCTAAAATGATAGAGAACTTAGAATAAAAACAAATTGGTATTTGGTATAATTGTTTCATATTAATTACTAAGATCTAATAAGTTAGTTAGTAAATATAGATAGTTCTATCGAATGAATGAAAGACTTTCTTTCATGATGAGACAAATCTATATTTGTCACTTGGTAGCCCTTCACATTAGGCCTACCAACATAATATGGAAAAATTTGGGATTTTATGGTCTCTTTCGAGACACTAAGCTAAACAGAAGCAAGAGAAACATCACTAGTCACCTCTTTCTACATCTAGGCAAGAATAGGAGCAAGAGTATCACCTTAATAAGCATATGTACCTCCTAGACTCTACCTAATGCACTGCAAGCTAGATAAAATTGACTGACAAGTGTCCCTATAAACCCCTGTTGTGTTGGGGTCAGACAGAACACCTCTTAATCTCTGGATCTTAGTATTTGTATGAGTAAATATAGAAGGTCTAGGAGGTGGTGGTGCATGTGCCATGATATATCTAAACATGAATTAGACATCTAGAGATACATCATGTGCATGTATAAATTCATAGTTCTCATGTGTATAAATATATTATACATAAATAAGAAAACAAGAAAGAGAATAAATAGTACAGAATACACACAATATACAATACAAGAACATTTTATACAATAACATTTTATAAATTTTATATACCTTAAAAAAAGCAAGGAAAGTACATATTATATGCCTTTGTTTGAGTATGTTATTTATGAATAAATTTATTTACTATATACTACATTTGAAATACATGCTCAATATTTTAACATGTGGAAAACTCATGCCTACATTTGAATCTAGAAGCACTCTCTCTTATCATAATGGTTTGTGGAAAACTCATGCCTGCTATTTTAACATGTTATCAAAGCCATAAATTATCTCAAATTTTTATCAACTAGAATTCTTGTAAGATTTTAAAACTTTATAAAGAAAAAAAGATGGTAGTAGAAGGCATTGGAGAATCATAAAATCTTATAGATCAATTCAATTATTAAGGTTTTAATATATATGAAAGCTTATAATGAAGGTGTTTTTGCTAAAATATAAGGACTTATTTTAGTTGATAAAAAAAGTCAAGCCTCCACAAAAATTTTCAGCAAGTGGGAGGTAATATGGATATATGGTAAAGTTTTCTTTTGGATATTATATAATTTAATTAATATTGTGATTCTACATGTTAGTGAGTCAAATATACAAAAGGATGCTTTGGATTAATTGACTTAAATGTGTGAATCAAGAGATGACTTAAATTAGTAGATGATACATACAGTCTACACATTAAGTTAAATTGTTTTCAAAATATCTATACATATGTTGAATTATACTTAGAAAACCTTATTTATACCTCTATAGTTGCATTAGGATGGCCATGTTGAACCAATTCTCTACACTTGATGACTGATATGTCTCACCAACATCATTGATAGTGTTTACTTTGGAAGTTGTGGAACAAATGTATCAATGTATACACACCTACATCAGAGTAGATAGGGATGTTGTGTTACGCTCACCTATCAACATACAATATCTTTCTTCTAACTTGTTGAGCTCACTTATCCGTGGTGATTTAAGCTCGTAACACAACATCCCTCCCTCTGATGTAGGTGTGTATGTTGATGTTGTTCCACAACTTCCAAAACTTAGACATTAGTTATCATTGATGTTGGTGAGACATATCAGCCATCTTGTAGAGAATTGGTTCAACATGGCCATCCTAATGCAACTATAGCTGGGTATAAATAAGGTTTTGTAAGTATAATTCAACACATAATTGTTTATTTCAAACAATTTAATTTTACGTGTAGACTGTGCCATCTACTATTTTTAAAAAAATATGTACTTACAAAACCTTATATTTATACCTCTATAGTTGCATTAGGATGGCCATGTTGAACCAATTCTCTACACTTGACATGACTGATATGTCTCACCAACATCATTAATAGTGTCTACTTTTGGAAGTTGTGTAACAAATGTATCAACGTATACACACCTACATCAAAGTAGATAAGGATGTTGTGTTGTACTCACCTATCAACATACAATTTATTGCTTCTGACTTGTTGATCTCACTTATCCCTGGTGATTTAATCTTGCAACACAACATCCCTCTCTCTGATGTAGGTGTGTATACATTTATGTTGTTCCACAACTTCCAAAACTTAGACACTAGTTATCACTGATGTTGGTGAGACATATAAGTCATCTTGTAGAGAATTGGTTCAACATGGCCATCCTAATGCAACTATAGCTCGGTATAAATAAGGTTTTGTAAGTATAATTCAACACATAATTATCTATTTCAAACAATTTAATTTTACGTGTAGACTGTCATCTACTATTTTTTTTAACAAATATGTACTTACAAAACCTTATATTTATACCTCTATAGTTGCATTAGGATGGCCATGTTGAACCAATTCTCTACATTTGACATGACTGATATGTCTCACCAACATCATGGATAGTGTCTACTTTGGAAGTTGTGGAACAAATGTATCAACGTATACACACCTACATCAAAGTAGATAAGGATGTTGTGTTGTACTCACCTATCAACATACAATTTATTGCTTCTGACTTGTTGATCTCACTTATCCCTGGTGATTTAAGCTCATAACACAACATCCCTCTCTCTGATGTAGGTGTGTATGTTGATGTTGTTCCACAACTTCCAAAACTTAGACACTAGTTATCACTGATGTTGGTGCGACATATCAGTCATCTTGTAGAGAATTGGTTCAACATGACCATCCTAATGCAACTATAGCTCAGTATAAATAAGGTTTTGTAAGTATAATTTAACACATAATTGTCTATTTCAAACAATTTAATTTTACGTGTAGACTGTGTCATCTACTATTTTTTCTTTAAATATGTACTTACAAAACCTTATATTTACACTTCTATAGTTGCATTAGGATGGCCATGTTGAACCAATTCTCTATACTTGATGACTGATATGTCTCACCAACATCATGGATAGTGTCTACTTTGGACTATGGAACAAATGTATCAACATACACACCTACATTATAGTAGATAGGGATGTTGTGTTGCACTCACCTATCAACATACAATTTCTTCTCTGATGTAGGTGTGTATGTTGATGTTGTTCCACAACTTCCAAAGTAGACAAGTTAGTGTTGGTCCATAATTTTTGTTCAACCAAAAGGTCAACCTGTCAATTTCTGATACAAGATCTAGAGTTAATGAATCCACAGGAGGTGGTTAGCCCATGTCATGAATCCCATGGGGGGCACTGACCATTTGCCAACAAACTCCCCCCACAGTGTTACCTGGGGGGATTCAAACTTGAGACCTTTCGCTCTAATACTAATTGTTGGCCCATGATTGTCATTAAACCAAAAGGTTGACCTGTCAATTTCTGATATAAGTGCCAGAGTTAAGGAATCCATGGGAGGTAGTTAGTCCATGTCATGAATCCCACAGGGAATGCTAACCATTTGCCAACAGTTAGTTATCATTGATGTTGGTGAGACATATCAGTCATCTTGTAGAGAATTGGTCCAACATGGACATCGGTTATCTTATATTTGAGCTTTTGAAAGAGTTCAACATGGACATCCGTTATCAAATGAAAGTAGACCCACTCTTTTGAGAATCTTCCTTTGCCCACCCTTTGCTCACCTTTTTTATATGTTTCTCTAACGCTATCTCCTTCCTAACCATTAGCTTCCTTTTATCCCTTTTGTTTTACTACTTAGACATGGTAGGCTATATGCTATAGTAGTTTTTTAGATTCTATATCATTTAGTTAGTTTAGTTTTAGGTGTAGTTCATACAAGAGGAAGCTACCCTTATCTAGAGGTTTTGACATAGTTATTCAAAGAAAATGTTGATGTGTAGGTTCCCTATCTATTGGATCTTCTCAAATTGTGCCAATAAAAGTAGTAAGCACAATAAATTCACATTTTTGTTATATCTAGTAAGTGAGGGCTATGTATTTAGTCTATATAGTTGAATCAATTAATTGAAGTATCTAATTTTTTTGTTTTTGTGCTAGCTAGCTTAGGTTTCTTGTTATGTAAGAAGTCAAATCTCACTTTATTTTTAGGTGTCCAATGTATTATGAGATATGTGACAGGTTTTACTACTTCTGAACTAAAGAGAAATTCATGGCTCTCACTAAGATCTTATTCATTACGAGGATCAAAAGTTGTATTCATTAGAGACACGACCCAACATAATTTTGCATTAGATGAAGAGCTCATAACTTGAATTATGAATTTTCTTTTGAAACTTTTTTGTTAAAATACATTTTTGTTGTAACTTCCCATTAACCTATTTTGGTTACTACAAATGGACATTATTTTAATATAAATTTCAAATTTCAAAAATTTTATACACATTGTAGTAATCTAGTAGACATTTTTATTTTCCTATTAGATGACTAAAGTCAGGTAATATATATAGGGTAGCCTTAAAAGGCATTGAACTTTCAAAGTCAACATTTTATCCTTAAAGCATATGTTAGGCATGCACATAATACTACATTTGATAAAGGATACCTTGATCATAAGTTCTCTATTTTATTGTTGAATATAAAGTTGTAAAGAAATAAATATATTTTATTTATGCTTTAAATAAATAGTATAGGCTAATAAATAAATGCACTTGGAATTAAACACAATTAACCTAGATTAAATCAAATATGGGTTGATAAATTCTTTTCATATATATAACAAGGTTGCAAGTGTAATTGTAACAATATATCTCTTCACATAATACTTGGCATGTACAATAGACCATAATACTTACTCTATACAATCTCCTCATCAAAAAATGCAATCAATGGAATGACATAGAAGGAGAGGAAGATTCACTTTACCTACACATGAGATCTATTCAAGGGTTTTCACTAAAACCAAGTGTTGTTGTTCCCTTAATTATATTTAATGATCTATGTTTTAACAAAATACAATTTGGCAAAGTAGATAACATATAGTTCAGAAGAACACAACTAGTGCTAGTTGCATCTCACTACACTTTACCTACATGTGAGATCTATTGAAATTAAGGAACACTGAGAGGGGGGTGAATTAGTGTTTTGCAAAACTTATTACTTTGTTCCTTTAATAATTTATCACATACATCCAAAAGAAAGAAGCATGAGCACAAGAACAAAAACAACAAGATCACAACACATGAACACAAAATTTTTTATGTGGAAACCTTAACAAATGGGGAAGGCACATGGCTTTGGGCAAACTACCTAAAGCTCACTACTCAAACAAGTCTCACTGCCTACAGAATTAAATACAAGAGTTCACTGAATTATTTGAACTGAAGAATAGCATCTAACAATGCAGGATTGCAGTTTTGGTTGAGCTCAGTACACTGAATTCACACACTTCATCTTTCTCTGCCCTGCTTCACTGATCTGCCATGATCCAGACCTTAGATCTCTTTACTTTGCATCTGATCAATTCTACTATACTTCATACCTATCCATTCATATTCACATATTCACACTCCAAAATGCTTGAATTCATTGATCATATATATCCGCTACATGAAATTTCACCAACTGCAGTCAGCCTTAAAAAAACTTGGAAACTATTTCAAGAACATTGTTCTGTCAGCTGAATCCATGCACACACATCAATGTGGACCAAAATTATGTATCCAAGTCACCTTACATGTCAGACAATACCACTGGATCTCACAAATTACTCAACCAACAACTTTTCCTAATCCGCACAATGATCAAACACCAAGTCAGCCCGTTCTTCACTAGACTGAACTGTTTAACTAGAATTTGATACTCAGATGCATGTAACTTTCAATCCCTTCATCACCAGAGGATAAAATATTGGATTTAGGTAGCCTTGATATCCCTAAACATTCCCTCAAATCTGCAACACAATATGATTACCTGTGGAGAAATGTGGACTAGGATGATGAACCCTCTCATATGCCATGTTCTTGTCTATCTGGACTTAGACAAATCTGCAATCTGACTTCTAGTATGATCCACTGATGAAATGTGGATGTGTAAGATAGATTTAGTTGCCATCAATGACAACACCTAACATGCCTAGTAGTGTCTCTTTCCAACAATCTCCCCCTTTCGCATTGATGGCAAAACTTAGTAAAAAATGACTAAGTGTTAGAACAACTCCCCCTTACTATGTATACTTTGTGATTTCCAATTGCTCCCCCTTAGCTGAATTCCTCATTTTTCACTATTTTGCTCTCCCCCTTGAAAATCAATGGCAAAGGCTAGGATCCACATATCAAAATTCATGCAAAATTTTTTATGTGCATACTTCTGCATATGAACACATAGTCCTTAAGCCGTGTTCATCAGCAAAAAGATATCACCAAAAATGTTTTTCAATCATGTCAATTCATTGTCCCAATTCTTCTTAATGCTGTCCGAAATGGATATATGCCCACTGAACAAAAATGTCTATGATTTTGCCTTTTGAATATCAGAAGGATCACTAGTAGCAGCAACAGCTTGGGATTCTGCCAATATATCATACATAGTCTCCAACTTAGGGGAAATCAATCCCTGAAGCTCATCCAATATGCCCAAAACTTTAACCTTTTCCTTCTCCAAATCATCCAATTCATTCCACAAACTACTTGGCATTCTTTGGTTGCTAGAGACTTAGTTAAATGACTATAGGACAGAGAAATGTTAGACAATTTGAGCTCTAAGTCCTTAATCTTTTTCTCAATATCTTCAACATCTTTAGACTGATTTAGACAAAACTTATAAATCTCTACACCTTCAGAGAGAGCATTTTGAATACTCTTTACACTGGTATCAAGCACTGATCTATCATAGCTAAGTATTTTCCTTATTTCAGCAAATCTCTTCTCATTATATTCATTTTTGACTTTAACTTCTGCTGACTTCTCTAAGGTTTCAAAATGAGTACTTAAAGAGTTTATCAAACTCTTCAACTGACTGGAGGGAGAGTTAAATGAATCCTTTTGAAAGGTTGGCATAATCTTTTCTAGAATTTTGGAGGCAAGACCAAGAAACTCACTGTCCTCAATGTGAGTTTTCAGAATCTCCTCTCTTGCTTTTGCTTGTGCAATAGATGCTAACTTCATCTTATGTAGAGGGGAAAGAGTGTCAAAATTGATAGGTCCTTGAATTAGCTCCAGTTCATCAAACTCAAGCTTATCTTTCTCAAGAAATTTCTTCATTGCATTTGTAGTGTGTCTTGACAAAAATGCAACTCCATCTTTTAGATCCTTGCTGATACTGTCATCTTTCTTTTGCTTTTCAATATTCTCTGTTGTTTCTCCTTCTTGTTCATCCTTGTCCTTAACCTCTTTTTCTTCTTTCTCTTTATTCTTCACAGAGTCATCTTCATCAAGAGCATCTACTTCTATATTCATCTCTATATATTCTCTAGCAGATTGGTCTGGAGGAATTTGAGTGTCCTCTGCACCATCAAAATTAACTTCATCCACAATCTCTTCATCTTCTTTATTTAGCATTTTATCTTCCAGAACAGAGATGTCAGCTTGTTGTTCACTTTCTAACAACTCCTCAATATTTGGAATGGATGCATCATCAGTGTTGATCTGTTCTTCTATGACAAGATTGAATTTATTTGTGTCTAGAGATTTCTTTAAAATTTGCTCTCTTTCTTTGACTACCTCATCCAGTTCTCCAGTCATCAGCTTATTCATCCAAATTTTGCTTCTGAATTCCTCTTTGACTTCTTTGAAAATTTTATCATCTTCCCTTTTGGAGATTACTAGACACAGACTATATAATACATGTTCCCTTACTTCCAAGTCTTTTTCTTTGGCAGTTTCTTTTCTCATTTCTAAGATGTCTCTTAGACTCTTAGGAATTGTTGACCTATTTCCCTTTGTCCAAAGTTAAATAGTATCACCTTGTATTTTCCTTGAAAATCCTTTAGAAATGACCCTACAAGGCTTAAATCTTTCAAGTACTCATTCTATGCCTTGCTAAAATCCCAAAAAATCTTGCCTGAAGAATCCTTGCAGAAAACCCAAAAAACCCATAAATCTTTTGTCTCCAAGTGTTTTCCATTGCAGAGGATTCTCAGTTTTTGTACTTAGTCTTTTTTATCTACATATACATTGTATGTTTCTTTGTATGTTCACATTGTATGTTCACATATACAAGATGGATATACAAGTCACAGATACAAAAGTCAACATACAAAGGCAAATGTACATCAGGTTTATATGTATCTTTGGTTTGTATATTTCCTTTGTATATTTGAACATACAAAGAAATATACAAGGAAAGTATGCAAGGTCTCATCGGTGAAACATGGTGCATTGGCAGCCAAGCCAAGGGTCACTCCGATAGACTGATGCAGGTGTGAGTCAACATACAAGGGAACATACAATGGGGATATACAAGGCAGACATACAAGGGTGATTGTATATGCAATATACAAGTCGCATATACAAAGGTAAAATGTCTTCGGCGTGACCACGACCATCAGCGACCAAGTTCAAGCTCTCACCAATGGGCTGATGTATAATACAAGCTAAACATACAAAGGGTGGGGTCCACCAATCGTATATAGATACAATTGTATGTTCACACATATAATCAAACATACAAGGCCGATATACAAGGCAAGATACAAAGCCTAGGGCCCACCAAGCACACATACAAAAGACTTTGCATATGCAAGTGCACATACAAGGGGCAGGTACAAGTTCAAATGCATGTTTGTATGTATGGTTTGTATGCAGTTTTCCTTTGTATATTTTGCATTGTATGTTTGAACATGCAAAGGGTCATAGACAATGCGATATACAAAGGTTACTTGTATATGCCAAATCAAGTGTTTACAAAAGTAAAGGAAGTGCATAGTTTTTCTTGTATATTGGCATTGTATATTGTGATATACAAGCCAATATACAAAAGAAACATACAAGGCAGATCCGACTGGGGACTCAAATGCAGTAGATAGTCATTTTGGGGTTCATAGTTTGTATATTAAGTGCTCGTAGGTACCGATATGCAAAAGGAAGGATACAAAGGCTGGACCTGATGTTAATTTCAACTCACTTTATAAAGGTTGGGGTCCACCTTTTGTATGTATATGTGTTTGTATGTTGCGATATGCAAAGGCGATATACAATCACATATACAAAGGTGTTCAGCATAACACAGTGCATTGGCTGCTCTATTTTTAGTCTTTCCGACGGCCGATAGAAGATGCAGTTTTCAGTGATGGGTCCCAGATCTAGCTCAGTGACTAGTGGAATGATGACATGTGGTAGGGGGTCACATGCAAAGGGTGATACAAAAAGTAAAGGCATGTGATTGTATGTTGGGAATTGTATGGCATGTACATTTGCATATACAAAAAATAGATACAAGGGGCACATACAATCGCATATGCAAAGCGAATTGAATATGCAAAAAGGTGAAAGGAGGGAGATTGCATGAATGCATAAAGTGAACCTAAAGGCATAGTTACAATTGTATATACAATGGAACATACAAAGGCATATCCAAGTACATAGATGCAAAGCGATATAGAAACATAGTTGACCGAAGCTTTGACTGCTCATATCTCCTCCATTCTGGCGAATTTCAGCATGCTGCAAAAGGCAAAAATACTTATTTTTGCCTCCTCTTTCACTTGGCAGGTTTTGAGGGGAATATTCCCACTTTCAAAATATGATCTATTTTTGCATATATAGCTGATAGGACGTCTCAATGACCTTTTGGCCTGTGTAGAGGCTGATATTTTCATAGTAACTCCAGCTTGTGGGCTTTATAGTTGGATTCATGGCAGATGGCTTCACTCTTCAATGCGTGTGGGCTCCGTGTCTTGCTGGCAGATCCTCATGTGTTTTGGCGGCAAGACATGCTAGTGGTTGAATGCAGATATTTGTGGTATTTATGGGTGCAGATTGGTGATTCAGTAGCTTGCATTGAAGGCTCAAAATATCTTTCATCTATCTCTGTTCCAGATCTTTTATTCCATAACTTCTTGTAGGTGGACGTCCCTTCAGACATAGATATTTTCCTATTTCAGCTCATGGGGCAAATTTTGTAATCGACTTAGGACATTTTGAAATGCTATATAAGCATAGGCTTAAGATGTAAATAAGGTTGTTGGAATTTTTTTGGCATTCAATCTTTTTGTTTCTAAATAGAACTTTCTCCTACTGTAACTATGCCTTCTAATTGAATACATGCTGGTTATTGTACCTCTTCATGCTATTTTAACCCTGTGTGATCAAAGAATGATGTGTTTGTGAATGTTTAATTCCTTCTAGTCATCTCTTGCTCCTTGCCTCTGTTAAAATCAGCTTGATCTATGTATGTTTATTGGTTGTATCTAGTTATTTTGTACATTTTCTTAATTCTGTGAAGGTTTCTTTTATTGTCTGGTGCATCACCCCTTTTTTTAAGTTCTTCCTATTTTATCTTACATTTAAAAGTATTCCTTCTCCCTTTTCCTCTAAGGATTCAGTAGTTTTTGGTGATAACCAGTTTAGGAAGCTAGCCTTCTCTGGAGGTCTGATCTCATTTCACAAGGTCCCACACTTCAAGATCATTCTCATTGTGTCATTGGAATGCTTGGAGTCTCTCCAAGCAGGGTGCAATTTCATGTGACAACAGTTTCTAGCACGCTCGGTGGGACTTAACAATTATTTTGTTGGTTTTGATGTGCAACCAGTGATTTTTAGACCTGAAAGAGGTTAAAACCTACATATTAGGTGACTCATACTAAGGAGGGACAAGTAGATTAGTGCTGCTATTAGATTTTATGAGAAAGATTCAAACTAGGAGTTCAAGTTCATTTGATTACTTGCAGTTGTCTCCACCTAGAAGACATAGTAGAGTTGTGGTAAGGACTCTAGTTTCTATAAGAATACAATCAACCCCACCAAATTTTAGGCCAGTAGTACCTATATTTCTTGTACCAGCTCAAGCAAGCCTACCTCCAGCTACTCCAATGGCAAGAAATTAGCTATTTGTGGCTTTTGATGGGGGCAACCCATTGAATTTGATAGTGCATGATATTATATCCATGGCAGCTTTGAAGAGCCTACCCTATTTCATAGGGGAGGATCAAACTACCCCTATTGAGCACATTAAAGACATAGCATCTCTATGTGGAGTTCATCATGTAACCCAAGAAAATGTAGCCATTAGGCTACTGGCTGCCTCGTTTAAAGGCAAAGCATTGCAGTGGTTCAGAAGTTTACCAGTGTAGACCATTGGAACTTGGGATGATCTAGGTGATAAATTGAACAAGCAATTTCAAGATAAGTCAGATAACTTATCATTGGTTGAACAACTGACTACAATAAAAAGAGCTCCTCAAGAGTAAATGATGGATTTCAACTTCTGATTTTAGAAGACATGGGATAGAATTCCTGCCATGGTAAGGCCTCCATCAAAGTATGCTTTTCTATATTTTTTGAAAGCTCTAAATAGTGATATTTCAGTAATGATACAATCATTGGGAGTATAAGTTTACCTAATGCTTATGAAATAGCTATTAGAGCAGAAAACAACTTGATTCAAGCTGGGAAGATAGCACCTAGACCACCAATGCCCATCTTCCCTGAGATTCAAGCTTTAATGCCCTTGCCAATCCCATAGTTTGCCCCTTTAACTGCTACTGCAGCATTGCCAAGTACTAACAATTCTGAAACTGCTGCTCCTAGCTCATCACAAGAGTTAAGGGAGATTAAAAATAGCCAATAGAAAATAGAGAACATCCTGTAAACTTTTGGGAATGAGCTAGTAAACATCAAAAAGCAACAGTCCCAGAATAGGCAGCCTTATCAGCCACAACCTCAAGAGTAAAATCAGCCTTATCAAGGGCAAAATCAGTCATATCATGCTAATAGGCCTCCTTACCAAAGCAATTACCAGGGTGCTAGGCAAAATGTGAATTAGAGGCCTTTCTAGCCTTATAACCTGGCACCCATTAATGCAGTTAGGGACCTTGTCCCTATTCAGAATAACCTTGTAGTTGAATATGAATGGTGTTTTCCATGCAATCAGCTACACAGTTAGGCATCATGTTCAAATGGAGTGATAAATTAGGCTCTAATGGTGCAAAATGTTGTAGTTTCACAACCAAACATACCTAATGATGGGGCTGTGCAACAGCAAGAACAACCTCAAAATGATTCTGCCTTCATAAATTGGTAGGAAGGTGAATTATGTGGAGTAAATAGAGATGTTACCTCAGTAGCAGCAAATACGAGAGCTAAAAAGAGGGGTTATGAGACAGATCAAGCAGTGAACAAAGTAAAAGGACTTGTTGATCCTTCTACTTCTTAGATTCCCCATATTTTGCAAAGAAATACTCAAGTAACTGCCAGAGAGCAGCCTCATTTGCAGGCTGATATCACTGCTGCAAAGTCACACCAGAAGGTAAATGTCACCCCACCTTTCAAGATCATTGAAAATATGAAGAAGATGAATGTGACAATATCTATGTGGGATTCCCTAGCCATCCTAGGTCAAAAGGACATGTTGCAATCTACCTTGTCTGATTTAAAAATGTCCAATGATGCAACTATTGACCCAACTAGTGTTGTCCTTACCAATTTATCCCAGGACAACAGCAAGTAGCCAAACAAAAGTTCTAAACCACTTCCATTTTATGTATCATTAATAATTGGAGACAAGTACCTCTGTAATGCCAAAATAGATTGCAGACCAATTAGGATTGAAATACCAGCCCCTTGAGAAGGGTGTACTCCAGCTAGATGGCACAACTGTTAATATTGTAGGAGTGATAAAAGATCTAGGTCTCACTTTGCACACTTGCCCAAATGTTTCCATTTCCCAGGAGGTGTTCATCATAGATTTGCCTCCTTATTTTGTCATGTGTTTGTCAAGAGAGTTCACAGCCAAGATAGGAGGATATTTATCCTCGGACTGGTCCCACATGTTTTTCTGGACCAGATATGGCACAAAAGTGACCCTAAAATCTAAGTTGCTTGCCAAATACCACATAGAGCCTACACACCAAGTGCTATGAATGCCAATTGCATTATTTCTAATGATCCTGAGCTTGTTGTTGCTCAAGAACTGCAAGCTAAAAGTATACTAGAGATACTCTTAAAGGATTGGACCTTGGCGAAATGTTGTAGATGATCTTGAAGGACACATTCAAGAAACTAGTATGGGGGTTTACATATTACATGAACCTGAAACAACAATACCAAACCTTGTAAAGAATGCATAACAACAGATAGAGAAGCAGGATGAGGTATGGAAAATGTACTTTGATGGCTCTAGGAATAGGAATGGATCTAGTGGTGGTGCACTACTTGTGTCTCCACAAGGTGAAAAATATTTTTCTTTTTTCTGTTTTGCTTTTTCATTACAAATAACACTGGTGAATATGAGGGTTTGATCCAAGGTTTGCAGTGGGCAAGAAAGAGGAAAATTGGCTATTTGTAGGTGTATGGGGATAGTGAACTTATTGTAAATCAAGTAAGGGGATTGTATGTTACAAAAAATGATGTTCTGAAATGCTATAAACATAGGGTATGGGATATGATTGAGGAGTTTGATGCTTTCAATCTAATCTCTATTCCAAGAAATTAGAACTATCATGCAGATAGGTTAGCTGAAATTGGGGCTCAGTTCGATATCCCTAGTGATATTCAAAGAGAGAAAGTACAACCTCATGTGAAAATAGTTGATAGGCCCTCTATTCCTGACAATAACATTCATTGGCAGGTTTTTTAGAGTGATGAGTAGATTCTGTGTTTCCTGTTAGAAGAGGATGAGTTTTCTATGGTGAATCAAAGAAAACTCAAACAACAATATGGTAATGATCAAATTGTTTAGTTGAGGACTAATAAGCTGCCTAGAGGATTAGTAACCTTGGAATCCATTTTTGGTACTGATGATCAGCTGAAAAAGAGTAAAACCAACATGTAGGTCAAAGAGGAACATTATGAGGAGCTAGAAATTTTCAAAGGTAAGCTTCTCAGAATTGGTAAAATCTGTCCACTTGAGGATAGGAGAGCTTTTATTGCTCTTTGTCAAGAATTTGAAGATGTGTTTGCTTGGGATTACTCAAACCTAAAAGGGTTTGACCCTCATATTGCCCAGCATACTATAGAGTTAGAGCCAAGTGCAAAACCTATGAGGCAGAAATAGAGACCTTTAAATCCAAAGCTTAGCCTCTAATGATTAAAGAACTAACCAAACTGATTGAGGGAAAAATCATTTTTCCAATCAAGCATACTTCTTGGGTCTCGAATCTTGTTCCTGTGCGGAAAAAGAATGGAGAGATTAGGCTATGCATTGATTTTAGAGACCTCAATAGAGCCTCCTTGAAGGACCACTACCCATTGCCCTCAATGGAGAAAATTTTGCAAGTGGTGGCTAGTTCAGAAAGATTTTCCTTGCTTGATGGATTTTCTGGTTACAATCAGGTGTTAGTCAAGGAGGAAGATCAGTTCAAGATGGCTTTCACCACCAAATGGGGTACCATGGCCTACAAAAGGATGCCTTTTGGCCTCTCAAATGTTAGCTCTACTTTTAAGAGAGCTATGGATATGGCTTTCAAGGGTTTGCTATATAAATTGGTGTTGGTATACCTTCATAACATCACAATTTTTTCTAAGAGTGCAGTTGAACATTTATCCCACCTAAGAATAGTATTTGAAAGATGTAAAGAATTTGGGATATCTCTCAATCCCAAGAAATGCATTTTTACAATGCATGAAGGTAAGCTTTAGGATACATTATGTCAAAAGACCGAATCACTATTGATGCAGAAAGGGTAAGAGCTATTCTTGAGCTGCCTTTACCTAATCACAAGAAGGGACTACAAAGTTTTATTGGCAGAATTAATTTTCTGCGAAGATTTATACCTGACATTGCAAATCTATTGAAGCTATTGACCTCTATGTTAAAGAAAAATATAGTTTTCTATTGGACAAAAGAGGCCAAACTCAGCTTTGAGTTCATTAAAGAAGTGTTATCAGTTGCACCAACTCTGGTAAATCCTGATTTCTTAAAAGATTTTATTTTATGTGCTTATGGCGGCTTGGATACAATTTCTGCAATTTTGGTATAACAGCAAAGTGAAGGCTTTGAGCAGCCAATCACTTTCTTTAGTCAAGGATTGGAGGACTATGAATAGAGATATAGTTTCATTGAGAAGCATGTCCTTGCAGTGGTAAGGAGTCTCAAGAAGTTTAGACATCTTATTTCTAACAATAAGGTACATTTGATAGTTGTTCACCCTAGTGTGAAAGAGTTCCTATTAGGAAAGGATATTAATGAAAAAAGCGCTGGTTGGATCACCAAAGTCATGGAATATGACATAGATATCAAGATAACCAAGCTCGTCAGAGGTAGAGGACTCAGTGAATAGCTTGCTACTAGTTCTAAAAATGAAACAGAGAAGGAAGAAGAGGTGCTTCTAACCATTGAAAAGGAGTATCAGAATGATACAACAGCAGTGGGCACAAGCTAGGTTAATAACATGACTAATTTTTTGCAAACTGGTGAATGTCTAGCAGGGTTAGATAGAACCAAAGGAAGATATTTTAGATTGCAGTCTATTCCATATGTTTTAATAAATGGCATCCTTTTCAAAAAGGACTTTAATAGTGTGTTGTTAAGATCCATTAATAAAGTTTAGACTGATAAGGTGCTACATGAATTTCATGATGGAACAGTAGGGGGTCATTTTGCCCCAAGGACTACTGCTTGGAAAATAATGAGAGCTAGATATTACTGGCCCATCTTATTCATGGATGCCCATGCATGGGCTAGAAAGTGTGTAAAATGTGCCATTTTTGTAGGCAAAGAAAGGCTGCCAGCTTTACCTCTATAGCCAATTCAGGTAGAGCATCTCTTCATGAGATGGGGCATTGATTTTATAGGTCCCATTAACCCACCGTCAAGTGTAGACCACAGGTAGATACTTATAGCAACAAACTATTTCACAAGGTGGACTAAAGCAGTGGCTTTGAAGGAATCTAATGAGAATGCTATTTTGAACTTTTATTGTGATTTGGTATCCAGATTTGGAGTACTTGAGTCAATTATATCAAACAATGCTTTAGCCTTTGTTGGATTGAAGATAACTGACTGGGCTATGAGGAATGGAATCTATTTGAACACTTCATCAAATTATTACCCACAGTACAATGGTTTGACTAAATCTACAAATAAAATTCTCACAAGGATTATTAAGAGATCAATGGAGGATAACCAGAGAACCTAGCACACCAATCTGAAATCTACTTTATGGGTAGATAGAATAACTCCCAAGAGGTCTATTAGAAACTCTCCATATATGCTAGTTTATGGAAAAGAGGCAAGATTGCCTATGTCTGTGGAGCTGCCAGCACTTGATGTCATGAATCAACTGGAGATGTTTGAAGAAGAAGACCCCATGGCTATCAGATATGTTTAACTTATCGAGCTTGAAAAGATCAGAGATAAAGCTATGAAAGCTATGGAGTATCATCAGTTTCAGACAAAAAGAAGTTTTGATAAGAGGGCCACCCCCAGAAATTTTAGAGTGGGTGATTTGGTACTCAAATGGGATGAGTTGAAAAGTAGGCCAGGAAAGCACTCCAAGTTTGACAGCATGTGGAGTGGCCCATTTATCATTACTGAGTGCAAAGAGCACAATGCATTTCAGTTACCAAATATGGATGGAGAAAATTTGCCTGTCCCAGTCAACAGGATATAGCCGAAGAGGTGTTTTGAGGTATGACTTACCTTGTAAATCAGTAGATTAGGTTTCTTGCTTTTAATAAGTGCTATTGCACAGTAGTTTAGATCCCTTTTATTTTCCCTAAGTGTTGTCTAGCACAGTTAGGTGGGTTGCTTTCAACATTTTGTTCTGGTTTTGATCTTCCAAGTGTTCTTCATTGCTGATATGCTGAGTTACTAAGGGAAGAATGGTTTGTCAAAGGTATATTGTAGTCTCTGTATGACTCCATGCCCAAGGGATTCTTAAGGCCACTGGTCTAATTGTTTAGCAGGCAAACATCCCATAGAAGTCACCAAAAATGTTGACCTATTTCCCTCTGTCCAGAGTTAAATAGTATCACCTTGTATTTTCTTTGAAAATCCTTTAGAAATGACCCTACAAGTCTTAAATCTTTCAAGTACTCATGCTATGCCTTCCTAAAATGCCAAAAAATCTTGCCTGAAGAATCCTTGTAGAAAACCCAAAAAAACCTAGAAATCTTTTGTCTCCAAGTGTTTTCCATTGCAGAGGCTTCTTAGTTTTTGTACTTAGTCTTTTTTATCTACATATTCATTGTATGTTTCTTTGTATGTTCACACTGTATGTTCACATATACAAGATGGATATACAAGCCATAGATACAAAAGTCAACATACAAAGGCAAATGTACATCGAGTTTATACGTATCTTTGGTTTGTATATTTCCTTTGTATATTTGAACATACAAAGAAATATACAAGGAAAGTATGCAAGGTCTCATTGGAGAAACATGGTGCATCGGCAGCCAAGCCAAGGGTCACTCTGATAAACTGATGTAGGTGTGAGTCAACATACAAGGGAACATACAAGGGCGATTGTATATGCAATATACAAGTCGCATATACAAAGGTAAAATGTCTTCAGCGTGACCACGACCATTGGCGGCCAAGTTCAAGCTCTCACCGATGGGTCGATGCATGATACAAGCTCAATATACAAAGGGTGGGGTCCACCAATCGTATATAGATACAATTGTATGTTCGCACATACAATTGAACATACAAGGCCGATATACAAGGTGAGATACAAAGCCTAGGGCCCACCAAGCACACATACAAAAGACTTTGCATATGAAAGCACACATACAAGGGGTAGGTACAAGTTCAAATGTATGTTTGTATGTATGGTTTGTATGCAGTTTTCCTTTGTATATTTTGCATTGTATGTTTGAACATGCAAAGGGTCATATACAATGCGATATACAAAGGTTACTTGTATATGCCAAATCAAGTGTTTACAAAAGTAAAGGAAGTGCACAGTTTTGATTGTATATTGGTATTGTATATTGCGATATACAAGCTGATATACAAAAGAAAAATACAAGGCGGATTCGACTAGGTACTCAAATGCAGCGGATAGTCATTTTGGAGTCCGCAGTTTGTATGTTAAGTGCTCGTAGGTATCGATATGTAAAAGGAAGGATACAAAGGCCAGACTCGATGTCAATTTCAGCTCGCTTTATAAAGGTTGGGGTCTGCCTTTTGTTTGTATATGCATTTGTATGTTGCGATATGCAAAGGCGATAAACAATCACATATACAAAGGTGTTTGGCGTAACACAGTGCATCAGCCGCTCTGTTTTTAGTCTTTCCGACGGCCGATAGAAGATGTAGTTTTTAGCGATGGGTCTCAGATCTAGCTCAGTGACTAGTGGAATGATGACACATGGTAGGGGGTCACATGCAAAGGGTGATACAATAAGTAAAGGCACGCGATTGTATGTTGGCAATTGTATGGCATGTACATTTGCATATACAAAAAATAGATACAAGTGGCACATACAATCGCATATGAAAAGCAAATTGAATATGCAAAAAGGTGAAAGGAGGGAGATTGCATGAATGCATAAAGTGAACCTAAAGGTGTAGTTGCAATTGTATATACAATGGAACATAGAAAGGCATATCCAAGTGCATCGATGCAAAGCGATATACAAACACAGTTGACCGAAGCTTTGACTGCCCATATCTCCTCCATTCTGGCAAATTTCAATATGCTGCAAAAGGCAAAAATGCTTATTTTTGCCTCCTCTTTCACTTGGCAGGGTTTTGAGCGGAATATTCCCACTTTTAAAATATGATCTACTTTTGCATGTTCGGCTAATAGGACATCTCAACAATCTTTTGGCCTGTGCAAAGGCTGATATTTTCACAGTAACTCCAGTTGGTGGGCTTTATAGCTGGATTCATGGGATATGGCTTCACTCTTCAATGTGTATGGGCTTTGTGTCTTGCTGGCGGATCCTCATGTGATTGGCAGCAAGACATACTAGCAGCTGAATGCAGATATTTGTGGCATTTATGGGTGTAGATTGGTGATTCAACAGCTTGCATTAAAGGCTCAAAATATCATTCATCTACCCCTGTTCTAGATCTTTTATTCCATAACTTCTTGTAGGTGGACGTCCCTTTAGACATAGATATTTTCATGTTTCAGCTCATGGGGTGAATTTTGTAACTGACTTAGGACATTTTGAAATGCTATATAAGCATAGGCTTAAGATGTAAATAAGGTTGTTGGAATTTTTTTGGCATCCAGTCTTTCTGTTTCCAAACAAAACTTTCTCCTATTGTAACTATGCCTTTTGATTAAATACATGTTGGTTATTGTACCTCTTCATGCTATTTTAACCTTGTGTGATCAAAGAATGATGTGTTTGTGAATGTTTAATTCCTTCTAGTCATCTCTTGCTTCTTACCTCTATTAAAATCAGCTTGATCTGTGTATGTTTATTGGTTGTATCCAGTCATTTTGTGCATTTTCTTAGTTCTGTGAAGGTTTCTTTTATTGTCTGGTGCATCACCCCTTTTTTTAAAGTTCTTCCTATTTTTCTTACATTTAAAAGCATTCCTTCTCCCTTTTCCTCTGAGGATTCAGTAGTTTTAGGTGATAACCAGTTTAGGAAGCCAGCCTTCTCTAGAGGTCTGATCTCATTTCACAAGGTCCCACACTTCGAGATCATTCCCATTGTGTCATTGGAATGCTTGGACTCTCTCCAAGTAGGGTGCAATTTCATGTGACAACAGGAATCTCTAAAAAAATCTCCACAAGTGCTCTATTGAATATATTTAGGTACCTAACAGTAGCATCCTCCAAGATTTTCTTGTTAGCATCATTAAAACTATCATAATATTTTGCTATGGGCTTCAAATTCCCATGAACAATTACTGCATTCAAAATGTCTTCAATTAACAAGTTAGATTTTTCAACATGTGTCTCAGTCCTTTTCCTTTTGCTTACCCTTATACTTCTAGAGGGCTTGTCTTGGGCAACCCTTGATGCTTCTTTCTTTGATTTTATGTCACCTGAGGGCTTCTCCTTAGATACTTTAGCAGCCTTAGTGCCTAAGGCCTTCAGCTCTTTAACCTCCTCATCTAAATCAGTCTTTTCTCCATCCTCCTTCTCCACACTAACATATGACCTTTTGGCCATTACCTTTGTTCTTTTTTCTTCCTTACCGGTAGGTTTTTCTTTGAATTTATCTGCAATAGGAGAAGGTGATGCACTAGAAGTTGTACCAAAACTTCTAGTAGTCCTTGCTTTAGAAGTGGATTCCATAGGAACACTTCCCTATTCTTTGTCCTGCTTCTCCTTCTTAGTTTTCTATATCCTTTCTCTATTTTATCTCACAGCTTCTCTTGTTATGCCAATGCTTTCTACATACATTTTAACTTGCCTTTAAATCTTTCTCTTAGATTTAGGTTTTAGAGCTCAACATGCAATTTCACACTGAGTTCACTATATGTCCCAAATCTTTCAACTGTGGTGTCCTTTGGTTTACTTAGAATGGGTTGAGCATACATATTTAATACTTACTCATCAACTTCATACCCCATGGGCATGATCCACACAATTCTTGGTTCAACTGCTTCCATTAAAAACTAATCTATATCCACCATAAAATAGACTCTATCCTTGTATTTTTCAACCATAGATGTAGGGATTATTTCCCTTGATTGCATCATGTTCTAAAAATTCTTGAAATATCCCCAAAGAGCAGTCTTTTGGGCATTAGAGTCACCAATACTATTCAAGTGCTCTCTTATTTGTATGGTAACAGTCTTATCACTGGTCCAACACATGCTTTTCTTGTCGGGTAACTCATTAATGAAATAGAAGAACAAACATAATACCAATGTACCATACTTGAATGTATTCTTCTTGTCCTTCTTGATCTTGTTCAAGTTTTCCATTAGCTGGTTCTGCAGCAAATCAGACAAGTCATAGTCAGCATTCTCCCTCAACATCTAATAAGCTGCATAGATAGTTGTATCAGATACATAATTCTCCCTGCTAGAATGATATATCTTGTATCCAATCACCATTGATGCAAATTTGACATTCAGATCAGTGATGTCATTTATTTTCATTGCCCTTTTGTCAAACCTTGAACCGGTAGCATCAGTTACAATTTGATTCTTTACTGACTTCAACATTGGTAGTCCACATGATGAGTTCAACCCTGTCATGGCCTTGATGGCATCCCTAGTGATCTTGAAGGGTTTCATTAACCACATAAACTCATCATGCATCCGACTTAGCACATACCGGACCCACTCATCTTCATCGAAGGATGGAAACCCCACAATCTGAATGAAATGTTTATCTTCCAGTGCTTTATACTCAGGTTTAAGGCCATGAATTTCATCACTCAGATGATTCTTGAACAAATCTACTAACTTCGAGTCCCCAAATTCATCTATGCTAACATGAATATAAGCCCTAATATCTTCAATGTGCAACACACCATATGGAACACTTGAAAAGGCACCTAATGGATCGACCTCTACTGATTTGTCTAGATGCTTCTTAAAATTTGTCCTAGGTCACTCAGTGATATTCACAACCAGAGGTGTATCCATTTCAAAAAGATCACAAGTTTAAAGCTTTGTATAAAAATACCCTTTTCTCCACGAGATTAGGGTTAGCTGATGAATTTACCTATCGCACTTTGAATCTTTGAAATCTCAGCTCAAGCGCTCTTCTTCTTGTTTTCTTCAAATGCAAAGTGATTAAAATGTTAAATGAATGACTTTTTATGCTTCACAAAACCTAATTCACCATTATAATAAATTCTCTGCCCTAATACCTCTAGTTACACTATTTCTACATATAGTCAATCTTCAATTGCTCCACAATCAATTGCATTAGCTTCTTTTCTTCTAGAATTTGCTTCAACAGATCTACAATAGGCTTCTTTATCTTCATTCATCATGCCAAATTTAGGCACCCACTTATTGGCTAGGGGAATTATATTTTCAATGCAACTCCCCCTGAGCCAGAGCTCCTGATTCAATTCCTGAAGGAATTATGTGCACCGCATTCTAGTGCAGACCTATTGTCAACATTCATTTCACATTTCTTCTGCCATGTTTTATTCATTTTATTCTGGATCTCATTCACATCAACTTTTCCCTTTCCTTTGTCCAATTTTTGCTCTATTTTTCCTTTACCTACCTGTGAGTTCTCTTTTTTGCTTCTGCAAAATTTAGTAATGTGTTCAAATTTGTTACAATTGAAACACAATCTTATTTTTTTGACAATTACATGTTGGAGCAAGTTTAGATCTGCATTGCATTGCACTATGCCCAAACTTATTGCAAGTAAAACATCTTACATTGAACACTTGTTTGTTCTTAGAAGGTTTCCTTGATCCACTTCTGTATTCCTCAGCCTTATGACCTATCTTTTTGCAATTAAAGCATTGACTGGAGAAACATGATGCATTTTGATTTACTTTACTTCTGCATTGATTAGCTCTATGACCATACTTATTGCATTTGAAACAATTGCCATTGAAAGATGGATACCTTTGAGCATTAGGTTGTCTTACCGGAGGTCTTCTAGGATTCCTTATTTGATTTCTTGCTTCAGGATTTCTTTGACTGGCTCTAGAACTTTCACCTTTCTCAAATCCCAAACCATGCTTATCATCTGCCTTCTTCTGACTATCAAGCAATACCTCAAGTTTGGCTGAGCTTATCTTGAATTTCTCTTTATACTCATTTGCAACTTCTAGGTCATGTTTTAGAATGACAATTTATCTTTCAAGTTGATCCTCATTATCCCTAGTTTCTTGTAGATTAGATTCTAGATGACCAATTATTCTATCCAGTCTACAACATTCTTCTGTTCTTTCTTTCAAAGATTGATTCACTTTTTCCTTAGTCTTCTTCCTTTCCTCAATTTCCTTGGTTAGTCTCATCACCCCAAATTCCATCCCATGTTTTAGGACAACAACTTCTTTTGCTAGCTTCTCACATTCCTTTGTCTTCTCCTTTAGGGCCTCATCCATGTCATTGTCTTCATTCTGATTTGCTAGCTGAAGAAGTAGCTCCTTCCTCTTTTCATTAGATTTGCTCAGTTGTCCTTTTAAGGTCTCAATGAAATCTTCAGCATCTTTAAGGTTCTTTTGTAGATCTCTAATTTCTGCTCTGGACAAGTCAAGATCATCTAAGGCTACTTGAAGTTGCTGATTGATACCATCAAAATTCTTGAATGAACCCATTGAAAACACCTTCCCAGATCTTCCTCAAGCTGTTAAACTTTTTCTAAGGAACCTTGGTCTGATACCAATTGTTGAAATTAAGGAACACTGAGAGGGGGGTGAATCAGTGTTCTGAAAAACTTATTACTTTGTTCCTTTAATAATTTACCACATACATCCAAAAGAAAGAAGCATGAACACAAGAACAGAAACAACAAGATCACTACACATGAACATCAGGATTTTTATATGGAAACCTAGTTAAGGGAAAAACCATGGTGGGGGTTAACCCACAAGAATTTATACTCTGTTAAAAGTATTACAAATGGGTAAGGAACATGCCTTCGAGCACACTACCCAGAGATCACTACTCAAAGGAGGCTCACTACCTATAGAATCAAATACAAGAGTTCACTAAATTTTTTGAATTGGTGAATAACATCTAACAATGTAGGATTGCAGTTCCGGTTGATCTCAGTACACTGATTTCACACACTTCATCTTTCTCTGCTTTGCTTCACTGATCTACCATGATCCGGACCTTAAATCTCTTTACTTCGCATATGATTCTACTATACTTCTCACCTATCCATTCATATTTTCATCTTTGCACTCCAAAAT
This sequence comes from Cunninghamia lanceolata, assembly GCA_027924645.1. Classification (NCBI taxonomy): domain Eukaryota; kingdom Viridiplantae; phylum Streptophyta; class Pinopsida; order Cupressales; family Cupressaceae; genus Cunninghamia; species Cunninghamia lanceolata. The sequence goes on from BSBN01001715.1 coordinate 8,898,645, forward strand.
ACTCAAATCCATTGATCATATATATCCGCTACATGAAATTTCACCAACTACAGTCGGCCTTAAGAAAACTTGGAAACTATTTCAAGAACACTATTTTGTCAACTAAATCCATGTACACACATCAATGCAGACCAAAACTTATGTATCCAAGTCACCTTACATGTCGGCCAATACCACTGGATCTCACAAATTACTCAACTAACAAGTTTTCCTAATCCACACAATGATCAAACACCAAGTTAGCCTATTCTTCACTGGAACGAACTGTTTAATCAGAACCTGATACTCAGATGCATGTAACTTTCAATCTCTCCATCACCGGAGGCTAAAATCCTGGATTTAGGTAGCCCTAACATCCCTAAACATTCCCTAAGATTCGCAGCACAATATGATTACCTGTGGAGAAATGCAGACCAGGATACTAAACCCTATCATATGCCCTGTTCCTGTCTATCCGGACTTAGACAAATCTACAGTCTAACTTTCGGTATGACTGATGAAATGCGGATGTGTAAGATAGATTTAGTTGCCATCAATGACAACACTTGACATACCTAGCAGTGTCTCCTGCCAACAAGATCTATTCAAGGGTTTTCATTACAGCCTTGATGTTGTTCCCTTAATATATTTAATGATATATTTTGATGAAATAGAATTCAATGACAAAGTATAAGTAGATAGATTAAATCTACCAGAAATTCTCAATGAATTTTTAATTAAGATAGGACGTATAAATAATATGTGACCTATGTATAAAAAGAATATGAGTATGAAACTAAGACTAACCATCTTATGAATAATAAAGAGAACATTAATATTGTGTTTAAATGTAGTGGATCTATTTAATAAAAGAATTAGGAATTTAATAGTTATAGGTAAGGAATTGTTGAGAATGGCATACAACTTTTATAATCAATTTAAAAAAATAGAAATTGAGATATTTATTACCAAGTGGCAAGTAGATGTGTTGGTCGCACTCCAAAATATATACTAAATCTCTAGAGAATGCACATCAATTTAAATGCAAGGAACTTAGGGCAGTTTAGACTAACAAGCAAGACTTACGATCATGCTACAAGTAGTTTTGACCAAATAACAAGAGAAAACAACACTTCTACACTTCTAGCTTTGCTATGCCAAAGAGGGTATTCCTAGAGATATTTATAGGACAATCAAAGAGAAATAAAGAGAAAATGGTTAGATAGATTAGCTATGCCCTTTGCACTATGAGATACTCCAAATATTTTTCATTAAGAACCCCTTACATTAGCTTATTGGTCTTAGTAATCAAAGATCTCTTATCACTCGATTAATATATCAACTTCCATGTGCAACTAAAGATGCAAAAATAATTAATATTATATATGATTTCCCCTCTACTTTTTTACTATGTCCTCCCATGTGTGCTCACTCAACTGTGAGGCCTTTAATCTCTGTGGAAACAATTTGTTGCCCATTTCTTCCTCGGCACTGAGACAAAACTGGTCAACTAGAGGCTCCCTTGCTGCATTGGTAGTATCCCTTCCAGGGGACTGGCGATCAAGCCATGCGCCATACAAAATTAAGGCTTCTACTTCCTATGGTGGACCTTTTGATATTTTTTCTCTGACAGTAGTCGTTCATGAGCAGGTGGTTCTACCTTCCAAGGTTCATATCAAGAGTGACGAGGGGTTTTTTGGTAGCTTCGAGGGATTGGAGAAGGTTCATCCCATTATGCAAGGTTTTGGTGAAGGAAAATCATGAAGTTTCAAAGATGTAGTGGGGTTTGGAGCTCAGGCGATGGGTCTAGGGGGTGGGAAGCGTCGTCTCTTAGATTCCTCCAAGATTGCAAATGGTGATCAGGGTAGATTTCTCCCCTTTCTACATTTAGACTAGGTTCTAGAAATTTGCATGGATGGACTCACCAGAGATAGGGAGGCGTATCTTCAGAAACACACCCTTATTTGTAGATTCCCAAAATTCTGGCCTAAGCTGTGTGACTTGCACAGTTGGATCTCAAAATGTTGGCAGGATTGCTTGGAGGGAGAAATCTTTTTGTACCCCTGTGCGAGGGGGTTTTTCATTTTGGAATTTGGCTTGTTGGAAGATAAGGAGAAGGTTATGAAATACTGCCCATGGTACTATCAAGAGGAATTTTTGTGCATAAAACCTTGGTATCCATCATTTGATTCAAGAACTAAGGCATTTGACTCTGCTGTTCTCTGGGTACATCTACCCTACCTTCCTTTGCAATTTTGGGAAATTGAGAGCCTACGGGCAATTGCCAATGGCTTGGGAAAGTACCATTTAATTTCACCTGAAACAATTAACTGTACCAACACTAACTACACCCAGTTGTGCATGCAAATGGACCTGTCTAAGTGTCTTCTGGCTGAGATCTCTTTGAAGGTGGGGGATAGGTGTTGGAGGCAACTAGTAGACTATGAAAGAATAGCTTTCAGATGTAGGAAATGTTATGCCACTGATCATTCCACTCCTCGGTGCCCTAAATTTCAAGCTTATGATCAAAGCTATAAGGATGAAAGGCCCACTTGGTGGGTTGGAATAGAGTCTCACCACTACAATATTTCTCTAGGTGTTCAAGTTGAGTCAGATCCTCCTTGTGATGTTTCAAATTCTAATGTGCAACATCCCTCTTCTCCTACAAATTTGAATAGGGCCTCCTTGAAAGAAGATAAACCAAAGATTGTTTGTGAGGAAAATTTAGGTTTTGTGATTGAGGATAGTGCTAAGGATTTCATTGCGTGTAGCCCATTGGAAAAAAATTCAAACATTGTTCTTTCTGTGAATAATGACTAGGTGTGGACAGAGGTTAAAAGGAAGAAAGATTCTCCTTCAAAGTACAAGCACCAAATGGCTCTTCGGTCTTCTAAGAAAGGGAATTCATAATTTATAAAAAATAATTGTAGACAGGTTTGATTTGATTAGGTTGGAGTCTTAGTAGGTTCTTTTTGGAAGAATAGAGGTTAAGACAGAATTGGTTTTAACTGGATTGGATGTGTGTGGCATTGTGCCTGATCCATTATTTTTTATGGTTCCTGGACCTAAACCAGGTTTTATCAACAAAAAAAAAGATGCAAAAATAATTTATATCCCCAAATGTAAAACCCTTTATAGTCCATACTTCATATGTAACTTGGAAATCCAAAACATGAATAACTCTTTAAAGGTAGATAAAAATGTAGGCTCTTAAGAGATAAGGTAATGGTAAATGTCAAATGAGTCTATGCACACTAGTAGGATCTAATATACAACAATTTTATGAGGACAAAGAATGATATTCAATATTCAACATGACTAATTTACCAACGAGGATCAATGTTTTACTTCATTGGCAATAGAGTCAAGTCTTGAATAAATGAGTAAATACTTTTTTAAATATGAGCTTAAGAGAAATATATGAATTGATAGAAAGAAAGAACTAGTATTACATTCAAGATCCCATCTGTCTAGTTGCAATTTCATTTAAATGCAATTCTAAGAGTCAAGAAACTTCACATAACTAGACATTATTTAATCATCCATAAATGAATAATTAATCTCATATGCTATTTTGAAAAGGAATTCTCAAAGAATTTTTAAATATTTTACAAGTGTTACGATAATTAACTAATAAAAATAAGAACAAGCTAGCAAATATAGTAGGACTAGGGATGATTTTATTATCCCTTAAAATTCCTTGACAAATATGGAGACATTTAGATCATGGAGGGGATTTCCTCTTAATAGTGGATACCTTCTCCATATTTTACAAAATAAGGAATAACACAAGACTTCATAATTGAACTATAGCATTTAACACCAAAGATTATGCTAAATAGAGGAAAACCTATAAAAATTTAGCTCATGAGGTCTAAATGTTGTAACAATCTAGAATTTGGTAAAAAATCATCCAACCCAATTGGATAGATAGAACTTACATTTATACCTAATGATTTTACCATATATTTATACTACAATAATAACACATATTCCAATCTAAATATTAACTTTTTTTAACAATGGGTGATTAGGATAAAGTCAATACATTTAAATTATATGTAACTTTAAGGTCTTATATATGTTTTGAAATTGAAAGAAATGTGTTTTTTAGTGGGTATTGTAGTAGGATTCTTATTGAGAAGTTTAGTTTGATATTTGTAAACTTGCTATATGGTTGCTATCTATTTATGAATTATTTGAGAATGAAAATGTGATTTAGTGTGGTCACAAGCCTTTGTTAATTAAAGACTTATGAAGAATTGCTTCTTAAATACTCATTACAGGTGGTTGGGTTGTGATAAACCATTCCAAATTAATAGTTGTTTAGGTTAAAGCCCTCAAAGGTTGAGTTACACTTGTTATGAGCCTTGTTGAAGTCTTGGACTTGTCTTGTGTGGAACCCACATTGGAATTGATTGAATTCACATTGGTCACCCTTAGTGTTATGAGGCAATTAGTATGATTGAGTTGAGGTTAACATTTCATTGCAATCATAACGATGTTGCACACTTAAAGCACTCTTGGGGTCACGAGGATTGATCTAATTCTCAAACATTTACAAATTCCTAAAGACTCATTTCCATGTTGTTTTATCATTGCAACCATTTACTACAACATATATAGATGTTAATCACTCAACATGTATTTGTTTCATCATGATATGATTTGACCATATGTTTATGTATGGTTCACTAGGTTCTAGTGGTTAACCCTATCTAGGTAATTGATATGTCAATTGAACTAGTCCTAGCCAAAGTAAAATCATAAGACACTTTAATGTAGCATTAGATTTGACCAACATCATCAACATAATTATCATCAATAACATTATTAATAACAATTGCATGTCTACATGTTAGAATTTTTTGGAAATAGATTTATATATATCTTTAAATTATTTTTAGCAAGTGCCCCCAATGGATTTCTATTGTCTTATAACATGAAATAATTAAAATAAGATAAGGGATTTTTATACCTAGCACGTGTTAAGTTGGACATGATACATCTAAACTACATATAGTAGTTACGAATTTTGAAATGGTTCTTTGCCTTTAGGTGCAAAAATAGAGATTGGCTGTGTGGCTATAGACGTCTCATTGCAATGAATATAAGTAATTCTCTTGTCATTTGTTAAGTAATATAAGAGTCATGATTTCATTAATAATAAATGAGATTTTTTTTACAAAGTTGTGAGCTATTGAATGGAATATATCTTTTAGCTATAGTCATTCATAGTTGCATAGAGCTCAAGAGTAGTTTTGATGGAAAATAGATTATTTTTTTCATAACATGGATCTCTATTATTCATTATCCTTGAATAGAGAGAATAGGTTATATGGTTGAGAAGGTGGCATGAAAAAACCCTAGTTTGCCAAACTAGGGTTTGACAATGAACTAAATTTAACTACTCAAGAATTCAACAACACATTGTGGAATTTTTCATTGCATGTAACCTGTGTATATGTGGCAAACTAGGGTATAGAAGACCAAGGTGATAATGTATCCAATGCATAGGACGTTGACTCTACAAAAAAATAGTTTGAACTTATATCTACTAGACATAATAGAACATTGTTGGATAATGTGAATGGAAAATAGTCTTAGCGTAGAATGATCTTAAAACACATAAGGCCTTTAAAGAACCATAGATGCAAAAGATATTGATATGCAAGATGCTAATTCCAACACAAACAAGATACTTATTAGCCATAGTAGGATAATAAGCTCATCCCACAAACATAGCATACAAAAAGCAATAACTATGCCCCATTCCATACTGCATCACAACATACCAAGATATAGAAAATCAAGGCAGTCTTGAATAGGTAATGGGAAAGGAACAAAAAGATAAACCAAAAAGCAAATTGACTGAATTACAAAGTAAACATACAACCAACATATTCTCTTGCCAAAGAGGTTTCTCATGATAGATTGGATAGATAGGGTGGATAGGATAGATAATAACCTTATTGTAGGAATGATATATACATTAAAGGGTGTTGATCTGTTGATAGGATAAGTTGATTGATGTAGCAAATATTGGAAATCAATATGTAGGAAAACATATGGCTTTGCAAGTAGGTTTCTTTGCTTCAGGTTGGTTAAGGACTTTTGCTTTGAAAAGGATGCGTAGTTTGTGTGCTGCTTGAGTTAGTCAAGTCTAGGTGGTAGAATGAATTGTGATAAATGAAAGACTAGAAAGATGGAGTGTCGATGGATTGGGATGAAGAATGATGATTTATTGTTGTTTTTGGGCATATTTTGATTTTTTTGGATTTTTCTATTTTTTGATTTTGTTGGATTTTTAAAGTTTATGATGGTTGGAATTTGAAATGTTTTGGGATGATATTGGATTGCGTTTGGATAGCCTTAAGTACTAGATGCCGATGAAAAGGGAAAACTAGGTCTAGATGCCAGGAGAAAGATGGGATTATATAAGTAGACAAAAGGATGGGCGATAGTGGATGGGATGGATGGATAGTGTAAGATGGGTGGATAGATAGTGTAAGATGAAGGATTTAGGATGTGATTGCCAAAGACTATGTTGCATAGGAATAACATGCCCCATTCTAGGTATAATGCTTAGGATTCTACACGACAAAGCTTATGACGATAGGATTGATTGGATGGGTTGAAAAGGATGAGGTATATCAAGAGATTTTCAAAGCTTCTTTCAACATTTCTGCCTCTATCTTTTTCAAGATCAAAAAGGAGGAAAAAGGATGGATTGGATCAAGCAGATAATTATGTAGATATAATGGATAAGGAAGATATGATAGGAAGGATAGGTAGAAGGAATGATAGGATGGGTAGATGAGATGGCATGCCCCCAAGTGTAAGGTACATAGAAAATCAACCTGCACATGATGCATGTTTGCCAGGTTTTGATCATGGTACTTATCCAAGGTGCTTGTTTGCCAAGTTTTCACTATTAGACGAATGATTTCTATTTACTATTTTGATCTTTTCTTTTTTATTTTTATTTTTTATTTTTTTTTAACTTATTTGGATGGGATGGTAGGATGGGGAATCAAGTGTCTATTTCCAATAGCAAGGTAGTATGTTAGCACTTTAATGCTTGTTTATACATGGACTATATCAAGTAGCATTATGTGCATGGATGTTGGTAGATGTGGGAATATGGAAATGGAATGGATGGTGGATTATGATATGGATGATGGATGGAGATGGGGATAGTGGATTATGGATGGATGGATAGTAGATTATGATGTGAATGATAGATGGGGATGGAAGGATAAATGGATGATGGAGCAAAAGCATGGACCATAGAGGTATGATGGGGAAAATATGAAGGATAATGGATAAAAGATGGGGGATTGGAAGTATATGGAAATGGCATGGAATGGTGGGGAACCAAGACTAATGGTTGCACACATCATGATAGATTTTAAAGCATTTGACTAGGATTTGGAGTGGAGAGCAATGGGAATTGGGATAGAGAATTTGGGAAATGTCGATTTAGGAGTTTAGGAACCCAAATGGACTGGGGATTTGCAAGATTTTTTAATAGGGAATAGGATTTTTGGAATTTGGGGATAGACTGAGATATGGTGCTTCTTTTGGGGTAATAGCTTGTTTCTTGGGGACCCACACCTTTTTCATATTTGCTTTGAGGTGTATGGGTGTATGCAACTTTTGTGATGGATTTGAGATAATTGCTTGTTGCTTGGGGACCCACACCATTTTCATTTTTTCTTTGAGGTGTGTGGGTGTATGCAGCTTCAGAGATGGATTTGAAGTAATTGCTTGTTGCTAGGAACCCAAACCTTTTTTCATTTTTTCTTTGAGGTGTGTGGGCGTATGTAGCTTTAGAGATGGATTTGAAGTAATTGCTTGTTGCTTGGAGACCCACACCATTTTCATTTTTTCTTTGAGGTGTGTGGGTGTATGCAGCTTTTGAGATGGACTTAGCTTTGAATTTGCATATTGATGCCCTACGACATGATATTCTTGAGGCTTTTGTAGATATTTTGCAATATATGTGGAAGCATCCAAATTTTTATTTTTGAATCTCTTGGGGTTTGAGATAGTTTCATATGTGGCCGATGTGTGCATTCATTGGCCATGATTAGGAATGATAAGGGATATAAGGGGACAAGATGTGTGGATAGAGGGATGAGTGTATGGATGGGTGAAGGGATTAGGGGATGAAAGGATGGGAATATTAGGTGTTGAGATAAGTGGAGGTAGATTTGATGGAGGGAGATGTATGGTCACACACTTTTGTGAATGGTATGAAGATGGAGGAGGGATAGTGACATATGAGTGAAAGGTACGATAAGGTACACCGAGATATGGAGTGGAAGAATTAGCTTGTGGAGACGTGGAGGTGGTACCAACATTATTGGATTGTTTTGCTTGGGACGAAAAACCAAGGCCATGTGCAGCTCAAGGATGGATTGCGACATAGATGGGCTCTAAGATACCTTGTTCATGTAGGCCTAAATCTTTGCCTTGATAGTTCATATTTTGGAACATACAATATGCAATGGGATGTTTGTTTTGGAAACAAGACGCAAGTCCATTATGAGATGGAGAAGGTGAAGTGGTGGATAGTGGTTGTTTTTCTCCTAAGGAAGAACATTTTGTTGGCAATAGACACTAAATGGATTCATGAATGTTGTCATTGATGGCAACAAAGTTAATCCCACACATCCGTAGGACATGATGTGTCTTTACCAGAAGTCAGATTGAAGAAGTGTTGTGGTCCAGTAAGCAAGAATAGAGCAGTCAGCAAGGTCTGACAATCAGGTCTGGATCTCTTAGAGGAAGTATCTTAGTGAAGTGTGGATTTGGGGAAGTCAAGAGGAGTACTTTGACTGATAGATTCCAAGTATTTAGCCTCTGATAATAGAAGAGTGAAAAGCTATGAGCACTTAATGGTTGGGTTCCTGTTTGGCAAAGTAGACAGAGGAAGAATTGACTGGCAGAGCATCAGACCTAAATCTAGATGAGATATTGTTGGTGATTAAGTTTCTTGAGGTATCATTCATGATTGGCTAACATCATTGATGACTTCTACAAGTATCTCCTTGATCCGCATTACTTGGTATGCAAGGATTTAGCCGACAGATTAGAGTTAGGGAAAATATTGACTATTCCAGATGCTGACTAGAAAAGTGTTGAAATCACTTGTGTGGATATATATACAAGATGGATTTAGATGTGAATATGTGTGTAGTGTGTGGTATTGTGCAAAGAAAAGTAGAAGAGTAGTGTGAAGTCAGTAAGACAGGTCTGGAATGTAACAAGACATCAGCACCTAAGGAGAGTAAGAATGAAGTGTAGTAGATTAGTGTATTGAGCTTAACCGGAATTAAACCTCTGCACGTATAGATGCTTCTCATCCATTCAAGAAAAGTGTTACCTTCTTGTATCTTGTAGACAATGAGTCTCTTGTAGGCAGTGAGCCTCTTGTGAGCAATGTGCTCGGGTAGTGAGCCATAATTGGCAAGTGCCATTTTGTACTATCCTATTCTTTTAACAGAGAATAAAATCTTGGGTTAGTCACCTTGTGGTTTTTCCTTTAACCAGGTTTTCCACATCAAAATTATTGTGTCATGTGTACAAAAGTTATTTCTACTTTCATTGTTATGTATGCATGTATAATCTAATTCTGCACTAATTAAAAAGAAGGACTGGAAGTCAAATAATTAAGATAACTGATTCACCCCCCCTCCCATTTATCGACAATTAGTATCAGAGCTAAGTTCCTCCAAATAGAGCCTAACAACTTGAGGAAGATCTGGGAATTCAAATGGATGTGTATGGTATGAGGCAACAACTTCAGTCTGCCCTAGATGATCTTGAGCAATCAAATTCTGAAGCCAATGAATTGAAGGAAAGACTCAAACAGGCTGATGATTTCATAAGTGAACTAAAAGGTAAATTGAGTCTCTCTATGAAAAAGAGAAAGGATCTACTTCAGCAATTGGCAAGTCAAGGTGAAGCCAATGATACAAATGAAGATCTGAAGGAGAAAAGCAAGCTATGTGAAAAGTTATCAAAAGAGATCATTATTGTAAGACATGAAATGGAATCAGGAGTTATGAAATTCACCCAAGAAATTGAAGAGAAAAGAAAAATTGAGGATAATCTAAAAGAATCTCTCAAGGAGAAATTTGAAGACTGCCACAATATGGATAGAATAATCAAGCATCTAGAATCTGATCTTGAAGAAGCTAAAGAAAAAGAAGAACAACTTGAGAATCAGATTGACACTCTCAAAAGGGATCTTCAAACAACAAATAAATATAAAGAAAAATTCAAGATAAGCTCTGCTCAACTTGAAGTTCTTCTTGGAAGCCAAAAGAGGATAGATGACAAGCATGGCTTGGGGTATGAAAAAGGTGAAAGCTCCGGATCTGGTCAAAAGAACTCCAAATTAGAAAATCCAAGAAACAGGCCTAGAAGACCTCTAGTAAGGCAACCAAATGCTCAAAGATATCCATCTTTCAATGGTTACTGCCACAACTACAATAACTTTGGCCATAAGGCAAATCAGTGTAAAAGAAGAATCAATCAGACTTATACATCCTTCTTCAGACAATGCTTCAATTGCAAAAGGTATGGTCACAAATCCCATGAGTGTAGAAACATGCAAATAAACAATTCATTTAATGGTAGATGCTTTGCATGCAATAAAATGGGACATATGGATAGATAGTGTAGATCAAGAGGATATCAGTCAAATATGCAAAGAAATGTTGTTTTCTACAATTGCAATAGATCCGGTCATATTGCCAAATTTTGTAGAAGCAAGAATCAGGACAAAAGGGGTCCGGTGCATCATAATCAGAATCAAGACAAAGGAAAAAGAAAAGTGAATGCAGATGAAGTTCAAAGTGAGATGAACAAGATTTGGGTGAAGAAAAGTACAGAGAATGTAGCGGATGGATCCGCACCAGAATCTGGTGCTGATATGCCTTCCGGAAATTAAAAAGTTAGATCTAGCTCAGGGGAGACACAAGGAAAAACAATTTCCCCCAGCTAGTTAATTGGTGCTAGATCTGGCACAAGGAAAGTTGCGGATTAAAGGGTTCACAAAGGAACATCCAAATAAGCTTTGGTAAAGATATGGAAGATCCACAAAAAGTTTTGAAGAGTCTAATCCTTCCAGATTGATCCGGTTTAATAGTCCTCTGGTAAAGACAAGTTTTTCACAAGTTTGGTCTAGTGTGATTCTAAATTAAAACATATTGATCTGCGGACAAATCGGACGATCAGAGGAGAAAGTGGACATTATGATTCATCACTAACATCAATCATAAATGCACCAAAATGATCTGAATAAGTTTCTCCCTCTTTGAACAAGGAAAACAGAGCAACCGAAATAACTTAAGTTATGCATTTATTGCAGTATGGAATTAGGGTTTTTCTCATAAATAAAAGGGTTCATTCACTCGTCATTTACACATTTGCATTTGAGAAGAAAAGAAAAGGAGCTCTGCAACAGATTTCTCAAGAATCAACCACTAGAATTAATTCATCCAGATAATCAATCCGGTTCACTCTGCGAACCCTAGAAGTGTGAAAGGTATTTTCTGTTATATCTCCCTATAAATCTTTTTGAAGATGGCTACACCGAATGTTGTAAAGATCTCTAATAGGCCACGTCCTAAATTCAAGAAACATCCATATAAATCCCTAGAAGTGGATCCTTTAGGTGCATTTTCCAACATTCCGCATGGAGTTTTGCATGTTGAAGATGTTAGGGCATATATTCATGCAAACATTGAAGAATTTGGTGAATTCAAATTGAGGGATATCTACCACAAACAACTAATAGATGAATCATTTGAGCTCAAACCCTAATACAAGGCCCTCTAGGACAAGCACTTTGCACAGTATATACATTTCCCCTATTTTGTTGAGGAAGAATGGGTCTGATATGTCTTGAGTAGAATACATGACAACTTCATGTGGTTGAATGGACCATTCAAGATCACAAAAGATGCCATTAGGGCAGTTATCGGATTACACTCATCTGATAGGATACCTTCTCTCAAGTCATTCAAGAATCAAGCAGTGAGTGAAGCAATTGCATCAAGGTTTGATAAAAGAGCAATGACAATAGAAGATATATCATTGGTTACAAGATATATCATTCCAGTAGGGAAAATTTAGTACCTGGAACTACAATTTACACTGCCTATGAAATGCTAAGAAACAATACAGACTATGACCTTTGTGAGCTTCTCTTGAATCAATTATTAGAGAATCTGCAAAGAATAAAGAAGGATAAAAAGAACTCATTTAAGTATGGTGGGTTAATATTGTGCTTATTCTTTTACTTCATGAATGAGCTTCCCAGAACTAGTGGCTGAATGTGGCAAAATGATAGACTGGTTGCCATACAAATCAGGGACTATTTGCATGGACTTGGTGATGACAAAGAACAAAACATAGCTCTCTGGGGTTTCTTCAAGAACTTCCAGAACATGATGCAAGCTAGAGAGAGAATTCCCCAATCTCTAGTTGAAAAGTATAAAGACACAGTATGCTTTATGGTAGAGACTGATCAGTGCCTAATGGAGGTAGTGGAACCAAGAACAATGTGGATCATGCCAATGGGGTATGAAGTGGATGAGAAAATTGTAGAACTACATGTTTAGTACATGCTAAGTCAGCCAAAGGATCCCAAGGCAGAAAGGTTTGGAACCTTTGAGGAATTAAGTGTGAAGATTCATGTGGAACTAAGGCAACCAAAAATGAAGAGAAAAGTGAGAAAAGAAGTAGAGAATGTTGCCAAAAGTTATGGCATCTCAAAAGAGGCACTTGATGCTAACAGAGAAAAGATGGAAAGGGCAGAAAAAGAAAGTGCTCTAGTAGAAGCCCCCTCCCGGACTAGATCTTGTAAGAGCTCTGCACCTAAGAGCTCAAAAGCATCAAAACCGGAAGCAAAATCATCTGGTAAAGGAGAAAAGAGAACAAAGAAAAAGGTAACAAGGTCTTATACAAGCCAGAAAGATGAAGAAGAGACAAAATCTGATGAAGAAATCAAGAAGATGATGAAGAAGAAGAAAGTATCTGGTAAAGATAAGGAAGTAGAGGTAGAAGAGTTTGTTGAAAAACCCACTCTGTCCTTAGATGATGTCATGAAATCAGTTACTGTGGATGGAAACCTTTAACCAATGGCTGAATTCTATGATGATTACAATGAAGCTGACCAAAAGGTCTTTCAAGAAGCCGTAGTCAGGTATCTGAATATCTACAATAAGGCTATTATTGAAATTATATCTCTTATTCCCAAAAGACTAGAGAAAGAGTTAGAAATAAGAAAGAATAATGCTATGGCAAAAGATCTTGAGATTTAAGAACAGATAGCCATTCAACTATATCCTTCAATCTATCCAAAGCAAATGAATATGATCTTCAAAGATTGCAAGTATGAGTTTTGGAGCAAAGCTAGAATGAATCAACTTATGCTCGGAGAAACTGACAAAGTAGCAAAAGAGATAGAAGAGATCCTCCAGAATGCATACAAAAGATTCAACATTCCTATATAGAGGACTTGGGTGTTCATCCCTCGGCTACAGGTGTTGAAGAAGAATCTACTAAGACAGTGGCAGAAGAAGTAATGGACACTGGTGAAGAAAAAGATAAGGACTTAGAATCCTTTGCTTTGGAAGAGGAGGCCCATGAACAAACAAACATCACTCCTCCAATTTCCCTTGCTGACTCCAGATCCAAAGGAGAAGAAAGAATAGAGGAGAAAGAAGAAGTGAAGGGAAGAGAAGAAGGTCAAGCTAAGAAAAACACAAGTGACAGTGCAGAAGGAAAGAAAACTCTATCTCTGGCAAGAGACACTACAGAAACTGTCAAGGACTTCTTAACTAAAGAAATGATGGACTTTGATGAACCAAAACTTCTTCAAGGTCCATTCAATTTTGATTCCCTTTCCCCAGTTCAGACCATGAAGCTAGCATCCTTCACTCAAGCAAAAGGCAAAAGAAAAACTCCTAAAGTCTCACATGGAAGACTGTGAGCTTATAGAAGCTGCATCTGGTGTGCTTGAAAAAATCATGCCATCCTTTCTGAAGGATTCCTCAACTTCCTCATCAGGTAATCTTAAGTCTCTTGTTAATTCTATCAGTACTCATTTTGAGTCTTTAGAGAAATCAGCTAAGGAAAAGGTCTAGAAAGAATTTTTAGAAAAGAGATTCTCTGAAGAACAAAGTCTAATATCCAATGATAGAAGAAATATGGATATAGGGATAAAGAGCTTAGAAAATGCTCTTAAAGATGGCGGAGATATATATAAATTTTGTCTATCTTGGTCTACAGTAACCAAGGATATTGAGAAGAAAATAAAAGAGCAAGAGGATAAACTAATAAGTTTGTCTCAAAATTTTGATCCTCTCTCTTCTTCCATAGTAAATCAAGAGTGTTAGACCATTGTAGTGATAAATGAAATAAAGAAACATGAGAAGGAAAGGAAGAACATAATAAGCAGGATGAGTGAACTCAGAGGGATCATTATCCCTAAGTTAGAGGCCATGCATGAAGCCCTAACTGATGCTCAGGCCATAGCCCGGACCAGTGATTTGATAGATCTTAAGAAGGTAGAAGCTTTTGCATTCCTATTAAGTGGTCACATCTCAATTTTGGATAGGATGAAGTTGAGTTGGGCAACATAACTTGTACAATTGAAAAGTACTTTTGCAGATATACTTAAGTATATGTAAGTATAACCTGTTTATATACTTATGCGGCTAAGTACAGTTTATTTTTGCAAATTTTGGTGTGTGGAACCCACCCTTTTCCATTGATGTCTAAGGGGGAGTAAGGAGTAGTGAAAAATGAGGAATCTAGCTAAGGGGGAGCTCCAGAAAATGTATATAAAAATAGAGCATCAGCCAAGGGGGAGTATAGTGTGACACTTAGTCATTTTTCACTAAGTGTTACCATCAATGCCAAAGGGGGAGATTGTTGGCAAGAGACACTATATGGATTCATGAATGTTGTCATTAATGAAAAAAAAGTTAATCCCACACATCTGCAGGACATGATGTGTCTTTACCAGAAGTCAGATTGAAGAAGTGTTGTGGTCCGATAAGCAAGAACAGAGCAATCAGCAAGGTCTGACATTCAGGTCCAAATCTCTCAGAGGAAGTATCTCAGTGAAGTGTGGATTTGGGGAAGTCAAGAGGAGTACTTTGACTAATAGATTCAAAGCATTTAGCCTCCAGTAATAGAAGAGTGAAAAGATATGAGCACCTAACGGTTGGGTTCCTATTTGGCAGAGTAGACAGAGGAAGAACTGACTGGTAGAGCATCAGACCTAAATCCAGATGAGATATTGTTGGTGATTAAGTTTCTTGAGGTATCATTCATGATTGGCCAACATGATTGATGACTTCTACAAGTATCTCCTTGATTTGCATTACTTGGTATGCAAGGATTCAACTGACAGATCATAGTTTGGGAAAATATTGACTATTCCAGATGCCGACTAGAAAAGTGTTGAAATCACTTGTGCGGATATATATACAAGATGGATTTAGATGTGAAGGTGTGTGTAGTGTGTGGTATTGTGTGAAGAAAAGTAGAAGAGTAGTGTGAAGTCAGTAAGACAGGTCCATAATGTAACAGGACAGCAATACCTAAGGAGAGTAAGAATGAAGTGTAGCAGATCAGTGTATTGAGCTTAACCAGAACTAAACCTTTGCATGTATGGATGCTTCTCATCAGTTCAAGAAAAGTGTTAGCTTCTTGTATCTTGTAGACAGTGAGTCTCTTGTAGGTAGTGAGCCTCTTGTGAGTAGTGTGCTCAGGCAGTGAGCCCTAATTGGCAAGTGCCATTTTGTACTATTCTATTCTTTTAACAGAGAATAAAATCTTGGGTTATTGACCCCGTGGTTTTTCCCTTAACTGGGTTTTCCACATCAAAATCATTATGTCATGTGTACAAAATTTATTTTTGCTTTCATTGTTAAGTATGCCTGTATAATTTGATTCTGTACTAATTAAAAAGAAGGACTGGAAGTCAAATAATTAAGATAACTGATTCACCCCCCCTCTCAGTTATCAACACATTCATGGATGAAGGTGGTAAGAACAAGAGGATATGATAGTGGAGTTGGAATGGGATCGATGGAAGATGGTGAAGGATCCACATGAGATAATGTGGGAACATGTGATGGATGACTTGGGATGCTTGGATCTTGACTAACATTATGTTCAGTAGGAGATGAAGGGATAGGCTCTAAGTAACTTGTTTGATTGTCAATGCTTTCTTGGGGCCAAGAGTCTCATCCTAGGAATTAGATTGTGTTGGATTATCATGGGAAGTAGATTGTTGTAGGTCATGGATGGGGCTAGATGGAGGATGGATTGGAGCAATTTGGATATCTTGCTCATGTATAGGTGTAGGATTAAGTTGCTCATGGATAGGCTCATGATCTTGGACAATATCTTGATCATAGAAAATATAAAGATTATGGATGGGTTGGATGGATTTGCTTTGACCTTGATTTAGATAAATGGTTGATGTTTCCACATGTTTTAGATTATGCTTTTGACATAGCTCTTGTTTTTCTTGAATGGAGGCAGAAGTGGGAGACTCATAGATAGGCTTGATAGGATCTTGATGATCAACAATATGAAGGTATAGTGAATCTAGACTTGGACTCATGGTGGAAAACCCTTCAATATGCTTGATAGGCTCTTGACTATACAATTTATTTGGAGGACTAGATATGTTGTTTGAAGGCTCTTTGATAGGTGTTTGAGGACATGGAGATTGTTGATTCCTTGCTAATAACCATTGGATCACATCCTTCATAAGAGTATGAGTGGATGGGGAATATAATGGATGGATGATAATGGTGGATGGTGTTGTAGGTTTAGGATTAGGATTAGGTGAAGGGATAATGTGATTGGATGGATTAAGATTTGAACTAGATGATGATGGAGGGTACACATAGGATGCATAAGCTACAGTGGTGTTTTCTTTGTCAAAGGTATCATAAGGACTTAAGGACACTTGATTTTGGTGCAAAGGACGACTTGCATGTTCTTATTGTAAAGGAATTGATAGCTTTATGAATGGGGTTGGTGTTGAGTTGAAATATTAGAATAATTTGTTTTTGGGATTTTTGGATTTTGAAGTTTATGATGTTTTGGATTTTTGAATGGTTTGATGGTTTTGGATTTTTGTATGGGTTTGATGATGAGTTGAAATGTTGATTGAGGATTTGGATGATCATGGGGTAGATCTTGTTGAGCTTTATAAACCTCCATGGGAGTAAGGAGAGGTTTAAATGGTTTTCTCCCATGGGTTTTTGATTGAGTATACCCTCTTGTGAAGATGATTCAGGAAATAGTGTAGATATGGTAGACATTGTTTGGATGGGGTTTACTTGAGGTCTACCCATATAATTAATAACCTCATAGATGGGATCTTTCTCCTTAAGAGTAGATGTATCAACATCTCTACGTAATTTGGCTCCTTTTTCAGCAAGTAAGTGAGAGTAATGATTAGGATTTTTGGTTAACAATTTGTCTATAGAAGCCATAGTTTTGGGATTTTGCATGGTTTCCGTAAAATTTTGGTCTTCTTGAGATGATTGACCTCCTTGGAAGTTTCACTCTTCTTGAGAGGTTCCTTGATCTAAGGTATAACCTTATGTAATTATATTGTGATAGTGCATTTCCATGGAAGCATGTGGGGATAAAATCAAGATTGAAATGATAAATCAAAAGTAATGAAACAACCAACAAATCAATCCTATAACATAAAGAGACTGATCTAGGCAAATACCAATATCAATGAATAAATAGAATTAAAACAAGAAAGCCTTCACCTAGATTGTATAGTTCTCTTTGTTAGATGTGGATTGCTCAATAACGTTGCATACCCATGGTGCTGCAACAAGTAGATTTAGATAGTGTGCTCAAAAGTTTGATGTGATGTGCTCAACAATATGATGTATTCTTAGAAAATTTTAAGAATGCCTATAGCTTAGATGCATAAAAGATTGGAGAGGATTTATGATGAGATGAAGGGGGTATATATAGGATTCAATAAAGATTGATCAACAGTCCAGATAATTCAATAGAATCAATGGATGATATAAATCTAGAATTCATGATGAATGTGCACCTGACATATGTCACACAAAAAGATATTTTTATTGAGTTAAATGATTGATTTGGGATAAAAGACATAAAAAAGATATGATTAGATTTCATAAAAAAGAAATGATAAATCAAAAGCAATGGGTGTGTGCAAGGAGTTGAGTCCACTTTTTGGCCAAAAAGTGGAAGTGTTTTCCCCGATTTTCAAAATTTGTCACACTTGAACTAAAAATTTGAAGCACTTAAGGTGGAATCTTGAAAAAAGTCAGTAAATATGAAATGTAGTACTCAGAGTCTAGTTTACAAATATATAATTTTTTTCAATACCTAGATGATACAAATTGATTTTTAATAGGTGTTTCTAAAAACCACTATTTAAAAGTTACTTTTTTTTACTATACCATGCACGTGTACGTCATCCATATTTTGACCTAAATAATCATATTTTTCTAAATCCTTTTAGGAAAAGATTTGTAACTCATTGAAGCATGTTTTCCATATTTTTTATAATTTTTTATTGAATATTTTTTTTTGTTAATTTTTTATTGGCCATTTTTGGTGTTTTAAAAAATCATGTACATCATGCATAAGATGATCTAAACTTATCATTTTAAATTTTTTTTTTTCAAATTGAAAAGAATTTTCTAAAGTATGTTTTCGTACAATTTTCTTTTACAAAAAAGTATTTTTATAAAAAGTTATTAAATTATTTAAAAACCCTAATAAATCAAGTTTATGGACCTATTTCATCAAAAATTAATTGAAAAATAGAAAAAAAAATCTAATTATAAAAAAATTACATATTTAGAATCTACACTGTCTCATCTATAATGGGTTTTAATTTCGTCAAAAAATTCTACAAAAAAGGCTTTCAAACATATGCCCAAAGTTACTATTTTGTTGTGACATTGACAAGACCTTCAACTTGCAGGTCAAACTAGGTCCAAAGCCAAGGTTCAGGTTCCCAAGGAATTTTTTTGACCCAAAACCCATAGCCAAAATTGGGTCAAAAATTTAAATTTTATAAAATGGGATCCAGTTTTGAAATGGCATCCCATTTCTCAAAAATGATATCCTGCTTTTGGCTCAAGATCCTGAAGCATAATGGGATCCCGTTTCATAAAAAGTGGGATCCCATTTTGGTTTACCCAATTTTGAGTTTTTTTCTAAGTCCAAAATTTCCACCTTAAGTGGACTCATTTTTGTGTATTTACCCCAATGATAATAACAACTCAATCCTATAACATAAAGAGATCAATCTAGGAAAATACCAAAATCAATGAATAAATTGAATTAAAACAAGAAAGCCTTCACCTAGATTTTATAGTTCTATTTGTTAGATGTGGATTTCTCAATAACATTGTGTACCCATGGTGTTGCAACAAGCAGATTTGAATAGTGTGCTTAAAAGTTTGATGTGATGTGCTCAACAATACGTAGTATGCTCAAAGTGCTATAAGAATGCCTATAGCTTAGATGCATAAAAGATTGGAGAGGGTTTGTGATGAGATGAAGGGGGTATATATAGGTTTCAAAAAAGATCAATCAATGGTCTAGATAATTCTATGGAATCAATGGATGAGATAAATCTAGAATTCATGATGAATGTGCACCTGACATGTGTCACTCAAAAAAATATTTTTATTGAGTTAACTAATTGATTTGAGATAAAAGACATGAAAAAGATATGATTAGATTTCATAAAAATAGAAAGGCTTTTTCTAATTTATGAGTTGATGATTAAAACAATAATGATTAGGTCAATTAACTCAACTTAGAATTTGCTTTCTGCATGATTTGAGTAAAATTAAATAATAAATTATTTAATTTTGTGTGCATGATGAATAAGATTTATTTTTAGAAGAATTAGAAGATTAAAAAAATAAATTAAATAAATAAATTTATTTAATTGTTTGTACATGATAGAAGAAAAATAGATTTGAAGATTTAAATAAATTAAATTACAAACAAAGAAGCTATCACCTAGATTGTTTGGATCTTTTGGTCGAATGTGGATTGCTTCATAAATTGCGAAACCATGTTTGCAACAAGTGGATGTAGATTGTGCTTGTGCTCAAAAAGGTAGAAGTGTGCTCAATGATGCGATGAATGCTCAATATGCTCTAAAGGATGTCTGAGAATAAATGATCAAAGAGTTACAACAATCTAAGAGGATTTGTTATGGAGATGAGGGGGGTTTTATAGATTTCAATAAAGATTGATCAATGATCTAGATAATTCAATGGAATCAATGGATGAGATAAATCTAAAATTCATGATGAATGTGCACCTGACATGTGTCACACAAAAAGCTATTTTTGTTTTAGTTAATTGCTTTTTGATAAAGATAGGATTTGATTTCAGAAATTAGAATATTTTTTTTCTAATTTAAGAGTTGTTGATAAAAACAAGATCGATTAAGTCAATTAACTCAACTTGTAATTTTCTTTTTGTATGGTTTGAGATAAATTAAATAATAAATTATTTAATTTTGTGTGCATGATGAACAAGATTTATTTTTAGAGGAATTAAAAGATATTTGAGGAAAATTAAATAAATAAAATTTATTTAATTATTTGTGCATGATGGAAGGAATAAATAAAATATTTGTTTGTATTTTATTTTTAGAGATTGGGATTCAATTTAAATAAATTTGCATGATTTATTTAAATTTGGAAGAAGAATTGATTTAATTAAATAATTAAAATTATTTAATTATGAAAAAATAAAGTTGATTTTGATGAAATTAATTAAATAAATAGAATTTATTCAATTAATATTGAAATTTAGAGTTTTGGAAGAATTTGATGAAATGCAAGTGATGCGATGACATGGTCATTTTAGGGTGTCTACATTTTACCCCTCTTTAATGCAATGCAGTTTATAGCATTGATTCAAAGAAAATGATTGTTGAAGACATGATACAATTTTGATGCCCCAGTGTAGCTAGCTGCCCCTGTGTAGCTCGCATATGATGCCCCCTCGAGAGGAATGACAGGGAAGTGACATAAGGACTGGGTTTATGCTCAACTAGAAGATTGTGTTGAATATAGGAAAGGTTGGATAGAAGAAAGTGGAGATAGAATAGAACATGATAGAAAGATAATTGATTGATCATTGCTTGAAACACTATATAATAACATGGATAAATGGATGGTTAAATGGATGAGCTTGTTGCAGTAGTTTCACAAATGTTTATAAAGAGAAATCCTTATTTTTGATATAGCACATGGATAGTTTGCCACCAAGGTATAAAAGACCAAAGTGCTGTGATATTCAAGTGTGTGGACATTGACTCTGCAAGGAAGCAGTTTGAACTTAAATCCCTTAGACAAAATATAACTTTGTTGGATATGTGAATGAGCCATAGTCTTGAACATAAAATAAACTTCAATACATAAATGCAAGAAGAATATTAATATGTAAGATGCTAGGTTGTAATACTCACACAAGATAAATATGATGCTAAGAAAGATACTAAAGATCATTCCTCAAACACGGCACACAAAAGCAATGACTATGCCCCCAATCTATACCGCTTCACAACATACCAAGATATAGATAAATCAAGGTAGTCTTGAATAAGTAATGGGAAAGGAACAAAATAGATAAACCAAAAAAAAAATTGACCGACTTACAAAGTAAACATATAGTCAACATATTCTCTTGCCAAAGAGGTTGCTTAGGATAGATTGGATTGGTTGGGATAGATAACAACCTTATTGTAGGAATGATATATCCATTAAAGGGTGTTGATCTGTTGAAAGAATTGTTGGAATAGGTCTAGAGAACTAAGAAGGGGGGTGAATCAATTGCTGCTCTTCTATTACCTTTTCTACTGTTATTCCTTTTTACAACTTAAGATTAAATCAATGATATAAACAATATAGCATTAGACAATAGCATATGAGCAGAAAACATGAATGGCACATTTGACACCAAGATTTTGACGTGGAAACCCGGTTAAGGGAAAAACCACTGTGGGGGTTAACCCACAAAAATTAATACACTGTTAAAAGTATTTTACAAATGAAAATGCACATGCATTCAGGCTCACTACTCAAGTGGAGGCTCACTACCTACATAAAAGTTTACAAGAGATTTACAGAGATTAAGAACTGGTAAGATGCATCTGCCAATGCTAGAGATCAGTTCCAGTTAATTCTAAATACTGCCTTTGTACACTTCATCTTTATTCTGCTCTTCTCCTTATTCTGCCTTCATTCAAATATTAGATTTTTTCTCCTTTTTACTCTTTCTTAATCATCACAAAATCTACATCCACAGTATCCACAATCATCGGCTATATATACTTATCTTGAAATTGCAGTCACTTACCAGTCGGAAACAATAAACAACACTTAGAACTTTTTAAGAGCTCTACTCTGTCAACTAGATCCATACAAAATTATTGATGCATAGCACAAATAACACATGTAGATCATCATACATGTTGACCACTAACATCCTATCTCATACGCAGTTCATCAAAACACTTCTATTGGGTCCGCACAAGGATTTACATAAGTCTGCATGTTCTTCACTGAACTGTTTTGTCATAATAGGAACCGATATTTAGATGCTCATAACTTTTGATCCCATTATCATCGGAGGCTAAAAACTTGGATTTAGATTTTCCTAGTGTCCCTCTACATTCCTTCAGATCTATAACACATAATGATTAACTGGAGAGATCCACTGGTCAAAATACTAGACTCTACTATATGCTTTGTTTTAGGCTCCTAGACTTAGATTATCATTCTGACTTATGGTAAGATTAGATACTTTATTGCAGATGTGTGGAACAATCTTAGTTGCCATCAATGACAACACCTATCAATGCTATGCAGTGTCTCTTGCTAACAATCTCTCCCTTTGGCATTGATGGTAACACTTAGTGAAAAATGACTAAGTGTCTTTGTACAATCCCCCTTTGTCTGTGCATTCGTGCACTTCACTTATTCCAGTGCTCCCCCTTTGCTGAATACTTTATTTTTTTCACTGCCCTTCACTCCCCCTTTGACATCAATGGCAAAGGATGGGATCCACAAATCAAAATTCTTGAAAATTTTTGTATACATTGCCACATATGTACAAGTCATTAAGTTCCATTCACATGAACTTGAGAATGTCTACAAAACTCATTTTTAATTGAGTAAGTTTAGAGACCCAAGCATTCTTTATTCCATCCAAAATGGAAATGTGCCCACTCAGCAAGAATGCATATGCTTCTTCCTTTGCCAGATTTGGAGGATCACTTGCCTGAAGTACATTCTGAGCTTTGGATAAGTCATTGTGCATGGATTCCAATTTGGGAGCAATCAATCCCTTGATTTCACACATCCTCTTGATAGTGTTGCTTTTCTCTTTTACAAGTGCCTTTATTTCATCTATCAAGCTAATAACTTGACAATCCTGGCTTATAGGAGAGATAGTTAGAGGATCAAAATTTTGAGATAGAACTAATATTTTTTGTTCTTTTTCTTTTATCTTCTTCTCAACGTCTTTATTTACTTTAGACCAAGATAAAAAAAACTTATATATGTCTCCTCCATCATTTAGAGCATTCTAAATGCTCTTTATGTTGATTCCTAAGATCAACCTATCATTCCCTATCAGTTTCTTAACTTGGTTGAACTTCTTATTCAAGAACTCTTTTTGAACTTTTGTCTCAATAGATTTTTCAAAAGATTCAAAATGTGAACTTACTAAACTTACAAGATTTTTTAGATGATCAGAGGGAGAATCACTTTGACTCTTTTGATAGGTTGGCAT
The DNA here is from genome assembly GCA_027924645.1 of Cunninghamia lanceolata. Lineage (NCBI taxonomy): Eukaryota > Viridiplantae > Streptophyta > Pinopsida > Cupressales > Cupressaceae > Cunninghamia > Cunninghamia lanceolata. The sequence goes on from BSBN01001715.1 coordinate 8,922,504, forward strand.
TAATTTCTCTAGAACTTCGGTTGCTAGCCCCAGCAACTTATTGTCCTCTAAGTGGGATTTTATCAACTTTTCTCTGGCTTTCACTTGGGTAAAAGATGCTATTTTCATCAATTGCAATGGAGCGAGTGCATCCAGATTGGTTAGCCCTTGGAGTAGTTCAGACTCATCAAACTCAATCACTTCCTTTTCAATAGAGCCTTTTACTGTATTTGCAGTGTCTCTTGCTACATTTTTTGAACCATTCTTTTGATCATCAAATTTTTCTACATTTGCTTTAGGTGCTTCAACATTTGCACCATCTTCTTCTACTTTCTCTTTCTTTCCTTTTTCCTCCTCTTTCTCTGTATTAATCTTTTCTATTATCTCTTCTGAGAGATTCATTTCTGCTTGCTCATCAATTGTTTCTTGATCTAGAGGGCTCTGAGTGGTAGCAGTATTCTTTTCCTTCTCAGAGTGATTAGGTGAAGGAGCTATCACTTCATCAATTATTATATTTATCACTTCTATGTCTTCTTGATTGACTTGTTCCTCTTCTTGAACTTCTCCAATATTTAGATTTGATGAATCAAGTTTTGGAGGATCTAGAGTAATACTTTGGTCATTTTATTCTTTTGTTAGTTTGTTCTTCTGGAGCTTTTTGTTTTGGATCATAAGGATTGTTTTCTTCAACTTGCTTTTCTAAAGCAATGCAGTATTTATTTTTGTCTAAATCCTTTCTCAAAATTTCCTCAGTTTCCTTTATAATTTCTTTAGTCTCACCAAGAATTAGTTTGTTCATCCAGACTTTGCTTCTGAATTTATCTTTGACTTCTCTAAGGATTACATCTGCTTCTTTTTTGGTCATCACAGGGCACAAAGAGGAGAGAACATACTCTCTAAGTTCTATATCTTTTTCCTTGGTTGCTTCTTTCCTCATTTCCACTACTTTCCTCAAACTTTTAGGAAGTTCTTGTAGATTTCAAACAGGGCTCTATTGAATTTATTCAGATATATGATAATGGCATCTTCTAAAATTTTCTTATTTTCCAGATCAAGGTTATCATAGTAAAACTTTGATAGGTTTTAAGTTTCCATGAACAGTGACTATTTTCATAATTTCATTAATAGTCATGGAAAACTTACCAGATACTTGCCTTTTACTGGCCCTCATGCTTCTGGACGATTGATTTTCATAAGTCTTTAAATCTTTCTGGATCTTATTTCTTTCACTTCTTCATCTGTTTCTGTCTCCTCATCATCTTGTGAGCTCTTGTAGGTTCTTGTTTCCTTAATTTTCTTTCTTTTCCCTCCTTCACTGGATGGAGTGGCTTCTGGCTTCTTAGTGGAAGTGGTCTTGAGAGGCTCAGCAGGAATTACAGAGCTCCTTATCTTCCTTGGGGCTTCCGTGGGAACTATAGGCTCACTTTTTACCTGCTTCATGTTCTTCTTTATCTTTTCAATCCTTTGTCTATTTTCTTTCACTACTTCTTTTGTAATCCCAATGCTTTCTGCATACATCTCTACTTGCTTTTGTACCTTTCTTTTGATTTCTAGTTGTCTAAGTTCCACATGCAACTTTAAGCTTAGTTCCTTGTATGTACTGAACCTTTCAACAGAGGTGTCTTTAGGTTTGCTCAGAAGATGTTAAGCATACATGTCCAGAATTTCCTCATCCACTTCATAGCACATGGGAATTATCCAAACTGTCCTTGGTTTTACAACATCCATCAAACATTTATCTGTGTCTACCTTAAAACATATTTCATTTTCATACTTTTCAACAATTGAACTAGGAATTCTTTCCCTTGCATGCATCAAGTTCTGGAAGTTTTTGAAGTAGCCCTAGAAAGCAATCTTTTGAGTCTAGGAATCACCAAAACTGTGTAGATGATCCCTAATTTGCCATTCCACTGGCCTATTTGATGTCCATTGTATACCCGGAACTCCCGGCACTTCATTCATGAAGTATAAGAATATACATATCACCAAGGAACCATACTTGAAGGAGTTTTTCTTGTCCTATTTGATTTTGTTCATATTTTCTATTAGTTGGTTTTTTAGTAGCTCAAACAAATCATAATCCACATTCTCTTTTATCATCTGATATGTAGCATAAATGGTTATTCTAGAAACTAAGTTCTCCATGCTGGAGTGGTAAATCTTATACCCAACTACCATCAAGGCAAACTTGACATCTAGATTAGTGATGTCATTGATAGTCATAGCTCTTCTATCAAATTTTGCTTTGATAGCATCAATTATTGTTTGATTTTTCATAGCTTTGAGCATGGGTTGCCCACCGGTTGCATTCAGTCTAGTCACAATTTGGATTATATATTTTGTGATCTTGAACGACTTCAATAACCATATAAACTCATCATGTATCTGACTCAATACATATCTAACCCATTCGCTTTCATCAAAAGATGGAAATTCAATAACTTGTATGAAGTGTTTGCTCTCTAGGGTTTTATATTCTGGTTTCAAATGGTGACTATCATTCTTCAAGTGGTTTTCAAACAAATCTAGTAGTTTTAGATTTCAAAATTATTCTATATTGCAGTAAATGTAAGCCCTAATATCTTCGACATGTAAAACCCTGTACGAAACTCTAGAAAAAGCACCTAGCAGCTCAACCTCTACAGATTTGAATGGATACTTTTTGAATTTGGGATGAGGTCTCTCAGTAACATCTACCACTAGAGGTGAAGGCATTTGCAGAAATTAAGAATTCAAGAGATTTCACAGAAAACAGAAAATACCTTATTATGTAGATTAGGGTTTTTGCTTGGAAATCCTTTTCTCACTTCTAGCTCTTGGGAAATTTTCAGCTCTAAGCTTGTCCACTTCTTTCTTCTTGATTTCTCTTGATACAAAGTGTTTGAAATGAGGAGTGAATGACCATTTTAAGGTTCACATTACCTAATTTGCCTTTGTAATAAATGCCCTACCCTAGCACATCCGGTCATTCTGTTTTGAGTAGTTTTTCATGTATTGCTCTGCAATCTACCATCTCTTTTCTTTTAGAAACCCTTCCACATGGTTTGAAATAATCCAAGATCTCTTTTCTTACTATGCCAAATCTAGGCACTTACTTTCTGGTTGGGGCAATTTGATTTGTAATGCTGCTCCCCTGAGGCAAGACTTCTAGCTTAATTCCCGGAGGAATTGTTAGCACCAGATTGTAGTACAGATCCATTGCTATCATTCATAGTGACTTTCCTAACCCATATCCTATTTGATTCATCCCGAGTCTCATTCGTATCAATTTTCTTCTTGCCTTTGTCTTGTCTTTGTTCATCCAATTTTCTATTTACCAGACCTCTTCTTCCATTGTCTTAACTTCTACAGAGTCTTGCAATATGACTAGATTTATTGCAGTTGAAGCATATAACATTTCTTTTCCTATGGGCCTAATTTTCTCTTGATTTGTACTGATTAGCTATATTTCCAAATGCATTGCAAACAAATCAGTAACCATTGAAAGAATTGCTAATTATTCTATTATTGGAATTATTCATTTGCATACTTCTGCATTCATTTGATCTATGACCATTCCTGTTACACTTGAAGCATTGACTGGAGAAGGATGGACCTCTTTGATTTACTCTTCTTCTGCACTAAGTAGCTTTGTGACCAAATTTGTTGCAGTTGAAACAATTTCCATTGAATGATGGATATCTTTGAGCATTTGGTTGTCTCACCAGAGGTTTTCTATATCTGTTTCTCCCATTCTTAGATTGAAAATTTTTCTGTCCGGATCCAGAGCTTTCACCTTTCTCATATCCAAGAGCATGCTTGTCATCAGCCCTTTTCTATCCTTCAAGTAGTGCTTCAAGTTTTGTTGAACTTATTTTGAACTTCTCCTTATATTCATTTGCAATATCTAGGTCATGTCTGAGAGTGACTAATTGCCTTTCAAGTTCTCACTCATTGTCTTTGCTTTCTTGTAGATCAGACTCTAGATGGCTAGCTATTCCATCCAATTTGTAACATTCTTGCGATCTTTCTTTTAGTTTTTGTTTCAGATCTTCTTTAATTTTCTTCCTATCTTCACTTTCTTTGGTTTTCCTCATCACCCCAGATTCCATTTCAATTTTTAGGACAACAACTTCTTTGGAGAGATTGTCACATTCCTTTGTTTTTTCTTTCAAAGATTCATTCAAGCCATTTTCTTCAGGTCAACTGGATCGCTGTAGAAGTAGCTCCTTTTTTCTTTGCAAAGATTTCTTTAGTTTATCTTTTAACACCTCAATGGTGTCATCAACATCTTTAAGTTCACTTCTCATATTACTAATTTCTGTTCTAGATTGAGCAAGCTCTTCTAGGGTTGACTGAAGATCTCTTAATGATCCCATTGGAAACTTCTTACAAGATCTTTTCCTTAAGTTGTTAGGGTTTTTTGAGGAACCTAGCTCTGATACCAATTGTTGTAATAGGTCCGGACAACTGAGAGGGGGGGTGAATCAGTTGCTACTCTTCGATTACTTATTCCTTTTTACAATATAGATTAAATCAACAATATAAACAATCCAGCATTAGACAATAGCATATGAGAAGAAAACATGAATGACACATTTGACACCAAGATTTTGACGTGGAAACTCGGTTAAGGGAAAAACCACGGTGGGGGTTAACCCACAAAAATTAATACCCTATTAAAAGTATTTTACAAATGAGAATGCACATGCATTCAGGCTCACTTCCCTGAACTCATTGCTCAAGTGGAGGCTCACTGCCTACAGAAAAGTTTACAAGAGATTTACAAAGATTAAGAACTGGTAAGATGCATCTACCAATGCTCAAGATTAGTTTCAGTTAATTGAAACTACTGACTTTGTACACTTCATCTTTATTCTACTCTTCTCCTTATTCTACCTTCATTCAGATATTAAATTATTGCTCCTTTTTACTCTTTCTTAATCATCACAAAATCCACATCCACAATATCCACAATCATCAGCTATATATACTTATCTTGAAATTACAGTCACTTGCTAGTCGGCAACAACAAACAACACTTAGAAATTTTTAAGAGCTCTGCTTTGTTGGCTAGAACCATACAAAATTATTGATGCGTACCACAAATAACACATGTAGATCATCATACATGTCGGCCACTAACATCCTATCTCATACACAGTTCATCAAAACACTTCTATTGGGTTCGCACAAGGATTTATATAAGTCTGCCTGTTATTCACTGAACTGTTCTGTCATAATAGGACCTAGTATTTAGATGCTCATATCTTTTGATCCCATTATCATCAGAGGCTAAAAACTTGAATTTAGATTTTCCTCGTGTCCCTCTACACTCCTTTAGATCCGCAACACATAATAATTAATTGGAGAGATCCGCTAACCAAAATACTGGACTCTACTATATGCTCTATTTCAGGCTCCCAGACTTAGATTATCATTCTGACTTATGGTAAGATCAGATACTGTACTGCAGATGTGTGGAACAATCTTAGTTGCCATCAATGATAACACCTATCAATGCTATACAGTGTCTCTTTCCAACAAGGATAATGTCTGGTTTCAGAAAATGCAACATGTCATATAAGACGCCTGGTCTGCTTTTGATCATGGAACATCCTATATAAGACAAGTTTGTTGATCTATTGCTTGCTTGAGATTGATCTAGTTGATGTTGGCAATCAATATGTAGGAGAATATATGGGTTTGCGAGTAGGTGTTTTTGCTTCAAGTTGTTTAAGGACTTTTGCTTTGAAAGGATGCATTTGTTTGTTGTTTTACTACTTGAGTTAGTCAAGTTGAGGTGGATGGATTTTGATAAATGGAAGACTAGAAAGATGACATGTCAATAGATTGAAATGGGTGAAGAATGATGAATCATATGTGCCTGAGTACTGGATACTTCCTTCATATTCCTGACAGCGTACATACCCTATATCCATGGGATCAATGCACATTACAATAAAAGATGAAAATGATAAATATGTAGTTCTGGGTAGAGTGATGAGTGGGTCAAGGTGTTTGGGCTTGGGTTGATGAAATGATGAGATCTTATGTACCTAAGTACTGGAAACTTCCTTCATAAGCTAGACAGCCTACATACCCATATCCATGGGATCAAGGTACCTTAAGATTGAGAAGAGATGATATGTAGTTCTAGTTTGTGTTTGATGATGTAGGATAGTGTTATCATTGTGGGGAACAATATATCCCTAGACCAACACAAGAATGAAGGTGTCTAGTTTTAGAAATGAAACACCTCATATAAGACGCTTGATCTAGTTTCAAGTGTGACAATCTGTATAAGACAGTTGAGATGGTTGATTGGTTTGGTTTGGTGTGTTTTTATTTTTGTTTGTGTTGGAAGGTTTGAAGTGTGTGTTTTTGTGAACCATGAACAAGGATCCATTCCTAGACCTAGGTTAAAACATAAGAGTTACCCCCATTCTAATAGAGGAAGACATAGATAACTTGACATAGGATAGCTTATGTAAGCCAAGTGATAACTGACATGGGATGACGATGATGAACATTGACAAATTTCCAAGCTATTTTAGATGGGGTGATGGAAATGCAAACAAGGTCAAATGTTTTGACTATGGATGGATGGATGAAGTTCATTATGAAAATGAATGAACAAGAGTTGATAGATGATGGGTGCCGAATCTACACATAGCACCTATTTGCTAGGTTTTTACCATGGTACTTATCCAAGGCACCTGTTTACCAGGTTTTCACCATAGGATAGATTTTTTTTTTGATACTTTGAGGACCAGGCATAGAACTTCTCGAGGTGAACATTGTTGAGTGTCTTATCTAGATGAATACCTTTAGGTTTTGCTAAAGTATAAGCTCCTGATCCATATGTTATTGTGATAACAAAGGGTCCTAACCAATTAGGCTCAAACTTGCCCTTCTTTTCTTGATCTACTTGATTTCTCTTATTTTCTTTTAAGACAAGATCACCAATGTGAAACCATCTTTCTTTGATCTTTTTGTTATAGTTATGCCAGAGGTAGTTTTGACATACATGGAGATGATTAAGCATGGCAAGGCACCTCTCATCTAGTAGTTCTAGGTCAGCTAATTTGGAAGTACGATACTCCTATCCATCAATCGGTGCTGCATGGATACTCTAAGGGATGGGATCTTGACCTCTATAGGTAGAATGGCTTCAGAGCCATAGACTAAGACATAGGGTGTTGTACCAGTTGGTGTTCTAATACTATTGCAATAGGCCCATAGGGTGGGATTGAGTTGCTGGTGCTAATCACAACCAGCTTCATTAACCATTTTCTTGAGGATTTTGAGAATGGTTTTGTTGGAAGCCTCAGCTTGGCCATTACTTTGCAGATAGTAGGGAGTGGAAAAGTGATGTTGGATATTGTATTGGGTGCATAAGGCACAGACATCTTGATTTTTGAATGGTCTCCCATTATCAATGACAATGGCTTGGGGGATACCATACCGACAAATGAGGTAGTTAAGGATAAAATTGGCTATTTAATTGCCGGTGATATAAGTCATGAGAATGGCTTCGACCCACTTTGTGAAGTACTTAGTGGCGGTAATGATAAATTTATGGCCATTAGATGAGGATGGGTGGATTTGTCCTACGAGGTTGAGACCCCATTAAGAAAAAGGTCATGGACTTGGTCATAGGTTGTAGTTTATGAGCTGGTATGTGAATCAAATCTCCATGCTGCTAGCATTATAGACATTTCTTAGCAAACTACAAAGCATCCTATTCTATAGTAGGCCAATAATACCTTATGCGAAGTATCTTCTTAGTGAGGTTAGGACCCGTAGAATGTGCACCACAGATACCTTTGTGTTTCTCTCATAAGGTAGCATCGACTTCTTCTGCATTAAGACATCGTAAGAGGATACCATTGAGACTCTGATGATGTAGTGTATTACCTAGAATGGTGTAACAGGAGGATTGACGGATAAAGGTTTTGCGTTGGGTTGTAGATAGTTCAAAGGGAAAAGTGCCATGTTTAAGGTATTCATAGATATCTTTGTACCATGGGGAATTGGGACCAACAAGTTCATAGATGATTTTAGTAGTTGGAACATCAATGGCTGGTATCAACAATTGCTCAATCAAGAATTCACATTTCTGTGTGTTCGTAGGCATGTCTATAAGTGACCGCACATAAGCCATAGAATCTGTAGCATTGTTATGCTCTCTTGGAATCTGCTCAAAAGTGATGCATAAAAAGTGTGGTTTGTAGGCATCCACTAATTGCTTGTAAGGGACCATCTTTCTATCTTTTATTTGGTACTCATCAGTGACTTGTCAAATGACTAGCTGTGAGTCTCCATATACTTGTAGTTCTTGGATGTCCCATTGAACTACTGTGTTGAGACCTATGAGGAGTGCTTCATACTTGGCTATGTTTTTGGTACAAGGAAATGCAAGCTGATATGAATTTGGGATATAGTCATTTTGTGGTGTGATAAAAAGGATACCGGCCCCTAATCCATGCTATGTGTAGGAACCATCAAAATACAACTTCCACATTACTGAGGTAGCAAGAGTGAAGAGATTCTCATCCAGAAAGTCAGATACCATAGGATGTAAATTTGTCATGGGTGCTTCTGCTAGTTGATCTACTAGGGCTTGTCTCTTGATTACTTTATGATCCACATACTCAATGTCAAACTCACTAAGGATCATGAGCCATTTAGCTAGTCTGCCTATGAGAGTTGCTTTTGATAGGAGATACTTTAATAGATCAATTTTGGCTATTAGATTTGTGTGTTGGTTTAGGATGTAATGACCACCTTTTGGGAAGAAAAAACTAAGGCTAAACAAGCTCTTTCCATATGTGAATAATTGAGTTCATAACCCACCAAGGTTTGACTGATATAATAGATTGCATGCTCTTTTCCTGACTCATCATGCTATGCTAGAAGAGCCCCTAGGGCTGCAGTTATAGTTGAGATGTACAAGATCAAAGGTCTATCGGTGACTGGTGGTACCAAGACATGAGGTGTAGCTAGATATTCTTTGAGTTGATCAAATGTTGCTTGACACTTATCATCCTATCAAAATGAGACATCCTTTTGGAGCAAGTGTTGAAATGGTTGACATTTATTGACTAGCTGTGAGATAAATCACCTAATGGATTGTAACCTTCCTTGAAGGCTCCTTAGTGCTTTTAGATTCTTTGGTGGAGGCATCTCTACTATAGCCTTGAATTTTGTTGGATCTACTTCAATGCCTCTGTGAGATACAATATATCCCAACAGTTTTCCTATGGTTACCCCGAAGACATACTTCTTTGGATTGAGTCTTACTTGATATTTTTCTAGTCTGTCAAGGATTTGTCCTAGAACCAATATGTGATCTGCCCTAGAAGATTTTTCTAGTTTATCATCCACATAGTCCTCCATGATATGATGAAAGAGATCATGGAATATCAGTGTCATTACTCTTTGATAGGTTGCACGTGCATTTTTAAGACCAAATGGCATGACACACCAACAATAGGTACCCCATAGACAAGTAAAAGCAATTTTATGTTGATCTTCTTCTGCTATCATTTTTTGATTGTAGCCAGAAAATCCATCCATTAGAGAAAGCATTTGATGACCAGTAGTCAAGTCTACTATGAGATCAATGTTCAACAGTGGGAGGTCATCTTTGGGACATGCTTTGTTAAGATCTCTAAAGTTAGAACACATGCAGATGCCCTCATTTGGTTTAGCCATCGGTACAATGTTTGAGATCCATTCTGGATAATCAATAGGCTTCATAAACTTTGCATCTAACAGTTTCTTTATTTCAACTTTCACCAAGAGAGTGATTTGTGGATGTATCTTCCTTAGCTTTTGTTTGAATGGTTTAACTTTTGGATCAACCGTGAGATAGTGAACTACTAATGAAGGGTCTAGCCCTGGAATATAAGCATAGGTCCATGCAAAGTTGATTGTTCTTTATAAGAAGTTGGTAAGATTCTTGTGCTCTTGTTCTAATAGTGATTCCCCAAGGAATGTGGTCTTAGGATTTTTCTCTATGCCAAGGTTTATCTCTGTAGAATCTTCCACTAGGAGAGCTGATTTCTCTTGATACTTAGATGGTAGGGGAAGGTCAAATCCTCCATCCTCAGGTTCCATAGTTGGGATTTCACCTTTGGATACTTCCTTTGTTTTTACTATTTTGTGATTAGGAGGTGCCACAGTGTGGTTTTCACCTATAGATCTTTATTTTTACTTTTGCGATTGAAGGATTTGGTATTCTCACCAAAATAAGCCATTTGCTCTAGTTCCATTACAAAACTAGATTTTTGATCACCAAGAGGGATACCATCCTGGAGTCCCATAAACTCTACAATAGCTTTGTCATTCTGAAATATATCTAGAACAGGGGTCCATTGTTGGTCCCAATCTATAAGTTTAGGGTAGAAAAGTATTACAATCTGGGTGTTCATGGTGGATGTTAAGGATATAGATGATAGCATAAATACAAAGGATTCGGTGAATAGGTTAGTCATATGGAGGTAAGAGTCATCGATGATATCCTATTTAGACATAGAATCTGTGAGAGAAGTTTGTGCTACCTCATTGAGAATACCCTTGATGTCCAAGGCATGTGGTATCTTCCTACCAAATCCTAACCCCTTCTTTTCTAGCTTCTTCTTCACAATAATGGGTTCCATTTCACCTTGATTACTTTTTCCTAGACCACCTTTGCCTTTGTATCCCATGTTCTTCATAATTCTTAGGTCATTTCCATATTGTTTGACTGGAATGGTGACTAGTTCTTTCTCCTTGTAGAGCCAAGATGAGATGTCATCAATTGTTTCCTCTGCCAATATTTTCCCTCTTGGAATTGGGTTAGAGATGCCGAGGGAGGAATATCTACTATTTAGTTTCTTTGGCTATGGGTGGTTGGCCATAGGATTTTAGGAGATAGGGGCATCTTCCCTACACAACAAGATTTTGAGATATTATATTCACCAAAGCCTATATCATGGATGTGAGCTTTGATTTTAGGAATAGGATGAGGATTAGGTTCAACTTCAGAGGCTTTTTTTTCAATTTTTCAGAATCGACATATAATGGGGATTCATAGGCTTTGTCATTTTTGGGCACTTGGTTGGAATTCTTATAACTGCCTTGCAAGGTTCGATAGAATTCAAAGGGATTAGGATCTCTAGGGATAGTTATTCCATACCACTAAATGGGAATTTGAGAGATTGATGGTACATCAAGGGAACAACTTTCATGGAATGGATCCACGGGCATCCTAAGATAATGTTATAAGGTAGATCAATGTCAAGGACTTGGCATCTAGTTTCAATCATGATGGGGCCTACTTGTATAGGTAAGCGAATAACACCTTTTGAATGACACTTAGCACCATCATACCCCTTGATTGTAATGCTTTGATCAATGTTGACATGATCCTCATAGTATCCCAACTATTTAAGTAACTTGAGAGAACATATATTGAGACTAGCATGACCATCTATAAGTATGCGTTTGATCTTTCGTTTATGGATGGAAACTTCAATATGAAGGGCATCATTATGACATGGATCATGGGATGGGATGTCCTTTTCAGAAAAGACCACATTGTAAGGTGAGGCAATGTTACCTATTATAGCTTGGAAATCCATAGATGTGATGTTGTTAGGAACCGAAGACTCTTGTAAGGATTTTTTTAGCACAGCTTTATGTGCAAGTGATGATTGTAAAAGGTCCAAGATAGAGATCTGTGCAGGGGTTTTCCCTAGATGTTCAACAAGATTGTAATTAGATTGGGTTGGGAGACTTGGTGTAGGACCACGTAGGGTGACACAACCATGACGAGTTGTAACTGCACAATCCGTAGATTCACCTTTGATAGTGAGGGTAGATACACGACTCTCTTCAAAATGACCCACAATATTGTCATAGGAAGTTGAAGCTTTGTTAACACCTTTACTTTTGTTGGGATTTTGACCTTGACCATGGTTAGAGAATTGTTCCTTGTACATGTTGATGTCATTATTGGTGTTTTGAGTTGGTGGTTCATCATCAAAAGTGATTTTTTTTTTGTCAATAAGGTTTTGGATCATGTGCTTGAGTTTCATGCATGATATGGTTCTATGTCCTTTGGTCCTATGGTACTCACAATATTCATTATCTTTGTACCATATGATTTTGTAAACAATTTCACCATATGGGGGGCATCTGGTAAGGTGACGAGTCCATTGTGTATAAGTTTCTATAGAACAAATTCTATAGGCTCTCCCAAGGGAGTGAATTGTCGTCACGGAGGGTAATCTTGTTGAGGTTGCTCTTGTTGTTATTGTTGTTGGTTTTGTTGAGGTAGAGGTTGACTTGGTTTTGATGAATGATGAAGGGGTGTTTGCAGTGTTTGGACATGTTTGAAATCTACCACACCATCATTGACCATATTTTTACTTTTGTTCCAAAACTTGGGCTTATCATTTGTTTGTTGTTGAGGAGCATCGTCTTTAGTTTCTTTGAAGATTTTTACCACGTCTTTAGCGATGAGGGCCTTTTCAATGTTGATGCCCTTGTAGGTAATTTCGTTGAAGGTTATAGCACTAAGAATTTGCAAATGGAAACCAAATTCTTGGTTAAGGTTCTGCACAAATATGCTAACAAGCTACTTTTTAGGTATCTTGAATGGGAATTTGCTAGCCATTTGTCTCCATATTTGAAGGAAGGAGATGAAAGTTTCTACATTTTTCTATTTATTGTTGCATAGGTTGGTCATAGAGAGCTCGTGTTCTGTGTTGTAGGAGAAATGGGTGGCAAATTTCTCCGCAAGCTCGTTAAAAGATTTGATACCCATGGGTAGGTGCGAGAACCATTCTATAGCTTGACCTCCAAGACCATAAGGAAAGAGGTGCATAAGATATGTGTCATTATGTGAGACCTCAAAGCAAGAAAGATAGAATTCTCTAAGATGGTCTTTTGGGTCTCATTTTCCTTTGTATTTGTCAAATTTTGGAATATTAAAGTTATGAAGAAAAGGGATCATGGGTAACGACCGATCAAATGGATAAGGAAAAACCTCTTCCAAGGAGAAGGTTTTCTTGGTGTGGCCAAATGTAAGATTAGATAGTTGTTGTTGAACCTCTGCAAGTTTTAGCTCCATACTTATGGGAGGTTTTGGAAACATCTCTTATTGTCCTAGAGGTGGTTGTTGTTGCCCATATGGAAGATTGTAGTGGAAGCCATGGGCATTGGTGTTATAAGGGTCATATGATTGGTTAGGGTCATATGTGCTATATGTTGGGTTTGGATTGAGTTGGTTTTGGGTGTTTTGATTTTGGGGAGGTGGGGCTAGTGCTAGGTAAGAATGTAATCTTTGTGAGGGTTGCATATTAGAGTTGTGGAAGTGGTATTGTGGAGGTGGTGTGAAGAAAGAATTCTGTGGAGGAAAGCTAAAGTTTGTTAGGTTTGGTTGTGATGGTTGAGTATAGCCATATGAAGTTTGGTTTTGAGAATTTTGAGGGTTGAGATAAGTGTGGGTTAGGCTGAGAGAGGAAGATCATTGTGGTGGAGGGACATGGTTAGATGGGTTTGTGATTGTTGGGTTTGATTGAGATATGTGTTGAAAAAGTTTAGTGTAGATGATCGTTGTGGCGGAGGGACATAGGTAGATGGGTTTTGTGATGGTTGGGGTTGACTAAGATAGGGATAGGTATGATTGAGTGTAGAAGAATGTTGTGGTGGAGGGACATAGGTTGTGTTGACGTTTTGTGATGGTTGAGGTTGCATGACATTGTTTGGGTTAATAATACAGAGGGTTGATGATGTTGGGGGTGGTGTTTGTTGAGACCCTTGTTACATGGCTACATAAGTGTTTCCCGGATTGTAATTTGGTGGGAAACCATCTCATGATGGGATAGCCAATGTTCCAATTACATTTAATGTGGGCATTTGGGATATGATGGGAGGTTATCGTGTGTTTGATTAAGCTAGAGCGGCTTGTTTGGTTAGTTCTTCATGACTTTGTAGAGTCTGTTGTTGGTGTTTGTATATCTCCATAGGAGTCATGAGGGGTGATATGGGTCTCTATGCCATTGGATTTTGATAAGGAGGATTCTCATATTGAGTGGAAAAAGGTGTAGGCATTCTCCCTTGTGAGCTTTGTTTGAGTATGGGAGTGGTCAAGGTTGACATGGTTTGGACTGCAGTTATAACATCATGGGTTTTGTTTGGCTCCTTAAGATTGGATAGATCAAAATATTGAGGTAATTTGGCTCCTTATTTGGCTAGTAAGCAGAAGAAATGATCTTGGTTTTCACTAAGGATTTTATCAAAGGTGGCTATGGCTCTAGGATCTTGCATGATTTCATCAAGGTCTTGTCTATCTTCTTGAGAGGATTGATCTTCTTCAAAGTGTCGCTCTTCTTGAGATGGGACTTGAATCGTGGTTTAACCGGGTGTAGCAAAATCATGAGGCATGCCAGTAGTGAATAGAGTTATATCTACCAAAGGAACATTACCTTCTTGAGGATTGGTTGTTTGGTCATGTTGCAGCCTATTTTGAGAGTTGGTTAGTCTTTCCATTGGTGTTTTTGGAGTACCCTTTGGAGTCATGTTGGATTGGTTTCCAGTTGAGGTGTATGAGGAGATGATTTGCACTTCCTTGGGGGAACTTGCTTGGACTTCATATATTGCTAGAGTCTATTGGTTACCATGGGATGCACTAGGACAATATGTTTGAGATTTTGTTGGGATTTTGCTGAGATAGTTTGATGAACAATTTTCTAGACCAAAGGCACTAGATTGTTTTACCAAAGGTGCTAGACTATTTTGCCAAAGGTGAGCTACTATGTTACCAAAAGCACTAGACTATGCTACCAAAGGCAAGGTACTATTATACTAAAGGTGAGTTATTGTTATACCAAAGGCGCTAAAGTAGTGTCAGTGATGTTTATAAGGCAAATTTTGGTAGATTTAGATTTGATTTTGATTCCAGATTTGATTTGGCAAGAGAAAACATATCAAACAAAGTACCAAAAAAGGACTGACACAACAAATAGTGTATGTTTAAGGCTCACAAAAGACCAATGTTTCCACAGGTATTAGAAAACTACAAATAATTCAAGCACTTTTTATCCCTAGAGACATAGTTTCATTGTCGTAGATCAGCTCACAACTTAATTCTCCATCGACCAAATGTCATTCCATATAGGTGTCGTACATTTGTATCTTTACAAGAGATGATAGGTAGGGATATCTCACCCTCCCCTTAGAAAGCTCAAGTAGGTCACAAGAGCATTATGGATGAGGGAATACTATCTCTTCTCAAGGGAGGTAATGGTGAGTAGCTTGGGGGCTTGAATCGATTCCCCTTGCACTGATGATTACCGCAATGTTTGGAGGTGAAATAGGTAGTCACTATCTAGATTGGTTCTTAGTAGCTTTGAGGGACCAATGCCTTATGAGAAATGTGACAAGATACTAAAATCTTTGACCAATCCTACTAAGAGTATCAAACATTTCACACAATGTGAAAACTATTTCCACAAAGTGCTAGTACACCTCTTTTCGATTTGGCACCACAAGGTAAGGCTGACATTGGTTAGGACTTGGCTTTCACCTTATCCCTCTTATATAGAGGTTCAAAGGAAAAATCCACTTAGGGTCATCCCTTTTGGATGAAGTGCAATCCAAAAGTAGGCCCTTCTAAAGGAATAACTAAAATTGAAGTTCAAGAACATCAAACAAAGGTTCAATTGTCCCGTTATAAGAAAAATGAGGTGCAACTAGATTAGGCACACACAGGATTGTAGTTGTAAATTGTCCCTTATGAAATTAAAGTGTTTTTATATGCATGTCCATTGTCCTTTAGAAAATTGAATTTTTTTTGCATTCATGTCCATTGTCCCTTAGAAAATTAAAGTGTTTGCATTCATATCCATTGTCCTTTAGAAAATTGAAATGTTTTTGCATTCATGTCCATTGTCCTTTAGAAAATTAAAGTGTTTTTGCATTCATGTCCACTGTCCCTTAAGAAATCAATATGTTCCTAAGACTTAGATTGCAAAAAAGATGTTTTGTCCCTTAAGAAAGCAATATGTTCCTAAGATTGAAAAAGATGATTGGTTCAATTGTCCCTTAAGAAAGCAATATGTTTGTAAGACTTAGTGTGATAGGTTTGCAATTTATTCAATGCTTGTCCTATATGAACATGTTAGAAAAACTTATTTGCTATGTTTGAGTAATAAGATGCTGCAACAATTAGGTTTAGTTCCACCAAAAACTCAATAGTTAGCATAAAATCAATTGAACCAAAATCACTTAATGTGTTAGGTGAAAAATGAGCAATCTAAAAAAAATATGATAATAATGATTACATATAGTAGATTGGATATTCTGATTAGATTCTACAGGAAATTATATGTAATTTCAAAAAAAAATTGTGAAAATTGAATAAATTTTGCACAAGTTATGACCGTTTGATGTTTTGCAAAGAAGGGTTGACTTTGACTAAGTGTACCTAACAAATTTGATAAAATTACTTGAAAATTATTTCACCACAAAAAAATTGGGAGAACCAGCTTTCTAACACCGCTAGTTTCATGAAAATTTGACTCCATATGCAAAAGATAAGCCTGATTTCATGAAACTGCTTTAAAAAAATAAAAACAAACAAGCATAGGCTAAAAATAGGGACACAGATTGGGATATGTTTTTGTTGAAATCCATCCACTTTCTACAAATAAAAGAGATACCTAGATAGGATTTCGATGCTTTCAACAAAACTCAAAAATCTTTTGAGTTAAGGTTACATAGATATGCCTAATTTAACAAAATTGCTTTGAAAAAAAAACATAGGCTAAAAATAGGAATGCCAATTTGTGATCTATTTTTCTTAAAATCCATGCACTTTGTGTAAAAAGTAAGAGATACCTAGATAGCATTTCAATGCTTTCAACAAAACCCAGCAATCTTTTGAGCTAAGGTTACACTGTTTGAATGCTCAACACTTGTTCTCTCAAACTAGTGAACAAGGACCTTCAGATTTTCTGCATTACAATTGCAGTTTTCTGTACCTAGCTTAAAAAAATCAACTTTTTTTTCTTAAAAAAAAAAAGGTTAGTGGGTCCCATCGGGTGTGCCAAAATGTGTATAGGCAAAATTGAGAGGTTGAATGACAAGATCACAAAGTAATGATAATAACAACACAATTACCCATAACATCAAAAGATCTATCTAAGCAATAACAAAATAAATGAATAAATCAAATTACGAACAAAGAAGCTATCACCTAGATTGTTTGGATCTTTTGGTCGAATGTGGATTGCTTCATAAATTTTGAAACCATGTTTGCAACAAGTGGATGTAGATTGTGTTTGTGCTAAAAAAGGTAGAAGTGTGCTCAATGATGCAATGAATGCTCAATGCACTCTAAAGGATGCCTGAGAATAAATGATTGAAGAGGTTCAGCGATCGAAGAGGATTTGTTATGGAGATGAGAGGGGTTTTTATAGATTTCAATAAAGATCAATCAACGGTCCAGATAATTCAATGGACTCAACAAATGAGATAAATCTATAATTCATCATGAATGTGCACTGACATGTGTCACACGAAAAATTATTTTTGTTTGAGTTAATTTCTTTTTGATAAAGATAGGATTTGATTTCATAAATTAGAATATTTTTTTCTAATTTTAGAGTTGTTGATAAAAACAAGATTGATTAAGTCAATTAACTCAACTTGTAATTTACTTTTTGCATGATTTGAGATAAATTATTTAATTTTGTGTGCATGATGAACAAGATTTATTTTTAGAAGAATTAAAAGATATTTCAAGAAAATTAAATAAATAAAATTTATTTAATTGTTTGTGCATGATAGAAGGAATAAATAAAATATTTGTTTGTATTTTATTTTTAGAGTTTGAGATTCAATTTAAATAATTTTGCATGATTTATTTAAATTTGGAAGAAGAATTGATTTAATTAAATAATGTAGAATTATTTAATTATAGATATGAGGATTTTGAGGATAAATTAATTAAATAATTAATTTATTCAATTGATATAGAGTTGAATTTTGGAAGATGATAATAATTTAATTAAATTATTAAAATTATTTAATTATGGAAGAATAAATTTGATTTTGATGAAATTAATTAAATAAATAGAATTTATTCAATTAATATTGAATTTTAGAGTTTTGGAAGACTTTGATGAAATGCAAGTGATGCGATGACATGGTCATTTTAGGGTGTCTACAATAACTATTGATAAAAAATTAAATAATCTCTCAAAAATATTTTGGCTTGCTGTTAATTTGTATGCTTTAGCATAGTGTTAATGGTGTATGCATAAATTTATAATTGAATATTAAAAAAAAAAAAAAAAAATTTTATAATATTTTTATATTTTGCAATTTACAAACATCATAATATATATTCCAAAAAAAACATGACACATGACATGGGGTCAATTGAATACCAGTAAAATCCTTGATTATATGAGTTTAGTTTTCTTTTTAAAAATATTTTATGCATGCCCACAAAATGTCTATTTTATTTTCTTTCATAAATTTGCTAAGTGTTATATTAAAAGTTAAAAAAGTATTCATTCTTTATTTTAGAGTTTTTGGTGATGAAGTAAAAACTAAATATATAAAACTAATTAATTACATTATTCATGAGCCTTTATAATAACTACTACAACAACTTTTGGAAAAAAACTAAACATATAAGCAATGTATATAGTAAAAGTAATATATAACCTATATTAGTAATTAGGGTAACATTGGGAATTCCATCTTTGGAAGATATTAAATGCATGATCTTATAAAAAATAAATTTTCTAACTACTATATTAATTGTTTTACTTCTATGAACTCTATATACATATAAAACATTCAGTTGAATTATTTTATCAAACATAATTAATACTACATAAAAAAGAGCTTAGAATCATACAATTCTCCAACAATATAATTATGTCAATTGTTGGCATTCTATCTCCTATGGTTGCATGAAAGATTATCGAGGTGAACAAATATGAAGATTAAACACCATTAAAAAGTGTTTAACAATCTACATACTAAATCGTTTCAACAAGCACTAACATTTTCAAGGTTGCATTGAAAATATAACTATTAAGAAATTGGCTTTTGGTATGCAAAATTCAATTGTATTGTAAAAATTCACACAACACAATATAAAATAGATTGCGACAAAATGTGACAAAATGAAGAGGTCTTTTATAGAAGACCTTTGTGTTCACAACAGAGTTTGTTTGCTAAAGCAGTTAGGGCAAGAAGGCGTTCCTCGTTTCAGGAGTCCTCAGGATTAGGGTTTCGAAGATCTTTCTGAAGTGATGGGTAGTATCATTATCTGCCTCGACATGGTTCTTTCAGTTTTTAGAACAACAAAAGGTTTTTTGCACAAAATACATTTTTTACAAATAATTGAGCTGGGGTTCTAGGAAAGATGAAAAATGGAAGTGGAAATTGTCAGGTATGGAGGGAAAAACTAGTTCCTCCTAAAGAGAATTCCCACGAAGAAGCTGCTGAAACTGTTGCTAGGCTTTTTGCAGAAATTGTTAATATTCAAATACCTGAAGATTTGGTGAACCCCTATATTCAAGATCTTGGTACAAGGGCAATTATCGGTAAGGTTTGGAATTCCAAACTTAATTTTGATATCTTTCTTAATTGGATTAGGGTTTCCTGGAAAGGGGTTTCTGATGTTTTTTTCCTACATAAGGATTTATGTGTTTTTACGGTAATTTTTGAGAATGGCTTTTTTTGTGATGAAACCCTAAAACAAAAATTATGGTTTTACCAAGGTAAAGGGATTTGTATTCAGAAATGGGAGCCTAATTTTGATCCCATTAAAGCTAATATGAACTTTATCCCTTTTTGAATTTCATTGCCAAATTTACCCCTTGAATATAGAGATCTTAACATTATTGAATTATGTGCTAAGAAAATGGGTTTCTTTGTTAAACATGACATGTTGAATTTCTAGAAACCTGTAAGGTTTTCTATAATTCTAAATACTTCATTTCCTTTCCCTAAATTTATGGAATTCCAATCTAAATTTGGGTCTTGGAAATAAACAGTTGTTTTTGAAAATCCTATGACTATGGAAAAGCTAGAGCTTTTTGAATCAAAATGGGTTTGTGAGGATTTGGAAAAAGATAAAAATTTCACGGGAAGACCTTGATTCTGTTAATCTTGGGGAAGCATCTTTAAATAATTTGATCAATTCCTCCGTTTCAAATGAGGGACAAGATTTTGTTAATGATCCAATAGAGGAGTTTTCTTTTGAGTTTGATATTGGTAAAATGGAAGAACCAGAAACCCCTAATTTTTTTCACAAAGAAATAGTAAAAAAGAATTTATTTCCATGTTTTAATAAGGAGGAAGATATTTGCATTCCAAATGGTGATCAACAGGATGTTTCAAGCTTGGTTAAATTTTCTCTCTCTGAGGAGGAGGCAAAAGCTTTTGTTGATAAGACTATACATAAAGTTGCTTCCGATCTTATTGATGAAAATGCGGATGAGGTAATTGCAAAAGAATCACATGAAGTGGTAGGTGAGGGTGTCTCTCTTGTTAATAACTCTTATGAGCCAAGCTTGGTAAGTGATAATCAGTTAAATACAAAGAAACTAGATTGGAAGGTTTTGTTGGGTGATGGGATTGGTAATGAGGTTTTTGATTTTGCTGCAAAATTGTCTATCTCTCAATCTTCTAGTCAGGATTCTCCTACAAAATCTAGGTCTATATCTCCTTCCAAGAGAGGTTGTAAACCAAAATATTTCAGAACTCAGGAAGAAATTAAGGCTGGGTTGCAGGCTACCCTTGAAACCTGTTTGAGATCGGGGAGAGTGAGAAACTCTCCCTGAGAACAATGAAGATCCTATCCTGGAATGTTAGGGGCATTAATGCCCCTAACAAGAGATGTTAGGTAAAGCGTCAGATAGATTTTGCAGGAATGGACATTATCTTTCTTCAGGAGTCAAAATTATCTCAAACTCAAGCTGACAATATTTTTCCAAATTGGTATAAATGGAAGTTTCACCATTCACCTTCTCAGGGGGCATCAGGGGGTTTGGTAATTCTTTGGGATAGTAAAAGTTGTGATGTAGATCTAATTTGTTCTACTCAAAATTTTTTGCTGGTTAAAATAATTCCCTATCCCTAAATTTTTGGTTATTTAATGTTTATGGACCAATTTCAACTAGTGAAAAAAAAAGGTGTTGAGATATTTTGTCTACAGTTTTGCAAAATTTATCTGGAGAAAAAGTTATATTAGGAGGAGATTTTAATGCTATCACTTGTTTATCTGAAAAATTGGGAGGGATTTGTCCTCCCCAGAGGGTAATTGATGATTTTAATAATTTTATTTCAAACAATGCGTTGGTCGATAGCCTTTTATTAAATGGGAATTTCACTTGGTCCAATAGGAGAAAGGATTTTTTAAATATTGCAGAAAGATTGGATAGATTTTTGTTCTCTTTTGATTGGTGTCTTGATACTAAAATATTTGGTACGTCTATTCTTCCCTTTTCTGCTTCAGATCACTTTCCCATTTCTTTTCACTTGGACATGGATATGACTAAAAAGAAACATAGATCTTCTTTTAAGTTCCAAGATATGTGGTTTAGAGATAGTAGCTTCTTACCTCTGCTAGAAATTTGGTGGAAGAATGCCCCTTTTGTGAAAGGTTCTTGCATGTTTTGGCACAATGAGAAGTTGAAATTTATAAGAAATAAAATAAAGGAATGGAATAAACTTTCTTTTGGTAATATTTTTTCTCAAAAAGATGCTCTGCAATCTCAGTTAGAACAAATGAATGAATTCATTATTATAAATGGCATGGATATTGCTTCCTTTGAATGTGTAAAATCTCTTCAGTCTAACCTAGAGGAAGTTTTAGCTAGAGAAGAAATTTTTTGGAGACAGAAATCGAGGGAGACTTGGCTTAGAGAAGGAGATTGAAATACAAAATTTTTCCATGTTTCGGCTATGGTAAGAAGACATAAGAATTCTATTCATGCAATTAAAGACTCTATGGGGAATATTTTGCAAGATAATGTTCTTATTCAAAAAGGAGTAATTTTTTTTTAGAAGCTCCTTTCAAAAGAAAATATTAAGGTCCCGCATTCGACTGTGCTAGAAGTTATAAATCATATCCCTACTCTGATATCACAAGAAGATAATTTAGAATTGATGAAACATTTTTCTTTAGAAGAAATTAAGGCAGCGGTTTTTTCCTTAGATCTAGATAAATCTCCTGGTCCAGATGGTTTTACCCCTCTTTTCTTTCAAAAATGTTGGGACTTCGTAGGTAAAGATGTATGGTTGGCAATAGAAGAAACTTGTAGAAATCAAACTATTTTGAAAGAGATTAACTCTACCTTCATTGCTTTGATCCCTAAAGTTACTACTCCTTCGTCCTTTACTAATTTCAGACCCATTTATCTTTGTAATACATTATATAAAATCATTTCTAAAGCAATTCCTTTAAGAGTTGCTATTTTTATCCCAAAAATTGTTTCAGATGAACAAGGAGGTTTTGTGCCAGGTAAGGAAACATCTGAAGGTGCAGTGATGACTCATAAGGTTTTGCATTCAATTCATGATCATAAACTTTTTGCTATGTTGGTTAAATTGGATATGTTAAAAGCCTATGATAGAATGTCTTGGGACTTTTTGTTTCAAGTTCTCCTTAAGTTTGGTTTCTCATCTAAGTGGTGTAAATGGATTTCTTCTTGCATTTTTGGCTCAAGCTTTTTAGTTTTGATTAATGGTTCTCACTCTAAATTCTTCAAATCTTCTAAAGGGATAACACAAGGTGATCCTCTATCCCATTTTCTTTTCATAATATTGGCAGAAGGTTTGAGTAGATTGATTTTGAGGCAAAATTCCTTGGGAAACTGGAAGGGGATTAAAATTCCTAGAGTTCCCTTTGCTATTACTCATGCTTTATTTGCAAATGATACTTTGTTGTTTGGTCAACCTGTGATGTCAGAAGCTAAATTTTTGAAGGATGTAATTTCTAAGTATTGTTTAGTATCGAGTCAAAAAGTAAATCAGGAGAAATCTAAAATATTTTTCTTTTTTACATCTTCATTAGTTCAAGAAAGGGTTGCAAAATTTCTAGGTTTTAAAGTGGATGTCCTCCCTTCTAGATATTTGGGAATTCCTCTATTCTCGGGGTTAGTTAAAAACATGTTTTGGGATAAAATTATTAAAAGTTTGAAGTCCAAAATTTCTTCTTGGAAAGGTAAATGGTTAACGTTGGGTGGAAAAATTATTATGATTAAAATAGTTTTATTGATAGTGCCTGTGTATATGCTTTCATTGCTTATGGTGCCCAAGTCCATCCTTTCTTGCATCGTTAATATTTTGAGGAAGTTCTTGTGGAATGGCTCTAACCTGAATGGGAGAAAGATCCTTCTAATCTCCTGGGACAAAATTTGTATTCTAAAGTAGAAAGGAGGAACTGGGATCCATAACATTGAAGTACACAATAAGGCTCTTGGAGCCAAATTGGTTTGGAATTTATATGAAAAGCTAGATTCTAAATGGGGAAAAATTATGTTTGCTAAATTTCTAGATTCATCTTCACCTGAAATAATCTTTACTATTCTTAATCCAAAGGCAAGTTCTCATATTTGGAATTTTTTGTTAAAATGTAGAGAGGTGATTTCCCCTTTTCTATCTTGGGTTATTCATGATGGAAATTTAGCCCTCTTTTGGGATGATTCTTGGAATAGTCATCATCCTTTGTCAAAAATAGAAGGCCTTCAAGAAATTAAACTATTCTTGTGCCAAGCTTGGGGAACAAAAGTTAAAGATTATATTGTAGTTGATTATAATTTGGTTATTAATAAAGTTATGTGGAGAAATTTTGATGACTTTCTGATTCCCCAAGAACAGAAGGTCTTGCTTAGGAATATCTTGAAGGAGAGAAGAATTTTTATCTTAGGAGGAAGGGATAAACTCATTTGGGTCCCCTCAAAGTCTGGTCATTATACAGTCAAGCAAGGATATCTAAGTATCATTAGTAAGGATTCTTATTCAGCTATTGATTGGCCTTATAAGCTTTGTTGGAGTGGTCCTTGCCTACCTAAAGGAGGGGCTTTTACCTGATTAGCCTTGAATTATAGAATCCTTACTAGTGATAGGTTAGTCAGGCTTGGGGTTGCTAGTTCTTTCTTTTGCTCTTTTTGTTTTGAAGTTGAGGAAATAGTGGATCATTTACTGCTAAATTGTCATCTGTCTTCAAAAGTTTGGTATTGGCTTCTCTCAAAATTGTATTGGCAAGGCCCCCTTCCTCTTTCTCTCCTTCAAGTCTTCCAAAGCTAGCCTATCTTATTCACAAATTCTACCTTTTTTACATTGTGGTTGGTCTCGCTGAGTATTGTGATCTGGATTCTGTGGTTAGAAAGAAATAGCAAAATTTTTAAGAAAATTAACAATTCTTTTGTTGTAATTATTGGAAAAATTGAGAAAATGATTTCAGAAGTAGTCTCAGCTTCGCTACTTTCTAGAAAGGTAGGTTCTTTAGTTTTTACTTCTTGGGATGAACTAATGTTAAAAAGTTGGAAGTTACTTTTAAGTTTGCCTAACTCAAACTGCTTTAGTATTGATAACAAGATGGATAGGTCCTCCATTAAATGGATCCCTCCACCTATGTCTTTTGTAAAACTAAATTTTGATGGTGCAAGCAGAGGTAATCCTGGTATTTGTAGTGCTGGTTGTGTTTTGAGAGGTCATAATGGTTTAGTTCTAAGATCTTTGTCAGTTAAGCTTGGTTTGTGTTCAAACAATGAGGCAGAGGCATTAGCATTAATAGCTGGTCTAAATCTAGCATTAAAACGTGGCATTACAAATATTATTGTGGAAGGGGATTCATTGAATATTATAAGAGATTTTTCTATTAAATCATCACCTAGCTGGAAAATTGATTATATTTTAAAAATTGGAAGGAATTTGCTTGATCAGTTTCAATCTTTTAAAATAGTCCATACATACAGGGAAGACAATTTATTAGCAGATTTTTTTAGCTAATTATGCTTTTTGCAGTGATGAGTCTTCTAAGGAATGGGATTCTAATTCCTTTTTGTTGATCCCCGAAGTTAATAGAAATTTGGATAAGGAAAGACCTAACTAACTTGGCTTGCATAAGTTGTAGTATTTAGTGGAAAAGATTCATTATTAAAAGTATTTTGTGCTAAAGCTAGAATCACCTCTATTTTGCAGCTCTGTTCTGATAGTTGACATTGTCCCATGGTCTAAGGGTAGTTTCATCTAGTGTGTAGTACTTTGGTTTTAATTTTGCATGCAGGGTGGCAATTCTCGCTTAATGGTATATCTGTCAGGAATGATTTTATTCATTGAATTTGAAGTAACTATCCTCTATATCCTTGTTTTTTGGGACAATATTTGCATTATTTTGTAAGTTTTACATTTGCTTTGCTTCATTCTCCTAATTTGGTTTATTTTCAAGATTCAAAGTATTATGTTCTAGTATGGGCTCCGTTCAGTGAAACAAAAGAATTCTCTTGCCAATCCAAAATTGGGAACGACCCTCTCTAGGTCTCCTAAACCTGAATACTATGCATGAAGTTTTTAAGATATACGAGGATGCTATTGAAAGAGCCATTACTCAGGTCTGTGGTCTGCAAGTTTTACATTTTCCTAGAACTATATATTCGTCCCAAGCAGTGTCGCATTTCCTTTCTACCACTGGATTTTTTACAAAGCTTTGATCTGGTAAGGAATTTGGGTCTTATGTTTGTCCAAGATGTTCATTTTCCTATGGATACTTTTAATGAAGTTATAGAGGAATACAATTTGTATTCAGGTTCTACTCTTATGGGTGGTTTGTTCGACCACAGTGACCTCTTCCACCATCCTGCGCTTCATTGCCTCTTCAATGCAATGTAACATGGCCTTCAAAACAATTGTGTTTTGTCCTTTCAAAATCCTATCCATTGTCATAGGTGAGAGCTGGGGAGACAATTGGCAGATGATGCTACAAAGGTGTTTAATGCTTTGACTTTTCTTTTGCATTACATTCCTCCTCCTCCACCTCTTCCCCCTTAGCCGGTAGAAGAGGAGGCTCGTCATTTGTAGGGTTTTGTTGTTGAAGAATTATAGGAGGATAACTAATAGTTACTATCCTTTGTAGGAATTTTTTGTTTTTGTTATATTTTGACTGTATCAGGTGTATAGTTTGTAATAGTGCTGTTTTGTCAAATAAGTCAACCATGTAAGGTTTATGGTCACAGACTTTTCTTGGGCAGAATCATCTTTTTGAGTCACTTTTGTATTGATAATGTTTTAAAAGGCTACGACCAGAGGTTTTCTTCACCTGATTCTTTCCTGCCGGTATGCCTTATTGAATCAGGCATTTTTGTAATTTTTATTATAATTAATATAATTTCAGTGGCTTTGCCACTTTTTCTAAAAATAAAATAAAATAAAATAGATTACAAATTGGAATGAAATGCACCCAAATTATGAAAATATTTAGACTACAAGCTTATTAGAATAGTTACTAAAAATTTTAATATACGAATTTTTTAGCTTTTAAATAAGAAAAGTTTGAACCAAAAGACTAGGGTTAAAAAAGTAAGATCCTAAAACAAGTCTAAGAGATCCAAACAAAACATGAGTGATTTCTGGAACTCAAATCAAACAACCATGATATGAATGATTTGTGTAATGTTGAAAGGTAAGAGCATTTGCAAAGAAAAAGATAAGAATATTATGTTGACAAATACTATTCTTACGTGTACAAGTATTAGGGTGGCAATGTACATGCATTGGAATACTTCATACTATATGTTTTTCTTATGATGTCTTTAAATAGTTACTCCATATCAAATGGTTTTATCTATTAATATAAATTTGGGAATTAATATCGTACCAATCAAATGATTTGAAATGACCCAATCCCAACCTTAACCCTAACACTAACTCAAGTGTCAAAATTAGGGTTAGGGTTAGAATTAGTGGTATACTAGCATATCTATATTTTAAAAATATATCTAAAATACACTAAGAGATATCCTTCTCAAGGCGTCTATTCTACCTTTGTGTGGTAAATTAATTAGAAAAGAGTTGCGTATTCAACCTATATGTGGTAAATTGATTAGAAAATAGGCGCCTCGAGAAGGATATCTCTTAGTGTATTTTAGATATATATTTTTAAATATAGATATGCTAGTTTTTAAAACACTGAGATTATAAATTATGACAAGATGACTTTCATGTAGTCTAGAATACATGCTCTTCATTTTGGCATATATTTGTGTCCTAGTTATCACTGTCAAAGAAAACCTACTTTACTAGGGTAATTCATTTTTTTTTATAGAAATTGACATGTGACGGCCCCTATTAATATTAAGGGGGATTGTTAGAACATAATGTTATTAGGGTTCATACCATTATAGCATTTATATATTGTTCTAATGTAAGGTTATAGAACCTTATGTTATAAAGTATATACCATTTTTAATACTAAATAATGTAATATCTATTAGATTATTAATTATTTACAAATAGTTGCTTTGAAAAGGTGTGAATAATACCCCTTCAGGTATTTTTTCACCCATTTTCCTATATTTAAGGAGGTTCTCTCTCATTTGAGAGAAAAGGAAATTTGGAGATTTATAGTGAATTATTTCACTATGCATAGGAGGTATTATTGGCCTTGTGGAAGTATGTAGAGGAGTATAACCGTAAGTTAAGTCTATTTCTTAATAGACTATTTTTTGTAAGTGTTTTAATAAAACAATGCTTTATGGGGTAGTTTACCCAAAAGGGTTTTCCCCGCATATATCTTGTGTAATGTGTCAAACTCATGCTTGTATTTATATATATTTTATTTTTGTCTATAATGATTAGTATCCCAAAATCCTAATTTCTAACACCCTTGCCTAGAAAAAACACTCATATACCAAATGTTGGGAATTCAATCATTGATATAGTTGACTGATAGAATGGGATTTTAGAACACATTAAGAATATATGATCAAATATAGTTATGTTTATTACATAATTCAATTAAAAAACATTAAAGAAAGAACATGAAGTAATACATAAGTCATAGACATACATGAGATAGAGATTACATGTGAAATCCTTATGGAAAAAACCCACTAGAAAAAGGACATTAACAATTGTACTATTCAAGAAAGATACATCCAATACAATAGGTTTCTTTAACATGTTTTTAATCTATATAACATAGTGTACAACCTCCAACTAGGATACTGCACCTCTAGGATACAATTAATAAGACCAATCCCACTCTAACCAACCTTGGCACATCTGTATGAGTAGATAGATATAGCCATTCATGGAATACCAAACATCTAACTATCTAATTACAACGTAGAATATCAAATCACACAATTATCTCATGACTGTATGATAATGTTAGCATGTCATACATTAAATGTAACATGACCTGTCCATATGAATGAGAACCACACATAATAAACCACTACAACTCACTATTGGTCAAAGACTATTGACTCATATTTCCTAAACCATGCACATGTCTTGGTGCACTATAGCCAAGCACTATCCATGTCTTGTGGTAGTAGAGAAAAACACTTAATTGATCCTATCTATACTTGCAGTAACTACATACAACCTTGATAATATTACCATGCCTCTAGGCATCATCACATGTATTCCAACAATGTTGCAAATGCTCTTGCACTGTCATACACACTGCTAGTGACATATCTATCATTATGTAGTTATGAGTTCTCAAAATGACTTGTGGTTGGGAACATGTCAACATTGGACTAAGATAAACCTCCATGCTAAACTACAACACAACTTGAAACTCATAGAAAACTTCTACAATGCATACCATAATTACTTATAAATCTATGACCAAATAACTATTAATATGAACTTAGAGTAAAGTTCAACAACTTCCACCATTGGAAATTATACCAAGAAGTTTCTACAAGTGAATAGCACACTAAAGGTCCAACACCTACACCCCTAATTTGAATCATGCTAGGGGTTGGATATTTTTATTAGATGTAGTTTTGATATAATGTTATAGAGATTGCATCATTGGTTGTAATATACTATGCTTCATCTATCTTGTGTTGTGTAATACACCTAATGTTTTATTGAGTGTGCAAGCATAGGTTTTCCCCAACAGTGATAAATTAGAGACAATTAGCTTGGGTAAAAGTGTTGTGTTTTATTAAGTGTTGCATCCCAACTCATCTAATGAGTTGGAAAACTAACCATCCCAATCATCTTATGTGTATCTTCCTATCCCACACAAATCAGGGTCAACCTTTCTCAAGGAACCCAAAAACTAGGAAAAGAGTGGTTTTCCCCAAAAACATGCTTCCTAATGTACATAAAAATTAAAACCTATGAGATAATTCATTACTCCAAATATCATGCACTTTTCAAAAAACTTAAATTCTAATAAAATACACAAAAAAAATTCAAACTATCCAAGGTTTGCCATTAATGGATCTTGAAGCATCCTTCCCAAAATCCATCCTTATATTTTTTTTAACTCAAAATTTCAAAACTCAAAAGAGACCCCTTTGTTCCCAATTTGTCTAATAGCACTCTTTTCAAAACACATAAAATTTTCAAAAAGGTTTATGTGGGTTAAATAGACAAATACATGTCATTTTCATGAAAATAAAAAATTCATTTAAATTAAAATTGTAAGAATACCTTCTTATTCTATTTCCACCCAAAAACACACTTTTCAAATCACCTTTCATTTTCAGTAAAATTTTTCAGGGTTTGGGTAGGAAAATCAATCTTCCAAAAATGAATTCCTACAACTAAAAATTTGAAATAAAAATTCAAATAACAAACCAAATGGAGAAATACCTCAATCAATCTAAAGGTAATGGCAAGGTGAATCTTTTCCCCTCTACAAGCAAATTGATCTAGCCAAGCAATCTCTAAGCATATCCAATTCAATTTTCCAAGGAAGGGTTTGAAAAATATCCATTTCAACCATTTTTCTCTCCAACATAACATAATGAAATAATGAAATCCTTTTTTAATATAAGACCCTTTTTTCTCTAGTTTGAAATTGACTTAACCTTTCATTCTTTCCCAAATCCAATTCATTTAATACAAAATATTTCAAATAAATATTTCTGACAAAATAGAATCTAATCTATATCCGAACACATGATAATTACAACATCACACCTTTCACATTCAAATCTATCACCACAAATTAAATAGTTCCTTTCAACATAATCATGATATTTATAACTTACTAAAATAATTCTAATAACCAAGTTAGAATGAACTTCACCCAAACACAATATTTTTGAAACAAAATTAAATAAATACAATTCCTTTCCATAATTAAATACTTCTACAACTCAAATAAATCAATTAATGATTTTCTTCTACACTAGGAATATATAGCACAAAATAATGATTTCCAAGGCACTAATAATAATTTTGCACATACCAAGCAAACACACAATCACACAAGTAATAAATAAACACTTTTATCATTTCTCAAAATTAACTATTTCAGAAGGCTAATAAACCTTGACACATCAATTAGTCACAAAAGCAATAAGTTAAAATCACCCAAGAAGACACACTCACAGCTCTAACACAAGGGGATCCAGAATCGCAATTGACTTGGATATGGTTTTCACAAGTTTTGACAACACAAGGACAAAGGTGAAATGGCCAAGTGTCCCATGTCAAAATTCTCCACATTTTACTCATTGGTAAGACACTTATAATTTTCCTACACACTCAATCAAATTTTACGCACATCTTCCCAATATTTAACCAAACCTTAAGCAAATGATAATTTTTTTTTAAATATAATGTGCCTTGTAAACTTTTTAACGTGACCGGTGACACTAGTGCAACACGCCCTCTGGCTCCACGTGAATGCTTTTTCTTGGAGCAATGAACTGGTGAGACCACAACACAAGGGACCTCATCCCCTAGTAAGAACACTTCAAACCCATGAGCTTGTTGGCCCAACGAAGGTGTAAAGCCTACGAGCTCGTTGGCCCAGCAGGGATTTGAACTCTAGTGGCCGCCACTACAACCAAGCGACTTAACCATCAAACCACTCCCTTATCGATAGTTAGGGATCATGGGATTAAGTGAAAGATAAAATTACATAAATAAATCATAACTATTTAATATGCATATTTCAATTAAATCATCCATCCAATAAAAATGACCAAGGTGTAATTAATCATATATAAGCATAACACTTGAAGAGACTACGTCTACCTACCAACATATCATTTAAAAGAAAATAGTGAAACTGAAGCATCGTAATAATCTAGCATTCAAGCCATTAAGGGCATGGTTGGGTGTTCAAGTCGCTTGGTTGTAGTGGCAAACACCAAGGTTCAAATCCCAAAGTGTTCGTGCTTGGGGATGAGGTCCCCCATGTTGTGGTCTCACCAGTTCATAGCTTTGGTCAAAAGTGTTTATTGAGAAAAGAAATATCTAGCATTCAAAGAAACAACATATGCATCGCATAAGGCATAGTCAAAAATCTAACTTCATAACATAACCTCATCAAAAATGCCTAATGGTCATACAAAACATCTCCCAAAGCATCTATACTACACCATCATAACACATTGATGGCAAAACAAACTCATTGGTAACATTGGTGAAACAACACATAATCAAAAGAATCACATCATGCACTACAAAAACATTCAATACGACATATCTCATATGAATCGAAAGGTACAACATGTAAACACTAGGGCGGGATTACAATTATTACTAACAACATGAAAAATGGTGTAAGAACCATAACATAAAGGTTTAATCATCTAATGTGGCCCCTTGAATGAATTCTTTTAAACATGCAATTGGACTTTGTCACCAACCTAAAATGTGTGAGGTGCGCAATGAGTGTCATGGCACCCAAGTATATTCTATTACTAGAAGGTAAGAATTTGTTGAAACTATTGGTGTGCATGCTCAATGTGCCACAAAAGAATTTATGACTTGTTGACTTCCTATCCCTATGTGTGTGACTCCATTATGGATGGTGCGCATTAAGATATGTTGAGGGGTGTCACAAGTTGGAACCCAAGACATGTTTAGAAAGGACTATACCCTATATAACTATGAATAGATCTATTATAGGCATATTTTATATAGAGGATGTTGTCATCCCAAGTGTATGGGTGCACATTATTGTAGATGTATAGTGGTTGCACAAGACTATGATTGACCACCTCTATTTAGTCATTTGTATATAGATGGAAGGTTGTATATTGATTTAGTTATGTATCTAGCATGGTCCACAAAGTTCCATAAATGACTGATAAACTAAGGATTATGGTAAAACACAATGGGTGTTGGTAAGCCAAAATGAGCCCAAACATGGGTGAAAAAGGCATAAGCATTCAACATTGTGAGTATTTTCTTGTACATGATCATAATGACCATCTTAGAAAATATGTATACTAAAACAAACACTAAGTCATGATGGTGCTTGGTTGTAGGTAAACTGCTCAAGGAATCCATGCTAATAAATCCTTGAGGCCCTATTGAAAATGAGAGAGGGATGTAGAGTCTAATCTTCCTATATGTAGGATTTGTGATGCTATAAGGAATACAAGGATTTATATGGTTCTTAAGGCCTATGATCATGTAAGGCATGTATAAGTGTTTTTGAAGCATCACTAGTGTCTTGGTAACACCAAAGTGTTTAGTTATTTTAGTGTAGTGTGCTTTAAAGATGAGTCACTAGAGTGGTGTTCCATCTAGAACACAAAGATGTCCAAGTTTACAATGAAGATGTAGAACTCATTATTTTTTCCTTGTGAAAGCTCAATTTAGGTCTATGTGAAGTCTAAATCTACTAGGTAGAGAGATTCCCAATCAGAGAAGTTGCGACCACATGTAAAATCCTCTCAAACCATCACAAAAGTAAATAAAGTAAATAAGGAAAATAATCCATTTAAATACAATGAGCATCAAGTATCGAAAGTAAAATGATGTAATCAATCCACTTAATTAGAATATAAAAGATAAAATGATGTAATTAATCTACTTAATTACAATATCACAAGTAAAAAGATAATCTCACCAATATAAATCAATAAAAGTCATTAAATCTTACAAAAGTCTCATGCTCAATCTAGGTGAAAGCACTATAAAGTAATATACAAAGTCCATTGGCATTCATGCCATAATACATCCAAATACAAGTTACAATGATCAAGTACAACTTGATTATAAATAAATCAACACACTCTCCAATCACCACAAACCAAGTGGTTCTCTTGCGAGCCGAGAGATGGGAACATGGCTCAGGCACTTTTTTGCCTAACCATGAAGCAATTACACTTCCCCGGATCCCTTTATGACATGAAGGAAACCCAGGCCTACATGAAATGTCTAGCTACTTGGAACAACTAGCAGGTGGGAACACCCAATGCAACCTGATGTCTTATTGTGCAATTCTAAATAATGAAATGTAGATTGTCTCACAATAGTATGTGGCAGAGATATATATCAATAAGTTTGCTAGACAAAATAATCATCTTTTTCAATGATAAATCATTTAGATCTAAATCTTTAAGACACAATAACCTAGTTCAATTGTCAAAAAGAAGAAAATCCATCTCTGATAATCCACATTCAACATCCTAGCCCAGAAAGTAACCCAAACTAATTCCTAGATAAAAATCTACTTATTTCCCCAAGAAACAAGTCAAAAGGATAAAATAAATATAGAGAAAAAATATCAACCCATTTCACCTTTAAACCATTTGTAAATTCACTTTCTAAAGAAACAACCATGAAAAACACATTTTCAAGCAATAATTCATCATTTGTCCATACAATTGCATCTATAAGGCTATTAAATTAGTTTCATTTCCTAGTTCATAATTCATTCAAATTTTCATAATATATTAAGTTTCCTATGTCATTCAAATCAAGTATATCAATTCTCTTCAATAAGTTTTAATAAGATAATGATATTTATATCTCAGAATTTGCTTCATCACACTAACATATGAAGAAAAGATAATTTTAACATCTAATCCATTCATTCAAATATTCATAAAGTAATAGGTTTTGTAAATAATTTAACAGTCTTACTGTCGCAGCTATGATAGGATCTGCAAAAGGTCACAAACAAGTTACTGTTGCACCTGCGATAGGAATTGCAAAAAGGTCTAATTTCATAAGGAAGTTATTGTCAAACTAGCGACAGTAATTAAATGGGTCTGAAATAACATTAAGACAATTAAACATAGATGCAATATGAACTTTGAATCAAAATATAAAACTTGTTGTTAGTGTTTACAGCAAAATATAGATCTTCTTAAAAAGATTTGAAATTAACATAAAGCCCTAAAAATCTATATTCAGTGTAACAGAAAGATAATGATAAGACTATAAAAACCACACAAAATATAAATGTTACCAAAATATTAAGAATGTGGTTGCTCAAGATTTTTTGTATAACTCCAATGTTAATTTTTGCCGGGGGTCTGAAAATGGAAAATGAGATAGGTTTTATAAAAAGTTGGTGAAAATTAGTTTGGGTAGTTAAACAAATTTTTGGTTTGGTGAACGGTAAGGTAGGTATATTGATGGGTTTAGGTAAATTAACGAGTTTTGGGTTAGGTTTGTAAATAATAAATTAAAGTATTAATTTTAATTTATTATTTATCGGAGAGTTAAAAGATGAAAAGGATTTAATTAATGGATTAAATAATAAATTAAATTTATTAATTTAATTTATTATTTGTGGGAAAAGTTTAAGGAAAAGTTAATTAATTAATTAAAATTAATTAAAATTCCTAGGATTATAATGGTCAATTTTTTATGTCTACATTTTGCCCCTCTTTGAGACGATGTTGCGAAGTGATGTCATTTCAAAGAAGATCAAAACATAGGGTTTAGATTCAGATCTTGGGTAGGCTGGGGCTTATATGGGGCTCATAAAAATGATATATGGGGCTCATAAAAATGAAGCATTGGTAGATAATGCCCCCTCAAGAGGATATGTAGGGACGAAGGAGACGGATAGGCTCTTGAAAAAGGAAACGGAGGGAAAGATGATGGAGTTATGCTGATTAATCTTTAAGCAACCTGATGTTTGATATAGCACCTGACATTATGCACCAAGGTATAAAGACCAGGGTGACGAGGTGTCAAATGCAGAAAGGAGTAAAGTCGCAAGCAAGCATATGCCCAATGGCACCATGATATGAAAGACCATGATGACGGTGTGACAGGTATGTTGCCAGGACCAATAACAAACATAAAACAACAATGAGTTAATACACACAAACAAAACAAGCAAAATATGCATACACAATGTTGCCCATAGACATAAAAGCAAAAGAAGGACCAAAAGACTTAATCATGATAGAAGTAAGATAGGCAGTAAGATCTCAAGCCAAAGACTAACATGATAAATAGATAAGTGTCATGTTGTGGGAATGATATATCCCTGGATAAGATAAGGTAAATAAAGGATGGTTTGCCCTGGGGGATCTACAACTTAGTTATTGCAATCAAGATCAAATCACTAGGTGTTAAGTTCCACAATTTAGTCTAAGAGTTTCAAAGTGTTTTTGAGATATGGCTTGGAATGTACGAGTGTCAAAAATTGGTTTGTGTTTGTTTTGTTTGAAATTTTGTGTTTGCATGAAGTGAAATGATTGGATGGAGGGGAAGAATGAGGATACAGTGCTGAAAACTTTATTATGGGATTGCATGAGACTAGAAAGGTAGACAAACTCAAGAGTCTATTATGAGGAACTCAAAGGTACCAAGACTCATAGACCTACACAGGTGGACAAAAGAATACTAGGATGAGAGCAGGTGAAGGAATGGGAAAGGACTAATGGAAAGACTAGTGATAACAGAATGTAGAATAGATGGCAAGACAATGCAATATGACTAGATGATACTGAGTAGATGTGTATGGTAAGATATGGATGGGAGTGGAAGGGAGGACATATTTTATTATGGAAGGGAGATGGATGATGGCGAGATGGATGATGTGAAAAAGCTACCTAAAGGATGGTGGGGATAGCTTGAATTCTACACATGGCGCCTGCGAATAGGTTTTCACCATGGTACTTATCCAGGGCGTCACCAAAGTGGTTTTCACATTGGACCAAATGATTTTTTTTTTGCTATTTTGATTTTTTTTTTTGGTAACTAGGATACTCTGAGTCAGGTATAGAACTGTTTGAGATGGGCTATGTTGATAGGCTCTTCCAAAGGTTGACCTTCCGAAGTGGAAAGTTGGTAAGCTCCTGATCCATAGCTCTTGGTTACGACAAAAGGTCCCAACCAGTTACGTTCAAACTTCACTTTCTTTGCACGATCAGCCAGATTTCTTTGATTTTCTAGTAGAACAAGATCTCCAAGCTCAAATTTACGAGGCTTCATTTTTTTGTTGTAACCTCAGCGTAGGCAATTTTGATAAGCTTTCAGATGATTAAGAGCTATAAGTCACTTCTCGTCCAACAATTCAAGCTCTTGTAATCTTGACATCTGATACTCTTCATCTAAAATCAAGTGTTGTAATGATACTCGCAAGGAGGGGAGCTTGATCTCAATGGGTAAAATAGCTTCTGAACCATATACCAAGGAATATGGTGTAGCACCAGTAGGAGTATGAATACTAGTTCGATAAGCCCAAAGAATAGGATGAAGTTGTAAATGCCAATCACGGCCAGCCTCGTTTACCGTTTTCTTCGAGATTTTCAAAAGAGTCTTATTAGTTGCTTCATCTTGGCCATTACTTTGTGGATAATAGGGGGTCGAAAAGTGATGTTCGATTTTGAATTTATTGCAAAGCTCTTTGACATCTTGATTCTTAAATGAGCGACCATTATCTGTGACTATGGCTTGAGGAATACCATAGCGGCAAATGATATAGTGGAAGATGAACTTAGATATTTTCTTTCCTGTAGTGTAAGCAAGAGGAATTGCTTCAACCCATTTAGTGAAGTACTCGGTAGCAGTGATAATAAATTTATGACTATCTGAGGAGGATGGATGTATTTTTCCAATGAGATCAAGCCCCCATTGTGAGAATGGCCACAGAGTAGTGATACTTTGCAGTTCTTGTGCTGGTACATGAATTAGATCACTATGTTGCTGACATGGTACACATTTCTTGACAAAATCATGCGCATCCTGCTCCATAGTAGGTCAGTAGTACCCTGTGCGAAGCAATTTCTTGACTAAGGATGAACCACCAGAATAAGCACCGCATACGCCTTCGTGTATCTCATGCAAGGTAGTTTGGGCTTCTTCCGAGTTAAGACATTTAAGCAAAACACCATCTAGTGACCTTCTATAAAGCATATCATCGAGGAGGACATATTGGGAAGAACGATGAATGAAGGAGCGATGTTGGGATTTGGAAAGATTTGGTGGAATGATTTGGCTATGAAGGTAGTGGTAGATCTCATTGAACCAAGTGGAGTTAGGACCAACAATATCACATACCAACTCTGATTTTGGGATATCAAAAGCTGGTATAAACAACTGTTCTATTAGGAATTCAATTTTGTGATCATTCCCAGGTATGTCTATGATTGAACCAATTATGGCCATAGCATCAGCAGCTTTATTGTGAAGCCTTGAAATCTATTCAAATGTGATCCTGTTGAAATTTGTTTTGAATGTATCCGCTAGTTTCTTGTATGGCTTTAACTTTTCATCCTTTGTCTGATATTCGTTGTTTACTTGCTTGATCACTAGTTGAGAATCCCCATGAACTTGTAAGTCTTTGATATTCCAGGTTATAGCCAATTTCAATCCTTTGATTAGTGCTTCATATTTGGCGATGTTGTTTGTACATGGAAATTGAATGTGAAATTATTTTGGTATATAATCGCCTTGAGGTGTAACAAAGAGTATTCCAGCTCCAGAGCCACGTTGGGTATGAGAACGATCAAAATATAATTGCCAAGAGGGAACAGTTTCTATGTCCAAGATTGATTCATTAGGAAATTCTATTACCATTGGATGATCTAATTCGATAGGTGCTTCTACCAATTGATCTGCTATTATTTGTCCTTTTATAGCTTTTCTATCAACATACTCAATGTCAAATTCACTAAGCATCATCACCCATTTTGCCATACGTACAGTCAGGGCTTCTCTAGATAGTAGATATTTGAGAGGATCAATCTTTGATATAAGCTTAGTTTGATGACTCAACATGTAGTGCCTAAGCTTTTGTGATGCAAAGACAACCACGAGACATGCCTTTTCAATAGGTGAATAATTTACTTCATAGCCCACCAAAGTTCTACTAATATAATAGATTGCTCGTTCTTTATCACTATCATCATTTTGTACTAACAAAGCCCCTAATGCTGCTGATGTTGTTGAGATGTATAAAATAAGGGGTTTTCCATGAATAGGTGGTGCTAACACAGGAGGAGATCCCATGTACTCTTTAAGTTTAGCAAATGCTTCTTGGCAGTTTTGATCCCAAATAAATTGTGTTTTTCTTCAACAAGTGAGTAAATGGTTGACACTTGTCGGCAAGCTGAGCGATAAACCTCCGTATGGATTGTAATTTTCCTTGCAAAGATCTGAGTTGTTTTAGATTTTGAGGAGGCATTTCCATTATAGCTTTGACTTTTGTTGGATCAACTTCAATTCCTCTTTTGGACACGATATAACCTAAGAGTTTTCCAGATGTTACTCCAAATACACACTTCTTAGGATTTAGTCTGACATTGTACTTTTCAAGACGATCAAAAATGTTTTCCAAAACATATAGGTGACCCTCTCTAGTTTTTGATTTGGCAAGTATGTCATCTACATAATCTTCCATTTGTTTATGAAGCATATCATGAAAGATAACAGTCATTACTCTTTGATATGTGGCTCTGACATTTTTTAGACCAAAAGGCATGACAAGCCAACAATATGTTCCCCAAACACAAATGAAAGAAGTTTTATGTTGATCTTCTTTAGCTATTCTAATTTGGTTATATCCAGAAAATCCATCCATCAATGATAACATCTCATGTCCTGCTATTAGATCCACTATGATATCAATGTTTGGTAACGGAAAATCATCTTTCAGAAAAGCTTTGTTGATGTCTCTAAAATCATTACAAACTCTGATGGTTCCATTTGGCCTGGCTATAGGTACAATGTTTGAGATCCACTCAGGATAATCTATCGGTTTGATGAAACCAACTGCCAAGAGTTTTTCTAACTTTGCTTTAACCATTAGGGCAATTTTGGGATGCATCTTTCTCAATTTTTGTTTGACTGGTTTTGTTCCTAGATGGACTATTAAATGATGTACTATCAGTGATGGATCTAATCCTGGCATATGTGCATTGGACCAAGCAAAATTGATTTCTCATTTTCTGAAGAAAGAATTGAAGTCTCGAGTTTCAAATTCTGATAATGATTTTGCTGCATATGTGATCTTGGGATCTTCTGTAGTTCCAAGATTCATCTCTTGTGTCTATTCTATGAGTATAGCGGACTTTTCTTGGTGTGCCCCCACTTTGGGAAGGTTAAATTCCTCATCCTCTAGCACCTTAGAGAGGTTTTCACCAGTGGATACATCTTTTATTTTTATTTTTGCATCGTCTGAAAGTGCCACAAAGTGGTTTTCACCAGGGGACGTTATTTTTATATTTTCATTTTTCTGACTAAGGAATTTAACAGATTCGCCAAAGTAGGCATCGGAGTGTAGTTCAATAGTGTAACCAATCTTGTGATCTCTGATAGGTAGATGAGTACGAAGTCCCAGAAATTCACCAATAGCCTCATCATTTTAAAAGACATCAAGCACAGGATGTCCTTGTTGGTCCTAGTCAATGAGATGAAGTGGATGGGGTGGAAGAGGATGATGGTTGATCAAAGGAATAAGTGATGGTATAGATGGAATTATCCTCGAAGACATCGGCGACCACTTCAAAATGATCTATGAAAGTGTCTTGATTAAATGACTCAACTATGGGAAAAGCTTTCGCCACTTCGTCTAAGATAAACTCAACATCGGGTGACTCACGCTTAGTGGATCCAAACCCTAGCCCAGTATGCTTAGGTCGGTGATGAAACTCTAAAGGCTCTAAGATTCCTTATTGTTGTTGCCCAAGCTGACCTTCTGTATAGCCCAACTTTTTAATGATAGGATAACCTCTGTGATATATACTCAATGGCAATTGTCTCTATTCATCTTCGTCACTATAGAGCCATTTAGAGATGTCATCATCAATGGTTTCTTGACTCATTTGCCCCCAATATTTGAAATGTTTCAACTGTGGATGAGTAACCAAGACATGATTAATCTAACGAGGTCGCCCATAGCTCTTAGGTGAAAGAGGAAGTTCATTGATATGAAATAGAGTGTACTCCCCCATGCCCGTAGCACTGATCTTAGCCTTGATCTCTGATCGGGAAGTGGATGGTGTGGATGAGGAAGATGGGGTGAGGGTGGATGGGTCAATGTAGTTGGATGATGGTTGGGCAACTTCATTAGTTGGGCAATAATTTTGATGTTGATAGGGGCCCTCCAATCGTCTACAATATTGAAATGGGCGAGGGTCTGCTTGTATGGTAATCTCACGATCATTAAAGGGGAATTTTATGCATTGGTGGTATGTGCAAGGGATGGCTCTCATGGCATGAATCCAGGGACGCCCTAGGAGAATGTTATACGGGAGATCAAGATCTAAGACCTCACATGTAGTTTCCATTGTAATAGGGCCAACCTTGATTGGGAGTCTAATTGTACCTGCCGATTTTCTTTCTCCATCATCATAAGCTTTGATCATAATTTGATATTTCTCATCAATGTTCTCATCAGAGTATCCCAATTGTTTTATTAATTTGAGGGTACATAAATTCAAAGCTGATCCACCATCTATTAGGACTCGTTTCACGAAATGTTCATTGACAATAACTTCTAGATGAAGGGCTTCGTTATGGAAGTGTTCTGGAGAGGAGTTTTCTGGCTCTGTGAAGATGAGGCGAGGAGTGGATGTAAGAGCCCCCACCATAACTTGGAATTGATCTACATCAATATCACCTGGTACGTGAGACTCTATAAGGGCTTTATCCAAGATTTGTTTGTGTTGGGGGGACATTTTTAAAAGCTCTAGGATTGAGATCTGGGTAGGTGTCTTTTTCAATTGATCCAGGATATTATATTTGGGTACATTATGGGATGAAATAGGAGGAGAATTTCCCTGAACAGTTATACGACCTCTTCGTGTAGTCACATCACACTCAGGAGTTCTACCTCTAATAGTTATAACATTGACATGAGGATATGAAACTTCAATACGACCAACTAAGCTGTGATTACTATAGTCATAATGAACTTCATGGTGTGATGTGTTATCAACATTATTGGCTCTATTATTTGTTTGCCTATGTGGAGGAAATGGTTCTTGGTAAGCTTTGAGTTTCTCATTGGGAGACTCATGATGTATTTGATCTATATGTATCTCTCCTTGATCAATTAAATCTTGGACGTAATGCTTCAGTCTCATGCATGAATTAGTGGCATGCCCATTGACACGGTGGTATTCACAATATCGATCTTCTCGGAACCTACGGGGTTTTGGTCGACTGTCATCATAAGGTTTACTAATGTTAGGAAGTTCAATCATGTTTGCTTGTTTAAGTTTCTGAAATATAGATTCAAGAAGTTCCGTTAAATCTGAAAATTTGCGTGGTGGTCTCAGACTTGGAAGGGTAAATTTCTTCTGTATATGTGGTGGATGATCTCGAGGTGTATTATGAGTTGATGAAGAATTTAGGACAAATGGTTTATTTTGTACATGTTGAACATGTTTTGTATCAGTGATTCCATCATTCACAATATTCTTGTTTCGATTCCAATATCAGGATTTATCATTGTTTTGGTTATTGGAATCGCGATTGTGATTGTCTTTGTAAATTTTAATGAGACCTTTGTTGATAAGAGCTGTTTCAATCATTTTGCCTTTTGTCATGATTTGCTCAAATGAATTAGAGCATTGCACTTGTAAGTGAAAAGCTAGCTCTTGATTAATATTTTGCACAAAAATTGGAACTAGTTGTTTTTTAGGAATATGACAAGGGAGTCAACTGACAATATGCCTCCATCGTTGTAGGAAAGAAGTAAGGGTTTCCCCTCCTTTTTGTTTAGTGTTATAAAGGTCTTGCATGGAGGTGTCTTGTTCAATGTTGCAGGCAAAATTTTTGACAAATTCTTCTGCTAGTTGTTCAAAAGATGTGATGTTTCCTAGGAGATGTGAGAATCATTCAAGGGCTAAGCCAACCAAACTTTTAGGAAAAAGTCTCATTTAGTATGTAGGTTCGTGTCAAAATTCCATGCATGCGATACAAAATTCATGAATATGATCGTGAGGGTCACCTTTTCCTTTATATTTGTCAAATTTTGGTATTTCAATGTTTGTAGGAAAAGGTACCATGATTAGAGATTTGTCAAATGGATCAGGGTATAGTTCTTCAAATGAGTATTTCTTTTGTCGAGCACTGATCCGATTATCAATGATTCGTTTGATTTCGTCTTGAATGGGTGGAGTGGTGATTGATTGATTGTGTAATTGGGTTTGGGGTGATGTTTGAGGGTGATGTTGTGACGATGATTGGGATTGTTGGACTGATTGGAGTCTCAAATTTTGTTGTAACGATTGGGAAAATTATTGTGATTGGGTGAGTTGTTGTTGTGATTGAGCGATTTGTTGTTGTAGCTGAAGGATTTGGGGATCAACGGGTTTTGAGGATGAGACATTGGTAGGGTTATAATTTCATGAAATTGAGGGTATGGAAGTAGATACCTGTGTTGGTTGAGTGTTGATGTGATGGATATGGATAGAAGAAGTTTGAGGTATGGAAACATGAGTTGCATTGGGGATTAATTGAGATGAGGGAATGTTAAAGGTCTTCGGTATAGAAGATATAGGGACAAATTGTGAGATCCCTATTGGTGAAATGGAAGGGGTTGTGAGAGATGACCCTAATGAAGGAAATGGTGAAGATGTTAGTGAAGACTGAATAGGTTGAATTACAGGGACAGATTGTGAGATTCCTAATGGTGGAATCGATGGGGGTGTAAGTGATGACCCTAATGAAGGAAATGATGAAGGTGCAAGTGATGACTGAATAGGTTGGATCATGGGAGGAGAATAGTCTAGAGGTATCCCCAATGTGTAAGTATGTGATGAGATAGACATACATGTTGAAAATGATTGATGGGAAGAGAGAGATTGGATTGTAGAAATAGAGGTATCTTGTGGTATTCCCAAGGTGAAATTTTGTGGTGATGTGATAGATGAGGTAGATTGGAACACATTTGACATAGGTGTTGAAAATGATTGATGGAGAGAGGAAGTAGCCTGAGTTTTGGCTTTAGCTTTTTCTACTTTTCTTCGTGCTTTTTCTCTCTCGTAAATATCATCAAGGACTCTAGCTCCACAATCATAAAGGTATTGCATAAAATAATCAGGATCATAATCCATGGAGAGATGAACAAGTTGTAATGTTTCAGGATCTTGTTGGAGCTGAAGTGCAATGGGATTCATTTCAGTATAATCATGTGTGGGTTTAGGAGTTTTGGGAGTACCAGGTTGGTCGGATTCATCATCTCAAACATCTACATAAATTGAAAGGTCTCCAAGTGGATCAATATGAAAATATGATGATGATCCAGTATTTTGTTGAGAAGGATTGATTTGCTCATGGATGGGCTCTTCTTCGAGGAATCCTGAGGATTAAGGTTTCCATTTTTGAGGAGTGAACTCCATATTGTTTTTCTTGGCTTGGGCACACGTAGTAACCATGAAAATAGAGGACAATTTGGAATGGTAAAAAGCTCTCAGATGGATATATATGGATGATATGAAATACTCCAAAA
The DNA here is from genome assembly GCA_027924645.1 of Cunninghamia lanceolata. Classification (NCBI taxonomy): domain Eukaryota; kingdom Viridiplantae; phylum Streptophyta; class Pinopsida; order Cupressales; family Cupressaceae; genus Cunninghamia; species Cunninghamia lanceolata. The sequence goes on from BSBN01001715.1 coordinate 8,966,347, forward strand.
GGTGGGGATAAATGATATGGATCAAGATGTAGATATGAATTGTTTGATTTAGGAAAAAAATACAGTCAAAATGATGACTCAAAGAGACTAGATGGACCTTAGGATTGGATACGGATAAGGGGCTCCTTTAAAACACTCAGGGGTACGATATGCCTAAGGAAGAAAGGAGATTAAAATGCCACCTCTACTCAAAGGAAGTCAGGGCTTATTGAGTAGGAAAGATAAGATGGCAAAGATAAACTAACTTAAGAATGGTCAGGGCCTCTTAAGCAAATGGGTCGGTATGGGATTGATTAGAAAAAGGTTTATCTCTTAATTAGATGTTGATATATGATCAATAGGATAATGGGAGCCTACTATTGAAAACAGATTTTGGGAATGGATATGGATGAATGATCAATCGAAAGAGCTTCTTATGATTCAAAGTGACAAGATTCCACTTGAGATGTGCCACGAGGATAAAAGGTTCTCAATTTTGAAAGTCAAGTTGATGATGTAGGAGACAAGTTATAATGGTGATGATGATCAGGTATGCACACACATCAATCATATAAGACACACAACTTGATTGGTTGTTTTTGATGACACCTTGATGTTTTGCAAACACTTGTAAACATGCATGATTCTAGGCTAGGAAAGGACAATACTTGTTGAGTTCCCACTTGGTTTTACCCAACCGCACCTACTTATGGTGTATAGCTCCAGGAACTTGGGGCACGGGCTCCCCCTTATAGTGCACTCACTTCTCAAGCACACCAAGTTCTAGGTCCGAGGATGCACAGATCCTGAGGTACCTTACTATCTCTGCCATAAGCCGCAAAAATATGGGACAGCTATCAGAGTTTCCTCCTGTATCAACAAGTAGAGGGTTTTTGGCCACTAAACAAAAGGGTTCTAGTGAATATTTGGGGGACCGGCACCTTACGAGCATCCAGCAAGCCACTAAAGGCTTTGACTAACCCTACTAGGAGTTTTAATATACACAAAGGTACACCTCCTTTCGAGCTAGCATTGTACAGTAAGCGCTAATACTGGTTAGACTTGGCTTTTGCCTTATCCTCAATTTATATAGTGGGCCGGACGAAAGTCGCACTTGGGGTCGCAAATGAGTTCTCCTCGGATGTGTCTTAAGAGCAGGCCCACTCTAAGGATAACAAAAGCAAGGAAACACGTTGTTTTTGATCTCCTAGATCACATGAAATGCAAGGAGAGAGCATACACAACGCCTTTGCCTCACACTCGCATGGGGTTCATTTTAATTCCAAATCCAAATATGTGGGTGGTTATACAAAATGTCGAAGGAATGCTTTTGATTCTCAAGATCGTCGAATGGTGCAAGAGAAGAGCATACGCATTCAATGACAAAATTGCAAGCCACAAGACATCGTAAACACTTGTTAATTTTAACCCTTGCTTATGATGTGATCTAATCTATAAAAAGAAGACACGCTATTTCAAGATTAGATTCTTTGACAATCGATCCTGCAAAAAATTGATTAGTAGTTTGAAAAATTTATCTTTGACAGGCGTGTAGCTGCAATGAAAAATATCAGATTGGCATGAATGATCTTGCAAAAACCACACAAAATGTTAATTGTGGGAGAAAGTATGTTTGATGCTTTAAAACAAAGTGAATGAAATGTAAATGATTATACCAGAAAATGTTTGAAATGTTTGATGAATTTATTTGTTCCATTATGTAGTTCTCTAATTCACCTTTCCAAGGCCTATAAAAATGTGAGAATCTAATGAAAAATGCAAAAGTTATGTAAGTTTAAAAAAGATAGCCTCCAAGGGCTAAAAATGGACACTCTTGTTTGTGAATTATGTTTTTTTTGGTAGTTTTCTTCTTTCAATGATCACATAAGGTAGTTATGTTCTAGGAGTTTTCACATGTCATAGAGTTTTTGCTAATCTATGCTAACATTTAAAACACCAAACTTTTGATCCCCTCCTATTAAACTGTAACGAATGATAACCCCATTTTCAACATAAAAATGGCACTTCACAACACAATGTTGAATCTGGCATTTAAAGATATGTAAACCTGCAAGACGTCAAATATTGATCATTAGAAATATATCAACATCAAGAAAAGAAACTACTGATAATAACTGTTTGTTCCCACAATATTGAATTTACATGTAATGTCATTGGATTTCAAGCTCGCTACCAAGAAATGGATATCAAGAGAAGCAACGGGTAAAACGGTTTCCACCTTGTATCTCCACAAGGTTTTTACCATTTGACAATGAAATAATTCATACTTACATAACTTAGTTAGAATGAACTTGACTCCGGATGCTTGATTACCCTAACTGAATATGCCAAACGATTCAACACAAAACTTATATGATCTAAATTTTTAGATTATCACAATGTATGCAGATGTGAGGAGAGAGAATCACGGTTAATGGTTCGTTTGTGGGGATTTTGTAGAACTATATCTATTCTAAATTGAAGTTATCTGCAAATGAATGCATACAGGAAAGAGACAGACATTGGGGAAGACACACAGAAAATTTTCCAGTGTAAATGTTTGCTTACAGTCCAAGGTTTAACAAGTACGCCAATAAGAACAACCAACAATTTTAACAAAAATGTGCATAGTAAAGATTTTTTTTCTTGACAGTGTGAGACAACTCTCCAGGCACTATAATGTTCACATATAAGAGCCACAATGACTAACACTTGTACCCCTAAAAGGTTTGAACCAAAGAAGCTGTGCTCATTCAAGATTTAAGGAATACAGGGATAGAACAACTGATGAATTTAGAAGATTTTCCGTATGAAAATAGCGAAAATAGCAGGCAATGCTTAGAAAGATCTTGGCATGAATTGTTTTACCGGATAGTGGAAATAAAGCATCTTATAAATGCAATTTTTTTATCATAGGAACTACCTTTACTCGTTGTATATATACCAAATTTGAAAACCTTTTGAATGGAGCATATGAAAGTCTATCATCTAAGGAATAAGCGGATAGCACAGCTTGAAAAGTTTAGAAATTCTCGGTTATAAACTACCAAATGCTGATAGCAACAGTTACAGAGGGCAATCTTGAAGCGCGATTAAGAAAACTGAATTCTCGATCTAACCCCAAATGGTAGTTACTCCATTGGGAAGAAGGCGCTGAGCATTTCCTATCAATACAAACTCAAATGCAACAACTGACAAGTTATCTATCTTGAATTTGAGAAGAAGACACATGATTTAGATGAAGTTCAAAATGTCATTGAGATGAAGGCACTCAACATTTCCTGTTAGTTCAAACTATGTGAATGTTAAAATCACACTCTAAACTAATCAACTACACGACTATTAGCCCTCTCTCCTGCAAACTGTTCTAAAATCAAGGAAGAGATTAGTTTCATTCCAAGATGATTGCCATGAAAATTGAGCTTCTGAGCCTCAATATCGTTCCACATGTGCATCAAAAACCTGCAAAAACTTAAGAAGAGTACTTGCAAAGCATTGGATTAAGAAGGAGGTTTCAAGTCGGGTTCACCAATGTTTACAGCAAAATATAGATCTTCTTAAAAAGATTTGAAATTAACACAAAGCCCTAAAAATCTATATTCAGTGTAACAGAAAGATAATGATAAGACTATAAAAACCACACAAAATATAAATGTTACCGAAATATTAAGAATGTGGTTGCTCAAGATTTTTTGTATAACTCCAATGTCAATTTTTGCCGGGGTCGGAAAATGGAAAATGAGATAGGTTTTATAAAAAGTTGGTGAAAATTAGTCTGGGTAGTTAAACAAATTTTTGGTTCGGTGAATAGTAAGGTAGGTATATTGATGGGTTTAGGTAAATTAACGAGTTTTGGGTTAGGTTTGTAAATAATAAATTAAAGTATTAATTTTAATTTATTATTTATCGGAGGGTTAAAAAATGAAAAGGATTTAATTAATGGATTAAATAATAAATTAAATTTATTAATTTAATTTATTATTTGTGGGAAAAGTTTAAGGAAAAGTTAATTAATTAATTAAAATTAATTAAATTTCCTAGGATTATAATGCTCAATTTTTTATGTCTACAGTTAGGGGTAGTTCAAAATTAATTTGCATTGACAAGAACTCTCAAATAAATCTAAAACCAGTGATCAGGTTACATGGCACAAGTCTGAACCACATAGAAACATAAGAACATAATTTTTAATCAGCCAAGGGAAGAAAGAAAGAAAAATAGAAGAATAAAAATAGAATAGATTTGCAAATTTAGAAACTGGCTGAGGAAGTCAAGTACATGCTGCTAGATGAAATCTACGACAAGAAAAGAGGAAGTCGATTACTTAGAAAAACTAGAAAACAATGAACAACAAGTTGCCCAACTACTTGGCAATGACAAGGTTAAAATTGAGCATGTGAAGCTCGGTTGGCGATTGAGTACTTTGGAAAACACAGGTATGAGTTTATATATTCAGCAATCAAGTAATAATTGTTTCCATATGATAAGAAAAATAGCAGGTCAAGTAGAATAAGGAGGCCAAATGCCAATAAAGAAGGTTGATTCTGGTAACAGAGAGAGGATAGTTGAAGGCAGGTGTTTTAAACCATAAGGAAACATAAAATTGGCTACCCAAAGATGCAATACAAACCAGAAAGAATAAAAACGTAGGTATGATTTTTATTATGTTTAAATAGGCATAAACAACCATTAATTATTTCAATTAAAAACTAAGAAAAGTACCCAGATAATTTGTTCTTATGTAGTGCCCCTCATTTCGGCTTTTTAATAGATTGTTAGTTATTTCTTTATAGTCATATATGATGACATATTTTAATGATGGATTTACTATTTTGGTGATTAATAATGACATTCACTTATGTTTATTATGATGACATTGTTGATGTTTATGATTAGTACATGATGCTTTTGATATGATTAGTTATGGGCTAATTGATTATGTAGATTAGTTTTATCATGTTTCATGCAACTATCTGACAATATGATATCTGGTTGATGAACTATTTAATGTAGATATTTACGATGTATTATTTAGTTGATTAGTTAATGATGTACTCATTTATTGTGGATATCTGTGATGTGCCTTGTGAAGGGATAGTGTAGTATTACTCTTGCTGAGTACCCTACTATGTTGCGATTCGCTGTCATATTGTGTTTGATTATATATATATATAACTATGTGTGTGTGTGTTTGTGTATGACACTTTGGTTTGTTGTAGGATTGCAGGTACCAAGCATCGACTCCACCTGAATTGGTAGGTTTGAGCACAACATGCCTTCATACCAATGGTTGTTGTGGACAAGAGATAACATGGGGTCCCTCAGTTTGTCAACATCCTCTATGAGGATGAGTAGTCAGTCGTGGATTTTGTCAGTCGATTAGATGGGTTTATTTATCGAGTCCTTGTTGCTCTCTGGTATGTAATCTCTGAGTTGTTGTATTGGTCTCCTATTTTATCAAGTAGATTATTATCTATTTTGTAATAAATGATATTAAATATAAGAATAATTGTCTTTAAAAGAAATTAATAACCTATGTTGTTATGTAAAGTGATGTTAATTTTGAGATATATTATATATGGTGTCCTATAGGAATTAATTAACAATTATAATAAGTGATAATGACAATAATAATAGATAAAATTATAAATAAGTAATTTATTATGTTGTGAGTAAGTTACTCTTGTGCAATTATAAAACACTATTTTTGTATTCGTGAATTAATTGTTTTAGTGTATTGTCGTGAGTGCTCAATAATTGATTAGATTTGCAGAATCTTTTGTAGGTGGGAAATTATGAAATAGTTTTAATAAATTGTGAGTGTTGAGAGAGTGGGGAGAGTGGGTTTTGCTGGAAGGATGAAGGGAATTTATTATATTTTACTATTTTGTTTTCTGTGTGATTATATTGGAGGGGAGTTCATGGGGATGGAGGAATAATTTGATTTTTGAGAGAAAGATTGGTAGGGGAAAAGAAGAATCAGGGGAAAAAAGAATTTGGATTGAAAGGACCTTTCTGAAGCTTAGATATCTCAGTATGTCATTTGAATTTTTGATATACTTTTAATTGTTTGAATAATTTTGGTGTTAGAGATAGATTAAATCTCTGTGAATAATTGCATGGTGGCTCTTTTCCTCTTTAATCTCTCTTCCCCTGTAGACCTCTTTCCTGGTAGGCAATGGTCGTAGAAAAATAATTTTGTTTCTTTTCTATAGTTCCTCAACATTAAGAAAATATCTTAAATCTGGAAATTACCCTGCTACCTTCATCTTCCCAGCCAATTTATACAACGTTGCATAGATCTGCTTTGTCTACTGATGTGTTCTGTCTCCTACATTTGTATTTGCCATGAGGCTCTCCTCATATTTGGTGAGCGGTAAGCTCGCCGTATTTGCCTTTCTCAATCTTGCAATTGAATTGCTTACCTGAGACATTTACTATAAATCGTTCCCTTGTTGATCTCCCCAAATCTTACAAGTTAATTTGCTTCACCGCCATGCGAATTGAAAGACTTGCCTAAAGTATTTGCTTGCCTAAGTTATTGCATAAGTATCATAGGATGACTTATCCTCAGCTAGTGTTTCCACTCTCTCTGAAAATGTCAAAGATGATTTGAGGGTTTAGCCGATCTGAATTCATGGAGGTTAACGCCTGTTGACTACTTCCTGAGTATATTGATCTCCACCTTAAGTTCTTGCCTGCCATAGCTTAGCGGTGATTAGATTTTTAACCCGACATATACTTTGGTAGTTTCAATGCTTATTTATATTCTAAAGACTTCTCAACAATGATATTATAATATGCGATATTTTACCTAGTGGCACTTGGCTAAGAGAGCAAAATACAATGTTCTCCCTCAGAAACCTATTACAATATTATCTAATGCCCATTTGGATGGGCCGACCATTCCATCATATCATTTTCCCATACAACCGTATTAACATTAAATTGCCTCAGTTATTCTTTTCTGTAGAAATCGCCTGTGCAAAATGGCAAAAGTCTTGACAGTATCTTTCTGTTTTTAACTAACAAATTCACTCTTTCTTTCACTCTGGTCGCCTTGAGTACGTTGGTGTGGGTTCTGAGTGGGCCGCCTTCGAATCCTTCTTAATTGGTGTCCTATAGCGGTTGTTACTGCATTCAATGTTTTCGTTGGCTAACAATAATTCATTCTAACAACCTCCTCCAAGGCGCTTGCCTTTCTTCAACAAATTTACTGCATACCTTGTCGACAGCAAGTCACCTGATAGGCATTGATGTCATGACGATGATTGAAATTCTCCTTAGAGTTCCGTTGTATGGCCGCGACTAAGAGTTTGATTTATGCAAAAGACATTTCTTTAACTTGCCGATACGTTACTCATCCGAGAACAAGTTAATAGTTGATGGGCGCCTTCAATTTTGTAAGTGTTATTTTATGGGGACTCCTCTGGCAAGGATCGAATGCCCAACCAGCTCTTTCATTTTGTCAACTTCTATACTTAAACCATGCCAAGTCTCTGTACTGGAGCGCTCTTGATGGAGCCAGAAATATTTTTAAACCAATCTTCTTCCGTCACTAAATCGCCATGTAGTTGTTGTACGGTCTCTGGGAATTAGAAAAGATCTGAATTTAATATGAGACAGAGCTCCTATAATAATTCCTTCTATTCAAATTGTAGTTTTCTCTATGAATATATTCTCTCAAATATTTGTTCCATTTAATCCCTGCCTGAGAATAGAAAAAGAAGTTTTAGATAATTAGGAAATTGCCGACCTAAGGTTTAGTATTATTTTAGCAAGATTCTATTCTTAACGTTTTGTAATAGGAAGCTTAATATTTCAGATGTGAATATATATAATATTATTGTTAGAAGATAGTTGATGTCATTATTTAATAAGATGATTCAAATATTATGCCTAATGGTTTCATTTTAAGATCTAATAGTGTGATAATGGAATCCAATCAAAGTTGCACTTGTAATAATTGCCTAAGTTTAGTAGTACCTAATTAGAAATAGTGTAGTAGATATAATTGTATAATGAATTGGGTAACAGATATAGTTAATATTATGTTTAACCTTTACTATAAATATAATATTCATGATAGTTAATAAAACATAGTAAAAATCTAGGCTTTAGAATTTATCAATATTCGTATTAGAACATATATGATATAATAAAATTGTTATTTTGCTAGGAAAAGATTAGTATAATGATTTATAACTCTAATGTTTTAAAATTAACATGATTTGTTATATTATTATGGAATTGTAATGTTATTTGATTTTTATTAAATGGTGTCCTCATTAGAGTCTTATGTTTTGTTCAATAAATTTGGGAGACTTTTCAGGCATTAGTTAATATAAACTTTTTCCGTAGTCTTAATGCTAAAAAAATTAAGCCTAGAAGAAAGTAGGATTGATTGTGAATGAATTGTACTTTTGCACTTGTATTATTTCTTTTGTTGTTTTACTCCAGAGGTCTAGAATATCTTGATCATATGCAATGTTGTATAATTATGATGAGTCTATGGTATTTCTTATATCATATGAGGTCCTCGATGATTAGTATTGTTATTTGAGCATGAGCTAATGTTCATATTGTTGCAAGAAGAGAAATACTTGCTTTATCATTTATTTATTTGTCAAAATTGAAGATTTTTGCCCGTTTGGTAGGAATACCTAGATGCAAGTAGGGGAGTGGTTTTCATTGTGGGGTCGGCAACCGAAGTCGCTGTTAGGGTAACCCATTGAAAGTGGTTAATAAGTGATAACATAATAATAATTTATCTAGGGGGTGGGTAGTTATTCACATTAATCAAGATAATTGGGTTCTTCTCCCATGCCTATAGTGCTAGTTTAGGCTAAGGGTGGGATGAGAAGGTTTGTGGCTTCCACATGTGTCAACCTATGGGGCCGGTGTCTAGAGAGAGACTATTAGGGTAACCATAGATGGGGCCCAGCATAGACCTAGTGAGAGACTGTCAGGGTAACCCATGTAGGACCATGCGATGACACTCCATCCTACTACATTCTAGCATTCCCATTCTTCTGTCATTATTCTCTTGTTTATGTATGCCTTTAAATGTTTCATTGATGATGTTTGTCATGTCTGAGTGGTGATATTCTAGGATAGTCTACATCAGTTAGTCCCCTATGTCTTGTATGTTTACGTCATGGGACCTCATTGTTATCTTCTAGCTTGGGGGCTGGACCTCACGGTTCCACATGGTTGGGTGGTTGAGCTATATTCCATTAGTTTTTTAGCATCATGGTTCATGTATAAAGTAGATATAACTCTCTTGATCTCATTTTTGCACCTGTATTTGAAGATAGACATTTGTGTTATATGTATATGGATCTTTTGTATCCGTGAAAATCATTATGTATTCTTGATGTATTCAGAAAATAAGCTTTGTATCTATGTGATTATGTAACATGAAACTATAAACCTTATTGCAAAAATGATGATGTATCTAACTGATGATGTAAACAATTTGATGGTTGAGTAATTTGCATAAGCTATGTATGTTGTTGAATATTGTGCAATTTCATTAATGCAGTTATGTTTCCCTAGATATGTTAGTTAACTAGTTAGTTTAACTTGTTGTTATCAGTCTATGTTAGACCTTGTTATCATCACTTTATTTTTTAAAAGACAAAAATTTTTTTTGCCTTTTATTGCTTAGTTGAACTTAACTCTCTAGGTTTGCATGACGGGGCATTACATTTGGTATCAGAGCCAAGTTTAAACACTGGGTACTCCAGTTATGATTGAGCTCATTACGTGACCTAGTGCTTAAACTCTGTAAATTAAATTTTTTCCCTTTTGTTTTCCTCACAGTATGAATTGAAGTTGTCCTTGGTGATGTGCATGTGTGTAGCTAGATGCCTAGGGGTTGAGGTCGAGGTCGAGGTAGAGGTAGGGGACGTGGAAGAGGTGGTGGTGGTACACCTCCTCCCAGTTCCCCTCATGAGAGTGCTCATGAAGGCAAGGGCCAAACTATGGAGAATTAGGGTTAGTCAGAGGGAGCTCAGTTGCGTCAATTGCTTGAGGAGGCCCTTGCCTGTCTAGGTCCTAGATAGGAGGTAGATCATCTAGGAGGGAGACAAGAGGTAGATCAGCCAGGAGGGAGATAGGAGGTAGATCAGCCGGAGGTTAGGGAAAGAGAGAGATCTCCTAGAAGGAGACAGTTGACAGTAGAGTAGAAGGCTACCTTGGCCAGTCACATGAGAGGTCTTTTGAGAGCATGCCCTCCAACTTTTGATGGATCAGGTAGTGGTTTGGAGGCAGAGACTTGGTTGTTGGATTTGGGTAGGTATTTTTCTATGCATCCATATGGTAGCAACACCAAGGCTAGATGTGCCATCTTGCACCTTAAAGGTTTGCTTCTACTTTGTGGCATTTGGAGGAATAGAAGTTACACTTGGATATTAGTACAGTTTCTTGGGAATTATTCTTGGAGAGATTCAGAGCTCATTTCCTATTAGATCACTGGAAATAGACCTTGTTATCATCACTTTATTTTTTAAAAGACAAAAAAAATTTGCCTTTTATTGCTTAGTTGAACTTAACTCTCTAGGTTTGCATGACGGGGCATTACATTTGGTATCAGAGCCAAGTTTAAACATTGGGTACTCCAGTTATGACTGAGCCCATTACGTGACCTAGTGCTTAAACTCTGTAGATTAAATTTTTTCCCTTTTGTTTTCCTCACAGTATGAATTGAAGTTGTCCTTGGTGATGTGCATGTGTGTAGCTAGATGCCTAGGGGTTGAGGTCGAGGTCGAGGTAGAGGTAGGGGATGTGGAAGAGGTGGTGGTGGGACACCTCCTCCCAGTTCCCCTCATGAGAGTGCTCATGAAGGCAAGGGCCAAACTATGGAGAATTAGGGTTAGTCGGAGGGAGCTTAGTTGCGTCAATTGCTTGAGGAGGCCCTTGCCTGTCTAGGTCCTGGATAGGAGGTAGATCATTTAGGAGTGAGACAAGAGGTAGATCAGCTAGGAGGGAGATAGGAGGTAGATCAGCCGGAGGTTAGGGAAAGAGAGAGATCTCCTAGAAGGAGAGAGTTGACAGTAGAGTAGAAGGCTACCTTGGCCAGTCACACGAGAGGTCTTTTGAGAGCACGCCCTCCAACTTTTGATGGATCAGGTAGTGGTTTGGAGGCAAAGACTTGGTTGTTGGATTTGGGTAAGTGTTTTTCCATGCATCCATATGGTAGCAACACCAAGGCTAGATGTGCCATCTTGCACCTCAAAGGTTTGCTTCTACTTGGTGGCGTTTGGAGGAATAGAAGTTACACTTGGACATTAGTACAATTTCTTGGGAGTTATTCTTGGAGAGATTCAGAGCTCATTTCCTATTAGATCACTGGAAATAGTACCACACAGATGAGTTCCTGTGTATGCATGAAGAGAGAAATCATGATACTTAGGACACCATAATCCATACTCAACTATTCCCTTCAGATATCTGAGAATTCTCTTGATTTCCATGACATGAGACTCTCTAGGATCAGCTTGGAATCTGGCAACAAGACCAACAACATTCATAATATCAGGTCTAGTTTGAGTAAGGTATAGCAATCCTCCAATCATTGACCTATACTTTTTTTGATTAGTCTTAGGGGATTCATCATCTTTACTCAGCTTATATCTAGTTTCCATGGAAGTATTCATTGCCTTTGAATCTTCCATCCCAAATTTCTTCAACAATTCTTTCACATATTTGGTCTGAGATATGAAGATTCCTTTTTTTGTTTGAATAATTTGTAGACCCAAGAAGAAATTTATTTCTCCAAACATAGACATCTCAAATTCACTTTGCATTTGATTTGCAAAGGTCTTGCACATACTATCTTTTCCTCTAAAAATGATATCATCAACAAATACTTCCACAATCAAGATATTCTCATGATCAATCTTAAAATATAGATTACTATCAGTAGTACCTTTGTTGAAACCAATCTTCAAAAGATGTTTGTCCAATCTTTCATACTAGGCTCTTGGGGCTTGTTTGAGTCCATAGAATGCCTTCTTCAACTTGCAGACCATATCTCCAGGATCAGACAATTGGAATCCATCCAGTTGCTCAATGTATACCTCTTCTTCCAAATCACCATTTAGGAAAGCAGACTTGACATCCATCTGATATACCTTGAAATCCTTGAAGGCAGCAAAGGCAATAAATAATCTGATTGCTTCAATTCTTGCCACATGAGGAAAAGTTTCTTCAAAGTCAATTCCTTCTACTTGAGAATAAACCTTGCAGACCAATTTGGCTTTGTTTCTTACTACTTCACTTTCTCCATTTAGTTTATTCCTGAAGACCCACTTAGTCCCAATCATATTTTTTTTCCTTAGGTTTAGGAACAAGATCCCAAGTGTGATTCTTTTCAATGTGAATCGATTCTTCCTCCATTGCTTTAGCCCAGCTTTCATCATTGCAAGCTTCACTTATTATTTTTGGTTCAATTTTTGAAATCAAACAATACTTCACTGAATCTTGAGCAATTTTTCTTCTTGTTTGAATACCTTTGCTTCTATCTCTTATAATCTAATCTTTAGAATGATTCAATCTTACATACCTGGGAGTTTTGGGATTTTATTGCACTTCTAATTCTTAGATAGGTTCATCCAAAGTTGTTTCTTCTTCTTGTATTTTAGGATTTTCTGGATTAGTCTGAATTTGAACTGGAGTTGGGCTTGTTCTCCTTGTTCTAAGACATCATTCTGATCATCTACTTCATACTCATAAAACCTTGAGGGATTTTCCATGCCTTCATCAACCTTCATAATTGTACTTTCTACAATCTTTCTCAATCTCGTGTTATAACACCGATATGCTTTGCTTTGAGTGGAATATCCCAAGATTGTTCCTTCATCACTTCTAGCATCAAACTTGCCAAGGTCTTCATCTCTTTTGATGTAGCATTTACTACCAAAGACTCTAAAATACTTCACAGTAGGAGTGATACCAAACCAAAGTTCATAAGGGGTCTTACCAGTATTGCCTCTAATTTGTACCTAATTAAGAGTATAGATAGTAGTGCTTAAAGCTTCTCTCCAATAGATCTGAGGAACATTTGCTTCCATCATCATGGTCCTAGATGCTTCCTGGATGGTCTGGTTCTTTCTCTCCACTACTCCTTTCTGTTGTGAAGTCCTTGGAGCAGATAAATATCTCTTTATCCCATGTTTCTCACAGAATGTTTTGAACTCACTAGATGTGAATTCTCCACCTCTATCAGACTTGAGGCATTTTATGTTTATGCCAGTTTCATTTTCTACCATAGCCTTGAATATTTTGACGTTCTCAAGAGCTTTAGATTTCTTTTTTAAGAAAGTTACCCACATCATCCGGGAGTGATCATCAATTAACAACATGAAATGCCTATCTCCCTGCAGACTCCTGATTCTTGTTGGACCACAGAGATTAGTGTGCACCAAGTCTAACAATCCGGTTGAAGATTGTTCCTTACTTTTGAATGTGACTCTACTTTGCTTACCCAACTTACATTCTATGCACAAACTATTAGTAGGTTTCACCAGTCTTGGAAGATCTCTTATAGCCTGAGTGTTGCTTATCTTGATGATATTATCAAAACTCATATGACACATTCTCCTATGCCACAACCAACTCTGATCAATTTGAACAAATAAGCAACTTTTGTTAGTACCAACCAATTGGAAGATGTTATCTTTTGTTTGTGTACCGGATGCAATCTCAGTTCCAGAGCTTTCAAAGATCTTGCATTTTCTATTTTTGAAACAGAGATCATAGCCTTTGTCTACCAACTGTCCAACACTGAGAAGATTATGCTTCAAACCTTCAACAAACATAACATCACTGGTTTTGTTATTTCCATCAAAAGAGATGGTTCTTCTACCTCTAACTCTACCAGCAGAATTATCTCCAAACTTTACAACTTCACCTTCATATCTTTCTAAGCTTAAGAACTTACTCTTGTCGCTAGTCATATGGTGAGGGCATCCACTATCAATAACCCATTAATCTTTTTCTTCAACCTGAGAAACCAAATAACTTTCTATCATCTTATGATTGGCAGATTCAATAGGCATTGGATCTTCTTCTTTGATGGCAATAAACACCCAGTCACTTCCAGGTATGTTTCCTATCTCAAATTCATCATCTGTTACTCCTTCATCATCATCTCCTTGAACATAGTAACACTTTTTCTAAAACCTTGATCTATTAGGGTTTAGCCTTGAAAACCTTTCTAGAAATCTTGAGGAAAAATGACCAATCTTATTGCACACAAAGTATTTGAAAGGTAATTTTCCTTCATACTTACTAGATCCTCTTGGCAGTCTTTTTGCAATAAGGGCTTCAAGTTGTTCAACTTCTAACTCATCTTCTTCCAAACCTTTCCTTGCTTTATCATACCAAGTTGATTTCCTTGAGGAACTTTCACCTAGATCATATCTCTATTTGCCTTTTGTAGAGGCACTAGCTTTGAATGCAGATTCAGTCTTAGGAAGTGCATCACCAAAATTAGCCAACTCAAATGAAGATATCTTACCAACCAATTGATCCTTTGTGATAGTTGTTAAAGATCTTATTACCTCAATAACAGTAACTTTGTGTTTATATGTAGGAGGTAAGGATCTGAGAACTTTAGCAACAATTTCATCTTCATCAAGTACTCTACCAGCACATCTGATGCCACATACAAGCTCATTTACTTTTGTCATATATAAAGTGATATTCTCATCTTCACTCATCTTTAATTTTTCAAACTTTCCTTTCAGACTTTGCTGCTTGGCACACTTAACATATTTATCTCCTTCATATAGATTTTCAAGCTTTGTCCAAATTTCATAAGCAGTCTTCAAACCCATGACATTTGTCAACTCTGAATCAGACAAGGTACTTAGTAGGGCTTCTTTAGCTCGAAGATTATTTTCTACATCTCTGACTTCATCTAAAGTTGTTGGGCCATTTCTTGGGGGGACATATTTAGTTGAGGTTATGTTCCAATACTGATATCCCATACATTACAAGTGACATTCCATGCGGCTTTTCCAAGAAGTGAAGTTTGATCCATCAAACCTTGGACTGTCCTTCTTGTAGGTGGACATCCTGGATCTCCTCAAGTGGTTAAGCTTCTTCTAGAGGAACTTGGCTCTGATACCAATTGTTAGATTTAGGACAGACAACTAAGAGGGGGGTGAATCAGTTGTTACCAAAAACCTATTCTTTATTTAGTTTGATCCTTCTTATATTTCAACAACACATCAAGGATTTAATCATGGAAGCATAATGCAATAATTCAAGAGCAGAAACAAACTCAGTACATATAACACCAAGATTTTGATGTGGAAAACCTGGTTAAGGGAAAAACCACAGGGTGACTAACCCAAGAATGTATTCTCTATTAAAAGAGTAAAGATGAATAAAATGGCACTTGCTAGTTAGGGCTCACTACTCGAGCACATTGCTCACAAGAGGCCCACTGTCTATAGGAGACACACTGTCTACAAAAGAATATAAGTATTACATACTTGAACTGGAGATAAGCATCTTGACTATGCTTGAGTCACTTCCATTTTAGCTCAACACCTCTGCTTTACTTTTCGTTCCTCTTCACTACTACTTCCTCATTCTTACCAGGACACATTTGAATGACTTTGCAACTCTTATTTATATATGACATTGACTTTGGAATGATCATCAAAGTCAGCACAACATACACTTATTTTACTATAGAGAAATTACAAAAATACAACTTGATTTATTACAAAAATTTTATGTACATTACTACACTATCGACCACACATAGCTAGGACTCCAATCTTCTTCGAGGAACATGCCATGCTTTGCAAAATATCTTTAAGATCATCCACAACATATGTAAATCATTTGGTCAACCATGACTAGGAAGAACACCATCACCCAAAGGTAAGTATTCAATTATGGGCTCAATATTCAATGTGGACCACCAATAGGAACTAGACACAATCTAGAAACCCCCACAAGCTTGCTTGAATCGCCAAGAACATCCACACCACTTCTGCTTACTGTAATCATACACATCTTCATCTGAAACCTGAAGAACACAGTTGCCAATCAATGTCACATTAGAAGGATTGCTTGTGGACCTCCAAACCATGAACCAGTTGAGTTGTTAATTCACATTAGCCTCCTAAACATGCCACCAGATCTGTAGAACATGATATTGTATTTCCAGATCTCATCGGACCTATTTGTGTCACTCTGTCACCTCTAAATAGTTGTTGGAACTGGTTTTACTCTTATGGACATAACGCCTCCACATTTTCATGCGGACCTCTCAAATCTTGACTGGATCATCTTCAGACACATATCTATAAACCCTTTTATGCACATTCTCTGATATTCATCTAGCTTGGATCTTTACTTTATAGAGCTTCACTTTCTTCACTGATCTACTCTATTTCTGATAGGACTAATTTTCTCAATATCCTCGCATACAATTCATCCAATCCTTGACATCAATGCAACAAGAGTATGTTGACATTAATGACAACACCGGTTAGGCCCATACTCGCAACACTCCCATCATCATGATGCTATTATGGTCATTGTGGATGAAGGTATCTCACTTCTCTCCTGTTCGATCATCATATAATGCTTCTTCTGTGGAAAGAGTATTCATGGAGGACATAGTCAAATTGCATGGGATTCTTTGCATGATCATCTCTGATAGGGATCCAGTATTCACTTCAACTCTTTGGACTTCTTTATAGCATGCTTTGGGGACTCAGTTGAACTTTAGTTCAACTTACCACCTAGAGACTGATGGGTAGATCGAGAGGGTTAATCAGTTCCTTGAGGATATGCTCAGGATGTATGTTATGGACCAATAGAGCCATTGGGACGATTATCTATACCTGGTGGAGTTCGCATACAATAATGGTTACCATAGTTCTATCGGTATGTCTCCATTTCATGCTTTGTATGGTCATCCTTGTCGGACCCCACTAAGTTGGGATCGCCTTGAGGATAGAGTTCTTCTAGGACCAATTATGCTTAGGGAGATGGAGCAACATGTTGAGTGGATTAGAGAGCATTTGGTGGCAGCACAAGATAGACAAAAGAAGTATGCAGATGCTCATAGGGCTGATTGATATTTTTTAGTCGATGATCGAGTGTTCTTGCGAGTGCGACCATGAAAGAGTCTGATCTGTTATGTAAAATCTCGCATCGTACTTTGTTGGGCCATTTGAGGTGTTGGAGAGGATCGGTCCTATTGCTTATCATCTTGCTTTGTTGCCTAGTTTATCACACATCCATGATGTGTTTTATGTTTCTATACTCAGACCTTACTATCTAGATATTGCTCATATTCTTGATTGGAATACTCTATAGGGAGAGGATAGGCAGCTGACTTTGGAGCTCGTAGGCATTTTGCAGCACAGGAGACTCACACTCAGGGGCAAAGATGTGGAGCAGGTCAAGGTCTAGTGGGATCCTAATGATGAGACTTCTGCTACTTGGGAGGATGCATCCAGGATGCGGGAGTTATATCCATACTTATTTGCAAACTTCCAAGAGTAAGCCTGATTCTGGGGGGGAGGATGTAGTGCCCATCATTTTGGCTTTCTGATAGACTGTTAGTTATTTCTTTATACTTAGACATGATGAGATATTTTGATGATGGATTTACTATTTTGGTGATTGATGATGACATTCACTTATGTTTATTATGATGACATTGTTAATGTTTATGATTAGTACATGATGCTTTTGATATGATCAGTTATGTGCTAATTGATTATGTAGATTAGTTTTATCATGTTTCATGTGACTATCTGATGATATGATATATGGTCATTTAGTTATTGATGAATTGTTTAATGTAGATATTTACGATGTGTTATTTAGTTGATTAGTTAATGATGTACTCATTTATTATGGATATCTGTGATGTACCTTATGAAGGGACAGTGTAGTATTACTCTTGCTGAGTACCCTACTATGCTGTGATTCCTTGTCACACTATGTTTGATTATGTGTGTGTGTGTGTGTGTGTGTGTGTGTGTCTTTGGTTTGTTGTAGGATTGCAGTTACTAGGCATCAACTCCACCTGAATTGGCAGGTCTAAGCGTGCCTTCATACCAATGGATGTTGTGGAAGGGAGATAACATGGGGTCCCTCAGTTTGTCAACATCCTCTATGAGGATGAGTACTCAATCATGGTTTTTGTCAGTCGATCAGATGTGTTTGTTTATTGAGTCCTTGTTGGTCTCTGGTATGTAATCTCTGGGTTGTTGTGTTAGTCTTCTATTTTATCAAGTAGATTATTAATCTATTTTGTAATAAATGATATTAAGTATAAGAATAACTGTCTTTAAAAGAAATTAATAACCTATATTGTTACATACAGTGATGTTAATTTTGAGATATATTAAATATGGTGTCCTATAGGAATTAATTAACAATTATAATAAGTGATAATGACAACAACAATAATGACAATAATAATAGATAAAATAATAAATAAGTAATATATTATGTTGAGTAAGTTACTCCTATGCAATTATAAGACACTATTTTTGGTATTCATGAATTAATTGTTTTAGTGTATTGTCGTGAGTGCTCAATAATTGATTAGATTTGCAGAATCTTTTGTAGGTCAGAAATTATGAAATAGTTTTAATAAATTGTGAGTGTTGAGAGAGTGGGGAGAGTGGGTTTTGCTGGAAGGATGAAGGGAATTTATTGTATTTTACTATTTCGTTTTCTGTGTGATTATATTAGAGGGGAGTTCAAGGGAATGGGGGGAATAATTTGATTTTTGGGAGAAAGATTGGGAGGGGAAAAGAAGAATTAGGGGAAAAAGGGATTTGGATCGAAAGGAGGTTTTTGAAGCTTAGAAATCTGGGTATGTCATTTGAATTTTTGATATAATTTTTAATTGCTTGAATAATTTCAGTGTTAGAGATAGATTAGATCTCTGTGAATAATTGCATGGTGGCTCTTTTCCTCTTTAATCTCTCTTCCCTTGTAGACCTCTTTCCCAGTAGACAATGGTGGTAGAAAAATAATTTTGTTTCTTTTCTATAGTTCCTCAACATTAAGCAAATATCTTGAATCTGGAAATTACCCTGTTGCCTTCATCTTCCCAACCAATTTCTACAATGTTGCATAAATCTCCTTTGTCTACTAGCGTGTCCTATCTCCTACATTTGTATTTTCCATGAGGCTCTCCTCATATTTGGTGAATGATAATCTCGTCATATTTCCCTTTCTCAATATTGCAATTGAATTGCTTACCTACGACATTTACTGTAAATCGTTGCCTTGTTGATCTCCCCAAATCTTGCAAATTAATTTGCTTCACCACCATGTGAATTGAAAGACTTGCCTGAAGTATTTGCTCACCTGAGTTATTACATAAATATCATAGGATGACTTATCCTCAGCTAGTGTTTCCACTCTCTCTAAAAATGTTGGAGATGATTTGAGGGTTTAGCTGATTTGATTTCATGGAGGTTAACACCCGTTGACTACTTCCCGAGTATATTGATCTCCACCTTAAGTTCTTGCTTGCCATAGCTTAGCAGTGATTAGATTTTTAACCTGACATGTACTTTGGTAGTTTCATTGGTTATTTATATTCTAAAGACTTCTCAACAATGATATTATAATCTGCGATATTTTACCTAGTGGCGCTTTGCTAAGAGAGTGAAATATAATGTTCTCCCTTAGAAACCTATTGCAATCTAACACCCATTTGGATGGGCCGACCATTCCATCATATCATTTTCCCATACAATCGTATTAACTTTAAATCGCCTAAGTTATTCTTCTCTATAGAAATCGCCTATGCAAAATGGCAAAAGTCTCGACAGTATCTTTCCATTTTTAACTAACAAATTCAATCTTTCTTTCACTTTGGTCGCCTTGAGTACGTTGGTGTGGGTTCTGAGTGGGCCAGCTTCGAATCCTTCTTAATTGGTGTCTTATAGCGGTTGTTAATGAATTCAATGTTTTCATTGGCTAACAATAATTCATTCTAACAACCTCCTCCAAGGCACTTGCCTTTCTTCAACAAATTTACTGCATACCTTGTTGACAGCAAGTCAACCTGATAGGCGTTGATGCCACAGCGATGATTGAATTTATCCTCAGAGCGCCGTTGTGACACCGTGACTAAGGGTTTTATTTATGCACAAGACATTTATTTAATTCTCCAATACCTTACTCATCTGAGAACAAGTTAATAGTTGATGGGCACCCTTCGATTCTGTAAGTGCTATTTTGTGGGGACTCCTCTGGTAAGGATCGAATGCCCCAGCCAGCTCTTTCATTTTGTCAACTTCTATACTTAAACCATGACAAGTCTCTGTACTGGAGCACTCTTGATGGAGCCATAAACATTTTTAAACCAATCTTCTTCCATCACTAAATCGCCATGTAGTCATTGTATGGTCTCTGGGAATTAGCAAAGATCTAAATTTAATACCAGACAGAGCTCCAATAATAATTCCTTCTATTCAAATTGTAGTTTTCTTTATGAAAATATTCTCTCAAATATATGTTCCATTTAATCCCTGCCTGAGAATAGAAAAAGAAGTTTTAGATAATTAGGAAATTGTTGACCTAAGGTTTGGTATTCTTTTAGCAAGATTCTATTCTTAACGTTTTGTAATAGGAAGCTTAATATTTCAGATGTGAATATATATAACATTATTGGTAGAAGATAGTCAATGTCATTATTTAATAAGATAATTCAAATATTATCCCTAATGGTTTCATTTTAGGATCTAGTAGTGTGATAATGGAATCCAATCAAAGTTGCACTTGTAATAATTGCCTGAGTTTAGTAGTACCTAATTAGAAATAGTGTAGTGGATATAATTGTATAATGAATTGGGTAAAAGATATAGTTAATATTATGTTTAATGTTGACTATAAATATAGTATCCCTGATAGTTAATAAACATATTAAAAATCTAGGCTTTAGAATTTATCAATATTCGTATTAGAGCATATATGATATAATAAAATTGTTATTTTCTAGGAAAAGATTAGTATAAGGATTTATAACTCTAATGTTTTAAAATTAACATGATTTGTTATATTATTATGGAATTGTAATGTAATTTGATTTTTATTAAATGGTGTCCTCATTAGAGTCTTATGTTTTGTTCAATAAACTTGGGAGACTTTTCAAGCATTAGTTACTGTAAACCTTTTCTGTAGTCCTAATGTTAAAAAAATCAAGCCTAGAAGAAAGTAGGATTAATTGTGAATGAGTTGTACTTTTGCACTTGTATTATTTCTTTTGTTGTTTTACTCCAGAGGTCTAGAATATCTTGATCCTATGCAATGTTGTATAATTATGATGAGTCTATGGTATTTCTTATATCATATGAGGTCCTCGATGATTAGTATTGTGATTTCAGCACGAGATAATGTTCATATTGTTGCAAGAAGAGAAATACCTTCTTTGTCATTTATTTATTTGTCAAAATTGAAGATTCTTGCCCATTTGGTAGGAATACCTAGATGCAGGTAGGGGAGTGGCTTTCAATGTGGGACTGGCGCCCGAAGTGGCTGTTAGGGTAACCCATTAGAAGTGGTTAATAAGTGATAACATAATAATAATTTATCTAGGGGGTGGGTAGTCATTCACATTAATCAAGATAATTGGGTTCTTCTCCCATGCCTGTAGTGCTAGTTTAGGCTAACGGTGGGATGAGAAGGTCTATGGCTTCTGCATGTGTCAACCTATTGGGTCAACGTCTAGAGAGAGACTATCAACCTAACCATAGATGGGGGTCAGTGTCTAGTGAGAGATTGTCAGGGTAACCCATGTACGACCATGCGATGACACTCCATCCTACTACATTCGAGCATTCCCGTTCTTGTGTCATTATTCTCTTGTTTATGTATGCCTTTAAATGTTTCATTGATGATGTTTGTCATGTCTAAGTGGTGATATTCTGGGAGAGTTTGCATTAGTTAGTCCCCTATGTCTTGTATGTTTACGTCATGGGACCTCATTGTTATCTCTTAGCTTAGGGTGTGGACCTCAGGGTTCCACATGGTCGGGTGGTTGAGCTATATTCCATTAGTTTTTTGGCATCATGGTTCATGTGTAAAGAAGAAGGAACTCTCTTGATCCCAGATCTACACCTGTAATTGAAGATAGACATTGTGTTATCTGTATATGGATCTTTTGTATCCATGAAAATCATTATGTATTCTTGATGTATTCAGAAAATAAGCTTTGTATCTATGTAATTATGTAACATGAAATTGTAAACCTTATTGCAAAAAATGATGATGTATCTAACTAATGATGTAAACAATTTGATGGTTGAGTAATTTGCATAAGCTATGTATGTTGTTGAATATTGTGTAATTTCATTAATGCAGTTATGTTTCCCTAGAGATGTTAGTTAACTAGTTAGTTTAACTTGTTATCATTCTATGTTAGACCTTGTTATCATCACTTTTATTTTTTAAAAGACAAAAAGAAATTCCTCCTTTTATTGCTTAGTTGAACTTAACTCTCTAGGGTTTCATGACTAGGCATTACATCTTCTCTTTCCTAGCTTTCAGGAATAGTTTACGGTTTTAAATTTAATAGTCAAATGACCAAGTTATCACCATTTTTATATCATTGTTCTTGATTGGTTTCTGAAAATGCCTTTATCTTTTTTTTATTCCAAATTCTCCTTTGCCTTCAATACTCAGAAAAAATTATCTCTCTCTGCCAATTTCATGGGTGTTGAATCATGTACCTCCTTTTTTTTATTCAATTAAAAATCTCTTCTTAATTTTGGCATTGGAAAAATTTTAGGTTTTGAAAACTAAAGTTTAATTTTAGTTTGCATGTATTTTTGGCTTCACAAAAGCCTCTTAAAATAAAATAGAAAAAACTTTATTAGATAACTAGAGTTCACCTTTGTTTTGCATGAGAGATTAATCCTTTAGAAAAGCTCTCAAATTCTCTATTTAATTTAAAATAAACAACTTTTTAATTAGTTTTTTGTCACATGCATGATAGTAACTTATTTTTAATTCCCTTTATCTAAATATAATAATACTATTATTAATATAATTTAATTATTTTTAATAAAACTCAATTACTAAGACATAATTACTTTAATAAATCAAGAAGTGTTTCTAAATAATAATATATATCTATATATCTATTAAAATTTAATATAATTGAAGAAAGTCTAATTTAGATATTATCTTCCAAACATCCATACTCATATAAATAGGAAACATTTATTATTATTAAATAACATAAGATACATCCATTAATATATATTCCCCATTTTAAAAATACAATACACCATTTAAAATATAATTTGAAAAGACATTAATTTTTATAATCAAAGCATGCATTTACAAAGAACTTTTTAGAACAATTAAAAACACAATATTTAATAAGCATCTAACCATCAATCACATTTATTATCCACACAACAAGGCATAATTAAACCATTCATAAATGCATTATGAGACTAGGTGAGTGTGTGAGTGCATTAGGGTTAACCATCCCAAACAAATCTTGCCAAGTGGCTAGAACACCTCTACCTCAACCATGTTCTCATCTTTGATGAGTACTTGCATTCATTTGCATTCAACTCGACGTCAATAGGTTAGTTCCCCAAAATATAGCTAAAACAAAACATCATAATCACATCGATAATATTTAATATTAAACCAACTTTCTAATTTACGTAATTTATAACTTCATAATAGTTACTTTCACATACATGGAACTTACTCAAGTAGAAACATTTATCGTAATGTTTTCTAATCTAAAATAATAATATGGTCCATAAAAATGAGACATGACATCCTTCCACACTTAGAAGAGACATTGTCCCAATGTCTTATCACACAACAAAATAATAATGTAGATCAATCCAAAGTATCATAAAACACTAACAACAACTCAAAGTATCATAAAACAATATCAGCAACTCAAGTATCATAATCCATGCATGAATAAGAATTCTATACTATATCCTCAAATGAGTAAAAGATCTATCAATCTCATCTGCATACTCCCATGTGGCACCATCCACAAAACTATTGATCCTACTCAATACTATACAGAACAACATCTCAATTTCGCACTTAACATTGCATCCATCAAATAAATCCAAGTATATATCAATCAATCAATTCACATGGCACAAATGCCAATTTAATGTATCTAATCCAACACATGGCACAACTACCACTCAATTACATTCATTCTAGCATAAGAATAACAATCACATCTTTAATGTACACCAAATGAGGCAAAATCAATTTATCATAAACTCATAAAAACATGAATCAATCCTCATAATGCACATGCAACCTCATGCTAACACAATATAATATAAAAAGATCAATCCCCCAACAAACATAGGTTGAGATCCCCAACAACAAGACAAAAATCCAAAGGTACACCAACTAGGTCATATCCAATGATTGTGCAAACAACTCCTCTAAAACTATACCACTCATATCATGCCTATCAATGGAATCTATTTCCTATTTCATTACTTGCAACCAAACTTTATCTTCAACCTAATCCACTATTCAATTTTTTTTGGAAAAACTCTTCTTTCTATTCCTTGTGCTTTTGCACAATGCTAAAACAATTCAATTTCTTGAATTTCTTTCTATTCTATGCACTTGGCTGCTCACTATATTTGGTTATTTTGTTTCAATTATTTTTCCTTTTTCTCAACATGAGAAGACTTATGTCTATAAAACATTCTAAACATACCTGTGATCTTTTGCTAATCAAATACATTTATCCAACCATAGTTCCTTTTTAAACAACTTGTCATAGATTCATTTTTCAACTTTCTAATCCAACACATCTTTTTACTATTATTTTTCAAACCACAAATTTTGCAAGTATGTAAATTCCAACAATTTTATTTTCTATGTCCTTCTCTATCACAATGGGAATAATGTAAAATCTCCTTTTCTTGAAATGAATTCTTAGTACTTGCAAAATTATTTTTCCTTTCTTTTACCTCGATACCCGAGACCTTCATACTTAGTCCTCACAATGGACTCAATGGGATCTTTGATTCCTTACACATGCTTACTCAAACCTTCACCTATTTATCCAATTTTCATCAAGATTTCCAAACCAACATTATTATCAAAACAACTAGCTATGATAGCAGATTCATCATCATTTTCATCCTTACATTCTTTAGCAAAAGCAACTTCAACAAACTACTAAGTGATTGATCAAATAACACAAATCATCTATGTCACATGAGACTTCACAAACTAACAACTTGATTTCAACATTCATTTTCTTTTTGGCATGCTATAAACAATTGTTTTAACTCATCATTTGATCTTTCAATTTTAAATTTTCTCCTTCTAGGTTCTTCAATTTTTATTGCAAATATTTATTCCCTTTTTTTTTCTTTAACATTATCAAACAACTTCAACTCTTCTTCTAATTCTTCATTTTTCTCTTGCACTTTCACCAACTCTACAAGATCATTTTCACATAAATTTCATGCTTTTCCTTTCCTAAATCCTTTATTCTTTCCAATTTTGAACTTTCAAAAAAAAATCTTTTTCACCCCATAAACCTTTAACTTGAAATAAAATTTCAACTTACTTCAAGTGATCCATAGTGACACCAAAATCCATTTCATAACTTCCTCAAGACTTCAAACAATGTTCATTGCATCTAACAACAATTAAAGAATTCAACTTACCAAAGCTCTTAGTAACACACATGCTATGAAACAGTATATTCTCTGCATTATACTCCCTTGTAGAATCCTATTGGAGGCCCATGATAGAAAACATAACATGATACATGACCAACAGTTTAAAATGTTCAAGAATAGCCACCACTAATAAATAAATAAATAAATTTATGAAGAATAGGAAAATTCAATTCCATCAATAAGGCGTAAAATGTGCATAATTTCAATAGTAAATCTAACATGACCATCAAGGTCACAAGATAAGTTAATATCAAATTTAGATGGCTAATATTTTTCATAATTAAGAATAAAATTTTAATGTTGGTCCTTTAGTTCTTTCCTTCTGGTTGTTGTTTCGGTTGTTATAGCCACCTCTTTTGTTTCCTCCATGCTAGCTTCCACCATTTCCATCCTATGAATTATTACCTCTCTTAAAATTCTTGATCTTCCGATTATTATTGCCTTGATTATTATTTTGTTGATAATTCTGTTGATTATTCTGAGGTCTCTTATTGGCAAACTTTGCATATCTCTACTTATGGTAACTGGCTACTTGTTGAAACTTCTACTCTTGTTTAACTACATCCATAGTGAGTGGGTTATGAATGTCTACCTCTTCTCTAATATGGGGCCTTAAGCCTAATATAAACTTCCTAATCTAAAATCTCTCATCTGTCTAGTGCCGTGGAACATACTTAAGTAGATGCGAGAACCTTTCCCAATAACTAGTTACATACATTCCTCCTTGTAAGCCCAAAGTATTTCTCCATATTTATGATCCATGCTTTAGCACCATCTCCAATTGTCTTTCCATCAAATTTAGGTGGTGAGACCTTCTCAAGGTCTTTTCCCAATTCCTCTACAATCCTTACTTGATTGTTAATATTAACTTCAACCTCAGGAGCTTGGACTTATATCCTTGGAGTCTCATTTTGTACCTTAGCCCTTGGGTTTTTATTAGCATTAGCATTGTTGTCAATCAGGGTTGCGCTATTAGTCAAGTCAAGCTTGATTGTCCTATTGAAACATGGAAACCCTCTCAGATGTGGGTGATCTATTTTGAGAGGGAATCTCCAGAGTGAGCTGGTTCTCTGTAAGATTTCCTAAACTACTGACTTGCAAAGGAAAGAGATAGAAAGAATAACTGAAACTGTAAAACTAACTCTAGGACCTAGTCTAAATGAATATGATCACTCACAAACAACTCTTCAAACTTGAATTTTCACAATCCCACCTATGTTGATTCATCCCAAAAATAGTTTGTAATAAATTTTAATTTAAAACACAAATCACAACCAGGGAAAAATGTGTAATTTAACATCACTGAGACAAGTGGATGGAATAGGAAAATCTATTATACTGAACTAGAAGTAGAATAAAATGCAAAACAACACGAGCCAACTGCTTCTATACAATTCTCTACCTGTGCTCAAGAGAGAAGAAAGAATGGTATCCACTCCCATCCCTGAAAAAGAAATGCAACTATAAAGCCTTCCCAAAAATATCTCCTCCAAAAGAAAGCTCAAAAAGCTCCTAAAAATAGATCTGCAAACCCATTTTGAAGCTTTAGAAAAAAAAGCTACCAAAAATACCCTCAAATTACCTCCAAACTGGGAATAAAAGTTGCCAACTTGATCCTCTAGGTGGTCTCGACCAAATCTGCATCCAAATCTGTCTAATCTGCCTCATAAAAGTAAAATTTTTTGTCTTGTATGCCTAATTTTGCCAAAAGAAAACAAAGTAGATCCTACTTGCTTTATCTGCATAAAAATGGTTTTATTTCAAAGCAATTTATAAGTTATTGCTTTAAAATAGAACTTTACATTATATTTGCAGTTTTATTCTTCTACTTTTCTCAATTTGATCCTAATATATTCCTTGGACAAAATAAAATACAAAGGCAATATTTAATTATGCCAAGTATATTACATTGAATATCATTTGATTTTTCTATAAAAAATTGTAAAAAGAAGGAAAGCATCTCCATATATTTATGCAAAAATAAAGCCTTTGAGGCTTATTCTCTATGATCCTGCAGCAAAAATCTAAGGCATATGGCATGTGTGAATCTTGAATCATGAAATGCATGATCTCCATGGACATGTGATGTGGCAAAAGTTTTCCATTTGCATACAAGACCTCCTGTGGTGGTATAAAGGTGAATAAAATGTTCACTAAGGCATTATGTGCTCTTCACCTTAGCATAAACATTAATCTTTCTTCAAACATATTTCAAAGGATTTTAAAAACCTAGCCACAAATACCTAGCCCCGAAGCCCCCTCACACGATGGCATTAGCCATAACAAAGAAAATATAAAACACATGCCACTAAAATGTATTTCAACATTAGGGCGAAATACCCCAAAAGACCTCACTCGAACCCTAAAAGCATTCATTTGATTTTGCAATCTTTGAGAAACCCTCTGCAAATGGCCGCTGCCATAAATGGGGTTTGAAGATGAATCCTAATGACTCGTTGGATCTCTCCTCTAATGCAGGTAAATGCCTTCTATTATATGTTTTGACCCATTTCCTTTCATTTTGAGGTAAAACCAGCCTTTAATGGACATGGTTGTATGCATGCTCTGATGTATTCTTCTATTTACTCCATTGCTATCTCCTTCTTGTGCTTTGGACACCCCTATGAGGCTAGCTCGAGCTCCCATTAAAATCAATCATGAGGATAAAGCCTATGGGTTCTATGTGCCTTTTCACTCAATGAAGGTAAACCCTTTCCTCGACTATGCATATTCTTTCTATTCTTTAGGGTTTCGTTACTTTTGAAGGAAGAACGTGCTCTCTAGAAACTCGGACTCTCTGTACGCATTCAAATGTATATTTGTTTCTGTGTATTCACCCTATGAGTTTGCGACTGTGTGTCTTTGAGTATTATTCGAAGCATTTATAATTTTGTTGAAAAATTTCAAATGGATCTTCGTCTGTATTGGGTCATGTCTCATATGGCTGTGCTTTTACCATGTATTTTTCTCTCTTTCAAAATAACTTTGCAATTCCTCTTTGAAAGGCCACAACCTTATTGGTTTATGTACACATTCTCATTAATTTCTGAATGGTTTGATCTTTCAAAAAGGGGTCATGGCTACAGGTCTTCATGAGACTTTGATCTTTCCTCCTGTTACCTGCATATAAACTTGAGCTGGGCTCTGTATTGTTATCCTCTTCTCGGGCACAAAATGCAAAAGACATATTTTCTCTGTATCTTTTGCTTATCACTTGAGAATAAACATGGCATGACGCAAAATGGAGTAGGCTTCTCCGTATTTGGTTGTGATCTAAAACCTCAAATGGATATTTGCATTTGCTAAAGAAGACCCTTTTCTCTGGCTGATGACAGAACAAAAGATTATCTCATTTTCCATGCATCTTTTGAATGTTCTCTTTGCATATTCCTTGTATTATGCTACATTACTACTTATTGCAAACTCAGAAATCTATTTACTGAGCTAGGCCGTGATTGTACCATATACTTGTATCTTCCTGTAGATGAACATATCACTTGATCTTTCACTTCTTCCTGAAACTGGAGTTTGGGAATAACATAAAGATCAATAATAAAGGTTGAAACCTCATGGAATATGAACTGAGTATTTTGTCTCTCTGTATATTGTGCTTTGGTAAAAACATGCTCTTTTATTCTATACAGTGCATGGCATCTATATACACTATGCATATATAGCTATCTCTATAGCATGGAAAACTTATTTATCAATCATATCACATGCCATTTAGATGACAGTAGCCTTCCCTTATTTTATAATGGTAGATGACAATTTGACTGCTCTTTATTGTATTTACTGCACCATTGGGTGATCTATCTTTTTCTTTCGATATTTCATGTGGTGACTGGGACTTCTATCATTCCACTGCTACTAAAATGTCTTTGCAAAATGTAACTTCCTTTGGGCTCACCTGAGTATATATATTATATTTTGTAAAACTCTTTCACTTTCTAGATATTATACACCCATGATGAACTAATGATGGCACCTAGATGCTCTATCTCCTTGATCAACAAAAGACATAATTCTGTCCTCATGCATTGCATACTGACTTCCATCACTAATTACTATAGGGTGGCACATAAATGTTTTGCTGTTCCATACATAATGTGCCATGAGCATATGAACTGAGGCTGTATCATCTGGCAGATATAACACTTTATTTCTTCTATTTAGCAAAGACATACTATGATGTTTATTACAATATGATATGAATAAAGACCTAACAAAACATCTCATCATGAATACCTTCAAACATTGCTTATGGATATCTAGTTTGTATGTTCTTCTGCTGCA
Organism: Cunninghamia lanceolata; assembly: GCA_027924645.1. Lineage (NCBI taxonomy): Eukaryota > Viridiplantae > Streptophyta > Pinopsida > Cupressales > Cupressaceae > Cunninghamia > Cunninghamia lanceolata. Next base: position 8,996,337 of record BSBN01001715.1, read on the forward strand.
GTATGGCATCTTTCCCTTGACTATCTCATTATATGAAAGAGAGTCTGTGATGCTCTGTAACACATGATGTAATCTGCATTCTGTACCTCTTATGAATCATACTTCACCAATGACAATTGAATAAAATTGACATCTGTCCTTAATGATCCAGTTCCAGTCTTATGTTTTCATTTTATGTTTTGAACTATAATCATGAGCATGTACTTGATTGCTTGATACTCCTTAAGTTTAATCGATTTGATTGATACATTTGCAATCCATTCCTCCTGAGAATTGGGGTAGCATGCTGAGCTTGACCCTTGTGGGAGCCCCTTTTACACTATGTGCTAAAATGTCTTCAAATTAGCAACATAAATTTACCTGCTCCTGCACATGAAACAAACATATTAGTCCAAAAAATGATGGTGCTTTGATGATGATGTCTCCTTTCTTTCCTATAACTGATGCATTATGTTCTTCTTGACTTTGATTATCTCATGCAATCTATTATGTATTTTGTTCACACTGATATAGAGTATGGATGAGATGATGTCATGAGTGCTAAACCCCCCTTTTCTATCCTCTAATGTAGGTTATGATGGTTTCAGAGCTCAACAACGAATGGAGTAGCTACCATCTGATTGACTGACTCTAAATTCAAGCAATGATTGGTACCCGCTCTTTCATATGATTTGTTAGTTCTTTTTCAGTTGCATAACATGTTGTATTAGATATTCAGATCTAGCTATTCCCATAGCTTGTGTGGGACAATTATTGCTTCATTTTATTCTATATTCACTACAACATGATCTATTTATGTATATCTCCTTTTATGTCATAAATGTAACATTTGAAATTCATGGTGAGACATTTCCCCATCAATGACAAGCACTTGTAACAACAATGAGTATTAACTGATATGTACTTTCTTTTTCAAAACTTCAACTGATATAACTGAATCAAATCTAAAATTAACTTACAACTGAAATGCCATCATTACTGCTATGAATTTCCACTTAAAATAACAAATTGTAATGTAATTAGTTCTGCTAATTTTTAGCTGTGATAAAAAATGGTAACAAGCACCTCCTAGGTTTTCATTAGCACTTCGTTCTCCATGATTTCCTCTAATTGTCTGTTCAAGAGCATTCATCTTTGTATCTTGTTGAGTCAAGAGAGAAAGAATACAGTCCAATCTTCCATTTTGATCATTATTAGCTCATCTTCATGATTCCTTGCATTTTGTCCAATATTTGTACCTCCACAATTTCTTCTATTTGACCACTTTCTGATCCTCCACTATGATCATTGTTTCTAGTATTCATGATGAATAATCTAGACCAAGTTTGCAACTTAGCATAATAGTCCCAAAAGGAGGCCCTAGTGTTCAACCTAGAACTATGATACCAAATGTAAAATCCTCTCAAACCATCACAAAAGTAAAAAAAGTAAATAATCCATTTAAATATAACTCATCAAGTGACGAAAGTAAAATAATGTAATTAATCTGCTTAATTACAATATCACAAGTAAAAAGATAATCTCATCAATATAAATCAATAAAAGTCATTAAATCTTACAAAAGTCCTATGCTTAGTCTAGGTGAAACAACTATCAAATAATATACAAAGTCCATTGGCATTTATGCCATAATACATCCAAATACAAGTTACAATAATCAAGTACAAGTATAAATAAATCAACACACTCTCCAATCACCATGAACCAAGTGATTCTCCTATGATCTGAGAGACAGGAACATGGCTCAGGCACTTTTCTACCCAACCATGAAGCAATTATACTTCCCTGGATCCCTTCATGACATGAAGGAAACCCAACCCTACACAAAATGTCTAGCTACCTGGAACAACTAGTAGGTGGGAACACTCGATGCAAACTAATGTCTTAATGTGCAATTCTAAATAATGAAATACATATTGTCTCACAACAGGAAGTGGTAGAGATTTATATCAATAAGTTTGCTAGACAAAATAATCATATTTTTCAATGACATCTCCTTTGGATCTAAATCTTTAAAACATAGTAACCTGGTTCAATTCCCAAAAAGAGGAAAAGCCATCTCGGATAATCCACATTCAACATCTTAGCCCACAAAGTAACCCAAGCACATTCCTAGATAAAAATCTACTTCTTTCCCCAACAAACAAGTAAAAAGGATAAAAGAAATATAGAGAAAAAATATCAACCCATTTCACCTTTAAACCATTTGTAAATTCACTTTCTAAAACAACAACCATGAAAAACATATTTTCAAGCAATAATTCATCATTTGTCCATACAATTGAATCTATAAGGCTATTCAATTAGTTTTATTTCCTAGTTCATAATTCATTCAAATTTTCATAATATATTAAGTTTCCTAAGTCATTCAAATCAAGTATATCATTCTCTTCAATAATTTTAATAAGACAATGATATTTATATATCAGAATTTGCTTCATCACACTAACATATGAAGAAAAGGTAATTTTAACATCTAATCAATTCATTCAAATATTTGTAAATTAATAGGTTTTCTAAATAATTTAACAATCTTACGGTCAAAATTGTGACAGGATCCGCAGAAGCTCACAAATAGGTTACTGTCACACCTATGACAGGAACTGCAGAAAGGTCTGATTTCACAAGGAAATTACTATCTAACTAGCGACAGTAATTAAATAGGTCTAAAATAACATTAAGACAATTAAACATAGCAGCAACAAGAACTTTGAATCAAAATAAAAGGGTATAAAACTTGTTGTTATGGGTAGTTTAGAATTAATTTGCATTAACAAGAACTCTCATATAGATCTAAAACTAGTGATCAGGTTACTTGGCACATGTCTGAACCACATAGAAACACAAGAACATAATTTTTAATCGACCAAGGGAAGAAAGAAAGAAAAATGGATGAATAAAATAGAATAGATTTGCAAATTTAGAAACTAGCTGAGGAAGTCATGAACAAGCTACCAGATGAAATCTGTAGCAGGAAAAGAGGAAGTTGATTACTTAGAAAAACTAGAAAACAATGAACATCAGGCTGCCCGACTACCTGGTTACAACAAGGTTAAAATCAAGCATGTGAAGAGATTGGCAATTGAGTACTTTGGCAAACACAGGTATGAGTTTATATATTCAGTGATCAAATAATAATTGTTTCCCCAGGCTAAGAAAAATACTAGGTCAAGTAGAATAAAGAGGCCAAACACCCATACAGAAGGTCGATTCTAGTCACATAGAGAGGATAGTTGAAGGATGGTTTTTAAACCACAAGGAAACATAACTGGCTGCCCAAATATGCAATAAAGACCAGAAAGAACAACAATGCAGGTGTGATTTTTACTATTTTTAAACAAGCATAAACAACCATTAATTATTGAAATTAAAAACTAAGAAAAGTACCTCGATAATCTACCTACAAAATGGTTGGAAACTTGCTGATGTCGCTGCTCTGTTTCTTTATTTTGCTGCTGCCTAGAAAATAAAAATCATGTCCCCTTGTTTTTCTAACTACTCATTAAATAATGTGAATATCTTTAAATGTTTTCTAAGTTTTGTTCTTCTCTTTCCCAACTTTCCAGAACAGTTTATAGTTTTGAATTTGATTAAGAAATAACCAAGTTATCACTGTTTTCTATTGCTATTCTTAACTGGTTTCTAAAAATACCTTTCTCTTTTTTTATTCAAAATTCTTCTCTTCCTTCAATGCTTAGAAAAATAATTCTCTCTACCAATTTTGTGGGTGTCGAATCCTCTACCTCCTTTTTTTATTCAATTAAAAATCTCTTCTTAATTTTGGAATTGGAAAAAAATTAGGTTTTGAAAACTAAAGTTTAATTTCAGTTTGCATGTGTTTTTGGCTTCACAAAAGGCTCTCAAAATGAAATAGAAAAAGCTTTATTAGATAACTAGAGTTCACCTTTGTTTTGCATCAAAAATTAATCCTTTAGAAAAAATCTCAAATTCTCTATTTAATTTAAAATAAACAACTTTTTAATTAGCTTTCTATTGCATGCATGACAATAACTTATTTTTAATTCTCTTTATCTAAATATAATAATACTATTATTAATATAATTTAATTATTTTTAATAAAACTGAATTACTGACACATAATTACTTTAATAAACCAAGAAGTGTTTCTAAATAATAATATATATCTATATATCTATTACAATTTAATATAATTGAAGAAAGTCTAATTTAGATATTTCCAAACATCTATACTCATATAAATAGGAAATATTTATTATTATTAAATAACACAAATACATCCATTAATATATATTCACCATTTTAAAAATACAATACACCATTTAAAATATAATTCGAAAATACATTAATTTTTATAATCAAATCATGCATTTGCAAAGAGCTTTTTAGAGATATTAAAAACACAATATTTAATAAGCATCTAACCATCAATCACATTTTATCCACACAAGAAGGCATAATTAAACCATTCAAAAATGAATTATGAGACTAGGTGAGTGTGTGAGTGCATCAGGGTTAACCATCCCAAATAGCTCTTGCCAAGTGGCTAAAACACCTCTACCTCAACCATGTTCTCATCTTTGACGAGTACCTACATTCATTTGCACTCAACTTGATGTCAATAGGTTAGTTCCCCAAAATATAGCCAAAGAAAAACATCCTAATCACATTGATAATATTTAATATTTAAATCAACCTTCTAATTTACACAATTTATAACTTCATAATAATTAATTTCACACACATGGAACTTACTCAAGTAGAAACAATCATGGTAATGTTTGCTAATCTAGAATAATAATATGGTCCATAAAATTGAGACGTGACACTGCATGACTCTAACACGACAATGAGAGCATGAATTTGTTGTCAATCAAGGCAAATTATCTACCTTGTTGTCTCTTCCTTTATTGTCATTGATGACTAGATGAAACTACTATATATATGTTGTTAAAAGTCTCAAGATGATAGATGACCAAATTTCCATGATGCATGAGAAAAAAAACAGTTGTATATTCAAATGCATCAATGTAGATTTTGAAGGGATGCATAATATACTACATTTTAAGAATAAACATTGCACAAGGAAGTTGCTTGAACTCCTCAAATGTGCATTGATGTGTACATATCCATGAAAATTGTGTCTTGGTGTGCATGGTCTAATTGAGTGACCAAGAGATGTGAGATAATTCAAGTACAAACTTACAATAGAAGTTAGCATGTCTAAGGGAGGTATACAATTCTATGATACTTTGTGGTGTTGGCCAATCTCAAATTGTCTTAATCTTGTTGGGGTATACATGTATACCTATTTGGTCAATTATGTATCCTAGGTATTGGATCTACATGGTACCAAAAATGAATTTGTTGAGGAAGGCTTGTAGCTTGTGTTGATGTTGTGTATCCAATACACATAAGACATACTCTACATGATCTTCCAAAGCCCTATTGTAGATGAGAATGTCATCCAAGTGGATGATGATGAAACAGTGGGTCAAATGATTTCTTTCATCAAGAACATAAATTATTATAGAGCATTAGCTAAGCTAAAGGGCATGACCATCTCTCTTTGCAACTCTTCCTCAATCTTGTATTTCATTTTCCAAGTGTCTTTAGTCTAGATTGTACCTAATGATATCCTAATTTGGGTTTCATCTTGGTGAAGTATTACACACCTCAAAGCTAATCTAACAAATCATTTATGCATAAAAAATGATATATGTTTTTCACCATGATCTTGTTGAGTGCACGATAGTCAAACATAAGCAACAAGTGTCATCCTTCTTAGGTAGAAGAACTATCAAGCTACCACATGGGGAAGAGCTAAGTTTGATCTTGCCTTAATTGAGTAGCTCTTATATTTGGCACCAAACTTTATCATTCTCCCAAGTAGATCTACAATATAGTGAGCTATTTGGGAGGGGATTTGGGAACCAATTTTTTTCAATGTTGTACTATGTAATGTGTTATAAGACCTTCACATTCTTTTAAGATGTCTTCGTACTACTACTATAACTTGCTGACCATTTTTTATTGTGATGGTGTTGGGATATTAATGCTCATTTCTGGCACTCACAAGCTTGCCTACACAAGTGCCTCTAAGCAAACCATGAGAAGCTTTATGTGTGTGGGCAATGATATTTTAACACAATTTAACAAATACCAAGCTAGTTTATCCTATGATTAGATTCATGGAAGTTGAAATAATATTTGTCAATTTGTACCATCGACCATTATAGTTTAGAATGTTAGATTCCACCCTAATCATATGCATATGGTCTTTGAAGTAGTATGACATAGACTTCTAGAATTGCAACGTCAAAAATGATGGTGTCTTACATAGGCTTGACTACATTCTTAAAATCACATTCTCTGGGTACTGAATGTAATGCCAAAAATTGCATACTACAATTATTGCATTATGTTTTACACTCAATTTGTATTTGTCCCCTTAGTATGTTTTAGGATAAATTAAACTAATAAATTTTAACCTTTCTCCTTCACCAATTTGCCAAAATTTAATGTTAATCTAATATACTTTGGATTTCTTTTATTTTTTGAAATTATTCTTAGATTTTTCTTTTGGATGTTAGCACAACTATGCTAACATCTACATAGTCACATTGTCATCTCATAAATTTGAAATTTCAAAAGATTCATTTTCTTACCTTTTAAACTTTTAAAGTTGGTTACAACACCTTTGTGCTCACAAATCTAAACACCCGTATCCTTCCCTAACCTCTTGGAAACTCATTTTAAAATAATCTAAGAGCATGAAACAAAAAGGATCCTCTTTTGCTGTTAGCTATAGCTTTTCTGGGCTATAACTTCTCTTCTTTGGTTAGAACCTCTTATATCTTGATGAGTTTTTATGATAGTTTCTATTCACAAATTCCTTATAGGGATATCCTTTTGAATTTTCAACAATTTTTGTGTGCAACTATATTTGTTGAGTCATCTAACCATGTTATAACCCTCTTTGTAAAAAGGTATTGTCATCCATATTTTTTATGGCTATGAGGAAACTCATCTCTTCACTTGGTACTCCATGATATTCTTTAAAACATTGTTTCCTCTCTTCTTCCTTTGAGGTAATGGGGATTTATTTCTAGTTTATTTATATTGTTTTCAGTTTCTCATATTTCGTTTCATTTACTTTATTTTTGTTTGCAAAATTCTTTGTGAATCTACATATCCTATATTTTCTTTACATACATATTAGGGTATTAATATCTCTGTAGACCTAAGTTATTAATATTCATAGATCATCATTTAATTCTAGACACACTTAGGATTAAGATCAAATGCAAAATCCAATCATATAGTCTCTTTATGACTATCCATGGAATTTGAAAGACCATAATTGGGCCTTAAGCATTTTGGTAAGCTTCCAAGTAGTCAACCCTTTTCCCTCTAACCCAACAAAATGTACTTTTAGTGGCTCCATGATCACATAAAGGTTGTGTACTCTTCACCTCTTCGTTATATTTGCTATGTTTTCTTAGCTTTCATTTATATAATATTTCTTTTAGTTCAAAGAATCAAAGTTATTCTAGTATTTCTAATGCTTTTATTATCATTTCTTGGTATCTACTTAATACATGTGATCTCTATGTTCTAAGTCTCTAAATTTATGTATAAATTTTGTCCCCTATATATGGAGGATGACAATGTGTTTAGACATTAGCACAATTGTTTAATGTCATATGTGAGTCACACATTAATCTATTGATGTAGGAACATCCATAGTTGAAGAGCAATCTTGCATCAACCAAAAACATTTGCATTTTAGTTTGTTTCTTTTTAGTTTCTAGTTCAGTTTAGGCAGTTCAATCAGTAGTAGTTTCTGTATTTTGGTCTGCATACTACTGGAGTTGCATTTTAGACCTTGTGGAGATGGATTTACAATCTAGACACATTCATGCACAACATATCCAAATCTCAAATCATTTGGATTATGTACTAGAAAGATATCGCTATCAGAAGATCAACTATTTTTCTCATAACAGAGCATCTTGGCAGTCTCAAACAAGAAGCAAAGGAGAAGACTTGTGGAGCATTTCATGACTTACAAAAACTAAATGACACATCATTCAAGGTCATTTGGTTCATGGTTGATCTTCCATGAGATCCTCACATCATTCCATTCACTTGTCAAGGAGTTCTATTCAATTAGTTCTGACCTATTTGTGTACACATGTTACAGCTCTTCATCAGAGTTTGTGATCTTCCTTGGCTGACACGGAGGAATCTTATGTTCCAAAGATGATAGATATTGATGTAATAGATGCCTAGGAAAGTAGTTGATCATTAGTTCATAGTTGATATTTTGAATTCTTGCGAAAGAGCTTCAAAGCTATATCTTCTGCATATTCTATAATCAGGCCTATGAGCCCTAATTGTAAGCCTACATGTTTCTAGCTAATTTGTATTTGAATTCCATGATATACTAAATGACTAAATTTGCATTTGTTTCATATCTTTGAGTTGTTTTCATTGTGTTTACTCTAGCTGCATGGTCTAGACTATTCTCCTTGAGGACCCTCCTAACTGTGACTGCGCCAAGTGGTATCAGAGTGAAAGTTCAAATCTTTGGGAGCAAATTAAGTGAAGTGGCAAAGGAATTTCATAATATCTTGTTGTGGACCAATCATTGAATCTGATGTAGGTTACTTGTGTCACAACCAATTGCCAATTGTGAGGTAGTTCTCACCTTATAGCCCGATCATTGAATTGAGACAGTTTGCACTTGATCCTAGGAAGAATGCTACCAAGGAGAATCCTTGATGTTGGAACAATGGTTGGTAGAATGGATGAAATGATGGAGATGATGAAAAGAATAAAAATTAGACTAGATGTTGTTGAAGAAGATAGAAGAAAAGGACTAAGCCCTAGAATTGATATTGAGAGTGATGATGAAAAATTTCAATCTGCAAATAAAATTGAAGAAACCCTATGAGGTGATGAAGAAGAAGAATAAGATAAAGTCAAGATGTTGTGAGATATTTCAAATATTGGGAAAAGACCTAGAGTTGATGTACCTAATTACACTGGCAATTTGAACCCTGAAGAATTGCTTGACTGGATAAATGACATGGAAGAATACTTTGAGTATGAAGAAGTTGAAGATCTAGAGAAGGTAAAATTTGCAAAGACAAAGTTCAAAGGACATGTTGCTATATGGTAGAAAGAAGTTTAGTTGGATAGAAATAGAAGAGGAAAAGGAAATATTACAAAATGGGATAGGATGGTGACAAAATTGAAGAATCAGTTTATACCTACTGACTATGAGTTGGAAGTGTTGAAGAGATTGCAAACCCTAAGACAAAAGGAGAAATCTGTAAAGGAGTATACTGAAGAATTTTATAAGATGATCATAAGGATAGGATATAGTGAAGCAAGCAAGGAGAAAGTGGCTAGATACATCAATGGGCTGAGATTGAACATTCAAGAAGAACTAAGTTTGGTAAGGATGGCAACATTGGAAGAAGCATGTCAGTTTTCCCTAAAAGTTGAAGAAAAGATAAATAAGAGGCATGATTAGAGATAGAGAGGAAGAGGAGGTAAATTTTAGAGAGGTAGAATATTTTCCAGAGGAGAAAGATCATATGTAGAGAAGAACAGACAAGAGAACACATTCAAGAAGGAGGACAGAGATAATAGTGCATACTAGAGAGATGATAGAACTTTCTACTGTAGAGGAAACCCTATTACATACTGAAGTGAAGAATGCATAAGAGAAGGAAGAGGACTTGATAGGAGAACATTCAGAGGAACATGTTTTAAGTGTGGAGGTGAAGGACATAGAGCATTTGAATGTAATCAAGGGTGTACAAGCAAGAAAACAAAGAATAGTGGATGAACAACCTATGTGGAAGAAGAACCTATTGGATCACCTAGTTCAGTTGGAAAACTTGAGAAAGGAGAATCACTTATGATGAGGAGAGAACTATTTCACATAGAGACAAATGAGGAACCATTGCAGAGGAATAGTTTATTCAGAACCAAATGCAAATTAGGAGGTAAATGTTGAAAGTTGTTATTGATAGTGGTAGTTTTGATAACCTAGTTTCAGAGGCAATGGTGACTAAGCTAAAGTTGGAAAGATTGAAACACCCTAAGCCCTATCAGATAGCATGGATTCGGGATGATCATAAGCTACTAGTGAGTGAACATTGTTTGGTGAAATTTCATATTGGATCTTATCTTGATGAAGTCTTGTGTGATATTATGCCTATGGATGTATGTCATATTTTGTTTGCTAGACCTTGGCAGTATGATAGAAAAGCTATACATGATGGTAGAAAGAAGACATACACTATATCATCAAATGAAAAGAGAATTACTTTGATTCCTTTGGAAGATGATCCTAAGAGTGAAGTATGTTGAAATGCTAGAATTTTCTTGGTAGATGGAAGAAATTTTTTGGATGGTTTGAGACATGAGAATATGTGTTATGCTTTGATCCCTAAGAAGCCCAAAACCCTGAAGACTGAAGAATCACAACCACTAGAGATAACTGGATTGCTGACAGAGTATGAAGACATCATATCAGACAACGTACCTGAAGGATTACCACCAAGCAGGAGTATCAATCATCACTTGGATCTTATACCTAGAGCTAGTTTACCTAACAAAGCAACACACAGAATGATACCTACACAGAATGAAGAATTGAATAAATACATGAATTTTTGAGGAAAGGTTTGATCAGAGAAAATTTGAGTCCCTGTGCAGTATCTGCAGTGTTAGCACCAAAGAAAGATGGAGAATGGAGAATGTATACAAACTCAAGAGAAATCAACAAGATCACAGTTAAATATAGATTTCCTTTACCTAGGATGGATGGTATCATGGATTGTTTGAGTGGGCAAAATATTTCACAAAGATAGACTTGAATAGTGGATACCATTAGATCATAATCAGAGAAGGAGATGAATGGAAGACTTCTTTCAAGACAAATAAATGTGTGTATGAGTGATGCCTTTTGGATTGACAAATGCACTAAGTACTTTCATGAGATCCGCACATCATTCCATTCATTTGCGGAGCAGTTCTATTTAATTAGGTCTGACCTATCCGTGTACACATGTTACATCTCTTCATTGGAGTTTGTGATCTTCCTTGGATAACACGGAGGAATCTTATGTTCCGGAGATGATATATATTGATGTAATATATGCCTAGGAAAGTAGTTGATCATTATTTCATAGTTGATATTTTGAATTCTTGCGAAAGAGCTTCAAAGCTATATCTTGTGCATATTCTATAATTAGTCCTATGAGCCCTAATTGTAAGCCCACATGTTGCCGGCCAATTTATATTTGAATTCCATGATATATTGAATGATTGAATATGCATTTGTTTCATATCTTTGAGTTGTTTCCATTGTGTTTACTTTAGCTTCACAGTCTAGATTGTCCTCCTTGACGACCCTCCTAATCGTGATTGAACCATCTATATTACAAGTGCTTTCTAAAATTTCTTGAGATTCTATCTCACTACAAGTTTCTATTTTTCACTACAGTTTTCTATTTTTCACTATAGGTTTATATTTTTGTCTCCAATTTCTAGATTTTATTACTATATTCTCATTTTTTTCTAGTTTCTCTTAGTTTGAAAGAAAAAACTATAGTATTTTTTCTAGGGAATGAATGTAGTTTTACATTAGGTGAAATACATTTAGATAGGTTTAAAACATGATGATTGACTATATTTCAAAAAACTACAACTTCATGTTTTAATCTCTATCTAAAAGAAATTAGGAGGTCAAAACTAAGGAAAATAATATTCACCTATTTCATTGGTGAACCTACTATTTTAAATATTTAGGTTTTTTTACTATACCAATATCTTTTATTTCTTTATGCATTACTATGTTTGATAATGTATTTATGGATAAAGATTTTGATTCTATGTTAGAAGATGTTTTAGAAGATTTTAGTAATATTTATTTAACTCTTCTTCTCTCAAGGTTGTTTCAATTAATGCATGCTTCACATCTAAAATTAATATGTCTATTGCTAACAAACCTAATCATAAAAAAACTAGACTTAGTCAACATTATAGCTCTTTTAATACATCCATTTTTCATAAGATTTCTATGTGAGGGATGTTTGACTCATCCCCCACTTCACAACTTGTTATTACCATTTGTTTTTTTTCTGATGTTGGTAAATAGATTTGTCACTACAGTTATTGCCTTAAAAACTAGTCTTGACTCACCCAACGGGCAATGGAAAATGTACCAATGTTGGAGAAGTTGTTATGGATTAACAACCTTCCTATGTGTTTGAGAGGGGCAACTCCCTCATATGATAAAATTTGGGGTTTTATAGGTTATGCTTTTGACCGAAAAGGAGGAAAGACAACTAAACTAAAACTTAAAAGATTAAAAAGAAAGGGAAACCCCTAGGTGGACTAATAGGAAGATACAACTTTTAGATTTCCCAAGAGAAGCATTCAAAATATACATAGAGATAAACTCCCAGATTTATCTCCATGAAAAAATTTATTTGGATGAAAGAGTATAAAGAGGGTTTGAATGCAAGAATACGATCTAATTTAAGAAAGAACAAATCTTGATATTTTTTACAACACATAAATTGAGAAAACCTATTCTATATTAACCTTAGATTATACCAAAATAGTATTATAATGAAGGATGACAAAATGTTCTCATCATGTAAGATAGAATCTTAATGGCTATAATTATAACATAAGAAAGAAAAATAGCATAAAGAAAATAATAAATGGGTTCATAGACTAGCACTATTATGCCTTTATTGATTTCTCAAAAGGAAACGAATAGATTTTTTTTTTGTCAAAGTGAGAGGATCAAAAAGTCTTTTATTTTCCCCCCAGCCAAGTTGAAAATAGAAAAGAACCCCTTTACATTAGAAATGATTGTATTTATAGCCCTGCCTCTTATAACTAACTTGTAAACATTTCTTTTTCACTTTTGGGAGATCATAAAAGATTTTATGAAGTAAAATACAATTAACTCCCAAAAGTACACTTCAAAACAAAATTTTGTTACAAATATTAGAATGATGAATTTAGAATAAAATATTAACTTCTTGTGAAATTTTGACAAGATAATGGTTGTTATGGCATTTTGCATGGGTTATATGTATTGATTTGTAATGCCCTGCCATGCAACCCTAAGTATTCCGAGTATTTTACCTTCTTCTTCATGCTCCTTAGCCTGACCACCTACTCATCCAAGGTGAGAATGGAGGGGCACTACATCCTCCCTCCCTAAAACCTGACTTCCTCCTGGAAGTCACAGACTAGGGTGGAAACATAACGTATTAGTATTGGAACTTTCTATTGCCTACATACGCATCCATATTAAGCAATTGTTCATAAGACAGGCACAATCATTCCATAACAACAAGAAGAACATCAATTATTTACCTCCAAGGCATATCATGTAATCCACTTATATCTAATCATACATATTTTGAGAATTTCATCCAATTTAGAGAATTGCATTCACATATGATCAAGGAAAAATTCATCTCATATCTTATTTCCACTAATTACCAACCATGCAAAAATGTAATTCTCCACAGAGTCCTCCCTTGAACATACTATCAGAGGTTAGAAATGAACATGATAGAAACAACACTTAACACAAAATGGGGCCAACAGAAACACACATTCAAAATAGCCACCATAGAAATTTTAAAAATAGATGCAAACCCAAGTGGGGAAAAAATCAAATCCAACCTTAAGTCACAAAGTGCCGACAATTTCCAACAATAAATCAAGTACAAATAAAAGATTTTTGGTGACCATTCCTATCATAAGAAAGTTCAAAGAAAGAAAACTCATTGTTAACCCCCTACAACACATGAAACAATGGTTAAAATTTCCAAGACAACCAAATTACAAAACAAATTCACATCATGATGTGACTAATTTTAGCTACAAAAAGGGAGTATCCACTACACAACACTCAAGGACACAAGGTCTAGAATGTGTTAGAGAATATACACCAACACTCAAATAATTAAGTTAACTACATCCTCTTATATAAACAACTTGTATACAAGGATTTAAGGCAACACAATCGCTACTTATTTACAAACAACTTCTATCTTTAATACAATACAATTTCTTTTTACTAAGCTATGAAAATATGCAATTACTTCCTTATGCAAGAAGATATTTACATAAGACATGCATGATGCCACACACCAGAATAATTAATAACTACAATTGACTTACAGTAGTACATTCATGATCTTAGGGGTCCAACGCAAGCTCTAATTTGATTTCTTGCACACAGCTCTTACACAGGCATACACAATGATAACTTTCATAAATCACAACAATTCTTCCACATGAGGTCATGACCAACTAGGAAAAAAATATAGATTATTAAGCAACCATGTAAAGACAACATCACATAACCACATAACTTTCGATGCAAGATGCCACCAAATGATTAAATCATTCCAATACTTAATTACATGCACTCACATTCAAGAAACTCATATTGGTAGATATATCATTAAATTTTTAGAAAAGAAGAAGAAAGAATACATTATAGACACATAAGTAAAATAGAACATAAATAATTCATTTCCTAAAGAGCAAGTCTATAAACTTATCAACCTTCTAATGTCATACTAATGCACATAGGTGGGAGGTACGATTGCCAACTCACCACAAAGAGAAAATCGTTTAACCTAGAGTAACAACAACAATCCAAAAGTTTCAATGTTGCAACCTACGCTCTGATACCAAGTGTAATGCCTCGCCATGCAACCCTAAGTATTCCAAGTATTTTACCTTCTTCTTCATGCTCCTTAGCCCAACCACCTACTCATCAAAGGTGAGAATGGAGGGGCACTACATAATTTCTAGGAGTAAAATTGTCTCCTTCATTTGAGCTTCATCTTGAGACATTTGATTTCAATTCTCATCAATTCCTTCTCCTTCAAAATTGATCATGTGTGATTACATAACTTCTATAAATATTTGAGAAGAGTTTGTATAGCATGTCTTTCCTAATTTACAATGTGTTCATCGTCATCTGAAGCATCTCTTTCCTTGTTTATTGAATGTTGGAACCATGTCTGATTGGCTAAATCATTTTCTCATAGTATTTTTTAAAATCCAGCTTATGCAAGACCAATATTGAGATGATTGTATTATACATAGTAATGCAACACGCATCATTCTTGACATCTCATTTATATCATATGCATCTTCCAAATGTTGACCCATAATCTCTCAATGCTCTTCTCCTCTAAAAGTGACTTTGCCCACATCACAATGCTGTGTTGACTCTTGTGATATATTGAATTCATTAGCTTCCTTCTAGTTATCAACAGAAGTAGTGCCACACCAAATGCATATACATCTATCTTGTCATTAACCTTGCCATAAGTAAATTATTATGAGGCAAGGTACCCAAATGTTTCTAAAACATCACTGCAACTAATGTGAAGATGTTATTGGTGCCCATTAGGAAGAAAACCCTTGTAGACACAACTACATCTTCCACTTCCTATAAAATCCCCTACTAAGAAGTTGGATGTTATAGATTGTAGCTCTTGATATGTAAATTTTTCTACAGACTTTACCTTCACAGAGAGACTAAAAATTATTTGCTATATAATGTTCTTCAGGTCTTGATTTAATGTGTGGAGTGCAAGGGAATCCAACTTCTTCTTCTAATGCCTTAATAAGAGTTGCCTCCTTTGGAAACTGTATCTTATACTCTTGGTTGTAGATCTCATAAGCAACCTCTAGCTTTAACTCAAATTGTTTAGTCATAACTCAAATTGTTTAGTCATCTGTGCATGGCTATTTGGAAGGCATGGTGTCAATTCAATCACTGATATTTTCCTTGGTGTATATTATGATCTAGAAATATTGTTAAATAAAATAACTCTCTGTAAGAGAGACCACCAAGGTGGAGAATTGCCTTTTTATCTATGTAGTTCTGACATTAACAATTTGGAAACTTTTGGTTTAAGTGTTGTGTAATAGCTAATCTCCTCTTCTTTACAAGAGAACATACCAGAAGCACTGGAAATAATTTAAAGTGATGAACATGCAGATAAACTTATTGAATTCTTTAACTTGTGTCCTCCATATTTCTTCTCGCTGCAAAGAAGAGTCTGGGTAATTGAATCATAGAAGGCACACCTAGATTTTAAAGAAAGGAGTGACCTCTTGAATGCTTCCTTATCAAATAAGGAGTATTGGTAAACATTCACTATGTTCATAGGAGAGATTTTATATGACATAAGATCACAGATGTTATCACATGTGTCAGAACCATAATTTCTACTAGAGATTATAGTCATTGCTTCCAAAGGGCACTCTACAATAGGTAAATAATTTCCTACACATTTTTCAAAAGTTTGCAATTCTTACTTTTAATTCTCCATTGTATAAGATTAAACAATCCTATCCAAGGGACATTAACTCTTACCAACAAATGTTGTGCTCCAACCCCCTCAAAGATAACCTTGCCATTTTCAACATTGGCAAATAATTTTGAGTGAGTAATAACATGAAGAGCATGAAGAGCAATGACATAATCTATTGGCTTCACAAACCTGGAGATTGCCCACATCAAAAGTTGATGACTGCTCACTTGTATGCATCTGACTATTGAGTTGCTGCTCATATGGACCAGTTAGGACTCAAACCTAGGACCTTTCATTTGCTGCAAGAGTGCTCTACCAACTGAGCTAGTAGTCAAGACTCAAACCTAGGACCTTTAATTTGCTGTTGGAGTGCTCTACCAACTAAGCTACTAGCCCCTTGTGTCCAGTTCATCATCAATTCAGGTGTGGCTTGTCCATCATCAATTCAGGTGTGGCTTATTTCCAACACCCCCTTAAGTGACATTGCAGATGCTTGGGGCTCCTAGCCTGGCTTTGATACCAATTATTGAGCTACTACTCATATGGACCAGCTAGGACTCCAACCTAGGACCTTCCATTTGTTTTTGGAGTGTTCTACCAATTGAGCTACTAGCCCTTTGTGACCAGCCCATCGTCAGTCTGAGTATGGCTTATTTCCAACACTTCTTCTACTTCCTTTCCCCTCCAAATGCAATAATTTTAATCAACTACCTATAATTCTTTTCCCACCCTTGGCATTGGTTTCTCCATTTCCATTATGCTATGATTGATAACTATCCATATGCTTGTTCAAAAGTTCCCATTTTGGCACACAGGGAAGATGTTAGCATGGTAATGGAGTTTGGTTGTACATCTACCAAGTGCATTAGTTTGAAAGTTTCAGAATATTTTTCAACAAATCTATTGTGTACATTTCCTATGCCATGGCATTCCATGAGATAGTCTCTCTCTTGAGCATACAGGTTTCCACATTTTATAGACATGTCTACCAAAGCATTTTCAACTATAATATCTAATAAAATTTTTTTCCCAAAAGCTCTCTCAGGGATGTCCATACACTGTTCTAAAGCTCCCATTTGTTCATGGCGGCCAGGGAACTTGCAACTAAAACATTTGGTGAAAATTCATTTTTAAACCTACTTTAAGGGACATCCATACGCTATTTTGAAAGCTTTCCTTGTTGGCGCAGGTAGGGAGAAAGCTGGCAAAGGTGGTGGCGTTCCAGTTTTATGCTTGCAGATTACATTTGATAGAAAGTTTCTGACGCCTTTTCAACAAAACCATTTTGTGTATATCCTGCAATCATTGCATTCCATTCGATGACATCTCTTTGAGGCATTCTGTCAAACAGTTTACTCGCCTTGCGTATATTTCCACATTTTTCATACATATCTACCAAAGGATTTCCGACTATACTATCTGACGAAGATTGCCCTTTCATTATGTTTAATGATTTTCCTTACGCTGCTCCAACTCTTCCATTTTTAGTATGCGCAGGGAAGACACTGGCCGCGGTTGAGGAATTTGGCATCACCCAAGCCGATTGCATCTGCTTGAAATCTTTCTAACGCTCATATTTTATGCAAAACTCTCATTCATTGTGTACCATGAGGTGACATCTCTTGGAGGCATCCTAA
The DNA here is from genome assembly GCA_027924645.1 of Cunninghamia lanceolata. Classification (NCBI taxonomy): domain Eukaryota; kingdom Viridiplantae; phylum Streptophyta; class Pinopsida; order Cupressales; family Cupressaceae; genus Cunninghamia; species Cunninghamia lanceolata. Next base: position 9,014,347 of record BSBN01001715.1, read on the forward strand.
AAATAGTTCCTGTGCCATGTCAACGCTTTTACGTTTTGCATACAGGTTTGCCAGAGCATTTCATACTACAACATCTAATAAAGTTCCTCTATCCATTATGCTATAATGGAAGTTTATACACCGTCCCAAAGCTCTCATTTTGGCATGTGCAAGGTTGTGTTGGAAAAGGTAGTGGAATTCGGCCTTATACCTAAAGATTCCATTGGCTCGAAAGTCTTTAACGCCTTCTGAACAGATCCAATTTATGAATGTTCTACAGTCATGGCATTCCTTGATACCACATTCCTTTGAGGTATTTGGGCAGACAGTTCATGCCTCACGTAAACAGCCTGCACGTTGAGTTTCAACTCAGTGACCTCTTCACTGCAAGTGTATTGATTTTACCGATTGTGCTCCACATATGTTTATGAATGAAATTGATTTCTGATAAGTGATATTTCTACTACTTTCAAAATTACAACTCACCGGCTGAATAAACTCTTCCCACAATTCGTTATGCCTTATTTATCTTTTCGCATTTTGCAGAGATATATACCAGGGTGTTGCAGCATATGAAATGGGCGTGTTGGAGATGCAGGGAGTTCTTGAACCAATGAACTCCCCCCAAAGTTCAAAACACAAGAAAACACTGACAAAAATGTTGATGAGTAATGAAAACACCGAATGGTGACTATTTGAAACACTGTCTACCATAAATTGGCCCTGCACATTGTTAGGGCAGTGAAGCCCACTCACCACACCATGTGGTCTCCATGTAACGGAACCTGTTGGAAGTTACAAAGTAACTTACGAAACTGCAAAGTAACTTAAAATTAGGTTGCAACTGCTTCTCCTATTTCTATTGGAGATCGCTTCTCTGCTGTGCAGTGTGTTGAAGCTGTAAATATACATTGGTTCTGACTTCGTAGGAACAACCAGAATAAAGGCTGTGTGTATACTTATAACTGAGAGACAATATATATATTGCTGGGGATATCCCATTCAGTGTGGACGTAGCCTGCTATGCAGGTGAACCACGTTATATCTGGTGTTTGTTTTTCATTCTAAGTGTGTGTGTGTGTGTTAATTTCTTTGTTTCACTCTATTTTTAATCTCAACAATTGGTATCATAGCAATTTGCTGAGGATTGTGAGAGCACTTCATTTGTTGAGGATTGTGGAATCCTTGATCAGAATGGAGGATTATGATAAATGGAAAATAAAAAAAAAATTTGGACAAAATTTTGGTCTGTGGAAACTCCAAATATGTGCTCTCTTGATTCAAAAGGACTTAGCTATTGCACTCCAAGGGAAAAATAGCAAACCAGAGAAAATGTCGGATATAGAATGGGACATCTTGGACCAAAAAGTAGTAGCCACTATTATCTTATCCCTGTCAAGAAATGTATTGTTCAATGTGGCTACAGAGACAACAGCCAAACAAATCTGGGAGAAATTATGTGAAATGTATGAGCGAGCTTCTGCTACAAATCGGGTATTTTTGTTGAAAAAAATAGTAAACTTAAAAATGAAAGATGGAACTAGCATATCAAATCATCTTAATGAGTTCAATGTAGTCAATAGTCAATTACTCTCTGTAGATGTCAACCTAGAAGAGGAAATGAGAGCTATGTTATTGTTATGCTCTCTTCTTGATAGTTGGGAAAATGTGATTATGACTATAAGTAACTCGGTATCTAGAAAATCCAGATCCGTAGATGGAGAGGATAAGAAAAAGGAAACCATGTTACGGTATGATGATGTTGTAGCCACGTTGCTCAATGAAGACATGAGAAGAGGGTAGCACAGAACAAGTGGTGAAGCCCTAACAGCTGTTAGCACAGAGAATAGAGGTAGGAGTCAAGATCGAAGAAGGTATAAGGGTAGAAGGTGGTCAAAATCAGCAAGACGTTTGAAGTCTAGAGGAAGACCGGATGTTTTCTGGTTCTGTGGCAAATCCGATCATACCAAGAAACAATGTTGGAACTACAAAAAGACTCAAGACAAGGTTCATACCAATGAAGTCAATACGGTTGATGATGGTATTCTGATTTTATCTGCCAATGACACAACAACAAACTCGTGGATCCTTGACTCCGGTGCTTCCTTCCATGCCACTCCATGCCGGGATGCCTTTATCAACTATCATGAAGGTATGTTTGGACAAGTATTTCTTGGAGATAATAAAGAATGTGAGATTGTCGGGAAATGTGATGTTTCTTTATTTTTGCAAAATGGTAGTAAACTAATTTTGAAAGATGCATGACATGTGCCCTCTCTTAAACGTAATCTAATTTCTGTTAGTCAACTCTATGCTCAAGGCTTTAATGTAAACTTTTCACTTGAATCTTGGAAAGTAACCAAAGGTCAGTTGGTTTTAGCAAAAGGCATGAAATTAGGGAGTTTATATGTCTTAGAGTGTAATGCTGAAGTGGGAGCAGCAATGGCTGCTACAGACAGTGGTGCCGAACTTTGGCATCGCCGTCTTGGGCATATGAGCAAGAAGGGGCTTGAAGTTATGTTACAAAGGAATTAGCTTCCGAGTCTTAAATCAATTGATTTTTCTTTATCTAAACATTGTTTATGTGGTAAACAACATCGAACCAATTTTTTGAGGACAGGTCAAGGTACCAAAACATCCCCTTTACAACTTCTGCATTCAGACGTCTTTGGTCCGACGGAGGTAACATCTTTTGGTGGTGCAAACTACTTTGTCACTTTTCTTGATGATTGCACACGTAAAATTTGGATCTATATACTGAATAAGAAATCTGAGGTTTTTTCAAAATTTAAAATGTTTAAGGCTCTTGTTGAAAATCAAAGTGGTCATAAGATTAAATGTCTTAAAATTGACAATGGTGCTGAGTTTTGTTCATTGGAGTTTGACAATTTCTGTGGAGACCAAGGTATTCGACAAATCAAAGTAGTCCCGTTCACCCCTCAGGAAAATGGTGCCGCTGAGAGGTTGAACTGGACAATTTTGGAGAGAGCCCGTTGTATGCTCTTTAATGCTGAGCTGGGCAAAGAATTTTGGGTTGAGGCATGCAACACTATTGTTTATCTTATCAACCGTGCTCCATCATCATGTCTTGACTTCGACATTCCAGAAGAATGATGGACTGGTAAGAGGATTTCTATAAATCATTTGAGGGTTTTTGGCTATGATGCATTTGTCCACATTCTGAAAGAACAGCGAACTAAACTAGATTTTCACTCGAAGAAGTGTATTTTTTTGGGGTACAGTGAGGATCAATTTGGTTTTCATCTCTGGGATCCCACTGCACTGAAAGTAATTCAAAGTCATGATGTTGTGTTCAGGGAATGGTCTTTTTTAGGTTTGCACAAACAGTGCAACACTTTTGATGATTATGTTCAGTTTGATATGTTTGGCAATGGTTCCAATTCCACTTCACAGGGACATTTTTCCAAGGGCAAATCTGTTAGTTTTGTTCCCTCTGTTTCAAACTCTCCTTCTCAAATAGTTACCCAACCCATTTCTGATCACTCCACTATTGTACAACATTCCTTAGATGCATCAGATCCCTACTCCCTACCCTCACAGCATAGTCCATGCTCCATAGAAGTGGCCCCGCTCCCTTCTCCCAAGAGAGATTCCTCATCTTGCCAGCACATTTCTTCTACCACGCACCCCTTGCTTTCCCCTCCTCTAATTGATGAGGTTTCACAGGCAATGTTGACACCTCCAGAAATATTAATGCCACATGTTGCCATTGATGTGGCTCCCAACTATCCCATTGATAGGGATATTTCACCTCCATGCCCAGCTAGTCTGCTAGAGTCAGTTACACAACAATTTTTGAGGGATGCCTCATTAGATGATCAACAAGGACCTCATCTTCGGTAGTCCACTCAAGAAAGACGGCATCCACAACGGCTTGATGACTATGAATGTCTTCTTTTTGAGTTACAAACTACCCATCTAGAGCCTCAGACATTCAAACAAGCCTGTAATGATGTTAACTTTGCAAAATGGATGGCCGCTATGCATGAAGAATTGGATGCATTAAGCTCCAATGACACATGGGATCTTGTACCTCTGCCTCCCAACCGTAAACCACTAAAAAACAAATGGGTTTACCGTGTGAAAGATGAAGTTGATGGGACAAAATGGTTCAGGGCTAGATTGGTTGTGAAAGGTTTTGGTCAGCAGCATGGCATTGATTTCAATGAAATCTTCTCTCCTATAGTCAAAATGACAACCATTTATTTGGTGTTAGGGACGGCTGCTGTTTTGGACCTCGAACCAGAGCAACTAGACCTTAAAACAACATTCCTTCATGGTGACATTGACGAGGAACTGTATATGGAACAACCTGATGGTTTCATTGAAAAGGGTAAAGAACATCTATGTTGTCGATTGAAACGCAGTTTGTATGGGCTGAAGCAAGCCCCATGCCAATGGTATTTGAAATTTGATAACTTCATGATTCAACACAATTTCATTCGCTACAAATCAGATCCCTATGTGTATTATAAATGGTTTCCAAATGGTGAGTTCGTCATTCTGCTATTATATGTTGATGATATGCTTGTTGCTGGTACTAGTATGCAGCTTGTCAATGCATTGAAGAAACAATTAGGACTTCGATTTACCATGAAAGATTTAGGGGCAGCAAAGAAAATTCTTGGCATGGATATACTCTGTAATAGGCAGAAAAGGGAACTCATATTATCACAGGAAAAATACATTTTGAAAGTGCTAAATAAGTTCAACATGTCAGATGCCAAGTCTGTTTGTACCCCCTAAGCTGATCATTTCCGTTTGTCTTCTGTCATGTGTCCCTCCACTCTGGCTGAAGAATATGACATGGTTGATATTCCATACTCTTCTGCAATAGGTAGCCTCATGTATGCCATGGTTGCTACTCGTCCTGACATTGCCCATGCAGTGGGAGTTGTCAGCCACTTTATGAGTAATCCGGGCAAACCCCATTGGCAAGCGGTTAAATGGATACTTCACTACTTGAAAGGGACATCTGACTTTGTGCTCCATTTTGTTGGGTAGGACACTCAGCTGTGTGGTTATGCCGATTATGACATGGCTGGTGATTTAGACAAGCGGAGGTCCACTTCTGGTTATGTCTTCACATTCGCTGGGGCAGCGATCCGCTGGGTCTCTCGTTTGCAACTGGTGGTTGCTCTTTCTCAATTGAAGCAGAATATGTTTCTCTCACTGAGGTAGCCAAGAAACTGATCTGGTTACAGTGTGTGCTTGGTGAGTTATGGGGTCAGCCTTCCATGCTTACCTTGTTTTGTGACAGTGCCAGTGCCATTCATTTGGCTAAGAATGCCGCTTTTCATAGCCGTACTAAGCACATAGATATTAAATACCACTTCATTCGTCACGCTGTTAATAAAGGTAAACTTAAGCTAGATAAAATTCATACCGACTAGAATCCGGCAGATGCTCTGACAAAGGTCATTAAACGAGAGAAGTTTATTTTCTACCGAGCTTCTTTCGGTCTTGTTCGTTCGTGATTTGTCTATCTTCGGGTATATCTCAGTTGTGTCTCTTCTCTGTTGGTGACTGGTCTTCAAGTGGGAGTTTGTTAGGGCAATGAAGGCCACTCACCACACCACGCGGTCTCCATGTAACGGAACCTATTGGAAGTTACAAAGTAACTTAAAATTAGGTTGCAACTGCTTCTCCTATTTCTGTTGAAGATCGCTTCTCTGCTGTGCAGTGTGTTGAAGCTGTAAATATACATCGGTTCTGACTTCGTAGGAACAGCCAAAATAAAGGCTGTGTGTATACTTATAACAAAGAGACAATATATATTGCTGGGGATATCCCATTCAGTGTGGACGTAGCCTGCTATGCAGGTGAACCACGTTATATCTGGTATTTGTTTTTCATTCTAAGTGTGTGTGTTAATTTCTCTATTTCACTCTATTTTTAATCTCAACACACATAACTCATTTCAGCATACACAGAAGACGATTTCAAGAGTTAGCGAAAACCATTAATACATATTTCCTAGATGTTCCAAAGAAAGATTTGTCATGTCTCTTGTTCCCGGCATCTTTGGTAGGAGTTCCAGCATGTTCGGTCCATTTTCTCTTGATGGGATCCGCTGGGAGCTTTTAATTCCTAGTTTACCCAGGATTTGGCTCCTTCTTTAGATTTTACAAGGGATGCAGCTGCCGTTGCCAAACGCAAATCGACATGCTCACATTTTTTTATGGCCTTTTTTCAATTTGTATTTGTAGTCTCATATTTTGGTCGTTGCACCTGCAATTGTGTTAATAGGGTTTAAATGCGTTTTTAAAGAAAGAGGAAGTGAAAATAGAAGTGGACGGACGGATCCTGTAGATAAGCGGAGAACGCAATAAAGAAGATGAGTAAAAGAATGAAGCAGACAAAATTTGCATCAGAGACAAGAATGGGAAGCAATAAACAGCGGAGTGGAGACACCTAGTAGCAAACCACAAATAAACCTATTGGCTGAAAAAATAAACCTATGGGTTAAACATGAGACAGACACGCAAGACACTATTCCATGTGACTTCATCACAATAGTCGCTTATTAAATACTTTTGAATATATGTTTTTTAAAGACATTTTCAAGATCTTTTTGATGTAGGCTCTTTTATTATGAATCTTGACTTTGCTTCTTCAAATATTTAGTTTAAACTGCCCATCTTCAAGTTATTTTCATGGTGTATATGGATATCTTCATATGCAATGCACTCTATGATGAAGTGTCATTCAGTTTTCAACCACTTTTTAGCTATAGAAAATGCAAGTTGTATCTTACCAGTCTTCTTTGAGAACTGTCCATATACGAGTTTCACCACTCTACTTAAATATCATCCATTTCAATGGTCAAACAAGCAATAGTAATTTTATATTTCATTCACAACAAAAAGTGGTAAATACTTGTCCTTCTTTAATTGGACAAAATTCATCTTTGACTATTGAAGTGGATGATATTTAAGAATAGCCCAGTTTCACACCTAAAATGATGTGAACAGGTCCTAATTGTGCAACTAAAAACCTCACACAAATAAGTTTTTTCATTACCATTTCATTTCCAATAGACCACACTCTTTCTTTAGTTTTCTTATAATCTCACGATCAAAGCTTTAATCTTCTTGTTTTATGGTTCTCATGGCCGGTGCAGACTTAATCTCCACAGTAAGGTTGGATCGAAAATCGACCATATTTTCGGCCCATCCTTCGCAGCCATAGCACTGTAAACTTTGCTCTTCCGATTTGCAGATGTTCAGGTGCAACTACATACAGAGATGTCTGATCTATTCCATGGAAAACACCTGTTATAGACGGAACTTCACTGTGGTATTTCATCAACTGTTGGGCCCAGCTGTGCTGAGAGTCATCACTTACAACAAACATTTCTCTAGCCCCTCTCCATTCCCGTTCTTTCGGCACGGCTTCTCCTATAAACCTCAACCTACACCACCATAGAACCACAAAACTTGACAAGTTTTCCCCACCCCAACTCAGAGAAAAAATTTTCCACTTCACCGGCGAAACCATCTCCAAACTAAAGCAACAAGCCAACCTGGCCACTTCCAAAATAAAGATTTTAAAAGTAATGCACTTACACTATACTGATAAACTCAGATTACTCAAGAATATAAAAAACCATGAACATTATATCTACTCACAGAGTAAGCGAACAGCAACGCTGAAAAAAAGGTAATTCTATATATTTCAACTCAGAAAATATTATTAATTATGCTGTTCTTTTTTATAGAAAACAGTGATAACAAATTACAACTCGTAGCATGCTGATAACAGCGATCAAGGTCTATAACATATTGTAGAATTTACCGTCACACCAAAAGCACGTACTTGTGGTGGAGAGCAATCTCATCATTGATATAGTCGCTATGCCAACACCCCCCACACGATGGAGCGGGAAACAACCACGTACCATGTGGGATTTGTATCCACTACGTACCATGTCGATAAGCCGAGCTTACGTGGATGAAGGGTCAAGGGCTCGAGGGACTCAAACTGATGACCTACGCTCTGATACCATGTAGAATTTACCATCACACCAAAAGCACGTACTTGTGGTGGAAAAGGATCTCATCGTTGATATAGTCGCTATGCCAACACATATAGTTTGACAGTAGTCTTCAAAACTAGAAACAGTCCTCAACTAACGCTAAAAATAAAAGAGTGCAATAAAGGCAGATTTAAAACTAAAACAGAAATAACAGTTTCATGCATGGCTGCGTTAAAAAATAGTTATAAGCAATAAGTCTCATGCAGACTGATTGCATGGATTTAAAACTATCTTTTAGACTAAAAAAACTACGCCTAGTAACTTCACATGCAGTTTTTATTATGCATCAAATAAACTAATTAAAGAAAACTGCCGTGGAGGTGGATATGACTGGAGCACCAACGTTGTGAATGCATGACTGCATGCTTTCAAACTCCCCCTGCATGAACAACGGGGATGAGCCCCAATTGATGCCTCAAAGCAATGAAACTGGCTATAGGTAGTGCTTTGATAAAAATATCAGCCACTTGCTCAGATGTAGGGCAAAACTGTAATTCTACTGTCCCATCTTGAACTAAATCTCGAATGAAGTGATGGCGAATTTCAATGTGTTTCGATCTAGCATGAAACACTGGATTTTTGGTCATTGCAATGGTACTACTGTTATCATGGTAAATACTGGTAGGATGTTCCTAAACCAATTGCAAATCTTCCAAAATCCATCGAATCCATATGGCTTGACAACTGGCTGCTACTGCAGCAGCAATATACTCTGCTTCTGCAGAAGAGAGAGCCACAATTGCCTGCTTTTTACTACTCCATGAGACAACTCCAAAACCAAGTGAGAAAATATAACCAAATGTTGATTTTCTATCATCCACTGAACTAGCCCAATCAGAATCTATGTAACCAACTAGTTCAAACTTATGTGTGGGAGAATAAAGAATGCCAAAATTGTGTGTACCACTCACATACCTTAAGATTCTCTTTGCAGCATGCCAATGAGACTCATGTGGATCCTGCATAAATCGAGAGATGAGGCTCACAACATACATAATATCAGGTCTTGTTGTAGTGAGGTACATGAGGCTCCCTACCAAACTTCTGTATAAAGTAGCATCCACTTTGGAACTTGCATCTTCCTTGGTTAATTTTGCACCAAGAGCGACAGGAGTTGCAACTACAGTGCATGACATCATTCTAAACCGCTTCAATAAGTCAGCCACATACTTGGTTTGAGAAATGGATATGCCTTCAAATTGTTGTTGCACCTCCACTCCGAGAAAATAATGCATGAGTCCCAGATCTGACATCTCAAATTCTTTTTTCATTTCTGCTTGAAATTTCTCCATGAGAGATGGGCTATTACCTATATAAATGAGATCATCAACATAAAGGCAAACAATGAGAATATCATTACCAAGATGGTGGATATAGAGGGTTGGCTCTGAGGGACTATGGATGAATCCTTTCTTCAAGAAATAACTATCAATCCTTGCATACCAGGCACGAGGAGCTTGCTTCAACCCATAGAGAGCTTTTTTTAACTTGTAGACCAAATGTTCTTTTCCTAGAATTTCATAACCAATAGGCTGTTCCACATAGACTTCCTCATCAATAAAACTATTCAGAAAAGCTGATTTTACATCCATCTGATATACTAGCCACTTGTGTTGTGCAGCAATAGCCAATATAATCTTAATTGTATCAAATCGTGCAACTGGAGCGAAAGTCTCTGAATAATCTACTCCATGCATTTGTGCAAATCCCTTGGCAACTAATCTTGCCTTGTGTCTATTTATTGAACCATCAGCATGATATTTCACCTTATAAATCCATTTGACGCCAATCACCTATTTGTCTTTACGAAGTTGCACTAATTCCCATGTATTATTTTTATCAATTGCTTGCGTCTCTTCATTCATAGCATCAATCCATACTTGTTCTTTCACAGCTTCTTCATACACAGAAGGTTCAACTTGAATGGAACCAAACAAGGCAAAATTGGCAACTGGATTCACATTAGAACTCTTTTGATAAATTTTATTTAAACTTCGTACCTTTCGTAAAGAACTTGGACTTGATTGTGGACTGAAACTACTACCTGAAGAGGAATTTGGAGAACTTGGTGAACTTGGGCTTGAACTTCATAGCATGCTGATAACAAATTACAATTCATAGCATGCTGATAACAGCGTTCAAGGTCTATAACATATAGTTTGACAGTAGTCTTCAAAACTAGAAACAGTCCTCAACTAACGCTAAAAATAAAAGACTGCAGTAAAAGCAGATTTAAAACTAAAACAGAAATAACAGTTTCATGCATTGCTGCGTTAAAAAACAGTTATAAGCAATAAGTCTCATGCAGACTGATTGCATGGATTTAAAACTATCTTTTAGACTAGAAAAACTACGCCTAATAACTGCACATGCAGTTTTTATTATGCATCAAATAAACTAATTAAAGAAAACTGTGGTGGAGGTGGAGATGACTGGAGCACCGTCGTTGTGAATGCATGACTGCACGCCTTCACAAAAACCCAAAAATTTCTTCTTTCCAGGCGCTCTGTGCACACATATGGCTGGCCATCACACGAGCTCGAGGACTTTCTACCACAGAAAAAACCACCTTCAAACAGTTACTGTCGGCATAGATTAGTTCCTCCAGTGCCTTCTTCGTACTTCGGCAATTCCATCGAAATGGTGGGCGTCACCATTACAGCAGGGCAGCTTTTAGGCAGTGGCATGGGTTATGCAGCAGATTTCTGCACCGCATCATTTCAGGGCACCAAGATGCCAACATTAAAGCCCAACTGGAAAAATCTCCGATTGTTATTGAGATAGACAAGTTTATTCCTAAAAACTGTGTTTCCATCGGGAGTTCTGCCAGATTTCCAATCTATGACGATAGTTTTGGATGGGGAAGACCAATCGGTGAGAGGAGTGGAGGGGGCAAATAAGTTCGATGCAAAAATGTCTGCATATCCTTGCATATCCTTGCACTCTATTTAAACATCATTCATTCTAATAGTCAAACAGTGAATAGCAATTTTATATCTCATTCACAATAAAAAAGATAAATGTTTGTCTTATTTTTACTGGGCAAAATTTATCTTTGACTGTTGAAGTGGATGATGTTCAAGAATAGCCAAGGGCCAAGGAGCTGGAAGTGTAGATATAGAGATTTGTCTCCTTCCCCAAACCATGGGCACTTTGGAGTCAAATCCACATTTTCTTTTGGCATGCTCTCATTGAGTTGTTGGGCGTTTTGCAATATGATAGCACAGTAGATTTAAAATGATATATTATGAATAATCTATTAGGTCAGATTGGAAAGAAGGACAAAATGATAAATTGTATTGATTCAAAATATAAAATTACATATGTGTTTATATAGGCAGAAGAACAATTTAGCTGTCCATAACTATGAAAACTAAAAAATAGATTACATAAATTACAAAGTTAACCCTGATGATTGACCCATTAACATCCTCCCTTAATTTGAAGGGATTATCATAAACCAAGTAGTATATTGAACTGCAACAATATATTGAACTACTCAAACTTCTCTCGGCTACGCACTTCGGTGAGAATATATGCTAGCTGATTTCAATCTTCTTGAAAAAAATCTGCTATTGTGATGGCTTAAATTTGTTTGAACTAACATTGTTACCTTGACAGGGTTCAATTTGGAATATTGAGCATGTTGCCTTGAGAAGCCTTAAATTTTGATTAAACTGACCTTAGTGGCCAACATAAGTAGTCACCAACTATCAATCTGTGACAACTCCATTATCACTAAAAAAAATAGCGATCAAAAAGATCACAAGGTGTCAACAATCTTTGAATTGAATCCAATTATAACCAATAAATGTCATCTTCATTGGCATCACCAACATCATCATAAGCTGCATTCAATTCTTCGATTCTCTCAACAATTGGTTTCTTATCAAATATACCAAATGGCATCTGAAAAATATCAATATTAACACTAGTCAATGTAGGCTCAATAAGATCCACGTCATCATTAGAAGAATGGTGATGGAAAACATCACCACTATTATGAGTACGCACATTTTCAACGTCAACAATAGATTGAACTCGCTTATAGGATTTGGCTAACAAATCAACCTTGGATATCCATCTAGATCGATCTATCCAACAAAAATGCATACACATCACAAACTTGGAAGGTGGATCTTGTAGATAACAATGTTTGGTAGAATGAGTATGTAGACCACATGATATACAAAGATATAGATCAAAACAAGAAACTGATGTATGACCATGACAACCACAATAGGAAAACATTTTTGGTTGAACCAATTTGACATTGGGAGAGGAAGAGTCAACTTGACATGTATTCATAAGCCTTCCAAATACAAATTTGATTCTTTTCGAATACTTGGGAACATAAGACCCAACAAGACCTTGATAACCAAGACCACATTTACCCCTATTTATTTTCTCACATTCCCAAACTCTTATAATGGGTTTGGATGGAGTAACAAAGTAAAACTCAAGCGGTTTATGCTTTTGTGACTCAAGAGGAGATGCTACACCTTTCTTAAAAAACCTTTTAGGTTTACTTGCTCCTTGTTTTGAGGTGCTAGAAGAAGGTACATCATTTACATCTTTCTTTTGTGTTTTAGCAATAGGTGTATTATTTTGTAACCTATCTATTTCTTGTTGAAGCAAGATATATTGAGCACAAAACTGTATAAATGGTAGGTTGAAATTGCCTCCAACACTCAAATATCTGAGTAGCTTCTTCTAAGTTTACAACCTCAACCCATAAAGATAAAATACCATCTTCATATAAAATAGATCCCATGATACAGAAGTAGTCAATAATACTCAAAAAAATCCTTACGAACACTTAATTCTTCCTATCTCACAAAAAAAACACCTTATAACTACAATTATAATCTTATATGCAAATTTGTCAAATAAATGATACCTATTCCAGATGCTCCATAGGGAAGAACAAATCATTGTAGCAGTTGGAGAGACATATATTTGATTCTGCATAAATCTTTGAATAAAGGTTGATCACAACTATAGACTACAAATACGTTGCTACCCGTGTAGTATAAAGCAAAGGCATAATCTTAAACATATAACAGAGAAAGCAATATTTCCAAAGTGGGTGCACCATTGATAACTGTCAAGCCCCGATAGGCATTAAACAAATGCTTTGCAAACATCTCATGTTTCCACTCACAATTTCTTCGTGTGGCCTATAGATATTGTCTTTCATAGGAGAATTCTTTGAGCCATGCATGGTTAGCATCATCCAGATGTCACACATAATCTACACAGGCTTCAGGCTTCAAACCCTCATCAATATTATCAAACACTGTCAGTAGATTTTGATTGTTTGGTGCATAATAGACACAGTTGGTAGTTATATTGTGAATTCATACCACTGGATAATCCACAGAAAGAATGCTCACAAATATATCATTGTCGGCTAACTAAGATATCTCCCATTTTCTATCATACACAAATATGCTCATAATAGAAGTTACAAGAAATATGGAAGCCACTTCAAACAAATGTTGAATTAGCCACATTTCCATCCACAACAATTTCTTTCATTGATGCATCTACAAACGAAGAAACCAACACCCTTCCAAATAATCTTTCACAATCTTTTTCATATGCCATCAGATTTAATCAATGAGAATTCCATACCCAACCACACTCCTAGGGTGGAATAAAAGGAATCCATGAAGTACTGTACTTATCTAACTCTGCTAGAAGTGGAAACTAGTACTTAACATACTGTCCATATAGCCTAATCTTTCGAGTGAGAAATGTTTATGTTAAAAAAATTTAAATAAAAAATTTCAAACCTTTTAAAACAACTTGATAAATTTGCTAAGTTATTTACTTGGAAAGAACATCGATGTGAGATTCCACAATAGGGGTATAAGTCATTTAGAATCACCTTTGTTGGATCAATATATAGAATCTCTAACCCAATATATTCCACCTCAAGATCTCCGAGAAGAAACTCCCTCTAATAATGACCATCATCCTATAGATGATTCTAGGATTTTAGAACCATGAGATATTGATAGAGCTTCTAGTCAAGAAATGGTTGGTCCAACCAAAATCTTCACAAGATTTGAGACCTAAAAAAATTAGTAAAATGGGAACAAGAAGTTCTTATAAAGCTAGGAAGTAGGCTCAATCTAGTAATGAAGGAACCTTAGAGTCTATTGATGAATTGAATATCACAATGGACTTAGAACCAACTTCCTACAAAGAAGCCAAAAAATATGGTAATGTGGAGGCAAGCTATGCATAATGAGTATTATACCTTCTCAAAAATGGTACTTAGGGGTTGGTTGATTCTCCACTAAGTTGTAAACCTATTCGGTGCAAGTGAATATTTTGAAACAAGTATAAAGCATATGGTTCACTTGACAAACATAAGGCCCACCTTGTTGCAAAAGGTTATGCTAAAAAATAGGGTATAGATTATGATGAAACTTTTGCACCTACCACAAGATGGACTACCATTCATGCTTTGTTGGCTTTTTCAGCACAAAATGGGTGGAATGTTCATCAAATTTATGTTAAAACTATATTCTTGAATGATGATCTAAAGAAAATAGTATATATGATTCAACTAGAAGGATATGTAGTCAATGGTCAAGAACACAGGGTATGCAAGCTCATAAAATCATTGTATGGTTTAAAGCAAGTGCACCAATCCTGGTATGATTTAAACTCACCAAGCATCTCTTGAAGTTGAATTTCAAGCACTTTGAATTTGATGATGCAACACTTTTTGTCAAAAAAGTTGATAGCACAGTTGTATATCTAATTGTTTATGTGGATGATTTATTTCTCATTGGTAATAATGAGGATTATAATCAAACTATGAAGGACACATTGAAGCAAGGATTTGAAAGGATTGACTTGGGACATCTTCATTACTATTTGGGGGTTGAGGTGATTTAAAAACCCAAGTATATCTGCATCAATCAACAAAAATACATTGGTGAACTTCGAAGAAAATTTGGCATGTCTAAATGCAAACCACTTAGTACTCCTATGCAGAAAAATTTGAAGCTCACATCAAATGACTATGCAGCATTGCTTGATGCCAATCAATATAGACAACTTGTTAGAAGTTTGATTTATGCAACAACTACCCGTCCATATATTTCTTTTATTGTGGGAGTTCTCTCTACATTCATGCAACAACCTAGAGAACATCATTGGTTATCCGCCAAAAGAGTTCTTCAGTATTTGAAAGGAACTCAAAATTATGGGCTCAAATATTCCAAGGGAACACATTTCTCTTTGGTTGGATATTTAGATTTTGATTATGTAGGTGACTTGGAAGATGGAACTACTTCCAGTTTCCTCATGCATCTTGGGTCAGCAGCCATTTCTTAGAAATATAAGAAGCAACCAGTGCTAGCTCTATCCTTTGTAGAAGCTAAATATATGGCCACTTCTGAGGTAACCAGGGAAATCTTATGGCTTCACATAATTCTTGAAGATTTGCAAGAACAACAAGTTTCATCCACACCTTTCCTTGTTGACAATCAAACTATGATTGAAATGGCAAAGAATCTAGTCTTTCATGATCGAACCAAACACATCAACAGCAAGTTCCATTTGATTCAACATTATGTGAAAGATGGTAGTGTACAAATCAAATATTGTCCCATTGCAAATTAGCATGTCGATATTCTTACCAAAGTGCTTGGAAGAGAGAAGTTTGAGAAATTCTGAAACATTCTTGGTTTAACCCCTTTAGATTAGGGGGATGTTAATGTGTTAATCTTTAGGTTTACATATTTTTTAAGTATTATAATCAGTTATTTAGTTTTGTTTTAAGTTTGCTTTTCCGTTAGGGCAGTTTAGCTATTTTATCTACCTTTTATATAATGTAAACTTTCCTTTTTGTTGAATAAACATAATTTTCCATTATTCCTCTCTCCAATCCTTCCCTGACATAATCTACTGTACTGCAAGGACCAATTCAATTTTAAAGGAGAAAAGAAGTATGCCATGAACTATTTTCAACCTTTTTGTGTGAATTTTTAGTTGGAATCTGTACTAGAATTTCCTAAACATATCTCATGTGAAGAATAATTTGTTTTAAGTGGCTGTAATTTTATATCTAACCATATTCATAGTGATCAGGGTAACTATCGACCGCAAACCATAAAAAAATAGTAATACGGCCAGCCCATCCATCGGCTGTCAATTTTTTATGGTTTCTCAAGTAATAAAATTTAATGATGTAAAACTTTACTTCACAGTGCCTACGCAAATTAAATATCTGAAAATCAAACACTTAAACAATGAAACTAACAATATAGTATCATTTTAAAAAATTACTAGATGCTAGTACTCTCTATTGCATTCTAAGAGTTCATCTATCAAGTTGGTAATATTTAAAAATATCTTTATAAACAACAAGCTTCAAACATACAATTGAATTTTAGAATGATTTCTAGGTGATTCACGTGCATTAGGATGATTACGATTAGATTCTTTGTTTGATTTCTGAATTGAATGTAGATGTAGATGATTGTTCTTTTGGTTGTGCATCTCTTTTGATAAAAGCATGATATTTCTAATGACTTAAAAATGAATGTAATTAATGTCTTTTTATACATGTGAATATAACACCAAATTGCAAATATTATTGTAATGTTTTCCTTAGAACACAAGTCTAAGATGGAGCCAATTGGCTAAATGTTTGATTTTGATTTTACATTTTAAATTATCAAGACCATGGTTGCAAAGACAACCTCGTACTCGTAAACATGACCTAGGCTAGACAACAAGGTTGGATCAATGCTTGAGATGGATTAGATTGGATAAATATTAGATTAATGAGATAAGCCAATTAGATTAGGATTGCATGCACATAAGCATTGTGATAAGCAATAGGCATAGGGCTAGCTGTAAGCAAGGGTAGGTACATGGGCATAACTAAGCAAAAAAATACATCATTTGTAGCTATATAAATGCATTAAGACATTGCCCCAAATTAGACATAGAATTAAATAGGAAATGCATCGAGGATGCATTTTCACCATTATATTTTCTCCCCACTTTGAGATGCATGTGAATCTTCTATGTATGTATCATGCATCTCTAAGTATGCTCATTCCCAAACATGCATAATTAAATGAAATAGACAAATGAACATCCAATCCATTAAAGTACAAAGATTCTCCTTTTAGATATGGTCTCCATGAATTCATACAAGACAAGGATAAAAGTTGAGTAGCATCTAACTCACAAGATAAATTGAATGAAAAAATGAGAACTTTGGTGTTCATGTATGCCCCACCCCAATTCAATTGATTGCCTCTAAAGGGTGTAATTGATTTAAGGATGATCTATCATTGATAGCTATAAGCATATAAGAATATATTGACAATATAATACATCATGAGATGATCATAATCAAAATCATGCATTGAAATAATAAATGATAAATGTGTAAATACATATAATCATCAAAGTAGTAGAAGATATCAAGCATAACTAAAAGACTACATCATGAGAAGCATAGAAATGGGTTGGAGATAGAATCAAAGATAAGATCATTGCCCCTAGCATGGGAAAAATAATGCTGATGCAACCCTCAATGGAAAAAATACCCATTAAAGTATAATAAATGGCCCAATGTGGAATCCATGAGCACAAGCACACATAGGATAGGATCAAGATAATGGTGATGCAATACTCTATGGCTAAAAACAGATGTGAAAGTATAACAAATGGACAAATATGGCATCCATATGTACAAGCAAACATAGGGTAGGATCTTGATGGCATGAAGCTTGATAATGACATAATAGCTAAGTGACAAGATCAATAGGATCAATGGCATAAAGGCCCAACAATGGGGCAAGTCCCCAAATTTAACAAATTTTATTTTGTATGATCATAAGATAAGTGATGTAGATCTAGAAAAAACAACTATGACAATAATGTTCCATATGATAAAGGGACAAAACATCATACCCTCTAATGTTGACATTTATAAAAGATGAATAATAAGCTCTTATAGTAAATATAACAATATAAGATCATGTAATCATAAGATATGGTAGTGCAATATTATCAAAGGCACTTTAGATAGTATGGCATGACTATAAAGGGTATGCCATAGTAAATGTAATCTCAAGACCATAGTATGGAAAAGTGATAGAAATGTAATAATCATGCTTTAACAAACCATGTATAACCATGTGTATCATAAGAATATAATATAATAATCTAAATGCATAACTATAAACAATAATGAATTAAAAATGAAAGGAAGTAAGGTATGCATAAATGCTTCCTACACTAAACTTCCATAACATAGGTGTACATGGAGAATATCCTTTTAGGATAAAAACTCCACACTCCAAATGAAGTCAATGAATTATTCAATAAACAACACATGGTTACAATACAATTGCACAATAAGCCTTTAGAGGAGTATTAGCAACCAAAGATATGGAGGAATTTTGATAGCATAACAATACCTACTAAAATTGCTACCTGCATCTCAAGTACCCAATAAATAGGAGATATATTACATGAAACCATTAAATGGTAATTTTAAATTCATGAGTTGGAAACACCCAAAATAGTGTTACCCCAAATCCTTAATAAGAAATTCAACACCCAAATACCAAGATGAGTCCACATGCTAAATAACATATTCCTTCCACCTATCGTAACATCATTATCATCCACTCACTAAACAAGGTGCTCCATTTTGGCTCCAATATCTCCAACCAAAGACGCCTTGTGATGTGTCATAACACACATCATAAGTTGGTTAAAAAGTGTAACTCTCCTTTATATCTCTTTTATGTGTTCAACATCCACCTCAAAGGTTTAGCTTATTAAATCATAGTGAGATATATAAACATAACAACAAGGTGAAGAAAACACCCAATACTTACATTGTCACAAACATCTGTAAGGATATGAGAATGGGATCGAGATTTCTCCCCCTCTTTATCTCACAAAAACACCATAAAAAGGTTAAGACTTATCAAAAATCACCTGACATTAAAAAATATAAATAGTTATAATAACTTTAACTATAACCAAAAGCGCATATGGAAAATAATGACCATCGACCTCATCTCATTGAGAATCATTTCTATCCTAACTTAGTTTTTTGACAAATCCTACGCTATTGGGTGTTGATGTCAAATCGGTGATTTGTCAAGACAAAACCCAAAAGTCTGACCATTTGGTCTAACACAACTTACCACTTACAACAAGGTTCACTTAAACACAAGACATAGATGGCAACAACTTGTTCCTTTCCTTACGTCAATTCACTTCTCTCCAATGATGCTCTCTCTCTCTTTCTCAGAGGGTGGAAACTTGTTTCCTGATTACAACTTACAATCACCAAAATGGGATTAGTGTATCATTAATTAATCCATATACATCATGAATAAATAATCATAGTAACATATAATCACATGTCTAAATTCTATGCATATAAACATAAACTCAAAAAATCATTGATTTATCCTCACATTTTCACATAACATCAAATCATTAAATCATGTAAAATTATCTACTAATTATATCCAAGTAAAAAATAAAACATAGTCAAAATTAGGGATGTGACAAAAATTAATTAAATATAGCTCAATATTACACTCAATTAGTGAAAAATGGCTAAAATGTATCAAAACTAAAAATTGACTACATAGGAGCAATCCCAATGATGAAAGATGATAAATGGACCCGACCAGGTGACTTACTACAAATATACACTCCCTCCAAGAATCTTGGAGACCACATTGAAATCTAGAAATCATTCTAAAAGTGGCATATGAGTCCTCTAGACCACTTCAGCTCACTGGAAACATCAAATAACTCATTTAATAATGCTGACACACACCTAGAAGGTCAGTGCCAACTGCAATACAAGAGAACCCAAAAATGGGCACATTACAATGTATCTTTCCATTTTTTATAAATGTATCGATTATAAAATTTCCATTATTTGAGGGCGGTTCATAAATGTCTCTTGGTATTGTGTAGAATATAGAGAATCAATTTGTATTGTTTGATACAGAGACAACCAAGTATCATGTTGAATATATCAAATGTGGGTATCATGTGAAACAATGTAGGATCCGCCCTTATATCTATTTACAAATTTAATATTACACATCCTAGCATGTCTTACATTTGGCCATTAGAGCATTTTAGATCTATGCTAAAGTGGGCATTAGTATCTTTATGTAAATGAAGATTGTAAAGAAATTATTTTGTGCAAACATTAAATGTGGATGTAAAGGTAATGGTAAGAGAGGAAAGAATGTTAGGTTGATCTTTGGTGAATTCTATAGAATATTGACATGTGTCGGACAATAATGTGTTATCTTGACCTTCTTCTTTGTTAATGAATTCTACATGGTTTGATTAGTTGTTTTTGGGGAGTTAGGCTAGTATAGATCTATACATTTTAGTTTGGGGGAGCAAAATTTTTGTTTCTCCTTCAATGTGGATCATGCTATTGTCAATCAACTCTTGAGCCTTGTTCTTAAGATTAGAGAATTTTTTAGTAGTATGGCCAACTACTTAATGATATTCACAATAAGTTCAATGGTTGAATGGGTGACAAAGTGATGAGATTGGCCCCTAAAATACATTGCAATATAATGTGGAGGGGATCATGTAACTTTGTATAAGTTCTTTGCACTTAGGCTTTGTAGTGCCCCCTCGTCATTGGCTTGTGATAGCGGTGGTTTTGCATTGCTCTCTGTCAAATTGGTGACAGTTGTTAGTCATTCATTGCATTGATTCAGTCTGAGGCAGTTGATTAGTAGGTCATGATTTATGTTTATTTTGATGAACTATGTTTGACTAGTATAATTAGACAGGTATTATGAGTTTATGATGGCACTACTATTATTTTAGTTATGATGCAAATTAATATCATCATGTGTTATTTGAATTGTGGTGGTTGAATTTAGATAAAATTTGTTATGATATTATTTCAAGAGCAGAGACGGTGTAGTACTACTCGCTTCGAGTACCCTACTACGCTGCGATTCTCTGACTCTCTGTGTGTGTTGGCATATATGTGTTTGATTTTATACAACCAATTGCTCGGATGTAGGCTGCAGGTACCGCACCTCGACTCCACCTAATATAGCAGGTTCGAGCGGGTTCTTACACCAATGGGTATTAATGATGGGAGATAATGCGAGGTCTATTCCACTAGGTCGGTCCTTGTTTTCTGTTGTTGTCTCAAGTCATGGTCTTGCCTTGTTATGTTGGGTATCTCGTGTTGTGATGTATAGTCAAGTCGTGTTAATAATGTTTATTTGTGGTTGGAAAAATACTTTTATGATCTATTATTAACTAATAATGCTTCTATTATGATTATTACATAATATTTGGTTGGTTTAGAACGTGGATTGATTCCTTGGTTGGATTTTAAAATAGACTAGAGTTGATTATCTATTGTTCAAGAGCATTTATGTCATTAATTTAGAATTATAGATTATCAATTTATATTGGCTCAGAATAATTTTGATATGGGAAATAAATGCCTTGAGTTGTCGTATATGAGTCTCTTTGTTCTGTAGAGTGTTATCATTAGAAATGTTTGGTGTGTAATTTTGAGTTGCTTATCGTTGGTTTAATTGTTTCATTTAATAGAGATTATTAATCTATTTTGTAAATAAATAATATTAATTTTGTGAAATATTAAATATTTGATAGAAATTTAATTAATAATTTTAATAGTAATAATAGATAAATTATAAATATTTACTATCATATTAAATGAGTAAATATCCTTTGTTAGATACTATTTTATATTGTATTTATAAGTTTAATTTTATTAAAAGTGAGTTGTCATATGAGTGGTTATAAATTAGAAGATTGGAAGAATCTTTCTGGTGGTGGAAAATTTAACGAAATTTAATGTATTTAATTTTTGAGGAAGTGGATTCCAGTAACGGGAGAGTTATGGGATGGAAATTATGGTTTTGGCTATTTTTATGATAGTAGGAATATTTGAAGGGATCATGGAAAATTTGAAGGGAGAGACAAGATTTGAGGGTTTTTGGCAGAAGAGGAACAGGAAGAAGGAAGGAAAGCAAAAGGGTAGAGGATTCAGAGACTCAAGGATAAAATTCCAGGTATGTCAATCGAATCAATGGATTAGATATTGTTTGTGATAGTTATGTATTCAAATGTGTATCTCCATCACTCTTTAGTCATTGGTCTATAGCAACTCTCTTTTTAGAACTGCACCTCAACAATTTCTTCCTGCTGAGTGTAACAAAGCACATTCTTTATCATCCATGATGAGTTTATAAATACCTTGATGATAAAATTTATCTTGGCTCCAGCATCAACCCTTACTCTCATTCGGCCATCTCATTCCTTTAATTCTTTCCACTTGTTCTCTTTCCTTTATTTTTGTGAAGTTTGATACGAGGACTCAGGGCCATTTTATGGAAGACATTTTTCCATGCTCGCCTAAGTTTAATGCTTCGACCGTAACTCCTAAACCTTTTTGAATTTGAGAAAACTGCCCGCGATACTACTCAATATGGGCCATTCTGCACAAAACCCATGTCCCAGAATTTTGAGATTCGTCTTCATTTGCGCATAGTTTGAGACAGAAGTTGGCTGCCTGGAAACTACTGAAAAAAAATGGGTTTGACTATATTTGTGTTAAATCTGCATTTTGACCATTCCATAGAAGCATTGAACCTCAACTTTAAATCTGCATTTTGATCATTCTATAGAAGCATTGAACCTCATATTTAAATCTGCATTTTGGTCATTCCATAGAAGCATTGAACCTCAATTTTAAATCTGCATTTTGATCATGCTATGGAGGCATCCAGTCTTAGTTTAAACCTGCATGTTAGCAATATTATCAAATCTTTGTGCCATCCACTCATTAAATTTGCCTCTGCATGACAATCCATTCTTTTATTTCCTCTGCTTGTCAATGGTATTATACCATAATCTCTATACACTTGCTGGGTGTGAATCTCTGTATATAATCTTAATATCATTCTACAAACATAAACTTGTAGATAGAAAAATATTTCTTCTTGCCAAGCAATAATTAGATTTGTATAATGGCAGATGCCTTTGTGAATATTTAGTTATGTTTTAAAATAATCATTTGAGGCATCTCCATTTTAGCTTAAAAGCTTGATTACTTAAGAAAAGTTGCCTTTTCTCTTAACCTACATAGAATTAGGAAAGGTAACATTCTATTATATTTTCCTTACTTTCTTATGAGGGAGTGGAAACTAGTTAGAGAGAAAATAGAAATATAGTATGTTATCTTATATGTATGTATGTATGTATGTATGTATGTATGTATGTATGTATGTATATATATATATATATGTATATATATATATATGTACATACATATATATATATACATACATATATATATATATATACATACATATATATATATATATATATATATATATATATATATATATATATATATATATATATATATATATATATATATTTCCTTATCTTTTAAGAGATTTCTCTCATTATTATGGAATGTTAATTTGTTTAGTAAATTAATAAAATAAGGTTTTAATTTAGTAAGTTGTTAGAGAGAGAGAGTTGTGGAAATTATGAAGAATACTTAGGGAAGATGTTTTTAGAAATTTGGTTAAACTTCTTATTAGATAAAAGAATTTGGAGATATTTTATTCTTTAAATTTAATTTCTTTTATTATTTAATTGAGTAATGTAACTATTTATTATTCATTAGGTATTGTATTTAATTTAATTTATTTATTTTATCCAAAGTACAATATAGAAATGAATTCGATATTGTGTTTTATTTATTTCATAGTTATTTATGTTATCTGAAATAAGTTAAAATCTCTTAAGTGATGCATAGTAGTATTATCCTTGGTACTCAGGTATTGCTGAGTTCTTGAAATTACTTTGTTCATTTGGGTATACAACCTAATGGTGTGTTTTGCTAGATATGGTTAATTATTAGATAAAAGTTATGCTTGGGATATAAGTATATTTGTTGTAGGTGTTTTATGTCAATGGGAATTTATTTATTTAGTGAATTTGTGGCAGTTGGAAAAGGTAATGGAAGTTGTGCATTTAGGGAAGTCGTAGATTCATGAGGTCATAGTTGGTTATATATGAATGGAAGTTTTTGCTCTTGGTAACAAAGATATGTATTTCAGTAGGAAATGGTAGATGATATATTATTAGATAGGAAATTAAATTGGAAGTTGTTTTTCTTAGCGAATCTATTACATATGGATAGTGTGAAATTTATAATCATTTATAGTGTTTTTGATTTGAAATGATATTTGGTAAAAAGGTTAGTTGGGCATCTATGCCTATAGGAAATTGTATAGGTTTATAATGGTTGTTTTATAATGTTTGTAATTGAAGTTGTGATTCGTATAATGGTTTTGGCATGTGATCGTTCTTGTGAAATAGGAATGTAATCTTAAGAAAATCTATTTATGAATGATGTTGTAGAGCTTGTAGTTTAAGCCTGTAAGGGTATATATAAAAGTTTAAATTAGTAGATTGTGGTAAATAGTCTATTGTGATAGTAAATTATGCTTTTAAAGATATTTATCCTATTTTCATGAATGTGCTCGTAGAGTTAGTAGATTGGAAGGTGCTTATTGGAGAAATATTTATGTTATAGTTGTTTTGATTTTGTTTGTAATTGTTTTAACGTTAGAGAAAGATTTTGCTTATTGTAAATAAAGTACTTATAGATGTTTATTTAGAAATGATAAGTGGCAGATCTTAAATGGTAAGTTAAATTAATTAGGGTTGTAATGATTTGAAAATTGTAGTAGGGTAGTTAGTAGATGGCATGTAAAGGGAATTACGAGTATTGTTGTGGTTCTACAATTGGTAATTGTTAGGAAATGGACTTAAGGGAATGTATTTACTTTTAGTTGTGTTTGGAAATTGTAGAAGTAATTCGTATTAATGTTCCTGATTCATGAGGTAACAATATTGTGCTTCAAGTATTAATTACCTTGTTAAATATTAATCTTTTGGTCAGGCTTGTAATATTCTATTTCGTGCTTCGTGAACAGAGGATATCATCGTATATGTAGTTTCTTCATTTTAGATACTTTTATTTTGGAAATCATGGAATTGTGTTTTGTTATATTAAGGGTAATTAGAGTGTCTTTGACTTGGGATTGATTTATTAATGGAATTATTTTATGAGCTTTCTTTGACCTTTGTTTAAGTAAGGATGTTCAGTTTATGGTTCACCATTCTTGCCCTATTAACTCCTAAAGTTTTGAAGTTTTGCTATTTGTAATAACTTGATGTAAGTTGATTTCTTGATTGAATCTGGAGTCCTTTGAAACTCTTACTCGATCTCCTCCTTGGTCATAGCTTATGTTTGTATTGGAGTATTATGTTACCTTGGGGTGGAGCTTGGTCTATGTTGGTTTGTTGTGAAGTAGGAATCTTGTGTGATGTCATGGCCGCTTGTTGTCAATGTGGAAGGTTGACCTTGTCTGATTATGGTTTCTTTATCTTTGGTTGGACCTAACTCCAGAGGTGAGGTGTCTTGATCGTTGGTCCAGATAGTGGCATGTCAATGTAATGGGATATCTGGATTTTCATATCTTGTAATGAATGAGAATGGTCTCTTGAATATAGTTCTTGGTTTCTTGATGGTATTGCATCAAATTTTGATGGGTTTCTATGGACTTATTGTTGTGGCCTAGTGAATGGTGTAAGTTATGGTTCAGATCTGATTGGTGATTATTACCTGTATGTGTGGTATGTATGTTTGATCAGAGAACGCTAAGGGAGTGGCTTTCATGGTGGGGCTGGTGCCTAGTGAGAGGTCGCCTAGGTAACCCCATGGAAGTTGTAAGCATGTGGAAAACTTAATAACTTAATCAAGAGGGTTGGGGTATTAAAACACTTAACAAGATAAGTAAGAGACCTCACCCATGCCTTGAGTGCTCTCACAGGCTAAGGATGGGATGAGAAGACTGGTTGGTAAGGCTGACCTCCTTGTCTCCATGAGAGGACCTGTCAGCTCCGCATGTGTCACCCTATGGGGCCGGCACCTAGAGAGAGGCTTCCAGGGTAACCATAGATGGGGGCCGGCTTCTAGGGATAGATAGCCTGGGTAACCCATGTTAGGACCATGCGATGACACTTTCCTTACACAGTTCTGTTGTTTCTTGGTAGTACCTCTGGAGTGATGTCTTGTCTTGTGCAGCTTTGATGATATGGTCAGTTGTGTCAAGTCAGTTTCGTTCTTTTATTTTTGGATGTTGTTTCTTGGCTTAGTGGAATCCTCGTCTTTATCTCCTAGCTCAGAGGGGTGGACCTCAGGTTTCCACATGGTTGGGTGGTAAGAGCTATCCATTGGTCTTTTTTGGAGATGCGGTTCGAGTTCTGTGCAGAGGTGTTCCAGTTCTAGTTTGCTTCCTACCTTCGGTGGTGTTGTATACTTTCTTATGCATTCTTTGGTAAACCGACAAGATCGGTCTTGTAATCTTGTAATCTTGTAATCTTGTACTAAGACCTTGATAAATTAACTATCTTGCTAATGTAAAAGTTGATTTGATTTATAGCAGTAGTAAAATGGTTATCACTTGTGTGGTTTATACTTTATATTCTCTAATGCCGTTATGTTTCCCTAGAAGAGTTAGAAGTGCACTTTTCTTCATGTAATGTATTATGACATCTTTGGTTACTCTTATTGCATTTACTTGCTTCAAAAAAAAAAAAAAATTAGTTCTATAATTTTGTACTTTTAGCCTTGCACTCTAGGGTTGCATGACGGGGCATTACAGGCTTGTTGGAAAGGACACTGAAAATGTCATCATACTAATGAACATGATTGACTTTAGGTTTGGCCTCTTTGATAGTGTCCTTAAAAACTCGTATAATTTCTTTGAGCATGTCGTAGCCATGATATTTTATCATGAGGTGTTGAAACTCATAAATTAAGAAAGATGATTTCATATCATTATTGAAGGCTACAACATCCTTCTTTAGAAGTTATGTTTTGGAAAACATGTTACTCTTCTTTTGAGTTTCACCAAATCTAAATGAGTATCATATATGAAAGTAGCTAGATTATCAATAATGAGCACATTAGATGAATCCATTAGAATGGAAAAATTTAACCTAGGACTTCACTAAATCTAGGTGTAATAGAGTACTAATATGAATTGGAAATCACAAAACTTAGCAAAGAGAGCACACTATGATAGATCTAGAAATTGAAGACCAACGAAGGCTCATGCTTAAACCTAGGTGGTGTAACCAATGTTAGTAGGGATCAATTCATGTTAAGTTGACAAACATGAGGAAATAAACACTTCCCTTTGATAATGTGATCTAGATCTTATCAAATAATCAAACAATACGAATAATTTAATTAGATGTAGATACTATAAGAGCTAAGCAACTGGGAATCTAGAGAACGATAAGGAGGCTTGTCTATTTTTAATGAGATCCATGGTGACTTTGATTTTGTAATTAAGTTATTGGTGCACTAAAATAGGTAATTGAAATTAGAAATCATAATCTTGGATTAGTGAACCATAAACTTGGGGTAGTTATGCCGCAATTTAATACATCGCTTATGGATTTAAAACCAAATGCTTCTCAACTATCCTTGCATGCATTTAACCACTTATATAATAGTTGCCCATGAGATATGCAATAAAGGACCAAAACAAGATACATCTAAAATGTAGAAAATAAACTACTTGCATCATGCACAAAATATGCAACACAAATATACTTTGGAGAAACCCTTAAATGAGTAAAAAAATTTAGGAAGAGGGAGTTATGCTCTTCATGCCACCAATACATAGTCATACATGTATACATTACCTTAGGGGATTGTCCCGAAGCTTTTCATCTTATATTGAACACTGTCACATCCTTAGACCATCTTAAACATGGTCATGACTTGTAGCTTCTCAAGATAGTGTAAAATGAAGGACTTCTACCTCCATGCATATGTTTTATGGCCCACATGCAACAATTCAAAATATGTTGTATCAAGCACAATGGCATGCAACCTCTACTAAAATGAGATACTTATAGTAGCTACCCTACACTTGTACCAATGTTCTCCTCTATTTTCAACACCATCTACTTCTACCAACTACTCTTAGCTCTCCAATCCACTAGCATGACCATGGCTATCCTAGCCAACCATACATTTTCTTGGATTCAACAAAAATTTGCCAACCAACATGCTTGGATCTAAATTAGACAACTAACCGATTGAAGCTTCAACACTGTTAGCTTACATGGCTTGGCTCTCACACAACCAACTTTCTCACAAAACTTTGCCAAGTACAAAACCCTAATCACATCCCCTATTTGTATGGCTTCCAAGACCATATAATAGTCAAGTTCTTTCTTCCTTCCCCTAATCTTTATTTTTTCTTTTTTTCTTTGAACACTTTCTACTTGTCCCTTCAAATCCCTAACCATCACTACCTAGCAATGATGGATGTTGCTTTGACTATCACTACCAATGCCTAGTTGACCATGAGACAGTCATGTCCAACATAGGAAATAATGGTGCAAGAAAAGAATAATAATTACCAAAGATAAAGATCTAACTTGTACAAGTAAGATGTAACTACCTACCAAATGGTCACTCAACAATGAATTGCCTATTAAGGAAAACCAACAATTGCACCACATCTTTATAAAAAGATCATTGTCAAAGCAAATGACAACCACATACCCCAAGGTGCCATAAAGGAGAGGATATACCACTTGTTTCTAAATAAATGGATGGCCACATGCCCAAAAGAAAATACTACAATTGTTAGGGATTAACTATTGCCCCACTAACCTCCTCTTCAACTTCTTCTTTATCACCTAAAATATCCTTCTATTGACTACACGTCTGCACAAGGTGTTGGTAGGTGGCAACTGATCAGGAAAGTATTGTACACTAGCCATGTATCCTCGCCAGGGTTCAGGGCCAAACCAGGCCCCAAGTGGGGGTTCGGGAGTGCAGTCCCCAAAATTTTTTTAGAGCCGACATAAAAAACCCTATTTTTGTAAGTGACAAAAGGCTTGATAAAAGGTGGCTAAGGGTTAGGGTTTTTTGGTGGATATTGTATTGTAGCATTTGCAACGGCATTGAGTTGCAGGGATTACTATTGTAATTGGTTTGATTTACTGGATAATAATATTGGACTCTCTGTTTGGTGGATGTAGCCCGAGTTTGGGTGAACCACATTAAAACTTGTCTCTCGCTATTATTATTTCTGTGTATTTTCATTCCTCTGTTTAAATTTTATTTTCATTTAATTGATATCTTCTGCTGGCTAACCCTAACAAGTGGTATTAGAGAGGGTTGTGTTCGACTATCGTCTGTAGGAAGGTGTCACAGTTGAGTGGGAGTCTCATGGTTGAGTGGGAGCAATGGCGAACCAGGGTAAATTGAAGGTTGATAAATTCAATGGGAAGAACTATTAGTTATGGAAGATGCAGATGGAGGATTACCTCTATCAAAAGGATTTATGGTTTCTGTTGGAAGGAGTAGCCAAGAAACTGGCAATAATGAGTGATGAGGATTGGAATCTTCTTGACAGAAAGGCAATGGGAACCATTCGGTTGTGCCTGACAGCATCGGTGACATTCAATATAATGGAAGTGAATACAAGAGATGGTCTGATGAAAGCTTTGGCTAAATTGTATAAAAAACCCTCAGCCTCAAATAAGGTATTCCTCATGAAGCATTTGTTTAATCTAAAAATGGTTGAAGGAGGATCTGTGACAGATCATTTAAATGAATTTAATACGATTGTCAGTCAATTAACTTCTATAAATGTAAAATTTGATGAAGAAGTTAGAGCTCTCTTGATATTATGTTCATTGCTTGAAAGATGGGAGAGTTTGGTAATGGCAGTTAGTAACTTTGTTTCTGGTTCAAATACCTTAAAATTTGATGATGTTGTTGGTGTTATTCTGAGTGAGGATATTTGTAGGAAAAGATTAGGTGGCACCACATCAGGTAGTGTTTTGAATGCAAAAAGTAGGGGCAGATCAAAGGAGAGAGGAAAAGGTTCTGGAGGTCATGGGACATCATGAGGAAAATCAAAGGACAAGAGATCCCAATCCAGAGGACAGAAGGATTGCTGGTACTGTGGGAAACCAAGTCATCTGAAGAAAGATTGCTAGTCTCAGAAAAATAAAGGAGACAAACAAAAAGGCAATAAAGAGACAAATGTGGTAAGTAATAAATCTGAAGATGATGCTTTGATTCTTTCCCTAGATAATGCTGATGATTCATGGGTTTTAGATTTAGGGGCCTCATTTCATGCTATGCCCCATAGAAGTTATTTTCTTGATTATGTCGAAGGGGATTTTGGGCTGGTTTATATGAGAGATAACGAACCCTGTCAGATTGTTGGAAAGGAAAGAATCAAGATTAAGTTGCAGAATGGGAATCATTGGCTACTACAAGAGGTAAGGCATGTTCCAAGGCTCAGTAAGAATTTAATTTCAGTAGGGCAGCTAGCTGAACAAAGTTGCATTGTTACATTTACTAATAAAAATTGGAAGGTTTCAAAAGGTGCCTTAATAGTAGAAAAAGGTGCGAAAGTAGGCACCTTATATCTTTGTACAGGTCATACTGTTCCTTCTACTTTAGCTGTTACAGAGAAAAAATAAACAGGTTCAGGAACAGTTGCTGCAGGTTTGCAGGAAGAGACTAGAAAAGTCGCTGCAGGTTTTGAGACAACATTGTGGCATAACAGACTTGGGCATATGAGTGAAAAAGGTATGAAGGTACTGCATTCTAAGAAATTTTTACCAGGTCTGAAATGTATTAATATGGATTTTTGTGAAAGTTATGTGTATGGCAAACAAAAGAGAGTCAGTTTTCTCAAGGATGGGAAGTAAAAGAAAAATGAAAAGTTGGAGCTTGTGCATACAGATGTATGGGGACCAACTTAGGTATCTTCTCTTGGTGGCTCTCAGTATTATGTTACATTCATAGATGATGCAACTAGGAATGTATGGATTTATTTCCTTAGGCAGAAATTTGATGTATTTAAAACATTTAAGAAATGGAGAAGCTTGGTTGAGAATGATACGGATAAAAGATTAAAATGTCTTAGATCTAGTAATGGCGGTGAGTATTGCAGCAAAGAATTTGAAGATTATTGTTCCTTTAATGGAATCCGTAGGTAGAAAACGGTTCTAGGGACTCCATAGGAGAATGGAGTGGTTGAATGCATGAATAGGACAATAATGGAGCGTGCAAGGACCATGAGATTGCATGCTGGGTTGCCTTTAAACATATGGGCAGAGGCTATCAACACTGATGTATATTTAATTAATATAGGTCCTTTAGTTCCTTTGGGCTGTGGTATTCCAGAGGAAGCATGGACAAGTAAGAAGGTGAGTTATTCTTTTCTCAAAACCTTTGGATGTGAAGCATTTGTACACATAGATTCTAAAAATAAAACCAAGATGGATGCAAAATTAAAAAAGTGTACATTAATTGGATATAGCATTGATGAATTTAGTTATTAGCTTTGGGATTTTGAAAATCAGAAAATTGTGAGAAGCAAAGATGTTATATTCAATGAGAAGGTGTTGTACAAAGATCAGTTGCAGCAGCATGAGAAGAAAGAAAAAGATTATGTGGTGCTGGATGATACTCCAGATAGTGATGTTCCAGTGGTTCCTCATACTCTGCATTAGCAACTAGAAATACCACAAACTCCAGTGAATGTTAGACGATCAACAACGCTAAGTAGACCTCCTGAAAGGTTTTCTCCCTCTTTGTATTCTATTTTTTTAACAAATGCTAGTGAACCAGAAGGGTATGATGAAACTATGCAGGTGGATACACAGGTTTAGTGGGAGCTTGCAATGAAAGAAGAAATGGACTCCTTACTAAAAAATCAGACTGGGGAATTATGTAAGTTGCCTACAGGTAAAAAGGCTTTACCAAACAAATGGGTTTATAGGCTAAAAGAGGAAGATGGAGGTAAGAAAAGATTTAAAGCCAGGTTAGTTGTAAAAGGATTTGCACAGAAAAAGGGCATTGATTTTGATGAGATATTTTCTCCCGTTGTTAAGATGACTTCTATTCGTACTGTTTTAAGTATTGTGGCTGCTGAAGATTTGCATTTGGAACAGCTAGATGTGAAAACTACCTTTCTCCATGGTGATTTGGAGGAGGAGATATACATGGAATAGCCCCAAGGAGTTTGAGCTGACATAAAAAACCCTATTTTTGTAACCGACAAAAAAAACCCTATTTTTGTAAATGACAAAAGGCTTGATAAAAGGTGGCTAAGGGTTAGGGCTTTTGGGTGGATATTGTATTAGAGCATTTGCAACGGTATTGAGTTGCAGGGATTGCTATTGTAATCGGTTTGATTTACTGGATAATAATATTAGACTCTTTGTTTGGTGGATGTAGCTCGAGTTTGGGTGAACCACGTTAAAACTTGTCTCTCATTGTTATTATTTCTGTGTATTTTCATTCCTCTATTTAAACTTTATTTGCATTTAATTGATATCTTCTGCTGGCTAACCCTAACACAAGGCACTTCATCCTCTTGTAGTTGCTAGATAATACTAAATCTACTTGATCAAATATGCCATTCCATTTCTACCATATGTATAACACTTGCTATAAGATTCAATAAAGCCCTTGGCACACTTATAACACCTACTATAGGGTTCAATAAAGACATGGACATAAGATTTCTATAGTAATATTATTAAGTTGGTACATGTGTTCTTGTTGTTAGCTATAAGCCAAGACAACTTTGGAGTGAATCCTATCACTCCTCTTACTATTATAGATAACTTCTACAATGTTCTAAACGCTTGTGACATTTTCTATAGGTGAACATACAACCCCACAAAGATTTAACAAGCTACTACAAGTGACTTGTAGCCTTGCTACAAGAATCTTCCACTTTTCTATGGTTGACTTACAACTTGTTATAGATGTCTTACAACTTTCCTTCTAATGTCCACCTAGAATTGATCCATTTATGGATCAATTAAAGATCAAAATCTTGATTAAGAGATTAAAAGGTTGTAATAGGACTTTGTGAAAATATGCACTACTTCTATAAATTCTATGATGTGTGGCCTAGTCATGGATAGGGCTACATTGTGTGATTTAGTCCACCCAATACAACCTAATCTAATGTTGATGTACCTTTATAAACTTGTTTGCCTTCTATTTAACCTAAATAAGTTTAAAAATCATTGCATATATAGACCCATGTAATTCCATGTTCATAATAACTTTAGACATTAAACAAAGTTTGTTAGTTATAAGAAGGAAGATTTTACAATAGTAGAAACAATTTCAAGACACATAATTTTAGGTATATCTGACTTGAGAGGAAAAACATTTTTAGAAGCATTTATTATTAGATAACTAATTTTCTATTTTTAAAAATTGATATAAAGTTTTATGTAAAATATTATTAACATCCTTCATTACTTCTATATTATAGGTATTTGTAAATAGAAATAATCTTCACCTTACTTTAATTAGAACTATTTTATTTACTATATACATTGTTTAAAATTTTATTTATGTTCTTCCATATTTTTGGTTTGGTTAATTATTTAATTATTTAGGGCATATATTTTCACTGCACTTTGTGTGTATCAAAATTTAAACTAGGCTTAAAGAAATTTAAAAAATATCTCAAATTAACAAATAAAAATATTTTTTTATCTTGACTATAAACTTTTGAAAAAAAATGATGAGCCTTTAAACTTAAACTTTTTATTGATTATTACACAACTACATTTTAATTTTTTATAAACTAAATAAGAATGGAACCAAAATTATTTCTAAAGCTACCTAGAACAATTACATATCACTTCCTTTCATTTAATATATACAAATTTCTTAAAAAAAACTTGAGCTTTATTTTTTGACTTTCTTGTTGCACTTTGAAAAGAGGAATAATGATTTATTATTAAATATTAATATTTTGACATGTAAATGACTCACAAATTTAAGGTAGAAGGTAGGATTTTTTGTTAATTACACTCCACCCCTTATTGCCATTGTAGAATGCATCTTGGCATTAATTACTCTTAAGTAAATAATAATAGTCCTTAAATTTTATGATTTTATTAATTATATTTATATATTTTTAAATTTTACTAATTGTATTAGATTTATTATTTTATTAATATTAGTATGAAAAATATTTAGAGTTATGTATGTAGTAAATAAAATAAACTAGCATACCCATGTTTACAAAAATCTATGTAAAAGATGCCAAGAGCTATCATTCTGGAGAGTCTATTTTTAACTAGATCTTGATTAAAGTCGGTGTCTTTTACATAGATTTTTCTAAAGATAGGTATGTTAGTTAAATGAGTAGAAAACTTTAGGAAGAAGGAGTTATGCTCCTCATGCCACCATCACACATGTATACATTACCTTAGGGGATTATGCGGAATCTTTTCATCTTATACTGAACACTGTCACATCCTTGGACCATCTTAAACATGGTCATGACTTGTAGCTTCTCACTATAGTGTAAAATGAAGGACTTCTACCTCCATGCATATATTTTATGGCCCACATGCAACAATTCAAAATATGCTGTATCAAGCACAATGGCATGCAACCTCTACTAAAATGACATACTTATAGTAGCTACTTTACACTTGTACCAATGTTCTCCTCTATTTTAAACACCATCTACTTCTACCAACTACTCTTAGCTCTCCAATCCACTAGCATGACCATGGCTATCCTAGCCAACCATACATTTTCTTGGATTCAACAAAGATTTGCCAACCATCATGCTTGGATCTAACTTACACAACTAACTGATTGAAGCTTCAACACTATTAGCTTGCATGGCCTGGCTCTCACACAACCAACTTTCTCACAAAGCTTTACCAAGTACAAAACCCTAATCACAACCCCTATTTGTATGGCTTCCAAGACCATATAATAGTCAAGTTCTTTCTTCCTTTCCCTAATCTTTATTTTTTCTCTTTTTCTTTGAACACTTTCTACTTGTCCCTTCAAATCCCTAACCATCACTACCTAGCAATGATGGATGTTGCTTTGACTATCAATACCAATGCCTAGTTGACAATGAGATAGTCATGTCCAACATAGGAAATAATGGTGCAAGAAAAGAATAATAATTACCAAAGAAGGTAAAAATACACACTTGCTAAGATAGAGATCTAATTTGTACAAGTAAGATGTAACTACCTACCAAATGGTCACTCAACAATGAATTGCCTATTAAAGAAAACGAACAATTATACCACTTCATTAGAAAAAGATTATTGTCAAAACAAATGACAACCACGTACCCCAAGGTGCCATAAAGGAGAGGATCGACCACTTGTTTCTAAACAAATGGATGGTGACACGCCCAAAAGAAAATACTACAATTGTTAGGGATTAACTATTACCCCACTAAGCTCCTCTTCAACCTCTTCTTTATCACCTAAAATATCCTTCTACCGACTACACAAGGCACTTTATCCTCTTGTAGTTGCTAGATAATACTAAAACTACTTGATCAAACATGCCATTCCATTTCTACCATACCTATAACACTTGCTATAAGATTCAATAAAGCTCTTGGCACACTTATAAAACCTACTATAGGGTTCAATAAAGACATGGACACAAGATTTCTATAGTAATATTATTAAGTTGGTACATGTGTTCTTGTTGTTAGCTATAAGCCAAGATAACTTTGGAGTGAATCCTATCACTCCTCTTACTATTATAGATAACTTCTACAATGGTCTAAATGCTTGTGACATTTTCCATAGGTGAACATGCAACCCCACAAAGATTTAACAAGCTACTACAAGTGACTTGTAGCCTTGCTACAAGAACCTTCCACTTTGCTATGGTTGACTTACAACTTGTTATAGATGTATTACAACTTTCCCTCTAATGTCCACCTAGAATTGATCCACTTATGGATCAATTAAAGATCAAAATCTTGATTAAGAGATTAAAAGGTTGTAATAGGACTTTGTGAAAATATGCACTACTTCTATAAATTCTATGATGTGTGGCCTAGTCATGGATAGGGCTACATTGTGTGATTTAGTCCATCCAATACAACCCAATCTAATTTTTATGTACCTTTATAAACTTGTTGGCCTTCTATTTAACCTAAAGAAGTTTAAAAATCATTGCATATATATCCATGTTCATAATAACTTTAGACATTAAGCATAGTTTGTTAGTTATAAGAAAGAAGATTTTACAATAGTAGAAACAATTTGAAGACACATAATTTTAGGTATATCTGACTTGAGAGGAAAAACATTTTTAGAAGCATTTATTATTGGATAACTATTTTTCTATTTTTAAAAATTGATATAAAGTTTTATGTAAAATATTATTAACATCCTTCATTACTTCTATATTATAGGTATTTGTAAATAGAAATAATCTTCACCTTACTTTTTAAGGGCAAGGGGCCTAGCTCTATTGGCGAGAGATTCACCTTACTTTAATTAGAACTATTTTATTTACTATATACATTGTTTAAAATTTTATTTATGTTCTTCCATATTTTTGGTTTGGTTAATTATTTAATTATTTAATGTATATATATTCACTGCACTTTGTGTGCATCAAAATTTAAACAAGGCTTAAAGAAATTAAAAAAATATCTCAAATTAATAAATAAAAATATTTTTTATCTTGACTATAAACTTTTGAAAAAAAATGATGAGCCTTTAAACTTAAACTTTTTATTGATTACTACACTACATTTTAATTTTTTATAAACTAAATAAGAATGAAACTAAAATTATTTCTAAAGGTACCTAGAACAATTACACATCACTTCCTTTCATTTAATATATACAAATTTCTAAAAAAAAATTTGAGCTTTATTTTTTGACTTTCTTGTTGCACTTTGAAAAGATGAATAATGATTTATTATTAAATATTAATATTTTGACATGTAAATGACTCACAAATTTAAGGTAGAAGGTAGGAGTTTTTGTTAATTACACTCCACGCCTTATTGCCATTGTAGAATACCTCTTGGCATTAATTACTCTTAAGTAAATAATAATAGTCCTTAAATTTTATGATTTTATTAATTATATTTATATATTTTTAAATTTTACTAATTGTATTAGATTTATTATTTTATTAATATTAGTACGAAAAATATTTAGAGTTATGTATGTAGTAAATAAAATAGTTTTAAATAAAATAAACTAGCATACCCATCTTTACAAAAATCTATGTAAAAGATGTCAAGAGCTATCATTCTAGAGAGTCTATTTTTAACTAGATCTTGATTAAAGTCGTGTCTTTTACATAGATTTTTCGAAAGATAGGTATGTTAGTTAAATGACAATTGTAAGAAAATGTATTCTAGAATAATAAATGTTAAATATGGAAAGTAAATGTGTATAAAATTTAGATCACTCTTACAAAGATCTTTAGAAAAATCTATGTAAAAGATGCCAAGATTTATCATTCTCCCATTTTTAATTAAAGTGGACATCTTTTACATAGATTTTTCTAAACTTAACTAGCATACCTATCTTTACAAAAATCTATGTAAAAGTTTAAAGATCCCAAGACTCAAGAGTTATATTTCTTGAGAGGTCTATTTTTAACTAGATCTTGATTAAAGTCGGCATCTTTTACATAGATTTTTCTAAAGATAGGTATGCTAGTTAAATGATAGTTGTAAGAAAATGTATTTTAGAATAATAAATGTTAAATATGGAAAGTAAATGTGTATAAAATTTAGATCACTATTACATAGATCTTTAGAAAAATCTATGTAAAAGATGCTAAGAGTTATCATTCTCCCATTTTTAATTAAAGTGGACATCTTTTACATAGATTTTTCTAAACTTAACTAACATACCTATCTTTACAAAAATCTATGTAAAAGTTTAAAGACCCCAAGAGTTATCATTCTTGAGACTTGAGAGGTCTATTTTTAATTAGATCTTGATTAAAGTCAACATCTTTTACATAGATTTTTCTAAAGATAGATATACTAGTTAAATGACAGTTGTAAGAAAGAAAATGTATTGCAATAAATGTATAAAATTGAGATGACTCTTACTTCTTACAAAGGTAAGAGAGTTCATACGGACAAATCACCGCAGAGGAGTTCTCCTGGGTCACCATCCTTGACATTCAGTTGGATGACCTCAGTCCTGATATGTCTGACATGATATCCAATATCATAATACCCAGATCCAGCGCCTCCGTAAGGAGCTCGATGATGGTGAAGCTTGGGCGAAGTATCAGGCCGCATGTATTCTGGCGCATGTCGTCAAGGCCGTTGAGCTTTACAAGGATGAAGTTTAGAAGAGCCTTGAGGATTTCCTCAGGGAGAAGATTCGGCGCCTGGAAAGAAGCTTAGGACTAACCTGGCTAACCTTGCTAGGGCTGACACGTTTAAGGAAGATGAAGGAATTCAAAATTGAAGAGGTCGTTGCCGCTGTTGAAGACAAGCAGGTTGAAGATGAATGTCCATCAACCCACGCCAGGTTGAAGATGAATGTGCCACATCGATCTGCTCCAAGGACACACACTCGCCGAAGGAGCAGCTGGCCCACTAACTTCATATTCTCTGTAGGAGAATTCAAATTTGAAGACAACCAGGTTGAAGATAAAAGTAATTCTAAACAGTAGCAGTTTATTATAGGTCGATGTTTATAAAAATGCAGATATAGATGGAACTTTTTAAGAAGTTAGTATACCCGTAGTTTATAAAAAAATCCAAGATTTTGTTTACAGCTGCACTGTTGGAATTGATGCTAAGATACTATATGTATTTTTTATTATAAAAATCAATAAAATTCAGCACATTTGTAGTGTTGGAATTGATGTTAAGATATTATATGTATTTTTTATTATAAAAATTAATAGAGGGAGTATCCCTAAAGGATACATTTACCTATGGAGAAAAAAAATGTAATAAATAATGGTACTTAGTTCTACAATAAAAGAGTGAATGATCCATGTGAAGATTCTAGAATATATGATGTCTTAGAATCAATAATGGATGATGATAATCTATAATTCATCTTAGGATCGAAATATCATGTTTTTTCTTTGGAGGGCTGAGGCCATAAATCTAGGTGAGATTCATAATAATAGAAATATCTTATGCCTGCAAAAATGACCTAATAGTTCGTATAACTTAGTTTTCTATTTAACTTAATTTACCTTTGCTTCTTATACCTTTTATGATGAACCATTTGAAGATGGGAGTATTTAGAAATACATTGGAAAAGCTTCCATTTGTTGCAAGGGGACACATCTCTTAGGTTAGCCCATATAGAATATATATACTCAAGTAAGATGATCATGTAGATTGAGATTCATTTTAGTGCACCAAATCCAAATGTTCAACTCCTTAAGATGAATATAGAGAGGGAAGGATATTGGCAGAGAGAGAGAGAGAGAGAGAGAGAGAGAGAGAGAGAGAGAGAGAGAGAGAGAGAGAGAGAGAGAGAGAGAGAGAGATTAGTTGTTTTGCACCAAGAATTCAATTAGGAGAAAATGATAGAGATAAGAGATATAGAGGGAAATAGAGATGGAGAAAATAAATATATAAAGGGTCTAAGTATCAACATGCTATTAAAGTGTTAACATATAATACATTTCTTATGTATCTTTATAGTATCAACATGCTATTAAAGAGTTAACATATAATACATTTTTTATGTTGCTTTCTTTTATTGTCCGATAATTCATGTGTATTTGAAATAAGATTTGAAAATCAGAAGTCATTGCCAGCACCTTGACAATGAGATTAAAAAGTTCAATTGATAAAACTTTGAGTTGTGAAAATTAAAGGGTGAATATCTCCAAATATTTATGTGGAAAGCATTCCCTTTATGAGAGGGACCAACTTGGCATTGACAATCAATGGTGAACGTTACACTGCAATGATGCAAGACAATGGGATTTATTATTGATGTCAGATCTAAAATGTATAAAATCTAGTTGTCGTTGGTTTATTTTTCTCGTCGATGTTTTTTCATCATTTCTCTTTTTGTTCATTAGTTTTAGTTCACGTACAATCTGTCTTCCCATTATATATATATATATATATATATATATATATATATATATATATATATATATATATATATATATATATATCTTCATGTTGCATATTTGTTTACCAATACAAACTAAGATAGGACACGTCACCCCATTTTGAGTAACAATATAGATTAGAGAAGGTGGCAAGATTAAACAGGCCCACCATAGTTGCCACCTGAAGACACCCAGCTACCTTTAATTCACCTGTGAGTTTGCCACCTAATCCATCCTTGACACCTTGATTGACATGGATCATTGAAGATCAACAATGTGGGTTAAAATGCACTAGGCAAAGTGATAAAATATTGAGAAATTACAAACAGCATGACTAATATTACAACTACGCAAATCAATCTATATTATTCAACAAAGAAGATTACATTTATAACTCTAGAGAAGTTTACAGCTTCCTACAAATCTGCTAACTAATTTGACAGCTAACTAGAATTGATTGACACCTAACTAAAACTAACTGAGACACCTCTACAATTCTTGTTGACACATCTATAGCAATTGATTGACAACACAAAATGATATTGCCAGCACTTACACTTAGTTATTCATTATATTCTAACATCCCCTCTTAATGAATAACTTAAAATAACTCGAACTCTCACATGAGCAATTGCAAACAAAATTTTTACACCAATTGTGACCAGCACTTCACTTTTAGACTTGTAGCTAACTCCCCACACTCTCATAATCTTGGGCACTCCAATGGTGGAGTCACACCCAAACAAGCTCTGATACCATGATAAAATATTGAGAAATTACAAACAGCAAGACTAATATTACAACTATACAAATCAATCTATATTATTCAACAAAGAAGATTACATTTATAACTCCAGAGAAGTTTACAGCTTCCTACAAATCTGCTAACTAATTTGACAGCTAACTAGAATTGATTGACACCTAACTAAAACTAACTGAGACACCTCTACAATTCTTGTTGACACATCTATAGCAATTGATTAACAACACAAAATGATATTGCCAGCACTTACACTTAGTTATTCATTATATTCTAACACACAGTTGCAAGCTCATAACTATATCATTTCATTATTGCCAATTATAATAGAGCATGTAGCCTGCTTTCCATTGTGACACAAGACAGTACTGACACTTCACAATCATTCACAAGCAGATCTACTCTGCTCATCAATTTCAAAAACATATAACGATTGCAACTAATACCAAATCAAAGGACACATAATTTTATTCTTATTCGAAGCACAGTTTCACATATCTGCAAACCATTATTTACAATATCAGCCTTCAATGGCCTCCTTCGCAGGCATAGAAATATTCAGTTCATGCTCTTTTATAAGGATTCATAGGTTTTATTGAATCCTTTCAACCTGCACTGAAAGCTCTTCCTCTCGTGCCTCTATCTATTCCTCTTTACAGAGGTCGATTCTCCCTCTAGATGCGCCTTGCTTGCCAAGTCTCTCCCTACGTGGTGCCCACCATTCAATAATAATTCATAGGTTTTATTGAGCCTAAAATGAGGCATTTTAGCTTCTTGTTTTGCCTCCAAATGAAGCGATTCATTTCTATGAGGCAAGCTTTAATGCCTCTTATATTTTGTCTTCACATGCCCTAAAATTATCATAATTAAACAATCATGTCATGGATAATATAAATGATGCTGTCTCAGAGAAGTTCAAGGGATCGCCACCC
The DNA here is from genome assembly GCA_027924645.1 of Cunninghamia lanceolata. Taxonomy (NCBI): domain Eukaryota; kingdom Viridiplantae; phylum Streptophyta; class Pinopsida; order Cupressales; family Cupressaceae; genus Cunninghamia; species Cunninghamia lanceolata. The sequence continues at coordinate 9,056,136 of BSBN01001715.1, forward strand.
CTTTATCAAATTTTGTCCTTCCTAGCAAGAATATCGTATGCACAACAATTACCAGTGCAATCACTCTGTCGGATTTCACCTACGCTTACAATGCTACTCCAACATATAAAAGACTCCAAGAATAGCAGAAGGAAGACTCAGAAATGTAATCATCATTTGTATTACTCTAATGGCCTCTGAAGCTACCTTTAGAACAACAGGGACAATAAGGTTTCAATTTACAATTACTATTATGATTGTCATGAGCACAGCAATGGCCCTTAGGTGACCAAGTTACCTGGCTTTTATATAATCTACAGCATTTTGATGGAATCATGCCCACTCCAACTAGAAATGATGTATAGTGTCTATGTGAGGTTGGATTTTGTCTTCTTTGTGCAGCATTATTTTCTGAAACCTCCTCAATAGAACATGGAAGGTTGAAGTCACAAATTTTAGCTATCATTGGTGAAAACAACAAAGTCTCTTCAGGCCTAAGATTCCTCTCAAATCTGTTTTCTCATGCCCACTATCAAGCTTCCAAACTCCTTGAATAGTAGATGTTTCAACCAAACTGAAACACAAAGCCATGACAAAAAACTTAAAATTGTTTTTGGTTGAACGGGATAGCTGGTTCGTCTGGGATGCTCCTGCATAACCAAACATAAACCACTTAGCCATAAGGGAAATTGTGATTGGCTTCTCAATGAATATAAATAATAAATTGAGTAACATTGTATATTAAAATGTATATAAATATTAAATATATAATATTAAAATTAAATATTATATTAAATTAAATAAGAATTGATAAAAAAATATTTAATTAACTATAATATTAACAAGACATTTATGTTGTGATGTGTTAGATACTACCCAGTGAGAACAAATAGTCCATTCATTAGCTTAAAACATAAGCCCACATTTAGTAGGGTTATTTAAGTACCAAGTCATTATTATCCTCATTTAAAATTGAGTCAAAATGCATATAGGATTGTCCACATTGAAATATTCAAATCTCTTTAAAACTATGAAATACTTGGAGCTATATCCCTATTTAATAGGAAAGAAATTATTTAATGAAGGTTTTATACCAATGATCAAACTTCTTAATGTCTTAGTAGGGGAGAGGATATATCTATAATATAGATTTACAATGTAAAATAAGTATCTATTTAATATAATATATAATAATACATATATATAGAATATAGATTTAAAATATATACTAAATATATAGTTACATAATAAGTATATATAAAATAGAATATACATATAATTACAATAGAGATTTTCTATATAGAATAGTTATATAATTATGTGAGGGATTCACTTAGCTCCTGGTGAATGAGGGTCACCAAGAATGAGAGTGCAGGGTAAATCTTAAATTTGAATTCCTCATATCTCTTTGTCAAATGAATAAGTTTTACTTATCCATAGAGAGAGAGAGAGAGAGAGAGAGAGAGAGAGAGAGAGAGAGAGAGAGAGAGAGAGAGAGAGAGAGAGAGAGAGAGAGAGAGAGAGAGAGAGAGAGAGAGAGAGAGAGAGAGAGAGGTGAAAAGTGGCAAAGAGAGGGAAAATAGAAAATGGTAGAAATATATAGAGGGGAAGGGTGGGATATACATATATACAGAGATTGACAGAGACAGAGAGGAGGAGAAGAAATAGAGAAAGATGAAGAGATATATATATATATATAGAGAGAGAGAGAGGGAGATTGATAGAGATAGGGGAATAGTTCCATCTCCCTGGAATGAGAGCAAACCAAAAAGTGAAGTGACTGACTTGCAACCCAATACCAATCTCAACACTAAAATTCTAATCCATTCTTTTCTAAGTAACACTCCTAAAAGTAACCATTTGTTCATTACTCCAATCCTTACTTATAATCTCTCTCTAATACATTTGTAGATAAGAAAATGGAATCACCAAATGGCTGGTAAATAAAGGAAAAATATCATTAATTCTAAAATTTTCATCCTTATACCTCTGAAGGTCCTCCCTTTCACTCCCAATTAACTTCATCAATCCTTGTTGAGGATCCCAAGCATGGGTGCGCAACCAAGAATGATCTCTATCATGAATAGAAAGGTGCACAACATAACTCCAACTACCATCCAAATCAACATGCACATCATGGAAATTCCCGACTTCTTTGATAATCCCTTGTAGCCCATCCCTAAAAGCACCAACAACTGAAATGTTAGGAGCAATTGTTTTCATCAAAACCATCCCCAAAGAAAGATTAGTATAATATATAATATCACTCAATCCAAAGGATGGATTATCAAACATGTAGATGTCATGTTTAAATCCTTCTTTCTCATGTAAGTAAAAAGATTTAAACCACCTTTCCTTGCAGCTACTCTAAAATTTCTAGCTAGCTCTAGAACATTGTTTAGAAACTTTTCAAATTTTGAAATATTAAAGTCTCCATGAATCAATTTACATCCCATGAAAATATTGCATCTCTTAGTGTCATAACATTCCCTATACAATCTTCATTTGTCTCCTCCTTTGCACATTTCATATCTAGTGGTCTCCTAGGAGGGTAACAAATCACCTTATAATGTGAACCTAAATCAAAACCAAGATGAAAACCACACTCCAGATCAAGTTTTAAATCTTCTCCCAAATCCCATACCTTGCTATTTTCACCAAGTGCAATGCTACAACTAGGAGCAGTCCCATCATCCAACTCGAAGAGTGGATTATCAAATGCCAAAATAGCACTCATCTTGAAATGAGGATTACTCATCAATAGAAAATCATCATAATCCACATGCTCCACCTACACATCTTGCTGATCCAAATTCTTGTTTTTAGAGTTTTTTGAACAATGCACAAGATCAAACTTCTCTTGAATGTAATTAGGCTCCTCCATTACCTATTTGATCTTCATGGCCCTTTCTCTATTCTCTCACTCTCTGAATTGTTTGGCCTCATATAGTTGTTCATTTGTTTCAAGAAGTGCCCCTTGGAAACTTTTTAGAGCAAGCTTCATGGAATCAAGCTCAATGGTGAGCTCAATAACCTCTCCCCTTAACTACTTAGTCATAGACAAGGTCATCTATAAGATTGGTGGCAATATCTCTATCATTTATTGTCTATAAGAAAATTGATTTTATTCCCTCCATAGTACTTTTTATCATGTGCAAATCAGCAAGGGAAACATTTTTCTCATATTGATCTCTTGGTGTCATAAAGATGAATTTTTCAACAAGGCTTCTAATGTCATCCAATCTAGTTAAATTGTGCACTTCATTTTTCACAGACACCAAAAACTAATTTTTCTAATCTTGTTCAGGGGAGGATAGTGAACTGTTGTTATGTTGTTTACCAAAATCAAAACTTTCATACTTGTCATCAAAGTCTCCAAGGCTATCCCAAATCACATGTTCCTCTTTCTTATCATCCAGTCAACTGTGAATCCAAAACAACAAGGTTATTAGATATCTATTCAAGATCAACTATATGTAATGTGAATTCAGATTTGTTTTCAAGATCAAAACCAACACCATCAATGCCACCCTCCATGCATAACCATGGAGATGAAGTTAGAACAACACTACAGTCAAAAGGAAATTCATCCAAAATAGGATCCTAGTCATACTTAGGTACCAACATACCCAGATCCCAAATGCTAAAAGGTTGACTACTCTGTTCAAAAAAATTATTCTCCTTATAAATGGTTGCCTTTGTGAATAAATCACTGTCCAACTCCCTAGTACTGGCATCATCATAGTCATTCCTCTCCATAGGCTTGGTTTGAAAGTTAAACCAAAAGCCATCTATGTCATCATCACTAAAATAAGATATGGAATCATCATCTCTAGCTGGAAAAAATACATTATAATATATGCTCTCAATATGCCCATCATCTAAAGGTATATTAATGATCTCAACTATCCCAACATTCACATTAGGTTTATCAGCTTCATTGGATAGCTCTACATGTGTATTCAAGGTTGTTGTTATGTCATTTACATTGCACACATCCTCATATTTAGTAGTTGTATTAGTCTCCTTAATAGCCAAGAAAGGTTTCAACTTTTCACATTGTTTGAATACAATGTTGACCAAAAATAAAGCAGCTATAAAAACATGTTGTTCTTGCCCCAAAATAGCCAACAACATAGACTTTAGGATCTAGGAAAGAGTATCATATCCATTAATGATTAGGACCATAATGTTTTGCATGCAGGAAAAAATAGCTTCTCCATGATCCTTACTAATAGATGCTATGAATTTATGAAACATCTGAAGAATAAGATCATCACATTCTAAATCCAACAAAAGATAACAAGATCTAGTTCTTGTCATCACTTCTAACATCTTAATCTTCCTGCCAAAGGAAGGGCCTTTGCAATCATGTAACCCATGAAAGCTCTCAACAATCAGCTATAGAATCTCCTTCATTATGTCATCTTTGTAGGGAACCTCAGGAGTTGTAATCCTTGTGATCTCACTAAGACAACTGGTGACTACAAGTCTCACATCTTTATCATGATGTCTCATAAGCATTGGCTTAACTAGAGAATGCATCGATGGAGTCATAGCTAGTTGCAACAATTGAGAAGGTGGTTGATCAACGATGTATAAATAAATTTCTACTTCCTCTTGAGTGCTAAGAAGAACCTTTTTCAATTGAGGTGGGCATTCAAGTTTCTTACCTGCATTGTAAAGCTTTTCACCCAAAATTTCCTCTTCACTGAGTTTGGCCATAATTCAGAATCTGATAGGCCTTCACCAAACACTGCATGCAATGGATGAAAATTTGTAACAGAAGTTCAAACACCAATAGGATGGCAAGAAAACCAACTCTGATACCATTGTAATGTCCCACCCTATTTTTGAACAACTTTTTTCTCAAACACTCAGTAAGATTACTAACTTCTAGTGAGCTAACATTTCATCAAATACTTCTGTTTTAAAGTTTTGTTGTAGTTTTCAATATATTTCAATGTGTTTGTGCATGGGATCATTCAATATGCAGTTTTGTACAATATTGCTCAAGAAATGACTCAACAATCTATTTAAATTTCATAGATAATATAGAAAACACTTTACATGAAATTGAAATAACTATGAAGGCTCTTTCTGATCTTAACTCCAACATATTGTATTGGTTTTCAATGAGTTAGCTTTATTCTATACAAATCAGTCTTCAACAATAGAGTTACAAGGCCAATGATCATAACCCAAAATGATATTTTGTTGTCAAAACAAACATACATATTGTTTTAACTATATCATAATGTTGTCATAAGGAGCTTGCTATTGTAGCAGAGTTTCACAAGGAAAATGCTTACAAACTTCAAGGACTTCACTCTACTCAACAACCCTCACTGTTGTAGCTCAATCACACATAATTAGTGAATAAGAACAACTTTGTCATCAAATAAACTCTTTTAGACTTCCATGTATCAACTGAAGGATAGTTGCATCTCCCTAAATGAAAGTATTATAAGCGCTAAGCTATTCGCGAGAGGGTGGATGCCCTTAGAAACCCCACAACTCTCTTTGTATGCTGGGTACACCTTATGTAGAAGCCCAAAACAACACCAATATGCACTAGAGGAGCCACAAGACTCATTAACCAAATGGCTAGGTATGAGAAGATCCCACACAGCTATAGAAGTATAAGGCACCTAGGATGGTCTCATAGAAAATATCAACAAATTCTCACAACAATAAAATATTCCAATAACATCAAAGCTTCTAACCCTCAAAACTCCAAATAAATAAATTTATCATTTGGCTTAAATCTTTGATAAATTTGATCTTCGCTAAACATGTCTGCACAATGCTAAAATCTTGCAATGAAGTACAAAACATACTCTAAATACATTTACTAGCAATCAACCTAGGAGGGTCTTTCACAACTGGAGTTGATCATCTTGAAGAGGGTTTTCTTCCTCAAGAAGGTTGAGATAAACCAAATTCAATCTCCAGAACCACAAGGGTTTACAATTAGAGAAATAGATTAAACTCCATAATAGCCAAATGAGCTCTCAATCCCCCTTTTTATATGCTTTTTAGGGAACCTTTTATAAACTTCCTTTTAAAATCACTATTAATTTATTAATCCTTTTAACTCCAAAAAGTGATTTATTTTACTTTTAAAACATTTCCAACAGTGGAAGTCACTTTTTAGCATCTCATGATTTAAATGTTTTCATTCTCTTTCCAACGAGCTATAATACTAAGGTGCTTGCTTAAATATTCTAATTAAAATGACAACCTTAATTAAATTGTAACATGCCTTCTCATATTACTTGGATTTACACAACAATTTTTAAAGAAGTAAATGAACATGGTAAACACAATTTTATTTTTTAACATTTGCACAAATACAAGGAGATAGATACATTTCTCTTCTAAATATTTTCCACCTTGAAAATTCAATATATTCAAAGATACATCATAATAAGTAATTCTCTTTACATTTACAATACATCGTAGGATCTTTCAAGATTCTAAGATGGGGAGGGATCTGTTGTGGCAGAAGATTATCAGTGAGATTCAAGAGACTATTGCGAAAAAGTGTGATCTTTCTAAGATGGTAGATCCTAGTGATCCGGCTTTTGTGTGGAACTTGAATTTGACTGGTAGTAGATTGGGAGTTTCTGCTAGTAGAAGGTTGAGACAAGGGAAGCAGAAGGTTCATCGTGAAGGGTGATGGCTCCCACCCCCTGGGGGAGTTCTGAAGGTTAACACAGATGGTTCTTCTAGGAGGAATCCTGGGCATGCAGGAATTGGTGGTATTGGTAGAGGCAGTGATGGTGGTGTTGTGATTATGTTCTCTAACTATTAAGGGAAATATTCCAATAACCTTATGGAGGCTCTATCTATTCTTCATGCTATGGAGAGAGGGTGCTTGATGGGTTAGAAGAGGATCATCTGTGAATCTAATTCATATAATGTGGTGGATATGCTAAATGAACAAAGATTGGATGAAGCTAACTAGCATTTAGCATTGGTGGCTAAGCAGATTTTGAATTTGTGTTCTTATTGGAGAATATTTCTTTTAACCATATTCCTTGAGAGTGGAATAGAGTGGCAAATTGTTTGGCTAAATGGCCATTGGAGAATGGTGATGATTGGGATGTGGATGAGCAAGGGAGTCTACCCCTTGAACTTTCAGAGACTTTGGATACGTTAATTATGGAGGACAAAGCTATGTAGTTGTTCTCTCAGAGGAGTCCCCTTTGGCACTTTTTTTTCTAATTATGTTCTTTTCTTTGGTTGGGCCTTGGGCCTCTGCTTTGTACTCTTTGCAGATTTCTCAATAAAAATTTTATCCCCTCTTTTTAAATTAAAAAAAAAGTTAGGGTTAATTTTTACTTACCTTAGTTCACCATTCAAGTAGAGGGAAAAAAATGAAAAGAATATAGAATAAGATAAATAAATATAATTTTCTATTACTTGCTCATATTTACCTTGATTCCTCATGTTGTGGCCCCAATAAAAATATAGAATGAGGTGAAAAAAAGAAGGAAAAAGGTTTAGGGTTGTCATATGTGCATTGTATATATTTGATAAAGAAATTATTTCTATAGTAAAATAAACTAATATACCTATCTTTAAAAAAATCTACGTACGAGATGTGAGAGTTATCATTTGTGATTAAAGTAAAATAACTTAAACTAGCATACCTATCTTTAGAAAAATCTATGTAAAAGATGCCGAGAGTTATGAAATTTAAGGTAAAAGGTAAGAGTTATTTTTATTATGGTAAGACACATATTCAATGGAAGTTATTTTACTTTAAAACAACTTAAGACATACTCAACCATTTTGCTCCATCCCTTGCTGAGGCAAAACAACTTAGATTAATTAAATGACAACGGTAAGAAAATGTATACTAAAATAACAAATGTTAAATATGGAAAGTAAATGTATTGCAATAAATCTATAAAATTTAGATCTCTCTTACTTGTCAAAAAGGTAAGAGAGTTCATACAAGGTAAGAAAGAGAGTTCATACATACAAGGTAGCACTCTACTTAAATATTTTCCATTTCAATGGTCAAAGTGTCAATAGCAATTTTACACCTCATCTACAACAAAAAGTGGTAAATATTTGTCCTATTTTTATCTACCAAAATTAATCTTGGATTGTTGAAGTTGACTATTGAAGTGGATGATGTTTAAGAATAGTCGACAAGGTAGTACACATTCTCCAACATTGTGTGTGTTTTTGCTATAAGTTTTGTTGGGGTCGTGTGTTGGCATTATAGTATGTGCTTATCTTGTTCATCTAGTTTCTCTCATCCTCCTCTAGGATGGAGAGGATTAAGAAAAGAGCCAATGACAAAATCACTATAGAGGACTTCTCCTAGGTCACCATCCTCAACATTCAATTGGATGACCTCAGTGCTGATATGTCTGACATTAGGACCAAGATTGAAGGTGATATCCAATATCGTAATACCCAAATCCAGTGTCTCTGTAAGGAACTCGATGATGCTGAAGCTAAGAAGAAGGAAACATATGGTGTAGCTAGTGCCTATGCCTCTCCCAAGCCTTAGGAGGTGGTGAGGAAGGATTGGGCAAAGTATCAGGCTACATATTTTTTTGGCGCCTGTTCATAACACGACCAATGTTGTTAAGGCCATTGAGCATTACAAGGATGAAATTTATGAGGAGTACAAAGATGAATTCTATTGTGATCCCCACATCAAGAGGAGCCTTAAGGATTAATATCTTGAATGTTCACTCTTAGTCAAAGTTATTAATATCTAGTATTATTTTGTTGGTTGTTACATATTTAGGATGAATGTTTTGTTATCTAGTAATTATAATTATATATAGAAATAATCAAGTCTAACAAGATATGATTCCTAGAGCAGATGCAACTTTTATAAATACATTATATTTACTCATTTAGTATGAAATTTGGTTAGCCATGGATTGACATTTTATTCTTATAATTCTAATTTAACCACATGGATATATTGCATTAATGACTGGAATAAAATATCTTACATGAACATTATATATAAATTTCTAGGTTAATTTAATCCCTGTAATCCTTTTGAGGAGGATAACCTTAATGAATAATAATTTTTTAGGATGGAGTATTATATGCTTCGTTATGAATGTGATCATGCTAACATATTCCAAGATCATGGTTTATATCAATTTTATTCTTCTATCATGGATCTAATGTGTGATCCTAATGATATGGACTAGGTATATATTGGGAATGATAAGATCATGGCAATGTGTGATTCTAATTTTATATTTTAATGTGAAATTAAGTAATTAGTCGATAGTTTTGACTAATTTCTATCTTATTCATAATTCAACATATCTAGAAACTGTTATCAATTCAAGTATGCACTCTTGTTAAGCTTTGTGAAAAGTTTAACTACTTGTTGAAACATGGAATCATTCTCGGATGTGGGTCTCCTTTCATGAGAACGGATCTCCAGAGTGAGCTGGTTCTCTTATAATTTCTAAACTATGACTTGAGTGGAAAAGGGATAGAAAGAGGTAACTGAAGTGCAAACTGATTCTAGAATCTAAAACTAAATGAAGTTCCATCATTCATAGGCAGATCCTCTAACATTTATCTTCTCAGCTTCACTGATAGTAATTCCTTAAGTAATTTGTAATAAGGTTTGATATTAAACACAAACTGCAACTAGGAAGAAACCAAATTTTAACATTGTTGAGACAAAATAAAGGACTGGAATAGTCACAATATGACATCAAACAAGGACTGCAAAAATATATGTAAAACAGGAAGTTTCGCTATTAGAATTAAAAGGAATACAATGCATAAAAATTGAAATATGTGAGCCAACTGTTGTATACAACTCTACAAGAGAGAAGAAACTAATGCTAACTGACTGAGAAAAACTAAGTTTTTCTCCTATATATGCCTCCAAAAGATCTCCTCTGAAGAAAGCTGAAAAAACTACCAAAAATAGACTCCAAGTCCATTTTTGAGCTACTCATGAAAGCTAAAAATAAAGCTCTGAATCTGCCACCAATCTAGAAAATAAAGCTACAAAATTACCCCCCTTATGTGGTCCCACCATAAAACTACTTTTCTCTGCTCATGAAAGCTCCAAAATTTGTCTTATATGGCTCTAAATAAAACAAATTGAAATGGAATATCTGACTTGTTTTATTAGTCTATAAATTGCCTAAAAATAGTTAATTTTTAAAAGAAATTTGTTAATGATTGCTTTAAAACTAACTTTACAATGCTATGGCAATTTATTTTATATCTCCATTTGCTATGTTTTTGCAAAAATAAAACAATATCTAGCTCATAATTTTGTCAAGATATTTTACAAGGCATCACAAATGATTTTCTATAAAAATCATAAAAGATGATGGAATTATTACATATATTTGCAGAAAATATGAGAGCCTTAAAGGCCACAAATGCATGTCCATGTATCAATTCTGCTAACTCACCACTGTCTTCAAGCCTTGAAGAATGCCATCTCACTGCCTATATAGGTGCCACATGTCAAAATTTACCCCTTTCACCATGCCATTACTCATGTATGCTTTCCACATCTCCATTGGTCCCTACTTTGGCATTATGCATATGAAAGAAATAGAATAACTATTAAATGCATCAAGTAGGAGGTTAAAGACTCTTGACCACATGCATAATCACAAGACACTTGGATTCCACTATGAGTTGACCATATTGCGAATAAAGGTTTTGACATGTTTCAAAAGGTATAAACCTTATTCTTTTATGATGTTGCCCACCTTTTGACTTTATAAAATCAAACCAAATAAGAATGTTGTCAGTCTCTCCTTTTAGTGATTGCTAGGGAACATTGATTTGCATGTGTTGACCACAATGCTATTTAGATAATGTAATTATATAGGTTTGCAAAGTCAAAAATGAGAAAACACTATTGAGCAAAACCAATAACATGAACTCTAAAATCTGTCTCATTTCATTCGTCTTTTGTTGTTGATTTGCTGTACAACTCCGCGGTCGCCGACTTAGGGTTTGAAGACACTCTAGTTTTCCTTACATCCAATGGTTTTGTTGGTCAAAAATTTCATATTTCTCATGTCAAAATAACAGGCCAAACCTGGTGAGCACGTATCTGAAGCTAAAAATGTCATTTTGACTTTACCTTAGTGGCATTTCCTTCTTAAATAGCCGTGGCCATAGTTGCTCTCTCTTCAATTGCATTGTTTGACATCTATTTGTTTGGATTTTTTTTGTTGAACCCTGTAAATGTGGCAAGAATGATGAGAAACCTCAAAAGAGATCACAGCCATACTAGCTTTCTCTTCTGTGATTATACTATGAGTACGCCTTCTCCTTCTCTACTGTGGCTTCTTCTTACTTCTGTATGCATAAACTGAAATGAGGGTTTCATATTTTCTAGTTGGGTATCTCAAAATATCTTCATGTATGGCATGGCCATGGTACTGAATGCATTTTGTGGCTTGCTCTCTATCGTTTGATATGAAATATGTGAAGTTTCCTTGACTATGAAATGAGGGTTTCTCCATATTACACAGGAACACTTGCTTCCTCATGGCTATGCATATAGACATTCCATACTTGTTTCATTTGACTGTATCTTGCAAGGAAAAAGAAGACTCTTGAAAAAATGACAAGAGTTTCATCTAAATATAGTTACATGTTACCTTTCTGTGGCATGGCCTTGACATAACTGAAATGTATCCTCTTCTTCTTTTGTAAACACAAAAAGTGTAAGGGTTTGAAAACCCAACTTGGGTATCTTGGAAAGCCCATTCTCTGTCGTAGCCATGGCATAAACACATCTCTATACTTATCTCTTCATTTCACTTATATGCATGAAAAAAGACATTGGTATTTCAAAACTGAAGTAAGGGTTTCAAATTTTAGACACAAAAATTGCTTTCTATGGTCTGGTAACGTGCCCTTTTGAAACTGTAGCTCCTCTCATGACTATGTTTTGATCATTTCTGGGCATAGTGATTACTTCTAGCTATCCATACCATTGTTGCACATATGAAGTTTTGCAGATTCCTTTTCAAAACATAACAAATTTAGACATGGCTACACTTCCTTTGATAGTTTTAAGCCTTGATCATTTTCTTGTTTCATGACAATTAATTACAAAAAAGACACTTTCTCTTTTTCCATTAGTTATTTCCATTTGACTGCAACTACATAATAGAAGAAAAGACATAAAGCCTTTTATATATGCATGATATAAATAATAACTGTAACATATTATCTTCACAAAAGCTTGAAAACTGTGTCTTTATTTCTTTTCTATGCATTTAGAATTTCTTATATTTCAATGACATTCTCCTTTGCTTCATTGTACCAGTCAAAAACCATAATGCATGGACAATGGATAATTAACCTGTATGATTCTGAAGCATTACTGTAACATATATCTCCTTCTTGTTTTGATCATGGTATTACAACTTCTCATTTTGATGACACATGTATCATCCATTTGTCTCTTTTCATGATTTGCATCCATTGACCCATGGCTGTCAAAGCCAATAATGCATACGCCTTCCATTCTAGTATTAAATGTTGTGCTTCTTTGATAGCAACAAATGAAAGTGAGTATCTTTTGCTATCCTGCATGGCTGTGTCATTTGTGTATTTGATCTATATCCTTGATGTATTTGAGATTCCTTATTTATGAGGCATATACTTCCTTCTGTAGCAACTGATAATCATACATACATTACTACTTCTCTTATTCTTATGCCTGCACACATAGCCTATGAGCTGTCTTTGAGCTAGGTCTCTGCTATCTTCATTTGAGATTGCTCCTTATGCTTTCTTGTGGCTATCATTTTGTACATTTATGCCAGTTTGTCATCCCACACTCATGATGCTTATGAACATTTAGATACCTTTATCACTGAAGCATACTTGTGATATTTGTTTCTTATATTCACTGGCAACTTTTGGACATTCAACTGATGCAATGTGTCTTAATATCTTCATTCTTTTCTAATGCATCAAAATAAGTTATGAAAGATATTCATATGAAAATACCTCTGAATGTCACTTTCTAATGCAATCTGAAGTGATGATGATAGCTGCCATATACATTAAAATGTAGTCCTTCTTTCTCAACTCAGCTCATTTTCATGGTTGCATTTCATTCCTTGAACTATAATCATGGCTATGTCCCGAAATGGAACTAATGCATATGATTCTTTGTTATTCCTTCAGCTTGTCATGTGAATGTAAAGAATGATTTTTTTTTTTTTTTCTGTTCATCCCTTTTAAGAACAAGGGGCAGCAACATGCTAGGCTCAACCCTTGTGGGAGCCCACTTGATACCACATGATGAATGTCTTCAATCAGCTACATGACTTATCCTATACCTGCACATGAAACAAACAGATTAGGATAAAACAATGATGCTCTTATGTTTTCTTTTCTTCAGTTCCTTCTACATATGGACATTCTTATCTAATCAATGCATTACAACTAAACTATTATGTCTCTCTTGATTGATGAAGGATTTTCATAACCAGAGCTTCTAATAGGACCTTCCTGCAATTTTTTTAGGTACATGTCGAGGTCCGAAGCGGGAACTGGAGGCTTCTATGAAAATCAACCTAAAGGCAATCATGGCTATGTCTTTCCCTCTTCTTCATTAGATGCATAGTGTTTTACTTGTAGTTGCATGAGTTCAGCTATAACCCACGGCTTGTGTGGGACATATGATATGTCATAGTTTCCTTCAATGCAATGTTTGTTCTTTTATGTATTCAAAATTGTAAATGAACAATCACTGTAGTGAATGAATACTTATCTCTTTTACTATTTAGTAATGCAAAGAATGATCTAAAACTTTTCTTTTCTACATCTAAACAACTAAACAACACTTGCTATAACCACTATGCAACTAACACATAATAGAAATAAATCAAACCACATTAAAAAATGATAAACGATAAATTTGCTCAGCTAATTTTTTGAGCTGGGGTAAAAAATGGTAACATTTCAGGTGACTTCTGCTATGTGCTTGCCTACTAAGCATTTGACCAGTTGCCTTGTCATTCATTGGGCATAGAGTCTACTTTGTTCTTCTCAGAAGCTTAGAAAACACTATACTTCAGCTCTCCAATAGTTTAAATAGCAACAATAAATAGAAAACAAACTCTATTAAAAGAAAACCAACAGGCCCAGATGCCCAAAACAAACTATTGAAACAAGTGTGCATGACCACTTATTCACTGCAATACTACTCTACTATGTGCAAAAGAAGCCTTTTATCCTTAGAGGCAATGCTTGAGGTGGATCCCATTAACTGGGATAGACAGCACCTCTCCACTCAACTTGGACAGCTGAAATGTATTACTTTCTTTGCACTCTGTGATAACATAAGGCCCATCCCAAATGGCATCAAATTTAGAATGCTTACCTAGCCTGCTTCTTAATTCATTCCACTTGAACACCAGATCTCTAACAATAAAGTTCCTCGGTCTTTCTCTTTTATCAAATGCACTCTTCATTTGGGTTTGATGCATATCAAGCTTCCTTAAGGCCTCTTTTCTTGTCTCTTCCAACTCCATGAGCTAAGAAAATCTAATTACAAGAGGCTGCTCCTCCAGCAACTCAAGTTCTTTAATAAAGGCCAATGTAGGAAATTTAATTGAAATAGGTAACCGGGCCTCTTTTCCATAAGTGAACGCATATGGGGAACAACCAGTAGCTCTCTTAGGTGTGCTTTTGTCAACCCATAGAGCTAAATTTAACATTTCATGCCAAGTCTTCTGATTATCTTGTATAGTCTTCTTGATGATTCTTATCAGATTTTTGTTGGTAGATTCAGCCTACTCATTACCCTATGGGTAATAGTTAGATGAAGTATTCAAATAAATGTTATTTCTGATAGACAAATTTGAAATTCTTAATCCCAAAAAGGCTAGACCATTATCATAGATGATCGAATCTCGTGTACTGAATCTTGACACTAAGTCTTGATAAAAACTCAGGACAGTAGATTCATTTGCTTCTTTTAAGGCACTAGCCTTGGTCCACTTGGTAAAATAATCTATAGCAATCAAAATCCACTTGTGGCGTACACTTGAAGGTGGATTTATTGGCCTTATAAAATCTAATCCCCATGTTGCAAATGGCTATTCAACTTTAACATGATGTAAAGGTAAGGTAGCAAGTCTTTGCTTACCTGCAAATAGGGAACATTTCTCACATCTTCTCACCCAAGCAAAAGAATCCTTAAATAGATCAGGCTAGTAATAACCAACCTACATAATCTTCAAGGTGGTTGTTCTAGTTGCAAAATGACCTCCTGAAGGTCCATTGTGAAACTCTTCTAATAGTCTATCAAGTTGTTTAGGTCCAACACACCTCAGAAATACACCATTAAAGTCTCTCCTATGCAAAATACCTTCAATAATAGCATAACAAGTAGCTTGCAATCTGAAATACCTGCTACTTGCCTTGTCTAAGCCAATTGGGCATTCACTGGTCTGTAAATAATGCATCATCTGATGCACCTAGCTATCTATTTGAGTTGGTGCATTCGCTAGTTCATTATTATTTAGCACCATTTTGGTCTCTTCTTGCTATCTTTCCTCAAACTCTTCACCTTTAGCAAGCTGCCCATGTAAGCCTTTACCTCTAATCAGCTTGGTTACTTAGACGTCAACATTAAACTCCATAACCTTGGTTATCCAACTAGCTCTCTTGTCATTTATATCTTTGTTTAATAAAAACCTCTTGACAGTGGGATGAGCAACTTTTAAGTGAATTCTTTTATTACACAACATGTGCCTAAACTTCTTGAGGCTCCTTACCATAGAAAAAACATGTTTTTCCACAAAAGAGTACTTTACCTCATACTCATGCAACACCTGGCTGAAAAATACAATTGGCTGCTCTAATCCTTCATGATCTTGATGACATAACATTGTAAAAATAGTGTCAGTTCCTCTAAAAGAATATAAAATGAAATCTTTTTCATAATTAGGATTGATGAGGCTAGGGGCAGTAGTAAGGTCTTCTTTTATTTGGTCGAAGCTTCCTTTTCCCTCCTTAGTCCAGCTGAATGACACATTCTTCTTGAACATGGCAATAAGAGGTTGTAACAGAGCTATAATATTTGGAATAAACCTCCTAACAAAATTAATTCTGCCAAGAAAACTTTGCAAACCTTTCTTATGTGCCATGCAACTATAGGTCTAAAATGGCTAAAACTCTCTCAGGGTCAATAGTAATACCTTCACTTGAAACAATGTGACCAAGGAGTCTTCCTTCATG
The DNA here is from genome assembly GCA_027924645.1 of Cunninghamia lanceolata. Taxonomy (NCBI): domain Eukaryota; kingdom Viridiplantae; phylum Streptophyta; class Pinopsida; order Cupressales; family Cupressaceae; genus Cunninghamia; species Cunninghamia lanceolata. The sequence continues at coordinate 9,072,366 of BSBN01001715.1, forward strand.
TACTGAGAATATATATTTTTGGAGGTTCAATGAAACTCTGAACTTCCTGCACCTCTAAAAAATATGCTTCAAATGGTCAAAATGATCATTAGAATCTTTTGAAAAAATAGTTATATCATCTAAATAGACTAGCACTATTTTCTTCATAAGGCCATGGAAAGCCATATCCATTGCCCTCTGAAAGGTTGCCCCTACTTTGGACAAACCAAATGGAATTTTCTGATAGGCCATGATACCCCACTTAGTCATGAATGTAGTTTTGTATTGGTCTTCTTCTTTGCCTAGAATTATCTAGAGTATTCGTCTAACAAAGAGTATCTATTAGAACCTGAAATAGCTTGTAGTATTTGCACCATAGAAGGGAGATGGTAATGGTCTTTTAATGAGGCCTAATTTAGATCATAGAAATTGAGACAAAGTCAGATTTCGCCATTCTTCTTCCTAACTAGGACCAGATTGGAAACCCAGGAGGTATGTTTTATTAGGAAAATGATGCTACTCTCAATCAATTTATTCAGCTCATTCTTCCTTAAGTATTCAAGTTTGGGATTGAGGGGTCTTTGCTTTTGCCTAACAGGTTTGGCATTAGGCTCTAACTCTATGGTGTGCTGGGCCAAACTAGGATCAAAACCTCTCAAATCCTTATACTCCCATGCAAAGACATTAGAAAAAACTTGACATAATTGAATAAAAGACTGCTACTCCTCTCTAGTACATACCTTACCAAGCTTCAACAATTTATCCTTGAAAATTTCTATGGTTTGATAATGTTCTAGCTTCACTGTCATGCTGCATTTATCTTTTCTGAAATAATCATCGGTGTTGAACATTGACTCTAAGGTGACCAATCCTTTGGGCAATTTGTTGGTCCTTAATTGAACAATCTGATCTTCAAATTGCTGTTGATATTTATGTTGATTATCTACTGCAAATTCAGCTTCTGCACTTAAAAAACTTAGGATTTGTTCATCATTGTTAAACACTTGCCATAAAACACTATTGTGAGGTACATAAGGCCTAACAACTATCTTAACTTATGGCTATACCTCAACATTCTGAATCTAATCAAGAATCTCAAACTAAGATCCCAAGGCTACCAACCTATCTGTATACTTATTTTGAATCATTGGAACTAAAATTAGATTAAAAGCATCAAAAAATTCAATTGAATCCAACACCCTATGCTTGTATTTTTTGAGCAGATCATTTTTGGCAACATTTAGATTCCTAACTTGGTTAATGATCAACTCAAAATCTCCATAAACTTGGACCGATTCGATATCTTTTTTTCTGAGTGCATTCTAAACCATGGATCAGGGCCTCATACTCAACCACAGTATTTGTGCAGATGAAGGTAAATCTTAAGGCAGCATAGTACTTGTCTCCTTGAGGTGAAATTAACATATTACCTCTACCAGCACCTGTCTTGGTCCTTGATCCATCGAAGTATAGCTTCCACAGCTGATCTTCTTGCTATTCTAACTAATTTTGATCCTTAATTAGATTAGGAATCACTGTATCCAGTTCCTGTATCATATAGATGCCTAATCCTACCTCATTAGTATGACGGAAAGGGTCATTTTCATGATCTTCAGCTACCCACTCATCTAGGCTTATGTCTTCTATAGGTGCATCGGGATCTAAGCTCATGGGTTCATCCTGTTGCCCATGGGTGATGTATAGATTAGCATTTATTGGGCTAGGAACATAAGGTTCAATGTGATCTTTGGCAAGTGGTTTAGATTGAATAGTTACTTTTGTACCATATCTTGTTCTAAAGAACAAGTGAGTCTAGTCAGATGAAATAAACCCACCCAACTTGGCCGTGAATTCCCTGGAAAGGCAAATTGCAAAACTAGGCGGAAGGTCAATGATGTAAATATCTTGATGGATGGAAAAATTAGGTCAAGTATGTAATGTGAGTGGCAGATTTCTGATTATCCCCACAATACTAAGTGCATACCCATCTAACTGCACTACTGCCTTTGTAAGAGGCTCATAAACCAATCCTAATAAGTCAGCTACACTTTTAGGCATAATTGAACTACTTGCCCTTGAATCTACCATACAGTTATGAACTAATTTATCTCCAATAATGAGACTTAGGTAAAAAGGGGGTGGTTTTACCTCATCCACTTGCTATCCACTTTTGATCTTAGAATTGTTGGCAAGTAAAACCTTGGCCTTCTGTTGACTGGAATGTTTAGAAAGTGAGAGTTCAGTTAAAGCTTCTTGCAACAAATTCTTCTGGCTGGTGATACGTAAGGCATCCATAACTAACATGGTCACTGTGGCTTTCTTAAAATGATTAAATATATTAAAAGCAACATGATTTACCTTCTGCCATCCTCTTGTTGCAACTGCATCAATTTGACCTTGTAAAGACTGTTGTTGCATTTTAGGTTGCTCTTTGACTGGTACTATTTGGTCCCTTTACAGAATTTACACTTTTTGCTGTGGTACAGGGGTAGTTTGTGATGGATAAACTTGGTTTTTACCCCTTACAGCCTATTGTTGTACTACAGTGGCTTTCTGATTTACATCTGCAGCCCTCAGTCTTGACCTTATGTTGGCTGAAATAGGTGTACCTTGCTGATTATGACCTTGAAAATAATTTACACCACAAAAATTAGATTCTTCCCAATTCATCAAGAACACATCAGCCTTATTCTATTGTTTTGAAGCTTCATCACTAACCCCCTCCGGACTTGCGTAGCTATTCTGAACCATGAGTGCCTAATTTCTTCCTCCATTCATGTAGGTAGCTTGATTATGTGGTTGGTGACAAGGATAACACCAGTCACTATCCTAAACTAGATTATTTTACATAGGCACAAGCTCTCTTGAGGCACTAGCTGTGTTTGGATTATAAGCTTGAAAAGGTTGAGGGTTATATGTCATGCCCACTTTTCCCATGCGGTTATAACACGCATTACACACATGTCATGTCCACATGCGTCATGTGGTCATGATACGAACTATCAAAAAATTTTCTTTACTACTTTGAAAACCCCCTCGCATGCATAAGCGTGCTCGGTGGTGCACGCTTAAGGCGAAAGCAATACAGTTGACGGTGGCGTATCAAATACATGTGCGCACACCCTAGACAAGGAAACACGTGATTCCCTGACTTAGGTAAATCTCACGAATTATATTTGAACAAAGTTGTTTTAGGTGATAGATCATTTTTCAACAAAGCACGATCATCTGTTCATTTGTCCTCTCTTCCTTTTCTTGGAATTTAGTTTTGATTGTATTTCTATCTCATTTTCCCTTCTCGTTGTGCAAGATTTTTTTTTCTTATCGTATTATTTTTCTTCACGTTCTTTATCGAACAACAATAACACTACATCCTTTACATTATTCCTAATTTCTTGGTAAACCAGATCACTTACACAGGATTGGTTAGCTTCACTTGACTCAGTTCACTTTAACTCTCAATTTCATTAATAAGTTCCTTAACTATAAAGAAAGTATAGAATAATTCATGAAAAAATAGAGCAATGAGTTAATTTTGTTTTTTTTAAATATAAACATTGTATTTCCAAATTGCAACTCTGAGTTTAAGCATCTATTCCATTTGTATTATACATTATGCATACATAAATCCCATTTTCCTTGATTTAATATTTCTATTTCAAGTCAAATGTTTTAAACTACATATAGTTTGCCTTCAAATGAATAGTGAAAAGTGAATATTAAAAGTAAATAGTGAATAGTACAAGTGAATAGTAAATAGTGAAAATTGAATAGTAAAAGTGAATAGTGATAGTGAATAGTGAATAGTGAATAGTAAAAGTGCATAGTAAAAGTGAAAAGGTCCCCATCCTAGGAAGAGACCCTCCAGGTGGCAATAATTTCAAAAGCAATACTGCAACCCAAATTTTATTTATTTCATGGTGGGGATATTTTTTTAACACTTTTACAAACTTAATACTAACTCACAACGTTGCAAGTAGAAGAAGAAGGAACTAGATAATTTTAATATTCTTTTAAAAACAAATTTTCTTTTCCTTTTCTTAATTCTAAATGGTAAAACTTAATGAACAAGAAAATTATAACTATCAGCCCAAGAAAAGAGAGAATTTCCTCACAACTCCAAAATAACAATTTATACAACAATAGGGAGATAATTTTCTCCTTTTGGAAAAATCAACAAGGAAGGAGCTATTAAAAGATCAGGCTCTCCTTAAGACTTAAAGAAAATAAAATATTTTCTAAGATCCAATAATCTTCTCCAAGTTTCATAATAAGCTCCAAGAATACCTGCATAACACACAAAGAAAGAAATACCACACAAGTTGCTCTCCTCCCTACCGTAGACCCGCAAGTGGGTCACCCCCGAGCTAGGGAGACCATCCACATACCCAGGGTAGAATAGATTTAAACACATCACAAAATTGAATAACAACAACAAATCAAATAACACACACACACACCCATGGTATACTCACATTACAATGAACCAGCTTAGGTGAGTTCATGAGGGTAGGGGTGTAGACAATCTCTACCTCTAGGTGCCATCCTTTCACAAATTATCACAAGGCCTCAAGCCAATATAATCACAAGGCCTCAAGCTAATAGTATAATCTTCGACAAGGCCTCAAGCCTTCCAATGAATCAAGTAACCAAGGATATCCAAACAGGCTCTCAAAGCCAATAAGTCCTCAAGGCTAAAACAGTACCAATTTGCCCTCAGGGCATATCATGTAACCAGAACCAGGATGACACCCGAGGAGGGTCACACCTCCCCTCCCTAAACATGATGAGCATTACCTTCCAACTGGAAGGAGCTCTCTCTACACCCCAAAACAAAACCCAAAAATAAACAAAAAAGCTCAAAGAAGACATTGCAAGACTCTTTCAACAACCAAGATATAAACATGCATATCAAACATTAGATCACACAAGAGGATAGAATTTGTTCACCAACCTTCCAAAGCCCAATTATGGAAGAATCTAATGAAGAGCTCCTCTCTACTTCCTTCTCCAAAATCTCCTTCTTTTTCCTCCAAGATTCAATCCCAAAAATAATCTCTCTATGATCACAAGCAAGGGATAATGTATGGAGGATATAGGATGGCTAGAATAATTTCAGCATTATGAGGCTATGAAGAGAAGAATAGAGAAAGAATTGGGCATTATGAGGATGCCAGAAGAAGAATTTCTAGAGGAAATTGGGCATGATGAAGATGCAAGAATGAAGTCCCCCTGCAAGAATGAAGTCCTCTCCTGCAAGAATGAAGTTCACCTACAAAAAAAAGAAGTCTCTTGCAAAATTCCTGTCTTCCTAATTGCTTAGAGAAGGGTCTCATTTATAGATTTTTGGAGAAGGGAATGGAAGGTGAGGATCAAGAGGTGAGATCAAGGGCTCATATTATTTGTAAATTTTAAATTTATAGTGGATGAATTAAAAATTCATTTTTTAAAAGATGTAATATTTAAAAAACCCCACTATCCCAAGTGGAATTAATAAAATATCCCCACTATCCCAAGTGGAATTAAAAAATATCCCCACTATCCCAAATGGAATTAATAAAATATCTCCACTATCACAAGTGGAATTAATAAAATATACCCACTCATGAGGTCCCCTATTATAGCCCACATGTAGAAATAAAATACAATGAGAAAACTTAAAATAACATAGAGTGGGTGACACAACACCCACATAAAAGGGAACCCCACCAAAAGAGGCACATGGAGACAAGCCCTCCGTAATGAGGGGGATCATGGAGTGCTCCATGACTTGGAAGTGGGCATGAGTGGGGATTCCACTCATCCCATGTCCCCCAAGCTTCCAATTTTCGTCACTTAACCTCACCCCCAAGTTGAGGTGACCCTATGGTAGTTAACCCAAGGTTATCCTAGTCAAAAAGGTCCCTAAACCCAAGGGGTACAACTTAGGGTTGTTTTTACACCTAGTTAAGACTCCTAGAGTCAAATAAACACATGAAAAGGGTAAAAAATAATTAAAGTTAAAACAAGATTCAAAACATCAACTTATAACACTTATCATAATAAAAGTAATTCAGATAAAAGCCCTTATTCCCTTAACCTAATGCAAAAATAACACATTACAATAGTACCACAATTTTTCAAAACAAGAGGTTGATCTCAGTTCCTCATTGAACTAGATCGGCTCACAAGGGAACAACATAGGTATGAGATGGTCTCCTGTAATAGTGGTTTTGTTAGAAATACCTGCACACTCAAACTCGAAGTCAATATCACATATAGATATCATAGCCGAAGAAAAACTAAATACATGCATCTTAAACATTCAACCATAGAATCATATTGAGTTTTCCTTTCCATTCTTCATTTTCTTCAAAACAATATCTAAATTATCATTGCACAATTATTTCCTTAAAATCAAATAGGTTCAATAATCCAGAATGCAGAAAATAACATCTAATATCATTGCACAATTATTTTCTTAAAAATCACATAAGTTTAATAATCCAGAATTCAGAAAATAATAGTCTCTTAACATAATAATAATAACAAAAGCACTACAAATAGTCTCATAAATAGTAATGTAAAAAGGTAGGCCTCACATCCTCTCCCCCTGAGATTGTACTTCCTCCTTGAAGTCATCAAAGAGGTGAGGGTAAAGCATCTTCAATCTCGTAGTATCTTCCCATGTTACAGTGACCTCATCGTACATATCCCACTGGACCCTAACCTGGTCCAGCTCTCGACCTCAAGGGCCCAGTGTCAGATGAGCCAAAATGTGAATTGGTTTCAAAGCCAATTGCTCGTTTTCCTTTGCTTATAGTTTCAAGGATGGGAGTCTGAAAGTCAGCCTCGCGGTTGTCAACTGCTGCCATCATGTGGTACGATCTAACCACATCCCCAACTGTCAGCTCGAATCCTTCAGCATGAGGCTGTCCTCCTGTTGTAAATCCCTATGGACACTCCCTGGCAAAATGTCCTACCCCACCACATACATAGCATGGGCCCCTAGCCTGTAACTGTACAGACTGAGTCCTGCCTGACTGCTGCTGTCTAGTTTGTCCAGTGGGCCCCTGTGAACCTCTGTTTGATTACTGAGACCTTGCAGGTTCTGTAGAGGATCCCTACTACTGTCATCCACGGTTCTGTCCCCCCTGAACCCTCTGTTGGGGACTAGTTTTCTGCTGATGCTGCTGTGGAGGCCTAGGAGGTAATGGTGTTGAACTGTATCCTCCTCTATTGGGTGGTTGTGTTAACCTGTGATAATTCTACTGATGCTACTACTGTCCCTGATCCTGGAATTAAGGGCAAGAATTCTACCCCCATCCCTGAATCTCCTCAGCAATATAAGCCTTCTCGGTAGTAGCACTCAAAGTTTGGGGATCTACCATCCGAACAGGTCCTACTATACTATGGTTTAGACCTCTGATAAACTTATGCACCAGGAGTTTCTCATCATGGAGATACTCTGCATATCTGGATAACTCAGTAAACTTACTCTCATACTGTGCTACAGACAGTCCCCTCTGGTGTAGATCATGAAACTCGTCTATACGACACTGTCTGTAATGATCTGAGAGATAACGCACGTTGAAGCACTCAATAAAGGTTTCCCATGAGAGGGTGTCTAAGGAAAGGTGACGCTTATGCTCCTCAGTGTGCCACCAGGTAGCGGCTACATCTCGTAATAAGTGTACTGCCACACGGGCCTTTGTGTTGCCTTCGTAAGGATGCAACGCGAAGCACCTATCTAAACTGATAAGCCAGGCCTCTGCCTCAACTCCCTCTATGGTTCCAATGAAAGTAGGAGGGTTCAACCTCAATATATACCTAATGGGATCTCCTCTATCATTGCGCCCCCTAAAAGGCTCATCTGCATGATTCTCATAAGGCTTGGGACCCAATTGCTCTACTCGCCTTGTCTCGTCATGCTTGGCATGATGTGTGGGGCTCCTGCTATAGGCCCTATTGGCTGAATTAACCTCTTCTATTTCAGGCAACTTGACATAAGGCTCCACACGTGGTACCCCCTACGGCTCTACGCGGGGCTCCACATGTGGCTCGACATGTGACTCTTCGTGCGGCTCAACTATAGCCAATGGAAGCCTATCTAAGATAGCCTGTAAGGCCTGTAATATCTATGGTCCTATTTCTGGTGGGGCTGGTGGTGCCTACGGTACCTGAGGAACTGGTTGTGCCTGTAGAACTGGCTGAACTTGTGGAATTGGCTATTCTGGTGGGGCTGGCTAATCCGGTCTCATAGCTGAAGAATCAGTGTGCACCTTGGTGGTTGGAGTACGGCGGGACAGTGTTTGCCGAACTCATTTAGGAGGCATCCTACAAGACAAGGTAATCTCTAATCAATTTGGTTGCGAAAGTAATAATGTGCCTAAACAAGCCTAGTGTTTGAAACACTGTGCTCTGATACCAAATGTCATGCCCACTTTTTCTATGCGGTTATAACACACATTACACACGTGTCATGTCCACATGCATCATGTGGTCATGATACGAACTATCAAAAATTTTTCCTTACTACTCTGAAAACCCCCTCGCATGCATAAGTGTGCTCGGTGGTGCACGCTTAAGGCGAAAGCAATACAGTTGATGGCGGCATACCAAATACATGTGCGCACACCCTAGACAAGGAAACGCATGGTTCCCTGACTTAGGTAAATCTCAGGAATTATATTTGAACAAAGTTGTTTTAGGTGATAGATCATTTTTCAACAAAGCATGATCATCTGTTCATTTGCCCTCTCTTCCTTTTCTTGGAATTTAGTTTTGATTGTATTTCTATCTCATTTTCCCTTCTCGTTGTGCAAGATTTTTATTTTTTTTTATCCTATTGTTTTTCTTCACGTTCTTTATCGAACAACAATAACACTACATCTTTTACATTATTCCTAATTTCTTGGTAAACCAGATCACTTACACAAGATTGGTTAACTTCACTTGACTCAGTTCACTTTAACTCTCAATTTCATTAATAAGTTACTTAACTATAAAGAAAGCATAGAATAATTCATGAAAAAATAGAGCAAAGAGTTAATTTTGTTTTCTCTTAAATATAAACATTATATTTCTAAATTGCAACTCTGAGTTTAAGCATCTATTCCATTTGTATTATACATTATGCATACATTAATCCCATTTTCCTTGATTTAAGATTTCTATTTCAAGTCAAATGTTTTAAACTACACATAGTTTGCCTTCAAATGAATAGTGAAAAGTGAATATTAAAAGTAAATAGTGAATAGTATAAATGAATAGTAAATAGTGAAAATTGAATAGTAAAAGTGAATAGTGATAGTGAATAGTGAATAGTGAATAGTAAAAGTGCATAGTAAAAGTGAAAAGGTCCCCATCCTAGGAAGAGACCCTTAAGGTGGCAGTAATTTCAAAAGCAATACTGCAACCCAAATTTCATTTATTTCATGGTGGGGATATTTTTTTAACACTTTTACAAACTTAATTAAAACATCAACTAACTCACAACGTTGCAAGTAGAAGAAGAAGGAACTAGATAATTTTAATATTCTTTTAAAAACAAATTTTCATTTCCTTTTCTTAATTCTAAATGGTAAAACTTAATGAACAAGAAAATTACAACTATCAGCCCAAGAAAAGAGAGAATTTCCTCACAACTCCAAAATAACAATTTATACAACAATAGGGAGATAATTTTCTCCTTTTGGAAAAATCGACAAGGAAGGAGCTATTAAAAGATCAGGGTTTCCTTAAGACTTAAGGAAAATAAAATATTTTCTAAGATCCAATAATCTTCTCCAAGCTTCACAATAAGCTCCAAGAATACCTGCATAACACACAAAGAAAGAAACACCACACAAGCTGCTCTCCTCCCTATCGTAGACCCGCAAGTGGGTCACCCCCGAGCTACGGAGACCATCCACATACCCAGGGTAGAATAGATTTAAACACATCACAACATTGAATAACAACAACAAATCAAATAACACACACACACATCCATGGTATACTCACATTGCAATGAACCGGCTTAGGTGAGTTCATGAGGGTAGGGGAGTAGACAATCTCTACCTCTAGGTGACATCCTTTCACAAATTATCACAAGGCCTTAAGCTAATATAATCACAAGGCCTCAAGCCAACAGTATACTCTTCCAAAAGACCTCAAGCCGTCTAATGAATCAAGTAACCAAGGATATCCAAATAGGCTCTCAAAGCCAATAAGCCCTCAAGGCTAAAAATAGTACCAATTTGCCCTCAAGGCATATCATGTAGCCAGAACCAAGATGACACCTGAGGAGGGTCACACCTCCCCTCCCTAAACACAATGAGCATTGCCTTCCAACTAGAAGGAGCTCTCTCTACACCCCAAAACAAAACTCAAAAATAAACAGAAAAGCTCAAAGAAGACATTGCAAGACTCTTTCAACAACCAAGATATAAACATGTATATCAAACATTAGATCACACAAGAGGATAGAATTTGTTCACCAACCTTCCAAAGCCCAATTATGGAAGAATCTAATGAAGAGCTCCTCTCTGCTTCCTTCTCCAAAATCTCCTTCTTTTTCCTCCAAGATTTAATCCCAAAAATAATCTCTCTATGATCACAAGCAAGGGATAATGTATGGAGGATATAGGATGGCTAGAATAATTTCAGCATTATGATTCTATGAAGAGAAGAATAGAGAAAGAATTGGGCATTATGAGGATGCTAGAAGAAGAATTCCTAGAGGAAATTGGGCATGATGAGGATGCAAGAATGAAGTCCTCTCCTGCAAGAATGAAGTTCACCTGCAAAAAAAAAGAAGTCTCTTGCAAAATTTTTGTCTTCCTAATTGCTTAGAGAAGGGTCTCATTTATAGATTTTTAGAGAAGGGAATGGAAGGTGAAGATCAAGAGTTGAGATCAAGGGCTCATATTATTTGTGAATTTTAAATTCATAGTGGATGAATTAAAAATTTATTTTTTAAAAGATGTAATATTTACATAACCCCACTATCCCAAGTGGAATTAATAAAATATCCCCACTATCCCAAGTGGAATTAAAAAATATCCCCACTATCCCAAGTGGAATTAATAAAATATCTCCACTATCCCAGGTGGAATTAATAAAATATACCCACTCATGAGGTCCCCCATTATAGCCCACATGTAGAAATAAAATACAATGAGAAAACTTAAGATAACATAGAGTGGGTGACACAACACCCACATAAAAGGGAACCCCACCAAAAGAGGCACATGGAGACAAGCCCTCCATAATGAGGGGGATCATGGAGTGCTCCATGACTTGGAAGTGGGCATGAGTGGGGATTCCACTCATCCCATGTCCCCTAAGCTTCCAATTTTCGTCACTTAACCTCACCCCCAAGTTGAGGTGACCCTATGGCAGTTAACCCAAGTTTAACCTAGTCAAAAAGGTCCCTAAACCCAAGGGGTACAACCTAGGGTTGTTTTTACACCTAGTTAAGACTCCCAGAGTCAAATAAACACATGAAAAGGGTCAAAAATAATTAAAGTTTAAACAAGATTCAAAACATCAACTTATAACACTTATCATAATAAAAGTAATTCAGATAAAAATCCTTATTCCCTAACCTTATGCAAAAATAACACATTATGACAGTACCACAATTTTTCAAAACAAGAGGTTGATCTCAGTTCCTCATTGAGCTAGATCGGCTCACAAGGGAACAACATAGGTATGAGATGGTCTCCTATAATAGTGGTTTTGTTAGAAATACCTGCACACTCAAACTCAAAGTCAATATCACATATAGATATCATAGCCGAAGCAAAACTAAATACATGCATCTTAAACATTCAACCATAGAATCATTTGAGTTTCCCTTTCCATTCTTCATTTTCTTCAAACAATATCTAAATTATCATTGCACAATTATTTCCTTAAAATTAAATAGGTTCAATAATCTAGAATGCAGAAAATAACATCTAATATCATTGCACAATTATTTTCTTAAAAATCACATAAGTTCAATAATCCAGAATTCAGAAAACAATAGTCTCTTAACATAATAATAATAACAAAAGCACTACAAATAGTCTCATAAACAGTAATGTAAAAAGGTAGGCCTCACATTATAATTCTTTCTCTGACCCTGAGGGTCAGCCTGAAAGGGTTGTTTGTATTGCTGATTGGGCTGATATTAGGTATTTTGCTGATTAGGTTGATACTGATTTTGATAGGGAAAACATTTCTCCATATTTACCAGCTTATTTTCAATTATCCTTAAAGTATTTTCCAACTCTGGGATACTTTGGGTCTGAACTGGGATAGTAGTTTATTGGGCTGCTTGATATCCTATTGGTAGAACAGGTGGGACAACAGCTAAAGGGGGCACTGCCATAGGCATTGATGGTCAAATTTTGGGGAAAATGGGCAAAGGGGGCCTAGGGGATATCTTCCCTTCTTGAATAAGGTAGTTTTCTACTCTAACAATGATCTCAAAAGAATCTAGAAGGGTGATCCCTCCCATAGACTATATCATTACTAAAATTTCACTGTTCAAAGCTTTGAGATAAAACAGAAAAGCATGCCTTGGCAAATTTTTTACCATTGTGAGAATTCTATCCCAGGTTCTCTAAAATCGGTAATTGAAATCAGCCATGTGTTCATGGGGTGCCCTCTTGATGGTGCTTAGTTGCTCCAACAGTGATAGATGATCTGACTTGTCCTCTAAGTGCTTGTGTAGTCCATCTCCCAACAAGTCCCATGATGTTATAAATTTTTCAGCGAGTCCTCTAAACCACTGTAAGGCCTTTCTTTTCAACGAGGTAGCCAAAAGCCTGATTGCCACATTCTCTTGAGTGACATTGTGCACGAAAGACAAGGTTACTACATCTTGGATATGTTCAGCAGTAGTAGTGTGATCCTCCCTAGTGAAATAATGTAGATTTTTAAGGGCTACCATCGGAATGTCATCTCTTTGGGCAAGCTGTAATGGGTTGCCTCCATTGAAAGTAGCAAAAGCATACTGCCTAGCCATTATAGGTATTTGAACTATCAACACCAATCTTCTACTTCTTTTGATTAGGCTTGTAGATCTAAAATGAGAATGTGTTGACTTTGATCTTCTTGATGAATCAACTATTATGCTTGCTGATCTGCCTCTCCTTCTAGGTGTAGACAGTTGTAAATAGTCAAATGGGTCTAGATCAGACCTATTTTTCATAAGTTGCAAGCACTAATCTGCATCCAAACCAAAAAAATGAACTGCCAGGTATATCAAAAGCCTCCAAAGGCTAGTAAAAACTATCACATATACTAGAACAGCATGTATGAGGGTACAAAACTTTCTGAAATTACTTCCAAAGTCCCACCGGGCATGCCAAAAATTGTTGTCAATTCAAGTATGCACCCTTGTTAAGCTTTATGAAAAGCTTAACTACTTGTTGAAACATGGAATCATTCTCAGATGTGGGTCTCCTTTCATGAGAATGAATCTCTAGAGTGAGTTGGTTCTCTTATAATTTCTAAACTATGACTTGAGTGGAAAAGGGATAGAAAGAGGTAACTAAAGTGCAAACTGATAAAACTAAATGAAGTTCTACCATTCACAGGCAGATCCTCTAACATTATCTTATCAGCTTCACTGATAGTTATTCCTTAAGTAATTTGCGACAAGGTTTGATATTAAACACAAACTGCAACCAGGAAGAAACCAAATTTTAACAGTGTTGAGACAAAATAAAGGACTGGAATAGTCACAATATGACATTGAAAACCAAGACAACAAATATATATGTAAAACATGAAGATATGCTATTAGAACTGAAAGGAATACAATGCATAAAAAATGTATTATGTGAGCCAACTGCTGTTTACAACTCTGCAAGAGAGAAGAAACTAATGCTAATTGACTGAGAAAAAACTAAGTTTTTCTCCTATATATGTCTTCAAAAGATCTCCTCTGAAGAAAGATGAAAAAGCTCCTAAAAATAGACTCCAAGTCCATTTTTGAGCTACTCATGAAAGCCAAAAGTAAAGCTCTGAATCTGCCACCAATCTAGAAAATAAAGCTGCAAAATTGCCCCCCTTATGAGGTCCCTCCATAAAACTACTTTTCTCTACTCATGAAAGCTCCAAAAATTTTCTTATATGGCTCTAAATAAAACAAATCAAAATGGAATATCTCACTTGTTTTATTAGTCTATAAATTACCTAAAAATAGTTAAGTTTTAAAAGCAATTTGTTAATGATTTCTTTAAAACTAATTTTACAGTGCTATGGCAATTTATTTTATATCTCCATTTGATATGTTTTTGCAAAAATAAAACAATATCTAGCTCATAATTTCACTAAGATATTTTACAGGCATCACAAATGATTTTCTATACAAATCATAAAAGATGATGGAATTATTACATATATTTGCAAAAAATATGAGAGCTTTAAAGGCCACAAATGCATGTCCATGTATCAATTCTACTAACTCATTGCTATCTTCAAGCCTTGAAGAATGCCACCTCACTGCCTATACAGGTGCCACATGTTGAAATTTACCCTTTCACCATGCCATTACTCATGTATGCTTTCCACATCTCCATTGGTTCTCTGCTTTGACATTATGCATATGAAAGGAATAGAATAACTATTAAATGCATCAACTGGGAGGTCAAAGACTCTCGACCACATGCATAATCACAAGACACTTGGATTCCAATATGAGTCGACCATATTGCAAATAAAGGTTTTGACATGTTTCAAAAGGTATAAACCTTATTCTTTTATGATGTTGCCCACCTTTTGACTTTATAAAATCAAACCAAATAAGAATGTTGTTAGCCTCTCCTTTCAGTGATTACTAGGGAACGTTGATTTGCATGTGTTGACCATGATGCAATTTGGATAATGTAATTATATTGGTTTGGAAAGTTAAAAATGAGAAAACACTATCAAACAAAACCAATAACACAAACCCTAAAATCTGTCTCATTTTATTTCTTTTGCTGTTGATTTGATTTGCAACTCCATGGCCACCTACTTAGGGTTTGAAGACACTCTGGTTTTCCTTGTATCCAATGGTTCTATTGGTTGAAAATTTCATATTTCTCAAGTCAAAATAATAGGCCGAACTTGGTGAGTATGTATCTGAAGCTAAAAATGTCATTTTGACTTTACCTTAGTGGCATTTCCTTCTTAAATGGTCATGGCCATAGTTGCTCTCTCTTCAGTTGCATTGTTTGACATCTATTTGTTTGGATTTTTTGTGTTGAACCTTGTAAATGTGGCAAGAATGATGAGAAACCTCAAAAGAGGTTGCGAGGTCATACTAGCTTTCTCTTCTATGATTATACTGTGAGTACTCCTTCTCCTTCTCTACTGTGGCTTCTTACTTCTGTATGTATAAACTGAAATGAGGATTTCATATTTTCTAGCTAGGTATCTCAAAATATCTTCATGTATGGAATGGCCGTGGTACTAAATGCATTCTGTGGCTTTCTCTCCATCGTTTGATATGAAATATGTGAAGTTTCCTTGATTGTGAAATGAGGGTTTCTCCATATTACACAAGAATTCTTTCTTCCTCACGGCTATGCATACATACATTCCATACTTGTTTCATTTGACTGTATCTTGCAAGGAAAAATAAGACTCTTAAAAAACTGACAAGGGTTTCATCTACATGTAGTTACATGTTACCTTTATGTGGCATGGCCTTGATAGAACTGAAATGTATCCTCTTCTTCTTTTGTAAACACAAAAAGTGTAAGGGTTTGAAAACTCAACTTGGGTATCTTGCAAAACCCATTCTCTGTCGTGGCCATGGCATAAACACATTTATGTACTTATCTCTTCTTTTCACTTCTGTGCATGAAATAAGATATTGCTACTTCAAAACTGAAGTAAGGGTTTTAAATTTTGGACACAAAAATTGCTTTCTATGGTCTAGTAACATGCCCTTTTGAAACTGTAGCTCCTCTCATGACTATGTTTTGATCATTTCTGGGCATAGTGATTACTTCTAGATGTCTATACCATTGTTGCACATATGAAGCTTTGTAGATTCCTTTTCAAAACATAACAAATTCAGACATAGCTACAACTCCTTTGATAGTTTTAAACCTTGATCATTTTCTTGTTTCAGGACTGTTAATTACCAAAACAACACTTTCACTTTTTGCATCAATTATTTCGATTTGATTGCAACTATAGAATAGAAGAAAAGACATGAAGTCTTTTACATGTGCATGATATAAATAATAACTGTAACATATGATCTTCACAAAAGCTTGAAAACTGTGTCTTTATTTCATTTCTGTGCATTTAGAATTTCTTATATTTCAATGACATTCTCCTTTCCTTCACTATACCAGTCAGAAACCATAATGCATGGACAATGGATAATTAACCTGTATGATTTAGAAGCATTATTGTAAAATATATCTCCTTGTTTTGATCATGGTATTACAACTTCTCATTTTGATGACACTTGTATCATCCATTTATCTCTTTTCATGATTTGCATCCATTGACCCATGGCTATCAAAGCCAATAATTCATACACCTTCCATGCTAGTATTAGATTTTGTGCTTCTTTGACAGCAACAAACTAAAATGACTGAGTATCTTTTGTTGTCCTATATGGCTGTGTCACTTGTGTATCTGTTCTATATCCTTGATGTATTTGAGATTCCTTATTTATGAGGCATATACTTCCTTCTGTAGCAACTAATAATCATACATACATTACTACTTCTCTTATTCTTATGCCTACACACATAGCCTATGAGCTATCTTTGAGCTAGGTCTCTGCTGTCCTCATTGAGATTGCTCCTTATGCTTTCTTGTGGCTGTCATTTTGTACATTTATGCCAGTTTTTCATTCCACACTCATGATGCTTATGAACATTTAGATACCTTTATCACTGAAGCATACTTGTGATATTTGTTTCCTATATTCACTAGCAACTTTTGGAGATTCAATTGATGCAATGTGTCTTAATATCTTCGTTCTTTTCTGATACATCAAAATACTATGAAAGATATTCAAATGAAAATACCTCTGAATGTCACTTTCTAATGCAAACTGAAGTGATGATGATAGCTGTCAATGTATTAAAATGCAGTCCTTCTTTCTCAACTCAGCTCATTTTCATGGTTGCATTTCATTCCTTGAACTGTAATCATGGCTATGTCCTAAAATGGAACTAATGCATATGATTCTTTGTTATTCCTTCAGTTTGTCATGTGAATGTGAACAATGATTTTTCTTGTTCTATTCATCCCTTTTAAGAACAAGGAGCAACAACATGCTGGGCTCAACCCTTCTGGGAGCCCACTTGATACCACATTCTAAATGTCTTCAATCAGCTACATGACTTATCCTATACCTGCACATGAAACAAACAGATTAGAAGAAAATAATGATGCTCTTATGTTTACTTTTCTTCAGTTCCTTCTACATATGGACATTCTTATCTGATCAATGCATTACAACTAAAATATTATGTCTCTCTTGATTGATGAAGGATTTTCATAACTGGATCTTCTAATGGGACCTTCCCGTAATTTTTTTAGGTACATGTCAAGGTCGAGAGCGGGAACTGGAGGCTTCTATAGAAATCAACCCAAAGGCAATGATGCTATGTCTTTCCCTCTTCTTCATTAGATGCATAGTGTTTTACTTGTAGTTACATGAGCACATCTATAACCCATGGCTTGTGTGGAACATCTGACATGTCATAGTTTCCTTCAATGCAATGTTTGTTCTTTTATGTATTCAAAATTGTAAATGAACAATCACTGTAGTGAATGAATACTTATCTCTTTTACTGCTTTGTAATGCAATGAATGATCTGAAACTTTTCTTTTCTGCATCTGAACAACTAAACTACACTTGCTATAACCACTATGTAACTAACACATAATAGAAATAAATCAAACCACATTAAAAAATGATAAATGATAAATCTGCTCAGCCAATTTTTTGAGTTGGGGTCAAAAAATGGTAACATTTCTGGTAACTTCTACTATGTGCTTGCCTGCTAAGCATTTGACCAGTTGCCTTGTCATCCATTGGGCATAGAGTCATACTTTGTTCTTCTCAGAAGCTCAGAAAACACTGTACTTCAGCTCTCCAATAGTTTAAATAGCAACAACAAATAGAAAATAAACTCTACTGAAAGCAAACTAACATGCCCAAATGGCCAAAACAAACTACTGAAACAAATGTGCATGAGTACTTATTCACTACAATACTACTCTACTATGTAGAAAAGAAGTCTTTTATCCTCAGAGGCAATGCTTGAGGTGGATCCCATTAATTGGGATAGACAACACCTCTCCACTCAACTTGGACATCTAAAATGCATTACTTTCTTTGCACTATGTGATAACATAAGGCCCATCCCAAATGGCATCAAATTTAGAATGCTTACCTGGCCTGCTTCTTAATTATACAAAAAAATATGAGATAAAACTAGATGGGCTTCAAAACTTTAATTAAATATGAAATATTTTATTGTTATCAAATTGGTCATTAGCCTTTATCATTGATATGGTACAATACATACAAGTTACCACTAATCAAGAGATTGCTAGTGACAAAATGACAACAAATACTAGACACATGACCAATTAAGATGGTGAAAATTTCAAGCACTACTCATGGGCCATAATGATTTGATTATAAATATGAAGTATGAAAGATCGTATTCTCTAACTGCTATTTGGAGTACATTGATTTCTTAGATGAATTTCCTTAACATGATTCAACACTTCATGGACTTAGAGACAACCACTATACAATCAATGTGCATTTTTGAATCTCCATTACTGCCCAATTGTACAAAGCACACATGATATGGGTAGGCAATAAGGAATTAAAAGTTTGTAGATTACATATTATTGCAAGAACCTGCAAACATGAATATGACTTAAGTGTGCATATTAATGAGCTCTTGTGGCACTTTATCATGAAAAGCAATCATTTCCAAGATTTTAGTTATTAGGTCATGTTGTGTATTTAGAGTTGTAGACATGACCTTGATTGTTGCACTTGAAACCAACTCTTGACATCTGGAAAACCAAAGAAGAGTCAGACGCAACCACATAAGTACTCCATAATCTGCATGAAATTATGATTTGGTCACCCTTTGCAGAAAGCATCTATGTTCCCTTGTCCTTCACACCAACTACCATTAATCCACAAATGCTCAACAAAATCTTGAATTCAATGTCTCCCTCTATCCCTAATGGACTGCCGGAGTAATTGAACAACAGACTATTATTGGAAGTGTGCTTTTTGTGTGAATCATTCTCACTATACCACAAGAAGAATAAGACAACGTGAAGCTACGGTTTTGGTTTTGATTACAAATTTTCTTATTTAAGTGAGACACAAGCAAAATTAGACAACGTGAAGCTAGGGTTTTGGTTTTGAGGACAAATTTGCTTATTTAAGTGATACTTAAGAATATAGGGAAATGATTGGAGCGTTGCAGAATAGATGATTGGAATAAGGTGTTTAGGGTTTTGTGAATGTATAAATGACCAAAAAGGAGGGGCCCCTGAGGTTTTGTGAATCTCTTTGAATTTGCTTTTCAAGGAATTTTTTGGTTGTACAATCAATGGCTGCCTCCAGTAGTCGATCAGAGGAGGTGGAATCCATGTTTCGGCTCATTACTGCTGCCCCAAGTTAGTGCTCATTCATGACATGATTATTTGTATATACAGTTCAATACATGTATGTGAAAAGACAACTAGGCAGTGATGGGTGGGTGAGCAGTGTACTGTTGTTGTTTGGTGTGTTGTGCCATGCAAGTGTAAGCTACCGAAAATAACATCTATTATAAAACTAGCAATGGTACAAATTGTGCAATGGGCACATGGATAGATCTCTTGGGGAAGTGTTGTTATTTTAGAAGGAGAAGAGTAATAATAAAAAGTCAATTTTCTCATGAACAACAAAAATTTGGAAGAAAAAATGATTGGTGGGAAAGTATACACAACAAAATTTACTTGAGGGTGCAATTTTCATGGGAAGATAACTAGTAGAATAAGCAAGATTAGATTAGAGGATTACTCTCTAGATATGCTACAATCAATAAAGACATAATTTTGGTCCATGACACTTCATTTGGGAAGCCCAAGAAAATTCTCAAGTTTTAGGTGATGTAATGAATCTTACTTATCTACCATGTGAGAGCGGAAGTCCAAGATCATGGAGCAGAAATCAAACACAAATGCAATGTATTGAAAGTGAACTAATTGATTTACAACTGAACTGGTATAAATAGGTGAAGCTTGAGGAACAAGTCTCGATGAGAATAGGGAAGGTGGCAAAATTGGAACCAAAAGAATAGTTCAAGGTTTAACCTCCCTCCAAAATAGTAGCATTGTGTCGAAGATGGATCAACACATCAACTAATGACTCAACAAGAGGACTTAGTCTTTCCACATGTGAGGAAAACCACTAACTATGATTAAGTTAGGTATAAATCGTATGATTTTATACACCAACAACCCCCCTTAAGCATAACTTAGGTGGGTTTATGAAATATGAGTCCTAGGTGTGCACCATTTTAGGTACTCATTTACAAAACATCTCTCATAAAATAGAGAAAGAAAGAAAACCCTATGGGAAAAAACTTTCCTCCTAAAGAGAGAAAACAAAGAGAGGACTTTAGATGGTCCCTCTAGATGATGATGATGTCGATGTAGATCCAGATGCTGATGTTAAGAACTCTCCAAGCAAAATATGTTGTAAATTCTAAATTTTCTGAATATTTAGAAAAATAGACAAATCATCTCCAATGTGTACAGAAGTTGGTATACTAAAGCCTGATAAAAGGATGTGCTTATGCGTACATGCAAATGAGATAAAGAATATGTGCGATTCTTTTAGAAGTGATTGTTCCCCCCATTATACTTTATAATTCAGTGTATATACAATTCCCAATTTTCATGATTGATTACACAAGTGATTTTTATTTGACACTTTTTTTTTGAAGTGCAAGTACAACAACATAGCTTTATTGGAGTCCTAATAATCATCTATATTGAGTCAACTGAGCTGAGTCTCGAATTGATACTAAGCTCTGAATTAACTTCTTCTTCATCAGCTGTAAAGTGTGAAAATATGAAGCAGGCATCTGGATGGCAGACTTTACCAACTGCAACTAGTTTTCTATCTTTGGGCTCTCTAATGAGGGCAGCATCTACAGTGAATTCTACTGTCTTTTTCAGAATTGGTAAGTGCATATATTGAGAGATAATTTTCAAATAAATCAAGGATATAGTATACATTATTTAGAATACCATTCCCTAGTTTAACTGTGCCTTTACCAACGACATCATAAAACTTTTGGTTCATTAAAATCTTGTAGATTCTACAAGGTTATAGTTTTATAAACATTTCCAAAATGGTGACATATGATCACCAACAACTAAACTTATGACCCATCGGTTTAACTCTTTTAAATGGTGGCATTTTTATCTCTTTTTATCCCTATTAGAGTTGATGAATGGATTTAGTTTTAAACTCAATTTTGGGAATTAAGGTGGTGCTTTAGTGATAGAAGAAGTGATTGTGTGCACTCTTCTTACTTATCTACCCCCCTTAACATGGCACTTTATAAGTAGTGCATGACATCATACAACAATATTTTCCCTTTTTGTTTCTCTCCCAACAAGCTTGCAATTTTAGATGAAGTATTTTAAGAATCCTAGACCTAACTTAATTTGGCACTTTATAATGATAGTAAGATTAGTACCTAGAATGATAGAGGTAAAAAAATTAGGCACTTTTTCCTTTTGAACGACTTGATTATGAGATCGTATGCAAAAGTTATAGCCTTTACAATGTTTGCATATGTAAAAAATTACACCTTCAAAAAAAATAGTTTCAATGTGCTTGAAAATAAAATTTTGTGCAAGCTAATATTTGGAGAAAAACTTGATAGGGAAAAAGTTAAGCCCCCTATGGTAGGGAGTGACTAGGGGCTTATTATTAAAATTTTTGTGCCCCCCTCCCTTTTTATTTTCCCTCTTTGCTTATGTCACCCCCCTAGTTTCTTATGTCAGCAAAATTGACATAAGTTATAATGAATAGTGCTTCTAATACTCTCTTCAAATTTGAAGGCCATCACTGTTCATGTGCCTCTCTAGGCACTTTCAAATTCCAATGACCCACCTAGCTTTTCAAAGCCAATTCAACTCTGCCTTACCACCCAGAAACGTGGCCTTTGCTCCACCTTTTGGCGTGGGCAATATGGCTTAAGCTGTCATGGCTAAGAGGACTTAGTCAAATGAGTGTATGTGGCAAAAATGCCACAAAGAAAGGCGGTGACATGGCTTGAATGCCACAGCATGAGGTAGTGACAAGGATGATTTTGACCGTGACATGGATGAGAGGACTAGGCCTCTTGGAGGCATCGTGGAATGCAACTTGCAGAGGTGACTTTGGCCTATGATACAAGATTGAATAGGCATGGATATGGCTTCTTGTATGAGGCACGATAAGCACACGGTTTGGCCTTTGTGTGAGGCACATCAACATGAAAAAAATTGGCCTCTATGTGAGGCAAGACTACCACAGAGAATATGCCTCTATTGAGGCTTCCTCTGCTATGATTCAACCTCACTGTGGTGAGGATTGATGAGCTCTTCCAATGATGATTATGACCTGCAAAATAAAACTCATTTCAAATGTGCTTTGAAACAAAATTTTAACTCCTCGATATGCAATGATAGAAGGTTGGATTGAGCCTAGCATGCAAGAGAAGTTGCAGAGATTCACCAATGGAGCTATGTAATTAACGAGCAAACTATTTGACACTATTCCACTTTCTCTGATACCATGTGAGAGTAGAAGTCCAAGATCATGGAGTAGAAATCAAACACAAATGCAATGTATTGAAAACAAACTAATTGGTTTACAACCGAACCGATATAAATAGGTGAATCTTGAGGAACAAGTCTTCATGATAATAGGGAAGGTGACAAAATTGGAACCAAGAGAATAGCTCAAGGTTCAACCTCCCTCCAAAATAGCAACAATGTGTCAAAGATGGATCGACACATCGACTAATGACTCAATAAGAGGACTTAGTCTTTCCACATGTGAGGAAAACCACTAACTATGATTAAGTTAGGTATAACTCGTATGAGTTTATACACCAACATACCATACCCTACCCAATCCTAGGTAGCAATTATAAAATAAGTACAACTCACAAACCTGCTTCATCATAAGAATGACATGTCTTTAACTAATTATTGGCTAATTTTTTTGAGGTAATGGATATGTTGTGAGAGAATTCCCCATGCTTGTGCTCAAGTAAGGCCACTCAAGTACATTCATTTCCCAAGTATATGCCCCCTACGTACTGGTTGTGGCACACCCCATAGGAACCCCCATCTCAACAAACATAAACCATTCACCTTTGAGCTTTCAATTGATGCATAAGATTGGGCAAATCATCATCTCCAACAAAGGTGGCCCTTGGGATGAACAATTCTACAAAGGTTGAAGCATGATGATAGGGAGCCCTAGTACACAACTTGGGAAGAACATCCTATATGGAACCCTTTATCGTACATCTCGAAGTCACCAATGCTCAATAATAAAGTGGAGAAAAACATAGGAAATAATTTTAACAAATTGTAAATGCAAGTTGTCCATAACTTCAACAAATTGTCCATGCAACCCTTATTTTATGGCACCCTTTTCATGTCTCTTATACAAGACCTAATTAGAAATCCATGTTCCTATTACTAGATGTGTATTTAAAAATTATTTATGTCCCATTAATCCCCTACAAATACACTTTAGGGAATCATATGGGTGTCTAAGGGAATGCCTAAGACCATCTTGGAAACAATATTTGAATAGGGAATTAAATTCTTCTTATGTATAGGGGTGAGGAAAAAGGAGTTGGAGTCTTCCTTGCTCAATGGTCCATAACTTCAACAAATTATCATTGCAGCCCTTGTTTTATCTCACCCTTTTCACCTCTCTTATAAAAGGCCTAATTAGAAAGGCATGTCCCTATTCTTAGATGTGTATTTAAAAATTTCTTATGTTCCGTTAAACCCTACAAATACACTCTTGGGAATCACAAGGATGTGTAAGGGGATGCCTAGGAGCACCTTGGAAATAGTATTTGAACAGGGAAATGCATGTTGCTTGTGTATATCTTGGTGAGGAACAATGGACGGGGATATAATTAGATCCACATGTATTCATAATTAGACCTTCACTTTTACTTGACCACACGAGCATTCAAAATCCTCAAAAACATGTAATGTTGGTTCAACTTTGCATGGGTTTGTAGTCAACATTACATAAAATTGCTGTTGCTAGATTCTAAATCCGTGCCAATGCCTAGGCCAATAAAACAACTCCAAAGACTCATTGGGTAGTTGAAGTGTTTGTTGAGAAAGAACAATGGCAATTATTGCCTGTTGACCATTTGGTTACTAGAGGAACATGAAAAACCCCCACAAGATCAAATGGAGAAAATATTATGTCTAGGCTACATGTTCACCCACCCTAACTCAACTTGGATATTATCATATTCCTATAGTTTTGACTTGGACAACTATGTTTTACCATGTAATATTGACAACTTCAATATTCTAGTCTTCCTAACTTAGATAGGTTTTTAAACACTATCATTATTCCATAGATCTCATGGATTTACTTTTATACAAGAATATGCCTTTGCATCCTTGCATTACCTAGGTTCCTTGACTTATCGACACTTATTTAAACCTAAGTCAATTTGTAAACAATCTAATAGGAAATCAAACCAAGGATAAACTTTATCGATAAGGACACATCAACCTTTCAAAAAGAACATAAAATTAACATTATTATTTAGGGTACTTGACCTTCTTTGTCAACCCATATATAAATAGCTAAAACAAGTTGTAACCCAAAGGGTACATTTTATAACTTTACCTTCTTGGGTCAATCTAGGGTCTGTCTTTCCTTTTCCATGATAATGGAATATCAAACAATCAATTCTAGAAAGAATAGAGTTAAAGTAATTAATTTTCCTTTAGTCTTCTTTTGACTTAAAGGTCGTTTCAAACTTTCAAACAAGTCTAATGATAATGCCAAACAATTTAGCTCCAAGTCTAAGCTTCTCCCAAGTTTAGTTGGAACCTAACTGGTTGACAGTCTAATCCCATTTGATATCCATTTGAATTCATGTTTAAAGTTCTCCTTTTTCATACTGAACTATATAGAGTCAAATATAAATGAGTATTTTCTTTAAAATTGATGTATGTATACCCAGTCACTTTGAACATCCTTAGATCAAAGTATTCTCCTAATGATATTAATATCTATTTGAAAACTAAAGTTTTTTAAGAGCAAAAGAATACAATTTTTGATCTATCCTAAGACCTACAAATTCTCCTTTGTTAAGTAAGAATCCACATTCATAGTTAGAGTACTTACCCCTTCATTGTAGATCTATAAAATTATCACAAAGATTTAGCACATAAGATTACTCCATTGGATCAAATTTAGGTTTTGTCCTTCCATTTCCATATATGTTCTTATAATAATATTTTAATAAGCAAAAGTGTTTAACCTCTTGGTCTTATTCTATCTATAAGGTCATTTCTCGTTGCCCAACTCTTGACTAAATTGACAATAGGATTCTAATGATCTTAACACTACAAGTTGATCAATCTTTTACCTCAAGTATATTCTCCCTTACAATGTAAACTAAAGGTTCTCCACAAGTATAAACTTTTGACTAAGTTTGAATTGATTCGAAGGATGTAAAAGACTATAAAAATGTTGTCATTTAGATCAAATTATCTACTCTCTTGAGCAACTAACAGACTAATAATAAAGTTTCACTAGAGTTATTCTCTATATAATATTCGAGACTATACACAAGTATAGCTTAGTTATGAAAAGGCCATGGTTCAAATATAAATCTGAACTTCATCTAAGTTTAGTATAACTCCATAGATGATGGACTCAATACATATGACAAGTGTTTTTAATTTAAGGATACCTGGAAATTGTGAAATCCTTATAATGAGTCCCATAGAAGAATTATTCTCTATTATTTCCTTATTTTTAGAGGAAGACATTGCTATGGTAAAGGTAGAAGAGCCATTGTAACGCCTCGCCAAGGAACCCAGAGGATAACACAAATAAACTTAAAAAAAGGACAAATATTTTTTTTAAATGAAAGAAATATCAACAATTAGATATTTATTCATAACATCATGTTAAGCTAATCCTCTAGGGTTCCATGGCTGCATTAATAATGAACTAAAACAAGATCTAACCAACATTATGAATTAACTAACAACCATGGTTCATTCTATATCTAATTGCATCAAATGAATAAATACATACATTTTGATATCATATCATCAGGTAGGTAAACATCAAGATCCTGCAAAAAGGATACAAGTACATATACAATTTCCTTTACAAGAGAGTACAACATTACATTGTTTACAATATCGCTATCCAGATTACATTGGAGTACATAAATTAAGATAATAGTACATGATTCAACTAATATACAAGATTGGAACATGATCTGTCACCTCAAGCTAGAGCAGGATCTAAAATTTTCCATACAAGGTACATCCTTCTTGCACATGATCGACAACAAGGGGAACCAATGGAGATAAAAGCACAACCACTCGACCATGTGGAACCCTAAGGTCCACCCCCTATGCTAGGAGATAACAATAAGGCCCCACTAAGAAAATAATCAAGAAAGATAGTAGACTAACAGGTACAAGGACTACACAAGACTTCAATACAACACGAGTCAATAAGAACATCACAAGTAGCTCAACATCATTTCCAGAGACAATCACACAAGGAAAGGGAAAAACACACGTTAGGGAGTGCTAGGCTACAGTAGGGAAGAGTGTCATCACATGGTCCTAACATGGGTTATCCTGACAGTCCATCCATGGGTTATCCT
Source organism: Cunninghamia lanceolata (assembly GCA_027924645.1). Classification (NCBI taxonomy): domain Eukaryota; kingdom Viridiplantae; phylum Streptophyta; class Pinopsida; order Cupressales; family Cupressaceae; genus Cunninghamia; species Cunninghamia lanceolata. The sequence continues at coordinate 9,099,257 of BSBN01001715.1, forward strand.
AACAATCCATATGCCAGCCCCCATCTATGGTTATCCTGACAGTCTCTCACTAGACGCTGGCCCCATATGGTGACACATGCGGAACCAACATTCCTTTTATGAGGACAAGGAAGTTGATCTTGCCAACCATGACCTTTTCATCCCATCCTTAGCCTGAAGGAGCACTACAGGCATGGGTGAGGCATCCAATTATCTTATTTAGTGTGGAAACTACCCAACCCTTTAAATTTATTATTAAGTTATCATTGGATTAAAAAATTCCAATGGGTTATCCTGGCAGCCACTTTGGGCACTGGCCCCATTGGAAAACACTCCCCTACCTGCATCTAGAAGACCCTATCCATCAAGCAAGACAATTACCATCACAATGACAAGTAACATATATAATGCAAGGCATTGACCTTGCATACAAAACATAATCACAGGGACCAATTCTTGTCCCAAAACATAAACCAAGCATGAAATACCACATCCTCATCATGATACATTTACAACATAGAATACACATCATTTCACATCACATAGAGCAAGGCATTATCCATCTTGCATAGTCATCATAACCACATGAATAGGTACATTGAGCCAGGCATTATCCATCTTGCACATGTATCATACCAACATGAATAGGAGGCAACATTACAGGATTGCATTTCACTTAACTCACATGATGCACACATAGCCAACCACCACACACAATCACACCCTCCTAGGCCTCTAGAAACAACTTCCCCAAATGACATAACACTTGACACCATTAAAAACACAATGGTTTCACATCACATTCACTCTCAAAGCACATCATAAACTAATACCCTTCAACAATATTTTTAGGGAATGTAGCATCAATCCAAGCATGATCAATCATCTAACAATTATAAAATGAATCTTCCTCAACAATATAGAACTATCATATTCCAACCACTAGAAATAGTTACTTATATGATCATAAGATATAAGAGTCCATGAGTAACAATATTTTAACTAATAATTCTTAAGACTTATTTTAATTTCATTTAATTAAAATGATTGTGAACAACATCCAAATAACCCTAAGGCATACAAATTAAACACAACAATTATTTACACTATTTACACTGATGTAGATTTCATTAATAATTAGGACAATTTTGTAAATACTATTAAATATAACTGTATAAGCAAGATTAAAAGCCCATGCTATAAATCTCTTGCATTAGTTAGAATCACAAGATACAAAACCTAAAGCTACAATAAAAGAACCTTGTTCTAAGGTTAGCTTGAGAAGAAATAAATATAGAACAACAAAACATTCCCATAGATCTAACATTTTCATCAAATCTACCTCAGTTTTAACCACATGCATAAGATAGGATTATTACATAGTTAAATGATGGTTCAAACCAAGTAGAAGTATCATGGCTAAAGCAACTCAAGAGTGAACGCTAAGAGGGCACAAGTAAAAGAATAATCTTTTTCTAGGTTTTACCAAATTCCATTCAACACATGAATAGGAAGAGAAGATCAGGTTGCTATGGGAAAGCTTGATCAATCTTCTATAAACCACTACTACATTGGTACTATGAATACCAAAATGATCATACCTAAAACATAGTTCTTCTAGAGGTGTCGACACCTCATAATGATTACCAAGCTTGTTAAAATCCCTTACCCAACACTAGTATTAATGAAATAAACCAATACAAAACATTCTAACCTGCTAACATGCCAAGTCTAGGAAAAGGAAGGGTTGATTGAGTTCAAGACATAAATATGATACAAACATTTTCTCAATAACAAGGTTAATAAGAACATGACATTTCTTAAGCAGAAGTTATAAACATGCTCTATACAACTAATGAGCCACAACATCTGTAAAGGACGTTATTATCACATCAACATTCACTTACAACATCACATACACATGAAATTAGGACATACTAATCTATGCCTTAGGAAAAATAAACCTTAACAACATGACCCTATTATGACCACTGATACAACTTACACAAGTTCCATTTACCTTATACAGTTCCACTCGTAATCAACTAATTTTTGAAACAAAATTATAAATTAAATCTTAAATACATTGTTTACAAACCTAATTCCAAACCTACTTAAATCATATTTCTACTAATAAATTGAAATAAGATCAATATCAATTTAAATTAAATTTATACAATCACTTTATCCAAATTGAATTCTTCTACTTCTATTCTATTTAGATTTAATAGCCTTCTTATAACCTAACAAACAATCAAAATAAGTAAAGTTATTTATAATTGAAAGCATATTCACCTATGGTAGCATAGATAAGAAGATATAATTGTTGGAACTACTCAGGTAATGTTTTTTTGACAAACACCTCAAAGGGATGACATCTCATGGATATCAATGATTGCAGGATCAACACAAAATGAATTTGTTGAGAAGGCTTTAGAAGCTACAAATAATGCAAACTATGAAAGCATAGACAAGGTACACAGACTGATTGGTAAAATTCCTCAAAGAGAAACCCAGTTCAAAAATATAGAGTTATTGGTGACACAACTAACTGTTTTAATAGAGATGAAATGGGTGAGAGGTAGTTAGTCCCAAAATATTCATATCTCCAAAATACCAAACTGGGTATGGCTGATTTTCTGATATGCTTTAGAAAGATAGATCATGCCCCATATATAAAAATTCTAGAGGAACCCAGTTTGTAAAAATAAAGTTATGGCTGACATAACAAACCAATAAAATATAGATGAAATGTAATGCCCTGCTATGCAACCCTAGGAAGGTAGGTATAACTATGCAATAAAATGCAAAAAAAAAATCTATTTTTTTAAAACAAGTAAAAGTAATGATTGCTAGATATAATATCAACTAGTTACAATAAATTAACTATCTATCAAAACCTACATCTCTAGGGAAACATAACTGCATTAAGGAAATTAAACAAAGATCCATAACAAGCATAACTCATCTTGAATGGTCATAGAATTCACTAACATCATTTGTTACATTATAGAAACTTACATCATTCTTCTACTATAATGTTTACAAATAAAGAGGAGATCATGATACATAATTATATAGATACAAGGCTTTCATGACTATTTACATCAAAATTACAAAATTAATAATATAGATACACAAATCTGGATCTTTAAGATACAATATATGTCTAAATATAAAGGAAACACTAACAAACTATCAAAAAACCAAAATAAGGGGCACTAAAGACATAATCAAATCTATTACCTCATGTCTTAGTTTTTTAAAGACAAAATAGAGGTATGAATATGTTTGAAATGGAAAGTTGTTTTACCAACGTTTTAACCAAATCCTAAAATCTTTGATAACAATTAGAAAACCAGGCAAAACCTTTATCTATATTGTAATAATGATTCTTCTCTATCTAAAATGCTTATGATTACTTGCAAATCCCATTTTAGAACTAATCTAATTTTTTATACTTAAAAACATCTACCTTTCACTAAAACAATGGCATCAACCTTATTGAAAAGCAATTCAAAGTTCAAAGGAGATCAAGGAGATAGAATCTAGCTTCATACATAATGTAAGATTATTAAATAAGGAAGAGAACCTGATCTAAGGATTACGTATTCCTCATGTTACATTTCTCCCTTGTCATAGATAGCTTTAGGCTTGCAATCTACTCCTTCATTAAGTGCAACCATGTTACTCGTCTTTCTATGCTACTCAAAATCACCACTATCCACAAAATTTTACACCTCCCAAGATAGCAAACTCTCCCTATGTGCCCCCCTTCTAAGATAGTCATTCCATTTAAATAACATTTGACTCAGCTATGAATCATTCTCTCCTTGCCATGACTATCCATCAATTAAAGATCCACTACAATAGTTAAAATGACCTCTAGCGGCATTCTCTATAGGTGTCATCTTAAGTTCCAATATCCCAGCCTCCACGACTCTTCTAGTGAGTTGCCTTTGCAAAAGAAAACAGCAATAATTGCCCACTAACAAATAGTTATAACATATCATTACTAAGACATGGATATTCCAAATATTAGGCTCAATAATGCTATCGATGGAATCCATACTCCACAAAGTTTGATGCCATAATAAATTCAACTCAAGGTTATTAAATCAACTAAATGTTGCTAAAATGATTCCTTTAAAATGATAGGGCTCCTATAATCTTTGCCTATGGCCACTCCTGACTAAAAGCCAAAGATATCGTGGCAATAATTACCACAATCTCCCATCATGGTTCCTTTAGAGAATAATGACACTAAGGAAGATAATTAAAAAGATGACAACAACCTTATTAGAAAAAGTGGTTACTCACTTATCCCTCAAATAACTCGTGCTAACAAAATAATAACATAATAATAACAATAATAGTCCTTGGCCATATTGAAGCTTTGATCAAAATATGATAATAATAATAAGTCGAAAGGCTTACAAAAAATGTGAATGGGTCGAGTTTGTCTCCCCTTCATCAACTCTCATTAAGTCACATCAACTTGACTTGATAAGATCATCATATGACATTAATGTCAACAAATTTACCCTTCTAAGACTTAAGGATGCTAACTCAACAATTTTATGACAATGTCGACATAAGATTATGTTAATCATAAACAGACATCATTCTATTCTGAAGATGTCATTTTATTTTATGAATGACAATGTTGACACACACGACAACTTAGGAAAGAATCAAAATATATCAACTACTTGTCGAATAGATTCAAGAGTTATATTGACAAAATATGACTCACCTCTATCAATATCAATTCATGATTTGTTAAACACTTATACTCTATTGACAAATAAACACTCGTAACCCAAGGTCTATATTCCTCTCCTTGAAAGATACTCTCTCTCTTTTCTTTGAGAGTCATCCACAATCTGTAATCTTGTATAAAACTTGAAATTAATAGAATATTATCAGTGCATCATTATTCAAATGATAAACCAAATTCTCATAATGCAAATTATTAAATCGATATAACATATGCATATCCATAATTTCATAAATGACATTCAATAGAATCTATGTTTTTCCTTGATATTATTCTAAACATCAAAATAGATTTACTTATTTCCAAGTAAAAGTAAAAAGTAATAACAAGACAAAATTAGGGATGTAACATATCCCTCCCCTTAATATTCATCATCCTCGATGATTCAAAGTATCAAAATATCACTAAAATAAGTTTTTGTTTAATTGCTAAAATCATAAAATAAATGAGAAAATTTCCTGATAAAATTTATGGTAATTCTCCCCCCATGTTGAACTATCCTCTGCATACTGGTCCCACTAGACCTAGCACTACATAACCTCTACATTACACAAGCAGTGCTTGTGAACTTTAAGCATTTTAAGAAGCTCAATGATAACCATCCTGGGTTCTGTACTTGTAAAACATTCTAAGAATAAAATATTCATATATTATATAATATATATATTTTTTTTCATATGTGAATCACAAAAGTATTATGCCTCCTAGCAATAAATGGCAATAGATTGATTCTTGTAATCAATAGAATTGATAATCCTGAAAGTTTAGAATATTCTTTTATATCTAGGAGCTAGTTTGGAATAAATTCTATACTTCATGAAACTTTTATGGGATTTGACTATCAAAAGAACTTTTTCTTCTCTAACCAAGAATTGTCTTAATGTATGCTTAATATTAACATAACTTTTCTATTTATTAATAGTTTCCACCGATCTTTTTGGATCAGCTTAATTTGTTCATCCATAAATCGGACAACATTTCTGGACTAATGCTAATCCTATCTTCTAGCTTACTCAGCTTATAGGAATTCAACATCTTTTCTGTCCAATGTTTCAATTCAAGCCATCTTAATAGGAAAAAGTTAGGTATTGTTATAAGAAAATTCCACAAGTTGTATGTAGTCTTCCCACTTATATTGTTGATCCATGCAATATAGTTACAATAAATCCTCCAAAAGAACTAGTTAATTCTCTCAATTTAACCATCTATTCTTAGAATGATAAGTTGTACTCTTATTAAGTTTAGTCCCTTGCACAGAGAACAAGTTTTCCAAAACCTTGATGTTACACGCGCATCTCTATCTGAGATTTTTTAAAAAAGTTTTTGAGCCAATACTAGTGCTCCTTTATGTAAATTCCCTCGTATGGAATGTGCTACCCTTGTGAGTTATCAACCATAACTAAAATGACATCATGTCTATTCCTAGACATTGGAAGACTAAATGAATTCCATACTTATGACTTGCCACTTCCATTCTTCTATATCATGTGATTACAACAATCCTGCTGGATGTCGATGTTCTTCTTTGACCCTCTGGCATTCTAAATAACTTTCTACATATTCCACAACATTGTTCTTCATTCCTTCCGAAAATAAAGAGGTTTAATATTTGCTAGAAGTTTGGTTACTCTTGGATGTCCAGAGTATGGTGCAGTATGAACTTCTTTCCATACTAGATTACTTAAATCAGTAGAATTAGAAACATATATTCTTCCTCTAAAACTCAATAATCCATCAGACTCAAAATGAAACCTATCATAGCTTGAATATTTAGGATTTACCATAAGAGCATGCTTGGCTTGCTCATAATACCCATCCCCTAATAAATTTTGCAACACTTAATCTTTAAAGTTTGCATGAATAGAGACAATTGAAGAAATATATCTTCTACGACTCAAAGCATTAGCAACCCTGTTCTATTTTGATAGATCAATTGCCTCTTGACATTTATCTATCCACTAAAAACTAACATGTTGGTAATGTTCTCCTTCATTCTTAGAATAAATAAGTATATCTTCCAAAAAGAACAAACTTGTCTAAACAATCTTTGAACACATTGTTCATGAGATTCATGAATACAAAAGAGGCATTTGTAAGTCCAAAAGGCAATAGTGCAAACTCATAGTGCCCATTTCTTGTCCTAAGAGTTGCTTTATGGGTATCCTCATCCTTTAATCTTAACTGATGATATATTGATCTTGCCAATTGATCTTTGAAAATGCTACAACTCCACACATCTGATTGAAGAGATCATCAATATGCAGTAAAGGATGTTTGTTCTTTATAGTTGCTTTAATGAGCATATGATACTAAATACACAATTACAGAGTTATGTCCTTTTTCTTGACAAAGATAACTAGTGCACCCTGTGGTGAAATACTAAATCTAATCAAACCTTTAGCCAATAATTCTTGTAGTGGGGATTTTGATTCCATTAATTTTGTAGTTGTCATATGGTAAGGTACTTTTCTAGGTAACTTATCCCAAAAATCTAGGAGGAATTAAAATTTTAGTTGCCCCAATCACCCATTCCATCAAACTTTGGTGGAATGACTTTCTTCATATCTAGGAAAGTTCTAAGGCAAGCCTATCCTTTGCTTCCTTTTAGGGTCTATGGTTTCAGGGTTTTCATTACTCACACTATATTCTTGGTGATTTGATTTTCCTTGCTCATCCCATTAGAAATCTTATTTTCCCCCTTTAGGGTTTCCTTGATCTCTTTCTTTCTTTTTCTAAAATACCAGGTCTCTCCTTGTTTTTTACAAACATGGTTAGGATTGCTCCAATTTGTTCAAGAGATTAATTGGTGGTTTATTCTCTTCTAGAATCTTACCCTAGTTTGTTCTTGTATGAAACATGTTGTCATTTTTCTCATGCCAAAAAAGTAAGTCATCTAATAGTTTTTTGAATCTAATGCCACTCAATAAAACACATTTAACTCATAGAAATCCACAAATTGGTACAAAACATTCTCATCTTTATTATAATTTATTTAGGATTAACTACATCCTTATTTATATAGGTGATACAACAAGATTATATGTCACTGTCATATAAAGGATCTTCCATTAAACAAACATAGAGGGTAGATGTACACACAAGTACTCATCCAACACCTTTTTCCTAAAATAGAGGCATCACAACTACCCCAAGTGACATGTCGAGAATTGCTAAAGTTTATTAGGTTTAACTACACAAGTGGAAATAGTAGGATTCTTGGCTAGTTCAAAATGTTGTTTTCTTTCTAGCCATATCCATTTAAGTGCATCAACAAAAGTCTCTGAATCCTCTAGCCATGCACTCTTGGTGTAATTAATATGCTCTTTAAGTTTCACTTCCTCGATAGGTTCCTTCTTAACTACTAATTCAAGCAAAAGCTGGGGAACAGACTTTCTAGCAGTTTTCTTGGTTCTTCTCCATGCCATTCTAGCACAAGAAATTCAAACATTAGCTAACCACATAATGTTGACTATAGGTTAGCATAGTGGACTCATAAGCCCTAGTGCCGAACCTGGTAGCTCTGATACCATATGTAACATCCAAACTCTTAAACAAGTCTAAACATAGAAATTTACCATGAGATAAAACATACAAGGTGAAAAGATAGTAAATGTTTTTTTTCTTTTATTTAACTTCAAAATTCAAGTTACCACAATTTGTATAATTTCATTCCTGAAATAAACAACATGATATCATATACAAAGATGACATTTTGTCTTTACAATTATAAATATCTATAATAGATAATCATTTACATAGCCTTTTAAAACACAAGTCACAAAGAATTATTGCATTTAGAAATATGACATCTTTATCACAAGCCTCAACATGTCTTCTACTAGAGAGAGAGCATCCTCCCAGTGCTTTACCTCCATCTACAGACCAGCTGTCTCCCACACATCCTCCACATAGAAAGTGGCCCTACCCTTCACGAGGAATATAGACCAAAGGTGACCAGTGGTAATTTGCCTTTTAAGTACATAGTGTTGTATCCTACATAACTCTATTGATCATACAACCCTAGATACTGTCTAGCTAAGTATGATCATTCCAATAGTTTATGCAATCCAAATACGGTGAACCGACAATGCATGTAGAGACATATGCATTACTTTGGCTAAAGATTCAATATGAATAGATGTTCACAATGAACATAGTCGTAATGTTCATCCACCCCAAATCAACTTGGATACTATCATATTCCTATAGTTTTAACTTGGTCAACTATGTTTTACCATGTAATTTTCACAACTTTAATATTCTAATCTTCCCAACTTAGACAGGTTTTTAAACACCATCATTATTCCATAGATCTCATGGATTTACTTTTATACAAGAATATCCCATTCAATCCTTGCATTACCTAGGTTCCTTGACTTATTGACACTTATTTAAACCTAAGTCGATTTGTAAACAATCTAATAGGTAATCAAACCAAGGATAAACTGTATCGATAAGGACACATCATTCTTTTGACAAGTACATAAAATCAACATTATTATTTAGGGTACTCATCCTTCTTTGTCGACCCATATATAAATAGCTAAAACAAGTTGTTAGCCAAAAGGTACATTTTATAACATTACCCTATTGGGTCAATCTAGGGTTTATCTTTCCTTTTCCATGATAATGGAATATCAAAAAATCAATTCTAGAAGGAATAGAGTTAAAGTAATTAATTTTCCTTTAGTCTTGTTTTGACTTAAAGGTTATTTCAAACTTCCAAACAAGTCTAACAATAATGCCAAATCATTCAGCTCCAAGTCTAGGCTTCTCCCAAGTTTAGTTGGACCCTAACTGGTTGAAAGTCTAATCCCATTTGATGTCCATTTGAATTTGTGTTTAAAGTTCATCTATTTTTTCATACTAAACTATATAGAGTCAAATATAAATGAGTATTTTCTTTTAAATTGATGTAGGGATACCCACTCACTTTGAACATCCTTAGATCAAAGTATTTTCCTAATGATATTAATATCCATTTAAAAACTAAAGTTTTCTAAGAGAAAGAGAATACTATTTTTGAGACATCCTAAGACCTGCAAATTCTCCTTTGTCAAGTAAGAATCCACATTCATAGTTAGAGTACTTACCCCTTCGTTGTCAATCTATAAAATGATCACAAAGATTTAGGATATAAGATTACTCCATTGGGTCAAGTTTAGGTTTTGTCCTTCCTATTCCATATATGTTCTTATAATAATATTTTAATAAGTAAAAGGGTTTAACTTCTTGGTCTTATTCTGACTACAAGGTCATTTCTCATTCCCCAACTCTTGAATAAATCAACAATAGGATTCCAATGATCTTAACACTATAGGTTGATCAATATTTTGCCACAAGTATATTCTCCCTTACAATGTAAACTAAAGGTTCTCCACAAGTATAAACTTTTGACTAAGTTTGAATTGATTCCAAGGATGTAAAAGACTATAAAAATGTTGTCATTTACCTCAGTTTATCTATTCTCTTGAGCAACTAAAAGACTAATAATAAAGTTTCACTAGAGTTATTGTCTATATAATATTCGAGGCTATACACAAGTATAGCTTAGTTATGAAAAGAGCAAGGTTCAAATATAAATCTGAACTTCATCTAAGTCTAGTTTAACTCCATAGATGATGGACTCAATTCATACGACAAGTGTTTTTAGTTTAAGGATAGCTGGAAATTGTGAAATCCTTATAATGAGTTCCATAGAAGCATTATTCTCTATTATTTCCCCATTTTTAGAGGAAGACACTGCTATGGTAAAGGTAGAAGAGACATAATCAAATATGTTGCCTCATGTCTTAGTTTCGTAAACACAAAATAGAGGTATGAATATGTTTGAAATGGAAATCTATTTTACTAACATTTTAACCAAATCCTAAAATCTTTGATATCAATTAGAAAACTAGGCTAAACCTTTATCTAGATTGTAATAATGATTCTTCTCTATCTAAAATGCCTATGATTACTTGTGAATTCCATTTTAGAACTAATCTAACATTTTATACTTAAAAACATCTACCTTTCACTAAAACAATGGCATTGGCCTTATTGAAAAGAAATTCAAAGTTCAAAGGAGATCTAGGAGATAGAATATAGTATCATACATAATGCAAGATTATCAATTAAGAGAACCTGATCTAAGGTTTACGTATTCCTCCTACTACATTTCTCCCTTGTCATAGATAGCTCTAGGCTTGAAATCTATTCCTTCTCTAAGTACAACAATGTTACCTTTCTTTCTACGCTACTCAGAGTCACTGCTATCCACAAAATTTTACACCTCTCAAGATAGAAAACCCTCCCCATGTGCCCCCCTTTTGAGATAGTCATTCCATTTAAATAACATTCGACTCAGCTATGAATCATTCTCTTCTTGGCACGACTATCTGTCAATTAAAGAGCGACTATGACTATTAAAATGACCTCTAATAGCATTCTCTATAAGTGTCATCTTAAGTTCCAATATCCCAGCCTCCATGACTCTGCTAGTGAGTCATCTTTACAAAAACAAACAACAATAATTGCACACTAACAAATAGTTATAACAGATTGTTACTAAGACATGGATATTCCAAATACTAGGCTAGATAATGCTATCAAGGGAATCCATACTCCACAAAGTTTGATGCCATAATAAATTTAACTCAAGGTTATTAAATCAACTAAATGTTGCTAAAATGATTCCTTTAAAATGAGAGGGCTCCTATAATCTTTGCCTATGACCACTCCTAACTAAAAGCCAAAGATGTCATGGAAATAATTACCACAAGCTCCCATCATGGTTCCTTTACAGAACAATGACACTAAGGAAGATAATTACAAAGATGACAACAACCTTATTAGAAAAAGTGGTTACTCACTTATCCCTCAAATAACCCCTACTAACAAAATAATAACATAATAATAACAATAATAGTCCTTGACCATATTTAAGCTCTGATCAAAATATGATAATAATAATAAGTCGAAAGGCTTACAAAAAATGTGAAAGGGTTGAGTTTGTCTCCCCTTCACAGACTCTCATTAAATCACATCAACTTGACTTGATAAGATTGTCATATGACGTTAATGTCAACAATTTTAACCTTCTAAGACTTAAGCATGCTAACTCAACAATTTTTGGACAATGTCGATGTAAGATTACATTAATCGTAAATGGACATCATTCTACTCTAAAGATGTCATTTTCTTTTAGGAACGACAATGTCAACACACATGACAAGCCTAGAAAAGAATCAAAAGATATCAACTACTTATCAAATAGATTCAAGAGTTATACTGAAAAAATATGACTCACCTCTATCAATATCAATTCACGATTTGTTAAACACTTATACTCGGTTGGAAAATAAACACCTATAACCTGAGGTCTATATTCCTCTCCTTGAAAGATACTCTTTCTCTCTTTTCTTTGAGAGTCATCCACAATCTGCAATCTTGTATAAAACTTGAAATAAATAGATTATGATCAGTGCATCATTATTCAAACGATAAACCAAATTCTCATAATGCAAATTATTAAATTGATATAACATATGCATATCCATAATTTCATAAATGACATTCAATAGAATCTATGTTTTTCCTTGATATTAATCTAAACATCACAATATGTTTACTTATTTCCAAGTAAAAGTAAAAAGTAATAACAAGGCAAAATTAGGGATGTAACATCTAGAGTAAATAATAAATTGAGTTGATTATTTTATGATGGATAGGAACCTAGCTAGATTATATATCCCTCATTGATCATATTAAGTTGCTTCATCTATGATTACCATGGTGGAATTTGATATTCAATTTGAGTGTGCAAGGTATGCTCTTGCAGGTGTTGGCCAATGGGTGGGTGTGGAGGAGGAGGCAGGGAATTATTAACCATTTGTCTATTCAACCTTACCTAGCCAGTGGTCGAAATATCTTCCTTGTTCTCTTGTGGGAAATATTTAAGGAGCAGTTGAAGGGTTTTTTTTAATGTCAAAGATAAATATCTTGATGACTTGCTTGAAATCCTTTCTAGATCCATTGAAGCCATGGGACATCCCAAAGGGAAGGATTACAAGATATGGATGAAGCAACAATTTTATGTGGGAATCAATGAGGTCACTCGAACACTGGAGAGAATGCCTGTTGCTTTTGATAAAACCCTTGAGAGCTATATATCAGATTTCAAGTGTCCACCTGATCTATTTTCTAACATTGAAAGAGGCTATGAAGAAAGTAAACCTAACAAACATATCATTGATAGGGAGACCAAAACTCAAGGACAAGGGGTGCTCCTTCAAGTTAGTAGTTCTTTCCTATAATTATGTATTTTGGAATTGGACAACTATCATAATTTTTGTTTTTTTAGATAAGTTGTCGGGGTACTATAGGGTCCCCCTTTCTTGAAAAGTGGAAGCATGGAACAACTGAAATCAATCATAAAAATCTCAAACAGACAATAGGCACATAGGCTGCAATTACAAGAATAGAACTAACTCTTATCCCAAAATTACACTATAACCACATCTATCAAATGTATCCCGCTAAAATAACACATCTACTATGCCACCACCAATCTTTTATTGCTTTTGTTTTAAATGTGAATGAAACACCATTTTCAAGGATGGATTCTTTTTTTATTTGATTGTGCAATACTAAATCATTGTGGATTCATATTTTATAGGGGAAATTATAGTTTCCTCATCTAAATCATGCTCACTATAAGCCCCAACTTCTAATGTAAAATGATATATATATATATATATATATATGTTTTATGGGGATCCGGCCTTTACAAGATTTGGGGGGGGAGTTTTGAGTGGGAGGAGAACATTGTGATGGAGGCAGCAAAAAAAAAAACCTAGCAAAGAGATACGAGGGGATGGGCAGCTTGTTGGGGGGAGCAGCAGTTTTGGGCAACTCATATTTTGGGGGCGGAGGGGATTCCACGGCTTAGGGAGACAGCAGCAAATTTCAGGGACCATGGTGACTATAATCTCTAGGTGACTTTGGTTTAATTGTTGTTATTTATGTAGTTTGGAGATCCAATGGAGATATGGTGTTTCTGTGAAAGATTTGTAAAAAGGGTTTTTGTATATTTTATGGGAATGCAGTCTGAGGCATTGGAAATAGTGAACCTTTCAATTAAGCTAGTAAGGCATCTTATCGAGTGTTTTTTCAGCCCTAATAGGATTTTCCACTCATGAAAAAAACTGTGTCATGTTTCTTTGGTGGGATTTATGATTTTTTTTCATGTTGTTGTACAGTTCATTCATCTTGCCTGATAATACTTGGTAATAAAAGATTGCCCTATCCTTTTCATGCTTATCCTATATTCTTTTCTTTTCATGAGATGGCATCATTTGAGACACTCTAAATAACAGTTAACGTGCCTCCTCTCTGCTTCCAAATTTTTGCATTCTTATCTACAGTGGTATTTCCAATGGCAATATTTGACAAAATTCCTCTATCTTTCATGCCTTGGCATATGCCCTTACCTTGTTTGAAAGTTGCCATTCTGGTGTAGGCAGGAATAATGTTGTCAGGGTCTTGGGGTTTGACCTTATATCTGCCAATCACATTTTCCTGAGTTTTTTTGTTAAAAAGCCTAAACATTTCCATTATGTGTATCTCCTGCAATCATTGCATGTCATGAGATCGCATATCCTTTAGCCATTCTGCGAAACAGTGCATGTGCCTTGCCTCTACTCCACTGTTTGCATACATGCCTATCATGGCATTGTAGCTACAACATCTAACATAAATGCCCCTTCTGTCAATCCTTGTTGAATGTCCAATTATGCATCATTTAGTTCATAGTATCTTAAAGAAGTTTAATATTTTTTTACTTTAGAGGTTGTTGGGGGTATTGGAATTTATTCATTTTTTTTGGGTGTGGGAAGAAGTTTGGCATTTTGTTCTTGCTTGTACAATGTGAACTAGAAAATAGGCAACTACTTGTTTGTGTGTTTCTTTCCAACTTTGGTTCTACTATAGAAGTTAATGTTTGATGAGAATGAAATATTTGTCAACTTCAGGAATTATATGGTTTTCAACTTGTGATGGGCAATTCAGCTTTATACTATGATTTTAAACAGCTGCAATGTGTTGTTTTTTTTCATTCTCATGAGTAAATGTAGAGTTTCATTGATTGTTATAAAATCAATATCTATATTCTTCGTCCTCTATTTGAAATGTATCTATGCAATCTGTATTAATGATATAGTAGTTTAATGACTAGATTTTTCTCAAAATAAGTGGTTCTCTTGGTTTTGGAGTGAGTTTGGTGTAGGGTTTCAATTCTATATATATTATTATTTTTGTTGCTTTTTGATTTTTGGGATAGGTTATGGGCGGCCTTGAAGGCTGTGATAAATAAACTTGGACCAGATTCTTTAGATTTACAAAAGTCTATCACCCTTCAAAGTTTCCCCCAAACTTATTCCATGGTTTATTTCTCCCAATAAGTTATTTTTAGAAACTTTCCTAATGTATATTTATTCCAGTAGTTTGCGTTGTATTTTCCACAGTCCTTTATTATCAGACTTTAAAACTAGCATTATCTTCTACGAGTTCACAACATTATTCTTGTTTTCCTTTTATAGTGACTATTTTAGAAGATTCTAATGAATAATCACATTTCTTTGCATGCATAAAGTGTAGAATAGTTCATTTCTCCCTTAATCACATTATTTTGATTTTATTCCTTTAAACATTCAAAGTAGAAACTAAAACTTGGGTACTTGTTTATAAAATTTTTTAATGAAACTAAACTCTCTCCCTTAGAACCATAGCCTTTCTTTTCTTATTTGATAAGAAATGTATCTTGTTTTTTTAAAATATTTAATTAGTTTTGTAAATAGAGAAATAAATTAACCTTTTTCTTTACATAGAATGTTTTTATAAAAAGATACTTAATATGGATTTATAAATAGAGGTTTTATTATGAATTTTAATTTGATAAGAAAATAATTATTATTTTCTATATGGAAAGATTGTTAATGTAAATTTTATAGTGCTTTTTTTTAAAAGATTTGTTTAGTATTAATAGATTGACTCTATCTATCTATAATTATGTTTATTTAGAATTGGTGTCTCAATTATAGACAGATAATATGAAAGATTCTTTTGTGGGTCAGATCTATGATTGCATTATCTTTATCCAAACATGATACAATATGTTATGTTCCTAATAGAGGAAATGATATTTTATGAGTTTTCTCACACTTGTTTGATCATCTAGGGACCATTCATTTTGGCATCCACAACCTTACCTTTGTCAATAGCTCAGATACGCCAATGAGGGGGAAAAGAAGCAACTTGAAAACAAATTAGATGTAAATCAAAACAAAACATACAACTGTAAATTTTGTCTCCTTCAATGATCTATGTATTATATCTACCTTATGGGCCTTTCCAAAGATCTCTATTATTGGAGCACACCCTAAGGATATATAAACAACACTACTGCATCTATATGGTTGCAACCTACATCAGTTATACCCCTTATAAAATCATGGGCTTGAACCTTTTCACATTCATCACATATTATAATTCATACCCTTATACACTAGTAGTGTCATGTCTTCCCATAGTCATGAATGGTTCTTTTCCTACATCTAGTAAGGACTTATTGCCATATCTTGTGACAATTGTTTTCACATGTTCTTGGATGCCACACTAGGAGTATATGCCTATCCTAGTTCTTATGTCCCTACACAAGATTTTTCTAGCAATTCAAGGCCATGTCACCACATTTTGTTGTCCATGGTAGGGGAGTTGTGTATTTCTTGATGTTATATCCATCTCATCTATGCTTATCATGTCTTGTCTTTCTATATGTTTACATGTTCATGACATGATGTAATATCACTATTACTTTACATGCTTCAATGCTTATTTATAGTTTGAAAACTTAAGCTACAATCTTTTTCTTGATGCTTCAATTAATTTTTATTATTGTCTCCTTAATTATTATTGTTAAATTTTCTGGAATAAATAATATTAGAAATATTGTGTTGGATCTTATTTATACATGAATTCAAATTAATTTGGGTGTGGAGATTTTGTTCTCTATACTTTTGGTTTTAGGCTCTTATGCATCTTTGATGACATTACTAGAATTTCATTATGGAAGATCTAGGATGGCATCATATCAGTTTATGGTGACCTATTAAACCTACGAAAGGTAGGTCTTGTATTTTTGACCTAGTACATTAATACCCTAGTTGTTTATCCCTATCTCGCTTAGTTAATTCTTGATATAGAAGATGGTTATGTGTAGATGAGATGATCTTGCAAGATACTGTGTTAAATATTTCATCTCAAACTATTATTTTTATTATTAGCGAGTGGATTAGCATAATAAAATATGTGATTGAGGAGATGCCAATTTGGTAAAAACAAATTTGCATCTCAGAAGATAGATTTTGGACAACCCATTTGGGGTTGGTTGAAAGTTAGGTTGTCGAACTATGAAGCCTTTGTGCATTGCATAGGTGAGGCCATCTTGGTTGAGCCCTGAGGCCTAGGTCAGGCCCTTAGGACTTGTGTCTTCATTCTTACATTTAACCATGTTTATTTATATATTGTATTTCAAAATTTGAGAGCTATGTCCTAGATTTGGAAAACAATTTGTAATGTATCATGATCAGTCATGGTCATTATATCCCGCACCATGTTTGCCTTCCCCATCTTTGTGCGATGGGGTTTAGGGACAAGTGAAATTTTTTTCTGGTTGTTCATGTCATGACCACATGGCAAATGTGGACATGACATGTTGTTTTTGGTGCCATGGCCACATGGCAAAAGTCAGCATGACATTTGGTTGTGGACATGACATGTTATTTTTAGTGTCATGGACACATGGTAAAAGTGAGCATGACATTTGATATCAGAGCCCATGTTTCAACATTGGGAGATTTGGAGTTTGCATGTTTGTTGGGCCAACGTGGAGAGGATTGAGGGTGGTTTGACCCTCATCCTACTCCGTGTAGTTGTGAGAGAGCGAGGTTATGGTCTGTCAACTGACCTTAATCTTGGAGGAATATCCATCCTCTTGTTTTGTCATCATGGTGTCTTTGTGACATGATTATCGAAGTAGTCGGCTTGTGTTTTGTGGGGGTTGTGTTCCTCCTTGTCGATTCCCCTCTTGAGTAAGTTGGTCTAGATTGGGAGGGTTGTGTTGGGCCCTTCCTTGCCCTTGTCTATTTTTGCAAGAGTGTAGTGACATCTTAATACTTATCTGATTAAGTCTTGCCTTGCATACCTTCTGTGTGTGATTGTATTTTATGCCTTGTAAAATAGTATGAAAGAGGTGAAAATGAGTTTTAAGCATGGCAAATTGTTAAGAATTAATGTATGTTCTCGAAATGTTTCAATGATGCATTTGTGTACTTGGTGACATTTTTGCATTTTATAACTTTGTTCTTGTGTGAATTTGGTATCATGGTATACATACCTTGTGCAGAAAAGATCTTTGACATCATATGGTAGAATAGTAAATTACAGACTTGATCTTGCAATTAGATTCTTCTTGTGATATGCCTCTACTTGATGAACTTTGTGTTAGATAAATATGTGGTTGTTTCATAATGCATATGCAGTGTTATATGGGTTATCAATAACTCTATGATGTGTGATGTGTTGTGAGTCACCATCTTGCGAGTTTAAATAATGTTGTTTTCATTCAATTATGACCCAGTATGCATTTGCTAGTATGTTGGTGATAATTAATTGAGGTGTACTACTTTGTCTCTATATGTGGAGTTATGGTTAGGTTCCATCTGTGCCTTAGAAATGTTAAATTCAAATTGGTGTTAGAAGAACTTTGTAGAAATCTTTATGTTAAATATTATGTAATTTTATGTATGAAAGTTCTTCTTCTTCACTAGGTATTGGATGGTAAAGAAAAATTGTGTTATGTGTTGCCTTGTGGATGTGAATACCTATTATGAGTGTGCTTTCTATGTGTTGTGATTATGCCTTACATGCCTTGTGTACTCATAAGCTTGCGATACTAAGTATCCATACATGGCTTGAGTGTATAACTACAAGTATGATGGAGTCATGCTTGTGTGGCTGCTTGTTTGTACACCCTGTAAGGTCCAATCTTGGAGTTGGAGACCTTCCATGTGTGGAGTTAAGTAGTGGAGAGGAAGAACTTAGGAAGATATGGTGACATGTTGTGGCATTGGTTTGGGGTTACCCAACCAACCATACCTTCCTATGCCAGAGTACCCCCTACTTCTGCTTAGTGAATGGACCTTGAGAGGTCCATAGTGCTATCCTATCATGCTTTGTTTCCTTGATGTTACTATTGACATCTGACATGGGATCTTGGCTGTGGTTTCATATGGACATGTGTATCATTCGAGGCCATGTTACTTGGCACAGGTTTGCTCTTACCCTTGGATTTTATTTTGAGTTGGATGTGTAGTAATTTGGGGAAACTTTGACACTATGATAGAGTAGCAATTACACAAGAAATTCATGTTTAATTTTAATCATATCAGATTATTTATTGATCTACATTAGAACTATGCTACAATTGGTGATTAAGTGCATTGTCACCTAATTGACATGAGGTGAATAAACGTGATGCTACACCACACTAATGTTCCAACATAGTGTTGGTGGTGATGACATGTTACCTTTGAGAAGGGCATGATTCCACATAGGAGTATGTGAAGGCGCATTGATAATACTTACCTGCATGATGCTAATGCATTGGTTTTGTTTGCATAGCATGTGTAGTGACCATGTTTTCCCTTCTTCCTTATTGGTGACTTAATGTTAGTCACATAGTGATGTAATGTGCAATTTCATGAATTGTGATCTTTCTTTTGGTTATTGAAGACTTTTATTTACCTTGCTTGTGACAACCAGCAGTGTTATTTTATCTTGACTGTAAATAGCTTAGCCACAATCTTTGAATCTTCCTTTCCATGTGACTCTTGTGGTTATGTTGTTTTAATGTTGAATTTGTGCACATTTATTTGTTTTATTGTTGATTATGGAAACTTCTCCTTTTAATATTTCTAGAAATCTATGTTGGATAAGCTAGGTTCTTTCTATTTTCTAGTGCTAGTCTTGTGTTGTATTGGTCTTCTTGCCATGTCGATGGACCAACCTATGGTGGAGTGTATATAAGGAAGAAAATGTGGGAAACTTGTGAGGATGGGGGTTGGTGTGGACTAGTATGGGCTGGTCATTATCCACTTACTTTCCTAGTGATCTTGTTCTTATGTTGGCTATCTCTTGGAGGCTAAACCCCTTATACAAACAAGAGGTAGGCCATTGTGGGAATGTATAGAGAGGCCCCCAGACGCATGGCCTGGAGGCCATCATTCAACTTGGTTCTTAGATCTTTGGATACCTGGCACTGATATATGGTTACTTGGTTTTATGTTGAGACTAGGACATCCCTCCAGACCTTATGTGAGCCTTGTGAAGTTAATTCCTATAATGTGGATGAATGAAAATATGTGTTTAGTGTAAGCTTTGCATTGATGTATTTGCATATGAGTTGATCTTTTCTCTATAAACCTGTTGTTCGATGTATGAATTCCTCTATATATGCATGCAAATGAGTAATGGTCTTGGGATCAGTTGTGCTAAGTTTGATCCATAGAATATATTTTGTGAAAGGAATTATACCTTTATAACATTTAGTTACCATGCTTTATTTTCTTGTGAAGAGTTCTTTATTGCATATGTTATCTTACGCACTTACCTTGTCTAGTGCAAAGAAGTTTAGGAGGATGCTCTGGATGGATTCAATCTACAATCTGCTAGCTATCAATAGATATGGGCCCCAGGTATGTTCAACTTCCTAAAGGTTCAGGGGAGTCACTTGGCCACCAATGTTGTCTAATGGCTTACGTATTGGGGCAGTACCCCTCACTCCGCGGCTCAGGTAAAACTGATAACCACTTTGCCACAAATGATAGCTCTTATTTTACCTCATAGATGGGAACTTGTCAATCAAGTAGGAGCCATTGCCCTTTTCGCTAATAGGTCCCCTCAATGGGCCAGCTAATTTGGGGTTCCTGTGGTACTCCTCACAATGTGTTTTAGGGCTATATGCTCAGGCACTTCCCACAATTAAGTGGATAGGGATATTCCCTAATCTGAACTTGCAATTGAAATGAACAATACAGATGTGAAAAAAAACTACTGTAATAATCTAATTCCATTGTAAAAAAAATTCAGCAGAAATTTCACCCAACAATCCCAAGAAAATGCTCTGATACTAGATGAGAGGAACCTCCTACAACAATATAATAAAAATTGCACGAAATAATAGAAATATATAAATAGTAGGAACACAGAAGGAAATTATTGATCACAGGCCACTTCGAGGGGACAACCCCCTTTGAGCAAGCTCAATGCAATAAATTTATGGATGCCTTTATTGGCCTTAACAGGTACTTATATAGTAAGTCTAATTTAAACAACTATTACTTCCCATGAATGTGGCATAATACAATATGCTCACGAGATGACTTACAAAGCATATGCTTGCAAATGTAATATAGTAGCAAAGTAAAGAGAAGGGTTAAACACCGGTTCCTAACAATCATCTCCATGCTTGCCTCTATTGTAGCTACATACTCTACCTCTGTGGTGGATAAAGCAAATGACTATACTAACTAATGTTTTAACTCTCTTATGTGATCCATGTTAGACTCTGCTACAAGCATGCCATCAACATATAAACATAAAATAATGTAGTTGTCATTATCCAACCTCTTAAAATAAACACAATGGTCAAAATTACACCAACTATAGCCTTGCTCAGCCATAAAACTATCAAATTTTAAATATCATTGCCAAGGTGCTTATTTCAAGCCATACAAACTTTTCTTCAATCTGCACACCAATTTCTCTTTACTTTTGACCTCAAATCCCTGTGATTGTTCCATATATATCTCCTCCTCCAAATCACCATGGAGAAATGTAGTTTTCACATCTAGTTCTTCCAAATGCAAATCTTCAGCATCAACAATACTTAAAACAGTACGAATAGAAGTCATCTTAACAACTGGAAAAAAAAATCTCATCAAAATCAATGCCCTTTTTCTATGCAAATCCTCTTACAACTAACTTGGCTTTAAATCTTTTCTTACCTCCATCTTCCTCTTTTGACCTATAAACCCATTTGTTTGGTAAAACCTTTCTACCTATAGGCAACTTACATAATTCCCAAGTCTGATTTTTTAGCAAGGAGCCCATTTCTTCTTTCATTGCAATCTCCCACTGAACCTTTGTATCCACCTGCATAGCTTCATCATACTCTTCCATTTCACCAGCATCTATTAAAAAAATAGAATACAAAGAGGGAGAAAACCTTTTAGGGGGTCTACTTAGCCTTGTTGACCATCTAATATTCACTAGACTTTGTGGTATTTCTTGTTGATGTTGCGGAGCATGAGGAACCACTGGAACACCACTATTTGGAGTATCATCTAGCACCACATAATCCTTTTCTTTCTTCTCATGCTGCTACAATTGATCTTTGTACAACACCTTCTCATTGAATACAACATCCCTACTTCTCACAATTTTCTAATTTTCAAAATCCCAAAGCCTATAACCAAATTCATCAATGCCATATCCAACGAAGGTACATTTTTTTAATTTTGCATCTAATTTGGTTCTAATTTTATAATCTACATGTACAAATGCTTCACATTTGAAGGTTTTGAGAAAAGAATAACTCACCTTCTTACCTGTCCATGCTTCTTCTGGAATACCATAGCCCAAAGGAACTTAAGGACATCTATTAATTAAATATACAATAGTGTTGATAGCCTCTGCCCACATGTTTAAAGGTAGCCCAACATGCAATCTCATGGTCCTTGCATGCTCCATTATTGTCCTATTCATGCGCTCAGCTACTCCATTCACCTATGGAGTCCCTGGAACTATTTTCTCCCTACATATTCGATTAAAGGAACAATAATCCTCAAATTTCTTGTTGCAATACTCACCACCATTATCAAATTTGAGACATTTTAACCTTTTACTTTTCTCATTCTCAACCAAGCTTCTCTATTTCTTAAATGTTTCAAATACATCAGATTTCTACGTAAGAAAATAAATCTAAACCTTCCTAGTTGCATCATATATGAATGTAACATAATATCAAGAGCCATGAAGAGAAGATACCTAAGTTGGTCCCCATACATCTGTATGCACAAGCTCTAACTTTTCATCTTTCTTTTGCTTCCCATCCTTGAGAAAACTAACTCTCTTTTGTTTGCCATACACACAACTTTCACAGAAATCTATATTAATACATTTCAGATCTGGTAAAACTTTCTTAGCATTAAGTACCTTCATACCTTTTTCACTCATATGCCCAAGTCTGTTATAACACAGTGTTGTCTCAGAACCTGCAACAACTATTTCAATCTCTGCCTGCGAATCTACAACAAATGTACCTAAATTTGTTTGGTTTTTCTCTACAACAACTAAAGTAGAAGGAGCAGTATGACCTGTATAAAGATATAAGGTGCCTACTTTCACACCTTTTGTTACTATTAAGGCACTTCTTGTAACCTTCCAATTTTTATCAGTAAATGTAACAATGCAACCTTCATCAGCTAGCCGCCCTGCTAAAATTAAATTCCTACTCAGCCTTGGAACATGCCTTACCTCTTGTAGTAGCCAATGATTCCTATTCTATAACTTAATGTTGATTCTTCCCTTTCTAATAATTTGATAGGCTTCATTATCTCCCAAATAAACCAGCCCAAAATCCCCTTGGACATAATCAAGAAAATAACTTTTTTTTTTGTTGTGCTAGGGGTATCTGTATGACCTAGCCCAGTGACCCAACCCACCTTACCTTGGTCTTACAAGCTGCTAAGTTGGGGTCGAGAGGTGGTGAGCTGGGGTGAGACTAATCCTCTAGGGATGCACGCAATAGCCCATAAACCACATGCATCAGGTAAGCCCGGGTCTCGAAGTCGAACCCAAGACCTTGGGGAGCATACCCAAGACATAAGCCAACTCCGCTACCCATGCGGGCTATCAAGAGAATAACTTTTATGGGGTATAGCATGAAATGAGGCCTCTAAATCTAAAACCCATGAATCATGAGCATTATCTAGGAAAAGAATCAAAGCTTCATCTTTAGATAAATTACTTAACACATTTGCATCCTTATTGCCTTCTTGTTTGTTCCTTTATTCTTTCAAGACTAGCAATATTTCTTTAGATGAGCTGGTTTCCCACAGTACCAACAATCCTTCTATCCTCTGGATTGGGATATATTATCCTTTGATTTTCCTCGTGACTTCCCATGACCTCCAGAACCTTTTCCTCCTTTGATCTGCCCCTATTTTCTGCATTCAAAACACTACCTGATGTGGACTTTCCTAAGCTTTTCCATCACATTTCCTCGCTAAGAATAACACCAACAACATCATCAAATTTCAAAGTGTTTGAACTAGAGATAAAGTTACTTACAACCATTACCAATCTATTCTAGCTTTCTGGCAAAGAACATAAAACCAAGAGAGCCCTCACCTCTTCATCAAATTTCACTTTTACAGAAGTTAACTGACTGGTAATTCTATTAAACTCATTTAAATGATCTGTCACAGATTGACCTTCAATTTTTTTCAAATTAAACAAACACTTCATGAGAAATACTTTATTTGAGGGTAAGGGTTTTTCATACAATTTAGCTAAAGCTTTCATCAATTCACTTGTTGTCTTTGCTTCTATTATATTGAATGCCACAAATGGTGCTAGACACAACTGAATGGTTCCTAGTGCCTTTCTATCTAGAAGTTCCCAATCCTCATCAGTCATTGTTGCCAATTTCTTGGCTATTCCTTCCAACGGCCTCCATATATCCTTCTGATAGAGATAATCCTCCATCTACATCTTCCATAACTGATAGTTCTTCCCATTGAATTTATCTACCTTCAATTTACCCTTGTCTGCCATTGCTTCCACTCAACTATGATATTCCCACTCAACTATGAGACTCCCACTCAATTGGGAGACCTTCTTGCAGATGATAATCAAACACGACCTGCTCTTATACCACTTGTTAGGGTTAACCAGTAGAAGATATCAATTAAATGCAAATAAAGATTAATGAAAAATACATAGATATAATAACAACGAGAGATAATTTTAATGTGGTTCACCAAAACTTAGTCTACATCCACCAATAGAGAGTCCAATATTATTATCTAGTAAATCAAACCAATTACAAATAGCAATCTCTGCAACTCAATACTGCTGCAAATGTTACAATACAATATATCAATAGAAACCCTAATCCTTAGCTGTTTTTATCAAGACTTATGTCAGTTACAATAATTTGGGGGGAAACCACGCTGATAAAAGTGGGGAAAATTTAACCTCTGAGTTTGATTAAGCTCCATATAGCTGTGAAATTGTTGCAAGTTTTAAAATAAATTTAGGATTAGGATTTTGGGGATGGAAAAAAATTTATAAATTTTGAAGATGGCAAGGGATAGCTAGTAAAATAATTTAAAATTTCAAAAATTAAATATAATGTGTTGATTTTCAATGATAATCTCCCTCATTTTGGTTTTTTTGGATTTTTAAGCAATTTTTTTGAATGATCTATTTAGTTATTTTTATGCACCACATATGTAGGTAGTCAAATCCTAAAAATAGGGGACATCTTGTAACTAGGATATCTAAGTAGTCACAAGGACCTAAGGGATGCATACCCATGGGACACTTCTAATCATCACAACAAATATTCATGCACTTAGACCACCAATTGGACTAATTCAAAGGCTTTAGAATATAAGACCAAAAAAACATGTAATGGACCTGGGACTTTAAGTATGAAAAAGGTACACAAGCAAACATTACAGTCCTATGATGATACATAAATTCTAATCACGACCATGTAGGCATGAATTATACTCCTCTCAATAGTTTTTTTCTTAGTAATGTCAATGTGTCTACCAATGTTTTTCCCCCTTGATCAGTCCTCCTTAACCTTCAAACCGACTTTCCAAAGTCTTGTGTACCTTCTAGCTACCTATTTGATCCACCTTCAGTGGGTCACCCATATGACCTAAAGGGTCACCTAGGAAACCCTGCAACTCAAGTGTCGGTCACCCGAGAGACACCCCCTATTAATATGGGCAACCCACTTCCCAAAGGGGTGACCTTGTCATCTTTTGTCATGCAAGATTTCTTCTAGTTTAGCCTAGTTTACCTCCATTTTTGTCTTGTGATTAAGAGTCCCTCCATGCACAACTAATCCTTGACTTCCCCTAACTAATTCTAAACTTTCAATCACTCTTTTATTCACTCTCAATCAATCTTATGTGATCTCTACTCCATCCTTTGTGTTAGGATTAGCTATGGAGGTAGCTATCTGAAGATCAAGATGCCTAAAAGATAATCACAAGAATCAAAGAAGATCAACATGATAGAATAAATATCTAAACAAAATATACATTGTGTTGTGATAGTACAATGAGAATCCTTGGTTATATAGGCCAAGGTGAGACATAAGACAATATAGGATTAGGACAAGTGTCATAATCCTATGACATGTGACAACTAGAGGATAAGATCACATGTTTACTAGAAACATCTAGAAAGATTCCTAGAGCTCTAGGTCAACTTAACATGTGAACATGTGTGAATAGGTCCTAAATAATAACTAGTTAGACAATGTGCCTCATTCACACTATAAAGAGGAAACTAGATAGGAAATACCTCTATTCACACCAACACTTTGTACTCTTCTTATCAGAACTAGATCACTCCCTAATCAATCCCAGTTATCTACCCAATCACCACCACCATTGGTGTTGATTATGGACATATAAATAACCCCTCCATTATTCATTTGAGTGTATATCTAGCCAATCACCACCACCATTGGTGTTGATTCTAGACCTATAAACACCCCCCCTCCTTTATTTATTTGAGGAGGCTAATTCGTTCTTGTATTCTTGTATTGCTCAATCTTATGCAAAGTAGCCCCCATTAGCATTCTTATGATCTATGCAATACTACACAAACCTTTTCATTTTTACAATAGCTTCTAAGCTTATGCCTTGTTTTTAATTTTTTGCAATAACTTTTAAGCTCGATTCTTTCTTTTCATTTTTACGATAGCTTCTAAGATCAATCACTTTTCATTTTTGTAGTAGCTTCTAAGATCAAACCTTTCTTTTCATTTTTATCTCAAAAGTTTGTCTTACATGCATTTATTATATAGTGGTGTCTAGGTGCATTTATTATTTGTGTCATCTAGTTTATTTTTCCATGATTTGTGCCTTGTTCCTCGCCTCTCAACCTTATCTATATAAGGGATGTCTCTTATTGTACATCTTATATTGTATCAAGTCAAGCTTTGCATCTTGCAAATATTATGCATCATTATTCTTAGCAATATTGCTTTTCTTTCTTGTTGTGGAAGATTGAATTGATTGCAGGTGATCCTAGGAGCACTTGAGTCTATTATCGACTCTTACAATTTTAAAATAAGGTACGAAATGTTTGGAAAAAGTCTATTACACAGGAACATATCCTTTCAAGAGATAGACAAAAAATAAATTTGTATTGTTATTTGAAATTGATACATCAAAATGTTTAAATTAAGCACATGCATATTTCTATGATGTAGTAGGAAGAGTAGAACAATGCTGATACATGTTGTAGATTGAGGAGACATGACCTAGGTGTTTCAAAAAGGGCATGGAAAAATGGATGAAAATTACACCTAACCAATCTACAAGAAAGTTGCAAAGCTGGATTAAATTTAAATATTGTAGGCTCAAAAAACTTTGAATGTAAAATGGAAATTAGATAAAAAAATTATATAACTAAGAGGATATCTCTTTTAGTGTTGAATTTCTTGGTACTCAAGTATGATATTATCTTGATCTAGTGTGATGTTTCCTTTCACATGAAAGTCGTGGAAAATTAAGATCACTTATAATTTTTTCATAAGGTGTTCTTCATAAGTGATTTGTTAGAGTAGTGGAATCAATCAATTGAACATGTCATTTTGAAGGGAGCAATGCAAACTAATCTCTTTATTGGTTGTTATTATGCATTTTAGACTATGGGCATATATGTGGACAATATCTTCATTGCATTTGTTACAATGAGTGATATCATTTTTAAGTGTCACAAAGTTAAAGAATGTGTAATTGCATATTGGGCAAGTAGGCTAGAATGGAATAGAGAAAGAATTTGTAACTTTTAAATTCTCACATACTTGGAAAATCAATGTGAAGGAGTTAAACATCTACATGAAGAAAATAACTATTAAATTATTAATAGTCATTCTTAGTATTATTCTATAGCAAATGTTGGTTATGACTTTATTTGTGTGATTTTTTCTTTTTGTTATCTATGTAGGAATTACTTATAAATCCAAATATCTATTTAGACTTAAAAAAACATGCATGAATATGGCTAATATCATTGCACAATAGAAAAATAAAAATAAAAAATAAACAAAAAGGCAGAAATAGAGATAGAAAAGTAGGAAGAAGAAAAAAATGCTTGAGTCTAATGGCTAAACTCTTCTTAACACAAGTTTATTTTCCTTTACTACAAATGTATACTATTTGTTCAAGGTTTTTACATAAGGATAAATCCTAGGTAAGGATATTGTGGTGAATGGTCCATAAATCCTATCCTATCCCTTTTAACAACCTACAATCTTAACCCCAAAATAATAGTCTTATTAGACAATTAATTAATTTAATTTTGTGTAAATTAAGTACCTATAATTGGCCTATAGAAGCAAATCCATTTATATTACAAAAAGAGAACATGTACTCTAGAACAAGATTCAACTTGCTAGTTCTATAACATGTTACTATATTTGAAGTAGGAGTGATTGAAGGCTAGATCCAATTGATATTCAATTTAGGAGGAAAGAAACATGTCTTATATATTTTGTGGATTTAATAGAGTGTATGCTAAAAAGTAGAGATATTCAACAATGGGAAATAAAAAAATTGAACTTTATGTATGAAAATACAAGGAAGTTATCATGGTTAGCTTCGTTAACAAGCTAAGATTACATTAAATATAGAGAATAGAGGTTGTACATGTTGATTAATTTAAAATTCATATTCTTTAAATTAATTTCATATGAGCTTATTTCTTAATCAATTGGACATAATAGACCCTTGATTAAAGAATTATGTAATGTAAAACAATTAACATATTGTAAACAAGCTAGAGATAAATAATTGCTTCTACACAATTATCAAAATAGGTAAAAAGAAATTAATACATTTTTGGTATATGTTTCTAGCCATTTGAGAGGGGAAAACTTGGGAACAAGAAGAATTGGTCCTTCGATTTTAACTTTTTTCTTCATATCTTTTTTTTTATGACATATCGTAAGAGTATTAAAAGTGATAATTACAATGCTCAATAAGAAAGAAGAATCCCATTGCTTGTGAGAATTTTTCTCCATTTAATTGATAGTTCTATGGTATGACAATGTTATATGCTTTATTTATCTTATAATTAGATGAATCTAGAGTCAAGGAAGAGCCTAATAGACTCAAGTGAAGTAAGTCTTGGAGTTAACATTTTTTTTTAACTTTCTATTTAAGGCATATTCTAAGGGTATTTATAGTGAACAACAAGGAAGTAAGATTCTCAATGCTTGTGACAAAGATTTTCCACTCAAGATCTCTTTCATGGTAGTTGTATAGTATGGCGATGTTATATACCATATTTTTTGAAAATTAGGTGAGCCTATAGTGAAGAAAAACCTATTAGGTTTAAAGGGAAGGACTAAAGATACTTAGTAGCCCAAACAAAGGTGGCTGATATTTCATTTGAAAAAATAATTTTGGTTGCAAGAATCAAAAAGAGGATGATGGAAAAGCCTAAAGAGATGAGTAAAAATATTGATGCTAGTTCATATGGGTTTTTGCAATTAACTTGTTTTCTTTTATTTTTATGTATACTTATTTATCTCTAAATAGACATTAAGCATTTATATATGATTTGTTTACTACCCAATGCCCTGAAGGGATAAATAAAAAATCAATGCCACGTCCTATGGGATTTGTGCTCATTATTGTATTCTTGTATTTCTATATAAACACTTGTTAGAATCTGAAAAGATTATTAACCTCGAAAACTAGTGCAAAAGAATAGATATGTAAACTATGAATGCAGATGATACGAAATCAAAATAACATCACAGAGTTAGTCTCCAAGAGAGTAATGCAAATGCTAGAAGAAAAGTAGCATTAAGAGGATGCAAAAACAAAAGATGCAAAATACAAGCTAGGTAGCATGCTTATATAGACTAAGAAGAGGGAGGAGGTGGCAACATCGACCAATCAAGAGCAACCATCTATCAGACTAAAGATAGCAAAGTATCATCCCAAGATAGCTAATGGATGCTCACATGTAGGAAGGTGACACCTCGCAACCACTCACCTAATAAGACATGCTTTATTAACCTAAGTGAGATTAATAGAAGTGTAGGAAAAAACTAGGAATATAGGGAAAAATAAATAACCCAACTAGGAAATAAAAACCTACACTAACACCCCCCCATAAGCGAAGCTTAGGTGGATGTACAAATGGGTCTCGGCAAATCAAGCCTAATGAGGTACCCATGTACATAAAATTCCCCCCCAAAGAGAGGGAAAAAAGACCCCCCAAAAAGTAGAGAGAGTCAAGACTTCGACTGAGAGGAAGAAGCCCCCCCAGAAGATGAAGCATCTTGCACCCCTAGCAAAGCTTGTAAATGAAGGAACTTGCTCTCAGTGAAGGGTTTGGTGAAGATATCAGCAACTTGCTTGGAAGTCAGACAATAGCGAAGGTCAATGATGTGGCCATGGATGAGCTCCCATATGTAGTGCATGTGGACCTCTATGTGTTTGGTCTGCTGATGATGGATCAGATTCTATGAGATCTAAATGGCACTTTGGTTGTCACAAAATATGACTGATGGCCTTCTAATCTAGATACCAAACTTAGTGAAAAGATTCTGAAGCCAAATGGCCTCAATAGCGACATTCATAGCCCCCCGATACTTGGCCTTAGTAGAAGATAAAGCAATAGCAGACTGCTTCTTTCTCAACCAGCAAACAGGACCTGAACCAAGTGAGAAGCTATAACCTGAAGTAGACTTGCGATCGTGACAATCACCCACCTAATCAGAATCTGTGTAACCCACCAAGTCAAGCTCAATACCCATTGTGTAGTGAATCCTAAAACTATGAGTACCCTAAATGTAGTGAAGGATCTGCTTGGCTGCTTTCCAGTGCAGCTCATGATGCTCCTGCATGAATCGAGAGATAATGCCTACAGCATATGAAATATTGGGACTTGTATGAGTCAGATAAATGAGACTCCCAACAAGTTGTCGGTACAAAGTGCCATCAACAAGTGGAGAAGAAAACAGAGCCTCAAGTTTGACTCTAGAAAGAAAGGGAGTCAAAGCAGGCCTACAGTCAGCCATATGAAACCTCGAGAGCAAATCTAGAGCATACTTGGACTATGTGATGGTGATCCTAGAAGAAGACTGAAAGATCTCAATCTCGAGAAAGTAATGCAACAAGCCCAATTCAGTCATCAAAAACATGTCATGAAGGGTAGTTTTGACAGCCCCAATGGTGGATGAAGAACTCCCTGTGATCAGCAAGTCATCAACATACAGAACTAGAAATAGGAGTGAATCATCTTGCTGTAGAATGTAGACATTGGGATCAGAATGGCAATGAGTCAACCCAACTGATAGAAGGAAGGAGTCCATCTTGGCATACTAGGCCCGAGGAGCCTATTTGAGGCCATAGAGAGACTTCCGAAGATGGCACACAAGTGAAGAATCCTGAAGGAACCCCTGTGGCTGCTCCATGTAGATCTCCTCCTGAAGGTCACCGTGAAGAAAAACACTCTTCACAACCATCTGGTGTACTTCCCAATGATTAGCTATAGCAATGGCAAGAACAAGTCAGATGGAGTTCATTCGGGCAACTGGCGCAAAAGTATCAGAGTAGTCAATCCCAAGAACTTGGGAGAATCCTTTGGTAACCAAGCGAGACTTATGCTTGTCAACCGACCCATCTACTGCAAATTTTGTCTGATAGATCCACTTACATCGAACAAGTTTTCTTCCCTTAGGAAGAGGGACAAGATCCCAAGTGTGGTTCCTCATCAAGGAACTATAGTCCTCCTGCATAGTTGTATCCCATTCAGGATTACCAGAAGCCTCATCAAAAGACTGTGGATCTAAGGTAGTAGCAATGAAGACATGTGGAGCATCTTGAAACTGTGATTGAGTCTACCTGGTGTCTAATGGATCCCCAACCCAATCACTTGCAGACTGCAAGGCCTGTCTAGCCCAAAGTGGACTAGAAGATGGAGAATCTGGAGGAGAATCATCAACCTCTGAATGATGACTAGGAGAGGAAGGAGGTGAGTCCTCTGAATCACTCTCTGCATCAGAAGTGGAGGTAGAAGATTGCTAAGGTGAATTTGACTCATTAGAAGATCTATCATGTATCCCAAGTGACTCTAATGTCAATGTAGAAGGACATGGAGAAGTGATAGAAAGTGAGCTCAAAGAGCTCTCCTCAAACTGAACACTCCTCAAGGAACAACTCATGTGTAGTAGGGTGGAGCAACTAATAA
Organism: Cunninghamia lanceolata; assembly: GCA_027924645.1. Classification (NCBI taxonomy): domain Eukaryota; kingdom Viridiplantae; phylum Streptophyta; class Pinopsida; order Cupressales; family Cupressaceae; genus Cunninghamia; species Cunninghamia lanceolata. The sequence continues at coordinate 9,131,640 of BSBN01001715.1, forward strand.
CCCTTCACACCATCAGGATAACCTACAAATATGCAAGGTCTGCTCTGCGGATCCAAGGCCTTGCATTTCTCTACAAGAATGTGGGCCTATGCAGGAGAACCAAAAATTTGACAATGTTTAACTGATGGTTTCTGACTAATCCAAGCTTCAAAAAGAGTGACTCCCTTCGAGGCTCAGTGAGGAACATGTTTCTGGATATAACAAGCACAATTAATGGCCTCTACCCAATATTGTGGTGCAAGAGATCTCGAGTGAAAAATGTAGTTCACCATTTCTTTCAAGGATTATTCTTTCATTCTGCAACACCGTTCTGTTGAGGATTGTATGGAACTAAATGCTGCAAATTAATCCCTTCTAAAGTGCAAAACCTCTCAAACTGATGGTTGACATACTCACCACCATTGTTAGTGTGCAAAACTTTGATGGCTTTCCCAGATTGCTTCTCTACAAAAGTTTTGAAGTCCTGAAAATGATCAAATACCTCTGACTTCTATTTGAGAAAGTACACCCAAGTATATCAAGAAAAGTCATTAATGAATGTGAGGACATATCTAGCCCTGCTGAAAGAAGGATACTAAAATGGACTAGCCAAGTCACTATGAACTAACTCTAGTATCTGTGAAGCTCTCCATGCCTTACCTTTGTAAAACTTTTCCTCATGATGCTTACCAAGAATGCAACCTTGGCAAACACCACCTGAAAACTAAACTGAAGGCAACCTTGTGACCATGCTTTGCTGGTTGAGTTGCTGCAAGTAGCGGAAGTTAAGATGGCCAAACCGCTCATGCCATAATCCACTCACATCATTAGAATGAGTGAGCAAAACAGTCGAAGGAGGATCAGGAACAAAGTGAGAAAATAGATAGAGCTGTGACTAATGATCTGCTCTCCCAACTATAACAGTAGAACCACTATGCAACTCATGAATCTCCACTGAATTGTGAGTGAATTCAACCCGCTTGCCTGAACTTGTGTGAGTGATCAAGTATACCGATAGGAGATTAGTTGATAATGAGGGCACACAAAGAACATCATGGAATGTGCCATCCCCCACATCAATAGACCCTCTGCCACACACCTCAACAGGAGTGTCATCACCCATCAAAATAGAAGGCATAGTACACGACTCCAAAGATGCAAGTTCTTCCTTAGATGAAGCCATGTGGTGCGAAGCACCCGAATCAAGAACCCAGTGGATGGTGAAGAAGAAACTACAACAAGGGTCTTGCCCTTTCCTTTCCCCTTACTGTTTTCTTTTGCCTTATTAGACCCCTCATTAGAACTCTGTTTGATAGACTCAGGAGCACTGATATTATTCTTCTCAAGAATGTGTCTCAAGTGATCAATTTGTTTCTTCAGACATTTATGTTCATCATGACTGGGTCTTTTACAATAGGCACATTAGACCCTCTCTTTCTTAGGCTTGTCACCGTTGGAAGCTTGGGTATCATTAGTTGATTTTGAAGCAACCGGTATCTGATCCTTCTTCTCCTTGCTATTCTTCTATTTCTTATCCTTACTATTGTTGCTACTAATTTGTCCTTTTTGTTCTTTTGTGCCTTGGTTGGCATCCAAGGCATGTGACTTAGAGGACTTAAGAGTGCCCATCTGGATTAGCTTGTCTTATTCCTGAGTGAGATTGAAATCAAAATCATCTAAAGATGGCATGGTGAATTGAGTACCAAGTGCACCCTCAGTAGCATAGAAAGTAGAAACAAACATAGAATATTCTGAACTTAGCTTAAGGAGAATACTAAGAATCAATTGTTCATCTTTCTTTTCAATTCCACATTGTTTTAACTATAGCCTTAGTGATTTCAATATAGTGAAGAAATCCTGGATTGTGTTGAAATTGCCTGGACTTAAATTAATTAGTTCATTTTCCAACATATGACCCATCATTGAATCTTGTGTGCCAAATAGTTTTTCTAGCTTTGTCCAGATTTCATTTGGTGTATTCAAAGACTCAATGTGAAAGAGCAAATCAGGAGAAATAGACAAACACAATGTTCTATATGCCTCATCACATTTGTTAAACCACTTAGGCTTATCTTCATCTTTAGCATGTTCAATTTCAAGTCCCATAGTTATCCTATTTAATCCAGCTTTCCTTAAGTGAATTGTCATGCGTGATTTCCAATCAAAGTAATTGTATGGAGTTAGGATGGGTAGATTTGTTTGATCCATGATGAATAAATACAGAGAAGAAATGCCAAAAAGAAGAGAACCTAACCAAGACAAACCCCCCCTTTTCACTCAATCAAAGAACCCCCCCAATAAAATATGATTTGGCACTTTATATTAGTGTATTTACAACTACCACTAGCAAGAAATACTGAGTGGTCTTGATTTCAATGCATTACAAAACCCTTACAAAGAGCATATGCTAAAAATACAACTTTGGCACAATACTCAGAGAAATAAACAGCACCACTGTGATCTACTCAAAAAATCATGCACTTTCAAAAAAAGAATCACCTCGATACGAGGTTGTATGTGAAAGTTATGATCCTCTGATGTTCCCAAAACGAGAACTATGCAGTGTCACAACTAAGAATCTGCAATTTCTAAAAAATCTTGGCATCAAAATCAAAAAACATCTACACTAGTGCATAGTAAAAAAACATTTGTGAGAAAAGGAGTTCGTATGAGCAAGAACAGAGCATTTGAAAACTGCCTTCAAAACTGCAACTGTCAATGGAGAAGGGTTCCGCTGTAGCTTTCTAAGCACATTTTTGCAAAATATATAGACTATATGAAAAAATGGAAAGATACCCATATAGTTTTTCTGTGCTGCGAACAAAACCTAGAAGGCATTTTTCTTGCTTATGTATAGAAGATGTTGATCTAGTGTAAATATAACGCCTTTAGAAATAAAAAATGACCCCAGCAACCAAAAAATGATATGCAAAGTCTGAATTAGCTACCTAAGACAAGAAATGGCATGCTGAAACCTACAATATTGATTGAAAACACCAAATATGCAAGCTGGTTGTCAGATTTGAGCTCGAAACCCTGGTTCCGCAACTGTGTATGACGATCTCTGATTTCAATGAAACGAAAGCCAAATCTAACTTTCTCAAGCCTCCTAGACAAGTTGGAATAGTTAGAAATGCTACCAGTATAACCAGAAATACTACAATCACTTAGATTTCATAAAACACATGTGCAAACCCCAGAGATTAAAAAGTTTCCGTCAATCTTTTCTAATTCTCAAGATCATCCGAAGATGCAAGAGAAGAGCATACTAGGTTTTTCAAAAAAATTGTAATAAAATTTATTAGCCCCCCTTAAATCTCTCAAATATGGAAACTAAATCTATTCTTGCACATAGAATAGCTCTGATACCATGTTAGAATCTGAAAAGATTATTAACCCATAAAACTAGTGCAAAAGAATAGATATCTAAACTATGAATGCAGATGCTATGAAATAAAAATAACATCACAGAGTTAGTCTCCAAGAGAGCAATGTAAATGTTAGAAGCAAAATAGCATTAAGAGGATGCAAAAATAAGAGATGCAAAATACAAGCCAGGTAGCATGCTTATATAGACTAGGAAGAGGGAGGAGGTGGCAACACTGACCAATCAAGAGTAACCATCTATCGGACTAAAGATAGCAAAGTATCTTCCCAAGATACCTAATGGATACTCACATGTAGGAAGGTGACACCTCACAACCACTCACCTAATAAGACATGCTTTATTAACCTAAGCGAGATTAATAGAAGTGTAGGAAAAACCTAGGAATATAGGGAAAAATAAATAACCCAACTAGGAAATAAAAACCTACACTAACAACACTTAGTTCGGTTGCATATATTAAGCATTTGCATATGATCAATTTTAGTATTAGTGAAATTTATTTCTTCTCTTATCGCTTTATCTTTCTTTAAGAAAGAAAGTAATACCATTCAATGAACTAGATGTCAATATTAAATATTGTAGTCAAAGGAGGTTAAAGCAAAATTTCACTTATATGCTAAATTACCCAGACATAAGTTTCTATCAAGTAGCAATTATCAAGTGGTGACTTGCTGAATGCAAAGGCTAAGGGAAACTCTCATGTTCTAGTGATTTGGTGCATTCTTATTTCTTCATTTGCTTTGAGTTTGTGGCTCCATTGAGATTTCGTTTGGCATGTTTGATACAAGACATTTTCAAATTTTCAAATAAAATCCTTCTTAAGTCTTCCAAAATCTTTTTCACATGTAGAATTTTAGCTTCAATAGTTGATTAAATAACATTTGGGAATCACCATTACATAGTATTTTTTCTAAACTTATGGAATCACAACAAGGGTCCCCTTAAGAAATGTAAACACCTTTGGCAGATAATTTTTTGATTGGCCAATAACATAGTAGGTGGTTATAGATTATATTTTCAATAGGATTAGGTGATGCTATTTCCTTGGCATGTAATGTAGTAGGTGGCTATAGATTACATTTGCAATGGAATTACATGCCCCTATTTCCTTATACTTGCAACTCATGAGAAAAGCCATACCACTCTTTCTTTGAAAGAAACAAATGAAGGCCACATTTCAAGTCATATGATGCAATCTTAGAAATTCAATGACCAAAAGGTATCACTAATTGAAGAAGAATCAAGATGGGGAGCACTTTATAAAGGAATCGGCCAACAACAAAAAAATTTATGAACTGCGACATCATAAAAGTGGCATTTATGTTTTGAATTTCAAAATGATGTAAACTAATGAAATGTAGATCTCTTGATGAATTTTATGCTTGTAATTTTTAAAAAAATTTACAAAATTATTTTGACATTTTTTTAAAATTTAAGAGTAAATTTTAAATTGCTGAAAATTTCAAGAAAAGTGACTTTGAGTCCACGTCACAAAAAAAAGAGCAAACAATCTTATTTTTCCCTAAATTTTTTTCCTAGATAGAGGAGTTCAATATCTAGTGCATGAAGAAAAAAAATTAGTTTTCAATGCATGTTTTCTTCCTAATATCGTTTTAAAGTTAAAATTTACAGAATCTGATAGTTTTCATTCCACATCAACTTTTGTATTTTTTTTTATCATTTTCACAAAACCAATTATACACTTTTGGAGAGGACTCTTTCCTCTAGTGCACCATATAATTTTAAAAAAAATTGGATGTGTTTTGATTTTTTTTAATTTCTAATTATTGTCATCTCTGATTTTAACAACCTACTTGCAATAATTTAAAAAAATATATTAAAACTAATCAAAATATTAAAAAAAATCATAGTTGGATTCTAGACTCAAAGCTCTGCAAAAGGGTTTTTTTTTTTTGAAATAATCCATTCTAATTGAAGAAATATTTAGTTTAAGTTGAGAATTTCAGAAAACCATAGAAAATGAGGAGGTGGCTACCATGTAAGATGCGACATAGACGATTTCAAACGAATCAATTTGGGGGTGAAATAGACTCACCCGAAATTAATAAGGAGATAATAGAAAAAGTAAAATTTTTCACAATAGAGGTTAAAAATTATTTTTTTAATTTTTTTTTCAATTCAAGCATTTGGAGAAACCACACAAAAGGAGTTTTTTTTGGCAAGAGAGGCTACAAATTTTCAAGGTATGTAACATGATTCCCAACTTATTTACTCATTTTACCATGTACAAATTGAACTTTAGGAGTTATTTATTAGGATGTATATGTGTGTAGGTGAATTAAAACAAGTAATTTGTGATGGGGAATAAAAGAACTAGAGCAAGGTTGTATGACCGAAAAAGATATGAAAATACCCTAGGAACATCTAGTCAAGAACAACCCATTGAAATTATTGATGAACACGTTGAAGGGCGTGTTAATGAACAAGTACAAGATGAAATTGGTAGTAGTGATAGAAATTTTTTGCATGGAATTGAAAATCTTATGGAGATGGATGAGGATGCTCTTTTCAAAAATATTTTACCTAAACATATGTTACCTGAAAGCACAATAAAATTGCACTCAAAGAATTTGGGAAGAATTTTTTGAAAATAAATCTCTAATTGGAAGAGCACAATTATGTACAAAGTTATTTAGGCAAAAATAAACAACCCCTGTTTTGGAGTTGTTAGGAGTTGATAACAAGAAAAAATCTTCAAATTTAGTAAATTAGACAGTAATTGAAAACTTGCAAATAGCATTGGATTCTATTCAAACCAAGACTTGAAGTTTTGATTTAAGTGTTGCACGTAGAGCATTGATGACTGTAATTTCTAGTAAGAAATTATCACATAGAAGACAAGTTAAAGCAATTGCCCAATTAGTAAATGTATCTAGGAGAACTATTCAAAGATATATCAAGAAGACAAACAGATTAGATAAAAATATTGAAAATAATTGGGTAAATATTTCTCAAGTCCCTCAAAGAGATAGAATTTCAGAAGATGTAAAACAAAAAGTAATTAGATATTGGACCAGAATTTCAGAAGATGTAAAACAAAAAGTAATTAGATATTGGACCAGAATTTCAGAAGATGTAAAACAAAAAGTAATTAGATATTGGACCGATCAGTCCTATATTTCTTCCATTGGAAGGGACACTATACAAATAAAAGACAAAGATGGTAAAAAAATTGCTCATCCAAAGCATTTTATAGATACAACACAAAGTGAATTTTTTGAAGCATTTAAGCAAGAATTTTCATAGGTGAAGATTTCTCAAAGGATGTTTGAGAATTTACGACCAAGTATTGTACATATAAATAAAGTACGTGAAACTTGTTGCTGTCAAAATTATGTTGAATTTCATCTACACCTACAGTCATATAAAAATATTATGGCAATAGTTAATCTAAATGTAGTCATCCCTGGAAGTACAACATAATTTGTGAAGTCTATCTTATGTGAAAAATTAGAAGATTCAGATGAATTCAATGTATAGTGTATAAGAAATATATGTGTAGGTTGTGGAAATTTGATGAAATTTTTACCATTTGAGAATATTGATCATTCAATGTCAGTTGTTTAGAAGAGATTTGAATATGAGAAATACTCAATGGAGTCAGGAGTTGAATCTAGAAAAAAATGTTTTGAAAGAGTGAATTGCCCTGCAACGAGTTTATGAACAAATTTCGTAACATTGTATACCCACATATCCAACATTGTCATGGTGCAAGATGGCAGGCTAAGAAATTTTGTGACTCAAAGGATTGTTTTCCACTGGGTTGTATTCTATCTATTGTAGATTTTTCTAAAAATTATACATTTAGTCCTCAAACTAAGATTCAAAGTTAATATTATCATTCAGAGCAAGTCGTAATCTTTGTACAAGTTTGCTATAGACATGCTGAGTTATTTGTAGATGAGGTAGACAGTATCGAAGATGATCAAATTATCATCAAGGAGGTTCACTTTTATATCAGTGATGATACAAGTCATGATAGAAGCTATGTAGAACATTGCTTTCGAATATTTTTTGAAGATTTGAGACAACGTGGCATTAATGCATTACAACACTAGATTTGGTCTGATGGATGTGCTGGTAAGTGTTGATTTTATTATTATTATTATTATTTAATTTTTAATTTATAAATTTATAAAATTTTAAGACTTGAATTTTTAACTAATTTTTGGTTTTCAAATCGTTGTTTATATATAACTATTTATACAGGATAATTTAAGTCTGCAAAAACATTTAATTGGTTAACAACATGCTAAATCTAGCATAGAGTTTTTGTGGAATTTTTTTGAGAGTGGACATGGAAAAGGAGAGCATGAAAGAGCAAGAGCATTTGTAAAGCATGCACTTTGCCAATATGAACTTGCAGGTAATGTACACTAGATACAGAATTTACTTGTAAAAAATTAAAATTGTTAAATACAAGTCTACAATGATTTATGTAATTGATCTACATGTATTGTAATAGTTGGATGTACATATGAACTTTTTTAAATTCTTACCTCTTACCTGGGCACTTCACCAACATGAAATTGCAAGTAACACCATACAAAATGCAAATCAAATTGTTGAATGGTGCAAAAGCCATTTTTGTGTCCATGACTTATTATAAAACAAACACTATTTTTGGGAAGTTAAAGGTATGTTAATTGAATTTATATTATTTGAAAACTTTAATATTTAAATATAAGTATGTACGTGATTTAATTGAATTTTAGTAATTGAGATGCTCAAGAATTTGTTCATACGTGTAGCTATTGATCGGTCAAATCCATATAATTGTCAAGCAATTAATGGTGTTAGAAGTTTGTATCAAGTCATGACTACAAGACATAGCAAGCCTCTTACTATTCAAGTGAGAGAAAAATCCTATTTCTGTGCTAATTGTATTGAGAACAATGCAAATATTCTACAATGTCCAAATGTAAGGAATGGATATGTTTCACAATGGGAAATAAAACAAATAATATCAAAGCCTCCCTTTGAAGATAGTGACATTGTAGATGTATACATGATCCTATATATTCAGCTGATTATGAATGTGTATCAAATTTAGTTGTTATAGGTAAGTTACATATAGAATTGATTTATATTGTAGATTGTAATAAAGTTTTGAACATTTGATTTACTTTGTTCAACTCAAATGTACAAACATGTTTACTTGTGGCTTGTGTACATGAGATATTTTTGCTGTGGTTGCAGATCCTGATAATACAGAAGGTGTAGATTACTATCTACTAAGATGTACACAAGCAAAATCAAAATTGTTAGAATCAATGACAGATGGTGATGGACAATCATATCCCATTGGATCAGTTGTTGTTGAAGGCACCTATTATCAACAAGTAAAGATAGACAAAAATGGTATTATATTTATTAATTATATGCTAGGACAAAAGGTTCTATAGTACAGTCACTTAGTTATAGCAACAAGATTAAGTTTGGAAACTTTACGAAAAAGAGGACGTGGCCAACAAAAGTGGAGGTTATCTATTAAAGATCACGAAAATATTTTAAAGATAATAAAAGATAGAGAAGATCCAGATTATATGTACCAAGAGCTCTAACTACATTATTGAAGAGCGAGTTGAACCAATCAATACATGGTATGAAGGTATATGCACACTTGAATTATCTATTGATTATTGATTTATTTTAAAATGTACATATGATTCTTGATAGTTTTTTCCTTTCAAATTTTAATTTCAATGGTTCTTAGTTCAAATTTTATTATAATCAAACATGATCAAGCTACAAACGAGCTATAAATTTATTTACATAGATTTTTGTTTTTGCAATTATGTAGGTCTATGCCTATAAGGATTTCAAGTTAAATAAAATTAAACTTCATGTTGTGCAGGTATGATTTCTAAACTATATATAGATAGTCTTAGATGTCTTAGGTGTCTAGAGGTGTCTTAAAGGTCTTACAGTTTCTTAGGTGTTTTAGGTCTTAGGTGTCTAGGTGTCTTAAATGTGTCTTAAATATGTAGACTCTAGACCTATCTTAGGTGTTACGTGTCTTAGATATATTTCTTAAGTGTCTTTAAGGTAGATTAGGCATGTTTTAACCTTTCTTAGGTGTTTTAGGTGTCTTAGGTGTCTAGGTGTCTTAAAGGTCTTAGGTGTCAAGTACTATATGTCTTAAGTTCCTTAGGTGTCTTAAATATGTCTTAATTCTTAGGTGTTTTAAGACTTAAAGGTGTCTAGGTGTCTTAAATGTGTCAAGTAGGTATGTCTTCTAGGTGTCTTAAAGGTCTTAGGTGTCTTAGTGTATGTCTTAAAAGGGTCTTAAAGGTCTTAGGTGTCTTAATGTATGTCTTAAGTGTCTTAAAGGTGTCTTCTAGGTCTTAGTTTTGTTCTAGGTCTTGGGTCTTAGGTTTTAGGTGTCTTAGGTCTTAGGTGAGGCCACTGAGCTTCCACCTTCACGTGGTTGGCCCTGTCAATGCAGAATAAATATTTCTCGAAGATGAGGGAAGCTCTTATATTTGTATCCTTATCATGTAGGGACCTCTCAAACTTAAAAAATAGGTACATGTATTTCAATCATTTTTTAATCATACTAAACTCTCTTAACTTGATATGACCAAGTAACAAGGCTACACAACTTCAAATGACACTAACACTAGACAATGGAGCTTCAACAAACAATTGAAAGACCTTGAACAATGTGGAAATGACATCATAGTAAACCAATAATGACTTATATTACTTATCACGCTTATCTTAGTTGCCATCAAAGAAGGTAAAGGCGGATGTTTCTAATGGTCCTCTTTCAAAATCAAAAGGTACATGAACAAAAGTAGGAGGCAAGACAAAAGTTTCTTAAGAAGAAAAAAACAAGACTTACATTGGATACTAATTTGTCTAGAAAAGTATTCAAAGTGATCATTAAAGTTGATAAATAACCTTTGAAGGGGTTCAATTGAACAAAAAAAATTCCTAAAATTTCCTACCATTTTTCACAAAAATTTTAGGTCCCTATGATGAAAATCAATTTCAGCACTAAGAAGATACACCAAGCACAAATGTTTGAGGCATGAATATCTCATCTTGAAATGTTGCAAAGATTTGCTTTTTGGCATGGACCACTACACCTTGGACTCTTCCTAGTAATCTTGCTCTATGCATCAATTCAAATTTTGAATATGTAAAGATCAGAAGCAAGCAAATCTTGCTTATCTTGCTTATCTGAGTTGCCATCAAAGAAGGTAAAGGTGGATGTTTCTAATCGTCCTATTTCAAAATCAAAAGATACAGGAACAAAAGTAGGAGGCAAGCCAAAAGTTTCTTAGGAAGAAAAAACAAGACTTGCATTGGATACTAATTTGTCTAGAAAAGTATTCAAGTGATCTCTAAAGTTGATAAATGAAAGGTGGCTTGATATTGTTATCTAAATTTCATACAATCAATAGTCGCTTTACTTCAAATTTACTACATGTTTAATCATGAATAAATATTATACCTAAATTTAGATTTTGTAACTGTTATCTCTCAGATTTGCACCCTTGCTTGAAGTTGTAAAACTTTAGCAATTCGGAGAAACATGGGAATGATCTCGAAGTGTGGGACCTTGAGAACTAAGATAAGACCTCTAAGGAAGGCCGGCTTTCTTAACTAGTTATCAACTAAAAACTGTTGAATCTTTAGAGGAAAAAGGAGAAGGAATGCTTTTAAAATGAAAGATAAAATAGGAAAACTTGAAAGTAAAGGGGTGATTCACCAAGTTGGATAAAAGAACCCTCACAGTACTGAAAAGATGCACAACATAACTAGATACAACAAGTAGACATACACAGATTCAGATGATTCTAGCAGAGGTGAGAAACATAATGGTTGAGAGGAACAAAATGTTCACAGACAATCACATGTAGATTCACACTAAACTAAAAAAATTAGTAAAAGAGGTAAAATAACCTGCATATATTCAATAAGAAAGCATAGTTATAGTAGAAAAAAACTCTGTTTGGAAACAGAAAGACTGAATACTCAATTTTTCCAACCTTTTTTACATCTCATTTTATGCATATATAGCATTTCAATCTGACCTAAGTCGGTTACAATATATTCGTGGCATGGGCTGTATCAGGAAAATATCTGCATCTAAAGGGACGTCTATCTGCAAGAAGTTATGGAATAAAAGATCTAGAACTGGGGCAGATAGAAAATATTTTTAATCTTCAATGTGAGCTGCTGAATCATCAATCTGCACCAATAAATGCAACAAATATCTGCATTGAAGGACCAAATTGGTCACTAAAATGTCTAGTCGATTGAGCATGCAAATCCAGATCTAAAAATTAAAAATGAAAATATTTGCCTCCAAAGCCCGCCAAATGAAAGAGGAGGCAAAAACAAGCATATTTGTCTTTTGAAGCATGGTGAGATTCACCAGGATGAGGGAGATATGGGTGGTCAAAGCAGCGGTCAACTACATTTGTATATCGCTTTGCATCTGCAACTGTATCAGCATGTGAATGACCCTTTGAATTTGCCCTTTAATATGTAAATTGCTTTGTATATTTTCTTTTGCATCTTCTGCCCCTACTACGTGTCTATTGGTGCCTTCATAAACATTCAGATTCCAAGTATTCATTGCAGGCACCTTTAATAAAAAATCTAAAAATTCTAAGTCCCTCGGCCTCTTGAGTTTCATACATGTACTTTTGTATATACATTGCAGTTTGTATATACATTTGAAATGTGCAAGTTCAAATGTACATGTGCTTATGTGCAAGGCTGGACCTAAAAGGAAATTTCAATTGGCCTTTGAAAATGGTGAAAAGATGGTCGTATGCATCTTTGTATGCATATCAGGCTTGCATATACATCGAGGTATATGCAAAGGTGAATGTATGTCTGACATACATTGGGAATGTACATTGTAAATATACAAAGGGGATGATATGCATGTGCTACAGTGAAAGGGTTCATTAGCATGACAAGGGTTATTGGCAGCCAAGCAAAGTGTTTCCCTGATGGCCAATGCATATACATTGGAAAAATACATTGCCAAGGTACAAGGCAGAACGTATATTGGCAGATATACAAAGGCTTTGCACAATGAAGAAAACATGCAAGGAAAGAACCAAATGGTGGGATCCACTAATTGCATATACAAGTGTGATTGTATGTTCGCACATGCAAAGGAGCATGCATTCCCGAGATGCAAGGCTCGGACCCGAGAAGGTATGCAATGTAGTTGATAAAGATAGAAGTCTTGGTGAATGTATGTTTTTTCTTGTATATTTGCATTGCATATGCGATATACAGTGTGAACATACAAGGGAGCGATGTACAAGCTGGAACTAACCGGAAAATGTGAATTGACAAATTTAAGGTTGGGATCCGTAGCTTGCATGTATATGGCATTGTATATGCCGATATACAAAAGAATGAGATACAAGGCCCAGATTTGAAACTTGTTCTAATCTATTTTATAAAATTTGAAATCTGCAGAATGTATATTGCATTTGTATATGCAATATACAAAGCGAAGATGCAAAGGTTAAGATACAAGCCGGATCTCAAAGTGATTGCAATTTGTTTCATAATGATTTGAGATCCACATTGTATGTATATTGCATATTGTATATATGAAATATACAAGGAGATATGCAAAAGAAAATGTACAATACGGGACCTAAATGTGATTTCAATTTGTTCTATAAAATTTGGGGTCCACGCCTTGTATGTAGGCAGTTGTATGTATATGCATGTTCTTTTGCATATACAAGGAGAAAAAAGGGAGAAGGCAGAAATGAATGTATGATCGCTGAGGGAAAAGTCAGTGATAGAAGGGGGTGCTCGCATGGCATGTTTTCATTGGTCAAGGACATATCAGTGGATTTGAAGCCGCAGATCTCGACGAGAGGAAAGCAGATCGACGACCCTATTTCAAATATTCAAAAGAAGGGTTTTCCTTTGCATCTACAGTGGCATTCTTGGCAAGAAAACTAGAGGGTACACATCTGCTACAGGCCACGAGTTGGTATGCCATTAATGGTGATTCACAGAGGCATGGGATCTGATTGACGAGTCAACCACCTGATTTGGTAATGAAAATTTTGAGCGGCGGCACAGGGCTCAAGTTCATCCTGCTCTTTCCTTTTTGTCTCCTACAGCATTAAATGCTTCAAGTGCCAATTCTGAAATGCATTATACGTGGTGAAATTTTGAAATGCTAGTGAAATTAATGTTGAGTACACATCCTTGTTGTATAAGAAGGACTTTGTTACTCATTTTCTAGTTGTTGAAGACTTGGGCATTTTCTTTGGGAAAATAACAAAGAACAAAGCCTTTCTTGGTTGTTCTATCTCTTTTTGTGAGTTTATGAGTTGCATCTTAAATGTATCTTGCACATTTTTTCAGTTTCATGTAGTGTCTATATGAAAAATGCTTCATTGCATGTGTTTAGTTTGTTTGTCTCCATTTGTTATATGCATAGCTTCTTTTGAATCTAGTTGCTAAGGGTTTCTCAGATTCTAGGATATAGATGTCTATATTGCATACTTGATCTTTTGACTTCCATTTAAGGAGTGGATTAAACTATTTTAGGTTGAGTATGGAGAAGAATGTATGTTAGCAGGGATGTTTGTAAGTAGAGATAGCTAAATACTCAGTCTTGGGTGGTGTTTGTAAGGAAAATACTAGTTCTGACCCCTTGAAACTTGAATGCCAGTACAAATCATTCATTTGCATACGTCTATTTGACTCCTTGCCCTGATATAAGCACCAGTCTACTCCCTTGGTAGTAGTTATGATCTAAAACCCACTATCTTGCATCCAAAAACTTAATTACCAATCCTTTCATATTTCCAACCTGTCAGTTGTAGAAGTAGAAATAGGACCCCTGCATACTCTCATCCACAACTAGTCAAATATGTCCAAGAATGTTGCCAACCTTGTAATCTAACATGCAAATATTGGTCCACACATGAAAGTATTCTGCCTATTGTTGTAAAGCTAAATCTTTTTGTCATTGGGCGAGTCAAGGTTAAATCTTTAGCTATAGGGATACCCCCCTTGGTGCAGCAGAACCAGAAGTGAAGGGGAAACAACTCATGCAACCTCCTGTATTAGTTGGCCGAATGTGCCTGTGCATTGGAACTCGCAAACCCTCTGTTGATTCGGGAGAAACTCTGACAAAGTGGCGACTTTGCTAGGGAGTTGATGTAAAGTGTTATATTTTGGCCCATCCGAGTCAAATAAGACTAGAAAATCTAGTTTCTAGTGAGGTTGTTGTAGCAATACCAAAGAACAACCATGTGGTGCTCTACTAGTGTGATGAATCTAGAAAACGAAAGTGGCTTGTTGATTTTCTGTCCTCTCTGTGAGAGGTGGCGACTCTGTTGATTGAACCTATCAAAGCTACAACATATTTCCAGGTATTCCATCTTTTCATTCAAAATGATTCTAATAGAGCAATAGTCCTGGTTGTGCTCTGAAAGAAGACCATTTTTTATTGAAAGATATAAAGCTTTGAATTTCAAAGGAATACATGGTTACCCAAATGTTATTCCTAATAAGATTAGAAATTGTTTGCCAAAATATAGAGGATCAAATTCTGAGTCTGCAAACAAACATTTGCAATTTTTTTGTAATTTGATAGAAGATTATGAGGTAGAGGTTGAAGATGTAGTAATGAGACTTTTTGTTCAATCATTAGAGGATGATGCTAGGGTCTGGTTTTCAGATCTACCTGTGTGTTCTGTTTCTTCATGGGTAGATTTAGAAGTTGCATTCCTAGAGAAGTTTGGTGAAAGATTTGATTTAGCCTCATTGATCATACATTTCATGAATATTCAAAAGGAAGATGAGGAACTGGTTCCAGCCTTTAATCTTAGATTTATTAAGTTGCTCAAGCAGATCCTTGAATATATGAGACCAAATGATGCATTGTGTTTGACAATTTATTTGGCTGCATTTGATAAGAAAATGAGTTATTTATTGAGAGATAAAGAACCAGTCACACTTCACCAAGCCTACAAGTTTGCTATGGATATTAAGAATAATTAGAAATATGGAATGCCAGTAGGTTTCATGACTGCAAATTTTCAAAATAGTTTTCGAAGTGAATGTATTTCTGTTGTTCCAATGTGCTCATTGAGAGATGACTCTATAGAAGGAGATATATTTCAGAATAGTGGGTGCAGTCATGATGTGATGCATGAACATGAAGAAGATGTTGTAGAAAATGTAAGCACATCCTATAATGGCGAAGGCAAAGATTGTTGCCAGCCTCTAGAAGAAAAGCCTGCGGATGCAAAATACCTTTCAAATGATGAAATAAAAGATATACATGAAGTTGTGTCTTGCAATAATAGATATATCCCAGTTGTTCCTGATTATTTATATGAGATGGATATGCAGAGCTTCACTCTGAATATGGAATATGCAGTCTCAAGGAATGACAGTGAATATGTTAGTGACTATAAGCATTCAGACTCATATGTGAGCCTTTCAAATGATGAAATTTATATGGATGCTGAATATGAGTGCTTCCTTGAAGATTATGACCACCTTTACAGTGTAAAGGTTGAAAAATTTGCTTTTGATCATCAGGGCATTGGTGAAGAGGAAAATTAGGGTCACTATTCATATGTGAATGGACAAGTTGCAGATGTGTGTGCTCATACAGTTGGGGATAGTGTTGGTTGCATGGGTAACTACGAAGCCTTTAGTGGGGGTTTGCATTCTGAGCTTTTTATGCTTTCTCTTGAGACATTCCAGGTGGACCTTAATGACAAAATTACTGAGCACAAAAATGATGGATACTTGAATGTTTCTAAAAATGAATACGATTATGAGATGTTGCTTGTGCCTGAGTATTGTTTGTTTGACATAGAGGAGCTCTTATTTTTTGAAGAAGGGAAGAATTCTGATGTGGATTCTTTTGTTTCATGTGAGTCTATTATTTTTCCAAGCAACATCAGTGACTTATATGATGATGACATTCTGCAACTGATGATAATGTATGCTGATGAAGCTAGTTGTAGATTTGTTAAAGAAAAAGAAATGGGTAGCAGCACAAAAATTGCAAAGTAGGGTGCTGCAGACAACAAAATATTTTCAAGCTTCATTTGAAGAAATCAAAAGAATATCAGATATTTGACAAAGGAAAACTCTGGTTTTTCCTTTTTGGTGGCCCTAGGCCACCAAGTAAATTTTAATAAATGTGATTTGTGATGCAGGTTGGTGCAGTGTTTGACTCTATTGCCCAATGGATAAGGGATTGGTCTGCATCCCAGAGATCTATGGTTCTCGCCATGCCTACAAGAGGCATGCGTCCCCAGATAGAGCTAATGTTGGTGCCTGCATAAACATTCAGATTCCAAGTATTCATTCGCAGGCACCTTCATAAAAAATCCAAAAATTCTAAGTCCCTCAGCCTCTTGAGTTTCATACTTGTACCTTTGTATATACATTGTAGTTTGTATATACATTTGAAACTGCAAGTTCAAATGTACATGTGCTTATGTGCAAGGCCGGACCCAAAAGGAAATTTCAATTGGCCTTTGAAAATGGTGAAAAGATGGTCCAATGCATCTTTGTATGCATATTGAGCTTGCATATACATTGAGGCATATGCAAAGGTGAATGTATATCCGACATACATTGGGAATATACATTGCAAATATACAAAGGGGCCAATATGCATGTGCTACAGTGAAAGGGTTCATCGGCATGACAAGGGTTATTGGTAGCCAAGCAAAGTGTTTCCCCGATGGCCAATGCATATACATTGGAAAAATACATTGCTAAGGTACAAGGCAGAATGTATATTGGTGGATATACAAAGGCAATGTGCAATGAAGAAAACATGCAAGGCAAGAACCAAACAGTGGGACCCACCGATTGCATATACAAGTGCAATTGTATGTTTGCACATGCAAAGGAGCATGCATTCCTGAGATGCAAGGCCAGGACCCAAGAAGGTATGCAATGTAGTTGATAAAGACAGAAGTCTGGGTGAATGTATGTTTTTGCTTATATGTTTGCATTTCATATGCAATATATAGGGTGAGCATACAAGGGAGCGATGTACAAGCTGGAACCGACAGAAAAATGTGAATCAACAAATTTAAGGTTGAGGTCCGCAGCTTGCATGTATATGGCATTGTATATGCCGATATACAAAAGAATGAGATACAAGGCCCAGATTTGAAACTTGTTCCAATCTATTTTATAAAATTTGAAATCCGTAGAATGTATATTACATTTGTATATGCAATATACAAAGTGAAGATGCAAAGGTTAAGATACAAGCCAGATCTCAAAGTGATTGCAATTTGTTTCATAATGATTTCAGATCCACATTGTATGTATATTGCATATTGTATATATGCAATATACAAGGAGATATGCAAAAGAAAATGTATAGTGCGGGACCCGAATGCGATTTTAATTTATTCTATAAAATTTGGGGTCTGCACCTTGTATGCAGGCAATTGTATGTATATGCATGTTCTTTTCCATATATAAGGAGAAAAAAGGGAGAAGGCAGAAATGAATTTATGATCACTGAGGGAAAAGTCACCGATAGAAGGGGGTGCCCGTGTGGCACGTTTTCATTGGTCGAGGATAGATCAGTGGATTTGAAGCCACAGATCTCGACGGGAGGAAAGCAGATCGACGGCCCTGTTTCAAATATTCAAAAGAAGGGTTTTCCTTTGCATCTACAGTGGCATTCTTGGCAAGAAAACTAGAGGGCACGCATCTACTGTAGGCCATGAGTTGGTATGCCATTAATGGTGATTCACAGAGGCATGGGATCTGATTGACGAGTCAACCACCTGATTTGATAAGGAAAATTTTGAGCGGTGGTACAGGGCTCAAGTTCAACCTGCTCTTTCCTTTTTGTCTCCTGCAGCATTAAATGCTTCAAGTGCCAATTCTGAAATGCATTGTATGTGGCAAAATTTTGAAATTCCAATGAAATTAATGTTGAGTACACATCCTTGTTGAATAAGAAGGACTGTGTTACTCATTTTCTAGTTGTTGAAGACTTGGGCATTTTCTTTGGGAAAATAACAAAGAACAAAGCCTTTCTTGGCTATTCTATCTCTTTTTGTGAGTCTATGAGTTACATCTTGAATGTATCTTGCACATTTTTTTAGTTTCATGTAGTGTCTATATGAAAAATGTTTCATTGCATGCGTTTAGTTTGTCTGTCTCCATTTGATGTATGCATAGCTTCTTCTGAATCTGGTTGCTAAGGGTTTCTCAGATTCTAGGATATAGATGTCTATATTGCATGCTTGATCTTTTGACTTCCATTCAAGGAGTGGATTAAACTATTTTAGGTTAAGTATGGAGAAGAATGTATGTCAGCAGGGATGTTTGTAAGTAGATGCAACTAAATACTCAGTCTTGGGTGGTGATTGTAAGGCAAATACCAATTTTGACCCCTTGAAACTTGAATGCCAGTGCAAATCATTCATTTGTATACATCTATTTGAGTCCTTGCCCTAAGATAGGCTCCAGTCTGCTCCCTGTGTAGTAGTTATGATCCAAAAACCCCCATCTTACATCCAAAAACTTAATTACCAATCCTTTCATATTTCCAACCTGTCAGTTGTAGGAGTAGAAATAGGACCCTTGCATACTCTCATCCACAACCATTCAAATATGTACAAGAATGTTGCCAGCCTTGTGATCTAACATGCAAATCTTGGTCCACACATGAGAGTATTCTGTCTGTTGTTGTAAAGCTAAATCTTTCTGTCATTGGGTGACTCAGGGTTAAATCTTTAGCTATAGGGATACCCCCCTTGGTGTGGCAGAACCAGAAGTGAAGGGGAGGCAGCTCACGCAACCTCCTGTATTAGTTGGCTAAATCTGCCTGTGCATTGGAATTAGCAAACCCTCTGTTGATTCTAGAGAAAATCCAACAGTGTCAACATCTAATTTACCGCTGAGCTGAATTTGGGACCCATCGCTGAACATTTGCATGCTTTATCAACTATCGGAAGGATCTTAAAATGAGCCACCGATAAGGTTTGTCTCAGCAAAAATCTTTGTATGTAACCCCTTGTATATCACAATTGTATATGAAATACAATTGCATATACATACAATGCAAAACTCAGGAGATTATCGGCCACATTTGATTCTTTGCAATAGGTCCAGCCTTTGTATATTTTCCTTTGCATATTGGCACATACAAGTGCACTTGTACATTGCAAACATTCTTTTGACCTTTGTATGTTGACTTTGTATATCACCTTGTATGTGCAAACATACAATGCAAACATACAAAAAAAGATGCAATCAAACATCTACCTTTATAAACCAAATTGCATGTTTCCTTTAGGTCTAGGCCTTGTATATTAGGAATGTATATCGCAATGTATATGCGATTGTAAGTGCAAAGATACAATCGCGTATACATACAATTAGTGGGCCCCACCTATGTATCTCCTCCTTTGTATGTCAACTTTGCATGTACAACTTGTATATGAGATACAATCACCTTTGTATGAAAGTAGACCCCATTTTCCCTTGTATATTCCACTTTGTATATGGTCTCTTGCATGTATCTTTTGTATCTTCATTGGCCCATAGGAGAAACCTTGGACTTAACTACCGATGAGGCTTGTCG
This sequence comes from Cunninghamia lanceolata, assembly GCA_027924645.1. NCBI lineage: Eukaryota > Viridiplantae > Streptophyta > Pinopsida > Cupressales > Cupressaceae > Cunninghamia > Cunninghamia lanceolata. The sequence goes on from BSBN01001715.1 coordinate 9,151,628, forward strand.
TAGTGATGACCCTTGTACACTTTGCCTTGCATCCTTCCATCGTCCTGTTGGCGGGACCACAAACTGAGCCACTAATGGTTATTGTCATAGTGATAAAAACTTTGTATATCAACCTTTGCACATTTCCCTTTGTATGTTCCCTTTGTATGCATCGGCCCATCAGAGAGACTATGGATGGAGCTGCAGATGAGCATGTCATGCCAAAAACACTTGTATGTTTGTGTATGTACTCTCACCTTTGAATATTTCCTTTGCATGTTTCCTTTGTATGTTTCCTTTGTATGGCAAACATACAATGCGAATATACATACAAAAAATGCATACAAAGTCGATGTATAGTAAAACTTTGTGCATGACCAAGATACAAGAAAAAATGTATCTGAGATACAATTCAACCATATGACAGGAAAACCCTGAAACAAGGATGACGTCATCATCACATACATGAAGATGGCTAAGTATAAAATTGAGAAATCTCTGCGATGGAAAGCACTTGAAGACAAAAGATTTTTGAGTTTTTTTTTGGGTTTCCTGCAAGGAAACTTCAAGAAAGATTTTGGGATTTTTGGGCAAGGCATTGCATGAGTATTTGAAGGATTTAAGCCTTGCAGGGTCATTTTATAAAGAATTTTCAAGGAAAATACAAGGTGAACTATTTAATTCTAGACAAAGGAAAATAGGTCAACATTTTGGCAACTTCTATGGGATGTTTGCCTGCTAAACAAATAGACCAGTTGCCTTGAGGATCCATTGGGCATGGAGTCACACAGAGACTCAAAATATACCTTTGACAAACAATCTTAAACATAGTAACTCAGCATATCAGCAATGAAGAACACTTGGAAGATCAAAGCCAAAATAAAAATGCTAAAAGCAACCCTCTAACTATGTTAGACAACACTTAGGGAAAACAAAAAGCATCTAAACTATTGTGCAACAACACTTATTGAAGGAAAGAAACCTAATCTATTGATTACAAGGCAAGTCATACCTCAAAACACCTCTTCAAGTGCATCCCATTGACTGGGATAGGCAAATTTTCTCCATCCATGTTTGATAACTGAAATGCATTGTGCTCCTTGCATTCAGTAATGATAAATGGGCCACTCCACATGCTGTCAAACTTGAGGTGCTTCCCTGGCTTGCTTTTCAACTCATCCCATTTGAGTACCATATCACCCTCCCTAAAAACTCTGGGAGTGGCTTTCTTATCAAAAGCTCTTTTTGTCTGAAGCTGATGAGATTCCATAGCTTTCATAGCTTTAGCCCTGATCTCTTCAAGCTCCATAGGTTGAGCATATTTGACAGCCATGGGATTTTCTTCTTCAAACATCTCCTGCTGATTCATGATATCTAGTGCTGGCAACTCTACAAATACAGGCAATCTTGCCTCTTTTCCATAAACTAACATATATGGGGAGTTTCCAATAGACCTCTTGGGAGTTATTCTATCTACCCATAAAGCAGATTTCAAATTGGTGTGTCAGGCTCTCTAGTTATCCTCCATTGATCTTTTGATAATCCTTATGAGATTCTTATTTGTGGATTTAGCCAAACCATTACCTTGTGGGTAATAATTTGATGAAGTATTCAAATAGATTTCATTCTTCACAGCCCAATCAGTTATCTTCAATCTAGCAAAGGCTAAAGCATTGTCAGAGATAATTGACTTAGGTACTCCAAATCTCGATACCAAATCATGATAAAAGTTCAAAACAACATTCTCATAGGATTCCCTCAAGGCCACTGCCTCAGTCCACCTTGTGAAATAGTTTGTTGCTATAAGTATCCACCTGTGGCCTACACTTGATGGTGGGTTAGTGGGACCAATAAAATCAATGCCCCATCTCGTGAAGGGCTACTCTACTTGAATTAGCTATAGAGGTAAAGCTAGCAGCCTTTCTTTGCCTACAAAAATAACACATTTTACACATTTTCTAGCCCATGCATGGGCATCCTTGAATACGCTGGGCCAGTAATATCTAGCTCTCATTATTTTCCAAGCAGTAGTTCTTAGGGAAAAATGACCCCCTGCTGTTCCATCATGAAACTCATGCAGCACCTTGTCAATTTGATTATTGTTAATGCATCTTAATAACACACCATTAAAATCCTTTTTGAAAAGGATGACATTTATTAAAACATATGGAATAGACTACAGTCTAAAATACCTTCTCTTGGTTCTATCTAAACCTGCTAAACATTCACCAATTTGCAAAAAATGAGTCATGTCATTAACCCAACTTGCTTCCACTGTTGTAGTATCATCTTGATGTTCATCTTCAATGGTCAGAAGCACTTCGTCTTCCTTCTCTGTTTCATTTTCAAACCCAGTAGCAAGCTATTCACTGAGTTCTCTACCTCTAATAAGGTTGGTTATCTTGATATCTAGGTCATACTCCATTACTTTGGTAATCCAACCAGCCCTTTTCTCATTAACATCCTTACCTAACAGGAATTCCTTCACGCCAGGGTGAGCAACCATCAAATGTACCTTATTGTTAGAAATAAGATGTCTAAATTTCTTGAGAATCCTTACCACTACAAGGACATGTTTCTCAATGAAACTATATCTCTGTTCATACTCCTTCAGTCCTTGACTAAAGAAAGCAATTGGCTGCTCAAAGCCTTCACTTTGCTATTGTACTAGAATTGCAGAAATTGTATCCAGACCACCACAAGCATACAAAATAAAATCTTTTGAGAAATCAGGATTTACCAGAGTTGGTGCAGCCGATAAGACTTCTTTTATGGACTCAAAGCTGAGTTTGGCCTCTTTTGTCCAACTGAAAACTACATTTTTCCTTAACATAGAGGTCAAAGGCTTCAACAGATTCACAATGTTAGGTATAAATCTTTGCAGAAAATTAATTCTGCCAATAAAACTTTGTAGTCCTTTCTTGTGACTGGGTAAAGGCAGCTCCAAAATAGCTCTTACTCTTTTTGCATCAATGGTAATTCCCTCTTTTGACACAATGTGCCTAAAAGCTTGCCTTCATGCACATCAAAAATGCATTTCTTGGGATTGAGAGATATCCCAAACTCCTTACATCTCTCAAATACTTGCCTCAAGTGGGATAAATGTTCAGCTGCATCTTTAGAGAAAACTGTGATGTCATCAAGGTACACACGTACTAATTTATAAAGAAAACCCTTAAAAGCCATATCCATAGCTCTTCAAAAAGTAGAGCCAATATTTGACAGACCAAAAAGCATCCTTTTATAGGCCATGGTACCCCATTTGATGGTAAAAGTAGTCTTAAACTGATCTTCCTCCTTGACTAATACTTGATTATAACCGGAATATTCATCAAGCAAGGAGAATCTTTCTGAACCATCCACCACTTGCAGAATTTGCTCCATTAAGGGAAATGGGTAGTGGTCCTTCAGGGAGGCTCTATTAAGGTCTCTAAAATCAACACACAACCTAATCTCTCCATTCTTTTTCCTCACAAGAACAAGATTTGAGACCCAAGACGTGTGCTTGATTGGAAAAATGACTTTTCCCTTGATCATCTTAGTTAATTCTTTAATCATTAGAGGCTCAAGTTTTGGATTCAAAAGTCTTTGTTTCTACCTCACAGGTTTTACACTTGGCTCTAACTCTATAGTATGCTAGGTAATATGAGGGTCAAACCCTTTTAGGTCTGAGTAATCCCAAGAAAACACATCTTCAAATTCTTGACAAAGAGTAATAAAAGCTCTCCTATCCTCAAATGAACAGATTTTACCAATTTTAAGAAGCTTACCCTTAAATATTTCTAGCTCCTCGTAATGTTCCTCTTTGACCTGCATGCCAGTTTTACTCTTTTTTAGCTGATCATCAGTACCAAAGATGGATTCCAAAGTTACTAATCCTCTAGGTAGCTTATTATTCCTTAATTGAACTATTTGATCATTACCATATTGTTGTTTGAGCTTGTTCCGATTCATCACAAAGAACTCATCCTCTTCTAATAGGGAACGCAAAATTTGCTCATCACTCTCAAAAACCTGGTAATGAATGTTATTGTCAGGGATATAAGGCCTATCAACTATTTTCACATGAGGCTATACCTTTTCTCTTTGAATATCACTGGGGATATCGAATTGAGCCCCAATTGTAGCTAACCTATTAGCATGATAGTTCTGATTCCTTGGAATAGAAATTAGATTGAAAGCATCAAACTCCTCAATCATATCCCATAACCTATGTTTATAGCATTTCAAAACATCATTCTTTGTAACATGCATTCCTCTCACTTGATTTACAATAAGTTCATTGTCCCCATACACCTGCAAATAGCCAATTTTCCTCTTTCTTGCCCACTGCAAACATTGGATCAACCCCTCATATTCAGCAGTATTATTTGTACATGAAAAAGAAAAATAGAAGGCAGAATAATATCTATCACCCTGTGGAGACACAAGCATTGCACCACCACCAGATCCATTCCTATTTCTAGAGCCATCAAATTACATTTTCCATACTTCATCTTGATGTTCTATTTGTTGTTCTGCACTCTTTACAATGTTTGGAATTGTTGTTTCAGGTTCGTGCAGTATGTAAACCCCCATACCAGTTTCTTGAATGTATCCTTTAGGATCATCTACAATATTTTCTAAGGCCCACTCCTTTAACAACACCTCTGGTATACTTTCAGCTTGCAGTTCTTGAGTAGCAACAAGCTCAGGATCATCAGAAATAATGTAATTTGCATTAACAACACTTGGGACATAAGGCTGTATATGATATTTGGCAAGCAATTCTAATTTTAGGGTCACTTTTGTGCCATATCAGGTCCTAAAAAACATGTGGGACTAGTCCAAGGATAAATATCATCCTATCGTGGCTGTGAACTCTCTTGATAAACACATGGCAAAACAAGAAGGCAAATCTATGATGAACACCTCTTGGGAAACGGAAACATTTGGATAGGTATGCAAAGTGAGACCTAGATCATTTATCACACCTACAGTGTTAACAGCTATGCCATCTAGCTAGAGTACACCCTTCTCAAGGGGTTGGTATCTTAACCCTAATTGGTCTGTAATCTATTTTGGTATCTTAACGACTATCCACCATGCAGTTATGTACTAACTTTTCTCCTATTATTAATGACACATAAAATGGAAGTGGTTTAGCACTCTTATTTGGCTGTTTAATGTTGTCCTGGGATGAATTTGTTAGGACAGCCCTAGCTAGGTCAACAGTTGCATCATTTGACATTTTTAAATTAGACAATGTAGATTGTAACATGTCCTTTTGACCTGGGATTTCTAAGGAATCCCACATAGATATTGTCACATTCATTTTCTTCATATTTTCAATGATATTGAAAGGTGGAGTGACAATTACCTTCTGATGTGATTTTGTAGCAGCAATATCAGCCTATGAATGAGGCTGTTCACTGGTAGTTGCTTGAGTATTCCTTTGCAAAATATGGTGAATCTAAGATGTAGAAGGATCAGCAAGTCCTTTTCCTTTGTTTGTTGCTTGATCTATCTCATAACCCCTCTTTTTAGCTTTGGTATTTGCTGCAACTGAGGTACCATCTCTATTTACACCACAGAATTCATCTTCCTACCAGTTTAGGAAGGCAGTATCATTCTAAGACTGTCCTTTCTGACTTTCAGTCCCATCATTAGGTGTGATTGGCTATGAAAGTGCCGCATTTTGCACCATTAGAGCCTGATTCATCAATCTATTTGAACAAGTTGCTTGACTGTGTAGCTGATTACATGGAAGACACCATTCATACTCAGCTGTAAGGTTGTTTTGAACAAGGACAAGGTCGCTAACTACATTAATGGGTGCAGGATTGTAAGGATGAAAAGGCCTCTAGTTCACATTCTACCTAGTACCCTGGTAATTGCTTTGATAAGGTGGCCTATTAGCCTGATAAGGTTAATTTTGCCCTTGACTATGTGGCTGATAAGGCTATCTGTTTTGGGACTGGTGTTTTTTTATATTCACCAGTTCATTCCCAAAAGTGTGTAGGATGTTCTCTATCTTTTGTTGACTATTTTTAATCTTTCTTAACCCTTGTGATGAGCTAGAAACAACAGTTTCAGAATTAGTAGTACTTGGCAATGTTGTTGCAGTAGGTAAAGGGGCAAAAAATGGGACTGGCAAAGGCATTGAAGCTTGAATCTTAGGAAAAATGGGCATTGGTGGTCTAGATGATATTTTCCTAGCTTGAATCAAGTTGTTCTCTGCTCTAATAGCTATTTTAAATGCATCAGGTAAATTTGTACCTCCCATTGATTGTATCATTACTAAAATGTCACTATTTAGAGCTTTCAAAAAATATAGAAACTCTGATGGAGGCCTTACCATGGTAGGAATTCTGTCCCATGTCTTCTGAAACTGGAAATTGAAATCCATCATTTGCTCCTAGGGAGTTCTCTTTATTGTAGTCAGTTGTTCAACCAGCGATAAGTTATCTGACTTATCTTGAAATTTCTTATTCAACTTATCACCCATATCATCCCAAGTTCCAATGGTTTACACTGGTAAACTCTTGAACCACTGTAATGTTTTGCCTCTAAACGAGGCAGCCAGTAGCCTGATGGCTACATTTTCTTGAGTTACATGATGAACAACACATAGAGAAGCTACGTCTCTAATGTGCTTAATTGGGGTAGTTTGATCCTCCCTTGTGAAATAAGGTAGGCTCTTCAAAGCTTCCATGGGTATATTATCATGCACTATCAAATTTAATGGGCTACCCCTATCAAAAGCCACAAATAACTAATTTCTTGCCATTGGAACAGCTAGAGGTAGGTTTGCGTGAAATGGTATAGGAAATACAGGTACGACTGGCCTAAAACTTGGTGGGGTTGATTGTATTCTTTTTGAAACCAGAGCCTTTACCATAGTTCTAGTCTGTCTTCTAGGTAGAGACAGCTACAAATAATCAAAAGAGCTCGAACTCCAAGTTTGTAGTTTTCTCATAAAACGTAACAACAGTACTGATCTACTTGTCCTTCCTTAGTATGAGTCACCAGATATGCAGGTTTTAACCTCTTACATGTCTAAAAATCACTGGCTGCATATCAAAACCAAAAATAAAATGTAGTATTTGATTATTTTCTAATTCCATAGTGCCATCAGGTGTGCTAGAAACTGTTATCTCTCAGATTTGTACCCTTACTTGAAGTTGTAATACTTTATCAATCTGGAGAAACGTGGGAATGATCTCGAAGTGTGGGACTTTGTGAACTGATATCAGACCTCTAGAGAAGGTTGGCTTCCTTAACTGGTTATCACCTAAAAACTACTGAATCTTCAAAGGAAAAGGGAGAAGGAATGCTTTTAAAATGAAAGATAAAAAAGGAAAACTTCAAAGTAAAGGGGTGATTCACCAAGTTAAATAAAAGAACCCTCACAGTACTGAAAAAATGCACAACATAACTGGATACAACAAGTAGACATACATAGATTTAGATGATTCTAGCAAAGGTGAGAAACATAATGGTTGAGAGGAACAAAATGTTCACAAACAATCACATGCAGATTCACATTAAACTAAAAAATCAATAGAAGAGGTAAAATAACCTGCATATATTCAATAAGAAAGCATAGTTACAGTAGAAGAAAGCTCTATTTGGGAATAGAAAGACTGAATACTTAATTTTTCCAACCTTTTTTACATCTCATTTTATGCATATATAGCATTTCACTCTGACCTAAGTTGGTTACAATAAATTCGTCGCATGGGCTGTATTAGGAAAATATTTGCATCTAAAGGGACCCCTACCTGAAAGAAGTTATGGAATAAAAGATCTGGAACTGAGGCAGATAAAAGATATTTTTAATCTTCAATGTGAGTTGCTGAATCATCAATCTGCACCCATAAATGCAACAAATATCTGCATTGAAGGACCAAATTGGTCGCTAAAATGTCTAGTCGATTGAGCATGCAAATCTAGATCCAAAAATTGAAAATAAAAATATTCACCTCCAAAGCCCACCAAATGAAAGAGGAGGAAAAAAAAGCATATTTGTCTTTTGAAGCATGTTGAAATTCACCAGGATGAGGGAGATATGGGCAGTCAAAGTTGTGGTCAACTGCATTTGTATATCACTTTGCATCTGCAACTGTATCGGCATCTGAATGACCCTTTGAATCTACCCTTTGATATGCAAACTACTTTGTATATTTTCTTTTGCATCTTTTGCCCCTACCACGTGTCAACATCTAATTTGCCACTGAGCTAAACCTGGGACCCATCGCTAAACATTTGCATGCTTTATCAGCTATCGGAAGGATCTTAAAATGAGCTGTCGATAAGGTTTGTCTTGCTGAAAATCTTTGTATGTGACCCCTTGTATATCGCAATTGTATATGAAATACAATCGCATATACATACAATGCGAAACTTAGGAGATTATCAGCCACATTTGATTCTTTGCAACAGGTCCAGCCTTTGTATACTTTCCTTTGCATGTCGGCACATACAAGCGCACTTGTACATTGCAAACATGATTTTGACCTTTGTATGTTAACTTTGTATATCACCCTTGTATGTGCAAACATACAATGTGAACATACAAACAAAGATGCAATCAAACATCCACCTTTATAAACCAAATTGCATGTTCCCTTTGGGTTTGGGCCTTGTATATCAGGAATGTATATCGCAATGTATATGCAATTGTATGTGAAAAGATACAATCATGTATACATACAATTGGTGGGCCCCACCTATGTATCTCCTCCTTTGTATGTCGACTTTGCATGTGTGACTTATATATGAGATACAATCACCTTTGTATGAAAGCGGACCCCATTTTCCCTTGTATATTCCACTTTGTATATGGTCCCTTGCATGTATCTTTTGTATCTTCATCGGCCCATCGAAGAAACCTTAGACTTAACTATTGATGAGGCTTATCTCGATGATGATCCTTGTACACTTTGCCTTGCATCCTTCCATTGGCCTATTGACACGACCACAAACTGAGCCGCCGATGGTTATTGTCACAGTGATAAAACCTTTGTATATCGACCTTTGCACATTTTCCTTTGTATGTTTTCTTTGTATGCATCAGCCCATCAGAGAGACTATGGATGGAGCCGCCGATGAGTATGTCATGCCGAAAACACTTGTATGTGTGCATATGTATGTTCACCTTTGTATATTTCCTTTGCATGTTTCCTTTGTATGTTTCCTTTGTATGGCGAACATACAATGCAAATATACATGCAAAAAATGCATACAAAGCCGATGTATAGTAAAACTTTGTGCATGACCAAGATACAAGAAAAAATGTATCTAAGATACAATTTGACCATATGACAAGAAAACCCTAAAACAAGGATGATGTCATCATCACATACATGAAAATGGCTAAGTATAAAACTGAGAAATCTCTACGATGGAAAGCACTTGAAGACAAAAGATTTCTGGGTTTTTTTTGGGATTCCTACAAGGAAACTTCAGGCAAGATTTTGGGATTTTTGGGCAAGGCATAGCATGAGTATTTGAAGGATTTAAGCCTTGCAGGGTCATTTTCTAAAGGATTTTTAAGGAAAATACAAGGTGAACTATTTAACTCTGGACAGAGGAAAATAGGTCAACAAAAACCTTTGAAATAGTGTGTTATGAGGCTTGTTAGATATTGTATAATCTTAAATTGTTTAATTATTTTGTTTGAAAATAAACATAACACTAGGCACTAGGAACACATGGCAATGGATGGGATCCCCAAATACTCTTCCTATTAAGTGTTGATGAATAGATGCAAACCATATTTTCCCATTTTGAACTTCTTAAGACAACTCTAATTAAGATTTTTTATGTTTATGTGGCTCATATTATTTGTGATTAATAATGTGGGTGATTGGTAGATATTTCCACATATTTGCAACATTAGCATTTTTTATGACTTAAATATTGACCTATCATGTAGCCTCTAGAATTTTGTTGATTTTCTTAATAATAAATTTTGTTAGTGGTGGCACATATATCCTATGATTTTTAAAGGACCACTACCATATTGCCCACTTTTATAATTTTATATATGAGATAGTGGAATTTATATTTATTAATAGATATGTTTTGTTGGATTTACGATTTTTAAAAATAATTTAAGTTTGTTAAATCTAGCAAGTTTAGCTAAATTCTAGGTAGTTTCTAATTTTACTAGGTTTAAATATGTACTACTTCATTTGCTTAGATATCTTCCTATATTCATTTTCTATTTCCCAACTTTATCTTATTTTAGATTAGGACTATAGCCTAATTAAGACACATTTAGAAATTTAGATAAACAAAAAAAATAACACTAACTTAGAAAGCATGTAAGTCATAATATAAATTTTGAAATGTAAACATAAAGCATGTGACTCATAATAAGAATGTCTGTAAGATATATAACATAAGTACATACATATAATGTCCAAATATAAAACATGTGACTCATAACAACGAGATCTCTAGATATAAAAGTTCATGTGACTCATAAAATCATCTCTAGGATAAAATATAATAACATGTAAGTCATAATGTCCAACTGTATTGTAAATATAAAAAATCTAAATCATAATAACAACTCATGATTGTCTCTCTCTATAAGTGGATTGAGCCTCGCTCTATCTCGAGTTGTGTCTTGAGTATGACATCCTGATCCCTGATTGGAGCCCTGGACTGATCCATGACCCGAGCGCTATGCTGAGTTGTGGGCCGGGGTCTGCACATGAAACACCATAAAATTTACAAATTCTATATATATAGATGTAAAAATATAATTTATTTTGATTTTAAATAAATAAATAATACTTGACAAATATAAATTACCTAACATACATAGTTTGCATCATGTAGAGGAGTCTCAATAGAAGCATGACCTGATCCTGTAACCTATAAATGACATGTGTTCATACAATATATAGCCATATGTGTATTTAGTTAGAAAACTTGTACATTTAATGTCTATATGTAGAAAGTTAACTTGATATATACATGTGTACACTTAAATCAAACTTATACATGTACATGTGATATATAGACCTAGTTTTCAAATACCTCATGATGATGACTAGGATCGCCAACATGATGCAAATATCCATATCCAAGTTGTATAAATAGTAGCTTGTCTCTAATACACATGTACATTTAAGATTGCAATCAAGAGTCAGAGCTTCAATGTCTGTGATTTTATTTAAAATTTTAAACTTCTAATTTTTAAATATATAATTTATGAATTTAGATTATAATTTTTAAATAAATTGTACCTCAACTACACCAGCAAAGGCCCTCCCAATCCCACTGAGCTCATAATCATGGAGAGACAATGATACATGTGTAGGTGGTGCAGTATCAGTGCCGAAAAGAAGTTTTCTATACTCACCTCCCATAACATCATGTGCAGTAACCTCAACCTCAGGACCAACTGGAACATGTGGAAGGGTGGAACCTGTTGGACCAATTGGAACATCCTGATGTCCCCCCAAACCTTGTGAACTTGACTCACCATGGCTCCTCTGTCTACCAAAATATTGCTCTAGATGTGAGGATACAACATCAAGTGGGATCCCATACTGATCACTGATGAATTGGTATGAATCTAATAAGTCATTGGCTAGGCATCTAGTCATATTCAGCAAAGTACTCTCTCAACTAATCTGTGCCACATCATGTGGCGATGGTATATCAGCATGAATGTAATGATCTGAATAGCTAGTCGATGTGGCCTCAGTGGATGGAATGTCAATCCTCGGGCGTCACAAATACCTACCAACACGATCAAATGACAATTGATCAACCTCAGTGGCAATAGTCACCATGCTCTCAAAAAACATGTGTCTCGAGGGGGTCAATGCTAGTTGGGCAGCATTTGCCAATTCCACATGTTTTGGAAGAACCAAAATATTTGGGCCAACTAATGACCTCTTGTTCTAAAGAGGTGGCACATCTACTCTTCTATTCTCAGGTCTCTCTGCAAACCTCCTTTTCCCCTGACCAACATGTTTAGGGAAAGATGTATAATCAATAGATAAATCTAAATGGAACTCTACATATAATTGTTTACAAAAATACAATGGAAAGTCATATTGTTTGGCCATTGGTGATGAGCTGCCAAAAACCTAAGATAGATGAAAGGACTGACAGCTGCATCCACACAATTGGTGGGAGAATAGCCTCTCACTCTCTCTTTATCCCTATAAGAAGGGAACATGCTGAGAACATTATCTACTGAAACCAACCTAGAAATAGATGTCCATTTCTCCTGGCCAACAACACTCTGAGAAAGAGATGCATAGAACTTGTCAACACTAATATCATCATATGGATTGTATGATCGAACAACTTGGATCATACATGCAATCTCATACCTAATCCTAACCAACCTATCTCTACCTGACAGGTTTGGTGTATTGTGAATAGAACTATTCAGTTCATCCAAAGCTCTTTGAAACCTCTGAACAGTGTTAGCATATAATTTAGAATTATCACTATTGCCAGGTTGCCCTGACGGATGTGATTGATGTGATGATTGGTCATCCATGTGGACCTAAATTTATCTGCAGTATGATAATTAAATTTTCTGTCAAACATATTGTATGTCACAATGTAAATAAACTTGCATATAAATTTTTCAACTACTACATACATCTTTAAAAAATACATGATATAAATGCACACATGCTTCTCAAATAAACCTGCACCTTAGATGCTTGCAAATACATAAATAATAAGGCTATAAACCAAATCTGAATCAACCATAAACATAGAACTAGGAATGCATAGAAAATCCAAATTTAAAGTCACATGTAGCATGTAGCATATTGACACGACAGCCATATAGGAATTTATATAAATCAGATTTTATTGTATAGTAGTTGGAGTCATAAGAAGGTATATTTTCAATCCAGAAAAAAAGCATTCGACAATCTAGAAAAGGCAGACTCTATTTAACATTCTAGAGTATTATATATGTATATATATCTAGTGTATGTTGTTTCCTTCTTTAACCATGTTATTCCCTAGCATTTGATGGGAAAATTTGAATGGATAACCTTACAAGGGATAAAAATGCATGTCCTGCATTGTTGTAGCACTTGATTTGACCTGTTTTATGTGTGAACTGACTCCCACCTAGCAGCTATCAGCCACTTGCTACTTCTAATCACCACAACCTTACCAATAACTTATGCACAAATTCTTTCTTGAATGGTTTCAAATTGTGATTAATTTTCCATCACCACAACCTTGATAAAAATTTATGCACAAAATTCAATAGAGAAGAATTTATGCCCAAATTCTCTCTGGAATGATTTCAAATTTTGATATTTTTTTAGCTTATATTCTGTGGATGAATATTGATGTTCCTTGTAGTTTCCTATTGCGTCATGGCATAGGGTTAGGGCTTAAATTTGACAGTTGACCTTGCCTGTCAATCAATTTTTTTATGATAGTTATCTATTCAATGTTGCTTTTAAAATACTATGACCTATCTTAGTATAAGTAGATTATATAAAAATCATATATATATATCAGCATAATCCTATGTAAATTTTGACAGTTTGTTCAAAATCTTTCCTTTCATATGATACAGTCTTTTTAAAATTTTGATTGTATTTTATAGCAAAAATGGCTAAATATAGCTATACAACTGTCAAATAATTTTTACTGTAAAATACAATCAAAATTTTAAAAGACTATCATATGAAAGGAGAGATTTTGGACAAACTATCAAAATGTATATGGGATTATGTTGATATATATATTTGGTTATTTATATAGATAACCATCATAGTATTTTAAAGGCAATATTGAATAGATAATTCTCATAGTATTTAAGCCATGTTCCCTAGCATTTGATGGGCAAATTTGAATGGATAACCTTACAAGGGATAAAAGTGCACATCCTGCATTATTGTAGCACATGATTTGACCCATTTTATGTGTGAACTGACTCCCACCCAGCAGCCATAGCCACTTGCTACTTTTGATCGTGCCACAACCTTTCCAATAACTTATGCACAAATTCTTTCTTGAATGGTTTCAAATTTTAACTATAAAATACAATCAAAATTTTAAAAAGACTGTATCATATGAAAGGAGAGATTTTGGACAAACTATCAAAATTTATATGGGATTATATTGATATATATATTTGGACAAGCTATCATAATATTTAAGCCAGTATTGAAATTGTTATTGTATCAGGCATTTTTACTATAAAATACAATAAAAATTTAAAAAAGACTGTATCATATGAAAGGAGAGATTTTGGACAAATTGTCAAAATTCATATGAAAGGAGAGATTTTGGACAAAGTGTCAAAATTTATATGGGATTATGTTGATATATATATTTGGTTATTTATATAGATAACTGTCATAGTATTTTAAAGGCAATATTGAATAGATAATTGTCATAGTATTTAAGCCATGTTCCCTAGCATTTGATGGGAAAATTTGAATTGATAACCTTACAAGGGATAAAAGTGCATGTCCTGCATTGCTGTAGCACTTGATTTGACATGTTTTATGTGTGAACTGACTCCCACCTAGCAACCATCAGCCACATTCTACTTCTGATCGTGTCACAACATTTCCAATAACTTATGCACAAATTCTATCTTGAATGGTTTCAAATTGTGATTAATTTTCCATCACCACAACCTTGATCAAAACTTAGGCACAAAATTCAATAAAGAAGAATTTATGCACAAATTCTCTCTAGAATGATTTCAAATTTTGATATATTTTTTTAGCTTATATTGTGTGGATGAAATTTTACAAACCCATTTTACTTGCACATACAATCATATAAGGTGCAAGTTTATTTCAAACACTGAACTATACATCGTGCCATAAAAAATGTTTAACAGAAAATGCCAAGGCAAAGATCTAGATACATCGTGGCATACAAAATGTTTGATAAAAAATGCATGCCAAGGTGAAGATGACATACCTGGTGGATGAGACTATTGCAAAAGGTGACAAGGATGTCCTTCACATGAAAAGCTTTCAAACCCTAGGTCACTATCAGTGTCAGAAAAAAGGACGCCATGAAATGTGGCAATTTCATTTTTTTTGTTTTAAAAGCATGCTTTCAGGCAAAACACTCTCACCCCCAGATTGACTCACCTGAAAATAGCTTGCCACATATGTGCCATGCAGCAGCTATGTGTATTTAGGTGAAACTAACTCACCCCCAAATTGACTCAAGCAAAAACGACTTGCTCTAAATTGTTTTGTTGGCCGAAAGTGTGACACAGCTTTGTGCTTTTACCCATTGGCATTTGCCTTGTTGTAGACTGTGATCTAGAAATCTTGGTAAATGAAATAACTCTTTGTATGAGAGACCACCAAAGTATAGAATCTCCTTTTTATCTATGTGGCTCTGACATTAACCATTTGGAAACTTTTGGTTTAAGTGTTGTAGAATAGCCAATCTCCTCTTCTTTACAAGAGAACATACTAGAAGCACTGGAAATAATTTAAATTGAAGAACATGTAGATAAACTTATTGAATCCTTTAACTCATCTCCTTCATATTTCTTCTCACTTCAAACAAGAGTCTGGATATTTAAATCACAGAAGGCACACCAAGATTTTAAAGAAAGGAGTGATGTTATCACGTGTCAGAACTATAATTGCTACTAGAGATTATAGTCATTGCTTCCAAAGAGCACTCTACAATAGGTAGATAATTTCCTACACATTTTTCAGAAGTTTGCAATTCTTTCTTTTAATTCTCCATTGTATAAGATTAAACAATCCTATTTGAGGGACATTAACTCTTACCGACAAACATTGTGCTCCAACCCTCTCAAAGATAACCTTGCCATTTTCAATATTGGAAAATAATTTTGAGTGAGTAATAACATGAAGAGCAATGACATAATCTACTAGATTCACTAGTATGCATCTGATTGTTGAGTTGTTGCTCATATGGACCAGTTAAGACTCAAACTTGGGACCTTCCATTTGCTGCTGGAGTGCTCTACCAATTGAATTACTAGCCCCTTGTGGCCAGTCCATCGTCAGTCCAAGTGTGGCTTATTTCCAACACCCTTGTAAGCTACACTGCAAATGCTTGGGGCTCCTCGCTTAGGTCTAATATCAATTGTTGAGCTACTACTCATATGGACCAGCTAGAACTCAAACGTAGGATGTTCCATTTGCTGTTGGAGTGCTCTACAAATTGAGCTATTGGCCCTTTGTGACCATCCCATCATTAGTCCAAGTGTGGCTTATTTTCAACACTGCTCTTGCTTCCTTTCCCCTCCAAACACAATCATTTTAATCAACTACATATTCTTTGCCAACCCTTGGCATTGGTTTCTCCATTTCCATTATGCTATGATTGATATCTATCCATATGCTAGTTCAAAAGCTCCCATTTTGGCACATAGGGAAGATGTTAGCATGGTTTAATGGAGTTTGGTTTTACATCTACCAAGTGCATTAGTTTGAAAGTTTCAAAATATTTTTCAACAAATCCATTGTGTACGTTTCCTATGCCATGGCATTCCATGAGATAGTCTCTCTCTTGGTTATACAGGTTTCCACATTTTGTAGACATGTCTACCAGAGGATTTTCAACTATAATATCTAATCAAAAATTTATTCCCAAAAGCTCTCTCAGGGAAGTCCATACACGGTTCTAAGGCTCCCATTTGTTCATGGCGGCCAGGGCACTTGCAACTAAAAGATCAGGTGAAAATTCCTTTTTTAACCTACTTTAAGGGACATCCATACGCTATTTTGAAAGCTTTCCTCGTTGGCGCAGGCAGGGAGAAAGCTAGCAAAGGTGGTGGCGTTAAGTTTTACGCTTGCAGATTGCATTTGATAGAAAGTTTCTGATGCATTTTCAACAAAACCATTTTGTGTATATCCTGCAATCATTGCATGACATCTCCTTGAGGCATTCTGTCAAACAGTTTACGCGCCTTGCCCATATTTCCACATTTTTCATACATATCTACCAAAGGATTTCCGACTATGGTATCTGACAAAGATTGCGCTTTCATTATGCTTTAATGGTTTTCCTTAAGCTGCTCCAACACTTCCATTTTTAGTATCCACAGGGAAGACACTGGCCGCGGTTGAGGAATTTGGCATCACCCATGCCGATTGCATCTGCTTGAAAGCTTTCTAACGCTTACATTTTGTGCAAAACCCTTATTCATTGTGTACCGTGAGGTGACATCTGAACCAATGAACTCCCCTAAAAGTTCAAAACACAATGAAAACGCTGACAAAAATGCCAATGAGTAATGAAAGCACCGAATGGTGACTATTTGAAACAGCGTCTACCATAAATAATAGGCTGAACTAGGATTTGGCTAACAAATCAACCTTGCATATCCATCTAGATCGATCTATCCAACCAAAATGCATACACATCACAAACTTGGAAGGTGGATCTTGTAGATAACAATGTTTGGTAGAATGAGTATGTAGACCATATGATATACAAGGATATAGATCAAAACAAGAAACTGATGTATGATAACTATAATAGGAAAACATTTTTGGTTGAACCAATTTGACATTGGGAGAGGAAGAGTCAACTTGACATGTATTCATAAGCCTTCCAAATACAAATTTGATTGGTTTCAAATACTTTGGAACATAAGACCCAACATGACCTTGATAACCAAGACACATTTACCCCTATTTATTTTCTCACATTCCCAAACTCTTACAATGGGTTTGGATGGAGTAACAAAGTTAAACTCAAGGGGTTTATGCTTTTGTAACTCAAGAGGAGACACTACACCTTTCTTCAAGAACCTTTTAGGTTTACTTGCTCCTTGTTTTGAGGTGCTAGAAGAAGGTACATCATTTACATCTTTCTTTTGTACTTTAGCAATGGGTGTATTATTTTGTAACGTATCTATTTCTTGTTGAAGCAAGATATATTGAGCACAAAACTGTATAAAAAGTAGGTTGAAATTGCCTCTAACACTCAAATATCTGAGTAGCTTCTTCTAAGTTTACAACCTCAACCCTTAAAGATAAAATACCATCTTCATATAAAGTAGATCCCATGATATAGAAGCAATCAATAATACTCAAAAAAATCCTTACGAACACTTAGTTCTTCCTATCTCACAAAAAACACCTTATAACTACAATTATAATCTTATATGCAAATTTGTCAAATAAATGATACCTATTCCATATGCTCCATAGGGAAGAACAAATCTATGTAGCAGATGGAGAGACATATATTTGATTCTGCATAAATCTTTGAAGAAAGGTTGATCACAACTACAGACTACAAATACATTGCTACCCGTGTAGTATAAAGCAAAGGCATAATCTTAAACATATAACGGAGAAAGCAATATTTCCAAGGTGGGTGCAGCATTGATAACTGTCAAGCCCCGATAGGCATTAAACAAATGCTTTATAAACATCTCATGTTTCCACTCATAATTTCTTTGTGTGACCTATAGATATTGTCTTCCATAGGAGAATTCTTTGAGCCACGCATGGTTAGCATCATCCAAATGTCACACATAATCTACATAGGCTTCATGCTTCAAACTCTTATCAATATTATCAAACACTGTCAGTAGATTTTGATTGTTTGGTGCATAATAGCCATAATTGGCAGTTATATTGTGAATTCATACCACTGGATAATCCACAGAAAGAATGCTCACAAATATATCAATGTCTGCTAACTAAGATATCTCCCCTTTTCTTTCATACACAAAAATGCTCATAATAGAAGTTACAAGAAATATGGAAGCTGTTGGATAACTGAAGATCAGATTTTTCCAAATCTGATCTGTTTTTTGCCTTTTGGCTCCTCACTGCTATAGGTAGTTTCTATATTTTTAGTCAGTCTTTTTTATTAGTTGTTTTAGGATATTTCCATCTATCTTTATGGTATGTAGGAACCTTCTATCATTAGTTTGTTTCTTTGTTTTTTTCCATATAAGTTTTTTCTTTCTAAAAATAATGTATAAGAAATGTATAAGAGCTGTAGCTCTATGGTTTTTTCAATAGAAATAAAATAATTCTTCCTCTGTGTCTGCATATATCTTGTATGGTTATTTTTGTTTGTTTCTCTTAAATTTACTATTATATTGTTTGTTTAAAAATCATCATTTGGTATCAGAGCAGGTGAATTTGTTAGAAATTTTATCATGTCAAATTCTAACTCTTTGCCAATCCTAGAATTTAATGGTTTTGATTATGATTATTGGTGCATCAAGATGATGAATTTTTTGATAGGAAAAGATTTATGGGAAATTGTAGAAACGGGATATGAAGAGCCAGCTGATTGGAATGCTCTTGCAGCCAATGATAGAACAACTAAGAAGGAAGCTAAGAAGAAGAATGCACAGGCTTTATTTCACATTCAAATACTATTGATAAGAGCCTATTTCTAAGAATTGTAGGTGTACAAACAGCTAAAGATGCCTAGAAGACTCTAAAAGAAGCTTACCAAGGTAGTGATCAAGTCAAAGTTGTGAAGTTGTAGACATTAAAAAAAAAATTTGAGAATTTGAAGATGCAAGAAAATAAAAATGTAAGTGATTATTGTGTAAGAGTAAAAGATGTGGATAATAAGATGGCTACTCTTGGAGAAACTATGGATAATGAAGTTGTGATAAAAAAGGTGTTGAGGTCTCTAACACCAAGGTGGAACAATGTTGCCATCATCATTGAAAAAAGCAAGGATTTGACTTCTCTTCAGTTTGATCAGCTTGTTGGATCTCTCATGTTTCATGAAGAAAGATGAGAGATTCATCTGGAGAAAGTAATGAGAAGGATTTTTCTTCCAAAGTACAAATTACAAAGAATGAAAATGCTAGCACAAGTACCAAAAATAACCAAGACCAAGGTAGAGGTCAAAATCAGAATTCTTCAAGAGGAAACTGAGGACAAACAGGTGGTCCAAGAGCAAGAGGCAGAGGTAGATTTGATAAAAGAAATGTTCAATGTTATCACTGCAATAGGTATGGTCACTTTGAAAGTGAATGCAGATTAAAAGAAGGTAATAAAAATAGAAGTGCTAATTATGCTGATGAGAATGAAGAGGCTTCTCCTAGTAATTTATTCTTATCATATGACAAAGCTGAAAATAGTTTTAAAGAAGTTTGGTATTTAGATTCAGGTTGTTCTAACCACATGTTAGGGAATAATGAGATTTTTTCTACAATGGATAAAAGTTTCAAATCTAAAATTAAGCTTGGTGATGACAAGTCCTTGGAGGTTGCAGCTAAAGGAGCTATGGAGGTGAATACAAAAGAAGGTAAGAAATGTGTAACTGATATTTACGACACTTCACAATTAAAACATAATTTATTGAGTGTTGGGCAATTGTGTGAGAAGAATTATAAGGTGGTATTTGAAAATCAGCAATGTACAATTTATGATAAAAATCAAGGCAATAGGGTGGTTACAATAGTGCCTATGTTAAAGAATAGGATGTTCCCATTGAAGTTTGGTGAACATAACAGTCATCTTGCCAATATGGCATATGAGGATAAGAGTTGGCTATCAGATATTGACATTTAAATTTTCATAGTTTGATGTTTCTCACTTCAAAAGCTTTGGTTTATGGTTTGCCTAAGGTTCAAGAACATAAGGAAGTTTGTGAAGGCTATGCTAAAGGAAAATATGCAAGAGAGTCATTTCCAAAAGGCAATGCATGGAGGGCCCATTACCCACTTCAATTGGTTCACTGAGATATTTGTGGTCCTATGCAGACAAAGAGTTTGGGTAAGTCATCATATTTCATTACTTTTATTGATGATTATTCACGAAAGTGTTGGGTTTATTTTTTGAAGACCAAGGATGAAGCCTTTGGTACATTCAAAAGGTTTAAAGCCTTTGTGGAATATGAAAAAGGTTGTAAGATCAAATGCTTAAGGATAGATCGTGGAGGAGAATTTTGCTCAACAGATTTTAGGAATTATTGTGATATGCATGGAATCAAAAGGCAACTCACCACTACTTACACACCTCAACAAAATGGGGTAGCTGAAAGAAAAAATCATACATTGGTGGAAATGACAAGGAGTATGCTACATACCAAAGGATTAGACAATTTTTTTGGAGGTGATGTAGTTGCTACAATAATGTACATTCTCAATCGAAGCCCTACTAGAGCACTTGACATGATGACTCCTTATGAAGCCTGGTATGAAAAAAAGCCTAATGTTAATCATTTTAGAGTTTTTGGTTGTTTAGCCTATGTTCATGTAGCTGATTAAAATAGACAAAAATTAGATCCCAAAAGTGAGTCATGTATTTTTGTTGGATATGGTGAGTAAAGTAAGGCTTACAGATTGTATAACCCTCGCACTAATAGCATTATTGTTTCAAGAGATGTGATTTTTGATGAAGGGGGAGTTTATGGTCATCAAAAAGATCATGTTGAGAAGTCTAAATCTGTTTTGAATGGTGGTATTATTGCTGATATTGATCATGAGAAGCTAGCTAATACTTCAATTCCAAGTGCTCCACATCCACCAAATAGCCCCTTATCTAGTTCTCCAGTTTCAAGTACAAGTCCAGATTCAAGTCCAAGTCCTACAAGGAAGGTAAGAAGCTTAAGTGATATCTATCAATGAAGTACAATTCAAGAACATGAAGAGAATCCTATAGGTGAGAAAATTAATTTTGATTTATTCTCACAAGATGTTTTTGAACCATCATGTTATGAAGATGCATGTGTTAATGAAGTTTGGGTGTGAGCAATAGAAGAAGAGATGGATGCTATTCATAGGAATGGTACTTGGGAGCTTACAGAGCTTCCTCATGACAAGAAAAAGATTGGCACTAAATGGGTCTACAAGACTAAGTACCATAGTGATGGGAGTGTTGAAAGACACAAAGCAAGATTAGTTGCTAAAGGCTTCACTTAGAGGTATGATATTGATTATGAAGGAACATTTGCACCCGTAGCACGATAAGAGACTATTAGAATGTTGATTTCCCTTGTAGCACAAAATAAATGGAGTATACATCACATGGATGTGAAAAGTGCCTTCTTGAATGGGTACTTAGATGAAGAAATTTATGTGAAACAACCACAAGGTTTTGGGATGCACGGAAAAGAACATCTAGTCTGCAAGTTGAAGAAGGCCTTGTATGGCCTCAAGCAAGCACTAAGAGCTTGGTATGCTAGGATTGATTGGTTTTTTCAGTAGAATGGCTTCAAAAGAAGTAAGAGTGAGCCTACCCTCTACTACAAACAAGAAGGTAATGATATTCTTATTGTGAGTTTGTATGTTGATGATTTGTTGTATATGGGTAGTAGTTCTAAGATGAAGGATGAATTCAAGCATGCTATGATGAATGAGTTTAAAATGAAAGATTTATGCCTTATACAATATTTTCTAGGCATGTAGGTTTATCAAAGTAAGGATGGAATTTTCCTTTGTCAAACAAAATATGCCAAGGATATGTTGAAGAAGTTTGATATGGTTGATTGTAAATTAGCCTCCACTCCAATTTCTCATGGAGTTTTGTTGTGTTGAGAGGATGGTGCTAAAAGAGTTGATGGGACAACTTATAGAAGTGTTGTTGGTAGTTTAATGTTTCTAACCTACACAAGGCATGATATTACTTATGCAGTTTCTCTTATTTCAAGGTATATGACAAAACCTTCTGAATTACATATGAAGGCTGCTAAAAGAATTTTGAGGTATGTGAAAGGAACTCTTGCTTTTTGCATTCATTACTACAGTCCTAAAGGATTTAATCTAGTTGGTTTCTGCGATTCTGATTGGGGAGGTAGTGTGGATGACCAAAAGTCTACCTCTGGTAATTGTTTTACTTTTGGTTCTGGTTTGGTTTCTTGGAGTTCAAAGAAACAAAGCATAGATTCTCTTTCTTCCACAGAGGCAGAATATGTTGGAGTCACCTCTATAGGTACTCAAGCATTATGGCTTAGAAAATTTCTTGAAGAGATTGGAGAAAAACAAGTTCAACCTACAGTGCTCTTTTGTGATAATATGAGCACAATCAAATTGGCAAAAAATCTCATGCATCATAGTAGAACTAAACACTTTGATCTGAAATATCATTTTATCAGAGATTTGGTGCAAAAGAGAGAAGTGGAACTCAGATATATCAAGACTACAGAACAACTTGCAGACATTTTCACCAAGGTAGTTACAAAGGTTTAGTTTTTTATGCTTCAAGATCATATTCTGACTCCTCTCCACATCAAGGGGGAGTATGTTGGATAACTAAAAATCAGATTTTTCCAAATCTGATATGTTTTTTGCCTTTTGTCTCCTCACTGCTATAGGTAGTTTCTATATTTTTAGTCAATCTTTTTTGTTAGTTGTTTTAGGATATTTCCATCTATCTTTATGGCATGTAGGAACCTTCTATCATTAGTTTGTTTTTTTGTTTTTTCCATATAAGTTTTTTCTTTCTAAAAATAATGTATAAGAGTTGTAGCTCTCTAGTTTTTCAATAGCAATAAAATAATTCTTCCTCTGTGTCTGCATATATCTTGTATGGTTAATTTTGTTTGTTTCTCTTAAATCTATTGTTATATTGTTTGTTTAAAAATCTTCAGAAGCCACTTCAAACAAATTTTGAATTAGCCACATTTCCATCCACAACAATTTCTTTCATTGATGCATCTACAAATGGAGAAACCAACACCCTTCCAAATAATCTTTCACAATCTTTCTCATATGCCATCGGATTTAATCTATGAGAATTCCATATCCAACCACAATTCAAGGGTGGAATAAAAGGAATCCATGAAGCACTGTACTTATCTAACTCTGCTAGAAGTGGAAACCAGTACTTAACATACTGTCCATATAGCCTAATCAGATGAGCAATGTTTATGTTAAAAATATTTAAATAAAAAACTCCAAACCTTTTAAAACAACTTGATAAATTTGCTAAGTTATTTACTTGGAAAGAACATCCATGTGACATTCCACAATAAGGGGAATAAGTCATTTAGAACCACCTTTGTTGGATCAATATATAGAATCTCTAACCCAAGATATTCCACATCAAGATCTCTTAGAAGAATCTCCCTCTAATAATGACCATCATCCTATAGATGATTCTAGGATTTTAGAACCATGAGATATGGATGGAGCTTCTAGTCAAGAAATGGTTGGTCCAACCAAAATCTTCACAAGATTTGAGACCTAAAAAAATTGGTAAAATAGGAACAAGAAGTTCTTATAAAGCCAAGAAGTAGGCTCAATCTAGTAATGAAGGAACCTTAGAGTCTATTGATGAATTAAATATCACAATGGAATCAAAACCAACTTCCTATAAAGAAGCCAAAAAATATGGTAATGTGGAGGCAGGCTATGCAAAATGAGTATTATGCCTTCTCAAAAATGGTACTTAGGGGTTGGTTGATTCTTCACTAGGTTGTAAACCTATTGGGTGCAAGTGAATATTTTGAAGCAAGTATAAAGCATATGGTTCACTTGACAAACATAAGGCCCACCTTGTTGTAAAAGGTTATGCTAAAAAATAGGGCATAGATTATGATGGAACTTTTGCACCTACCACAAGATGGACTACCATTCATGCTTTGTTGGATTTTTCAGCACAAACTGGGGGGAATGTTCATCAAATTTATGTTAAAACTATATTCTTGAATGATGATCTAAAGAAAATAGTATATATGATTCAACTAGAAGGATATGTAGTCAATGGTCAAGAACATAGGGTATGCAAGCTCATAAAATCATTGTATGGTTTAAAGCAAGAACACCAATCCTGGTATGATTTAAACTCATTGAATATCTCTTGAAGTTGAATTTCAAGCACCTTGAATTTGAAGATGCAACACTCTTTGTCAAAAAAGTTGATAGCATAGTTGTATATCTAATTGTTTATGTGGATGATTTATTTCTCATTGGTAATAATGAGGATTATAATCAAACTATGAAGGACACATTGAAGCAAGGATTTGAAAGGACTGACTTGGGACATCTTCATTACTATTTGGGTGTTGAGGTGATTTGAAAACCCAAGTATATCTTCATCAATCAACAAAAATACATTGGTGAACTTCTAAGAAAATTTGGCATGTCTAAATGCAAACCACTTAGTACTCTTATGGAGCAAAATTTGAAGCTCGCATCAAATGACTCTGCAGCATTGGTTGATGCCACTCAATACAGACAACTTGTTAGAAGTTTGATTTATGCAACAACTACCCATCCATATATTTCTTTTATTGTGGGAGTTCTCTCTAGATTCATGCAACAACCTAGAGAACATCATTGGTTATCCGCCAAAAGAGTTCCTTGGTATTTGAAAGGCACTTGAAATTATGGGCTCAAATATTCCAAGGAACACATTTCTCTTTGGTTGGATATTTAGATTCTGATTATGTAGGTGACTTGGAAGATGGAAAATCTACCTCTAGTTTCCTCATGCATCTTGGGTCAGCAACCATTTCTTAGAAATATAAGAAGCAACCAGTGCTTGCTCTATCCTTTGTAGAAGCTAAATATATGGCCATTTCTGAGGCAACTAGGGAAATCTTATGGATTCACATAATTGTTGAAGATTTGTAGGAACAACAGGTTTCATCCACACCTTTCCTTGTTGACAATCAATCTACGATTGAAATGGAAAAGAATCTAGTCTTTCATGATCAAACTAAACACATCAACACCAAGTTCCATTTGATTGGACATCATGTGAAAGATGGTAGTGTACATCTCAAATATCATGCCATTGCAAATTAGCATGTCGATATTCTTACCAAAGTGCTTGGAAGACAGAAGTTTGAGAAATTCTGAAACATTTTTGGTTTAACCCCTTCAGATTAAGCGAGGATGTTAATGTGTTAATCTTTAGGTTTACACATTTTTTTAGTATTATAATTAGTTATTTAGTTTTTGTTTTTAGTTTTCTTTTCAGTTGGGGCAGTTCAACTATTTTATCTGCCTTTTATATGATGTGAACTTTCCTTTTTGTTGAATAAACATAATTTCCCATTATTCCTCTCTCCAATCCTGCCCTGACATAATCTACTGTACTGCAAGCACCAATTCAATTTTAAAGGATAAAAGAAGTATGCCATGAACTATTTTCAACCTTTTTGTGTGAAGTTTTAGTTGGAATCTGTACTAGAATTTCCTGAACATATCTCATGTGAAGAATAATTTGTTTTAAGTGGCTGTAATTTAATATCTAACCATATTCATAGCGATCAAGGTAACTATTGACCACAAACCATAAAAAATGGTAATATGGCCAGGCCATCCATAGGCTGTCAATTTTTAATGGTTTCTCAAGTAATACAATTTAATGATGTAAAACTTTACTTCACAGTGCCTATACAAATTAAATATCTAAAAATCAGAACACTTAAATAATGAAACTAACAATATAGTATCATTTAAAAAAAATACTAGATGCTAGTACTCTATCAAGTTGGTAATATTTAAAAATACCTTTATAAAGAGCAAGCTTCAAACATACAATTGAATTTCAAAATGATTTCTAGGTGATTCACGTGCATTAGGATGATTATGATTAGATGCTTTATTTGATTTCTGAATTAAATGTAGATGTAGATGATTGTTCTTTTGGTTGTGCATCTCTTTTGATAAAAGCATGATATTTCTAATGACTTAAAAATGAGTGTAATTAATGTCTTTTTATACATGTGAATATAACACCAAATTGCAAATATTATTGTAATGTTGGCATTAGAACACAAGTCTAAGATGGAGCCAATTGGCTAAATGTTTGATTTTGATTTTACATTTTAAATGATCAAGACCATGGTTGCAAAGACAACCTCGTAATCGCAAACATGACCTAGGCTAGACAACAAGGTTGGATCAGTGCTTGAGATGGATTAGATTGGATAAATATTAGATTAATGATTAGAATCAAATAGATAAGTCAATTGGATTAGGATTGCATGCACATAAGCATTGTGATAAGCAATAGGCATAGGGCTAGCTGTAAGCAAGGGTAGGTACATGGGCATAACTATGCAAAAAAATACATCATTTGTAGCTATATAAATGCATTAAGACATTGCCCCAAATTAGACATAGAAGTAAATAGAAAATGCATCGTGGATGCATTTTCACCATTATAATTTCTCCCCACTTTGAGATGCATGTGAATCTTCTATGTATGTATTATGCATCTCTAAGTATGCTCATTCCCAAACATGCATAAATTAAATGAAATAGACAAATGAACATCCAATCCATTAAAGTACACTGATTCTCCTTTTAGATATGTTCTCCATGAATTCATACAAGACAAGGATAATTTAAGTCGAGTAGCTTCTAACTCACAAGATAAATTGAATGCAAAAATGAGAACTTTGGTGTTCATGTATGCCCCACATTCAATTGATTGCCTCTATAGGCTGTAATTAATGTAAGGATGATCTATCATTGATAGGTTTAAGCATATAACAATATATTGACAATATAATACATCATGAGATAATCATAATCATGCATTGAAATAATAAATGATAAATATGTAAATACATATAATCATCAAAGTAGTAGAAGATATCAATCATAACTAAAAGACTACATCATGAGAAGCATAGAAATGGGTTGGAGATAGAATCAAAGATAAGATCATTGCCCCTAGCATGGGAAAAATAATGTTGATGCAACCCTCAATGGGAAAAAATACCCATTAAAGTATAATAAATGGCCCAATGTTGCATCCATGAGAACAAGTACACATAGGATAGGATCAAGATAATGGTGATGCAATCCTCTATGGCTAAAAATAGATGTGAAAGTACAACAAATGGACAAATATGGCATCCATATGCACAAGCAAACATAGGGTAGGATCTTGATGGCATGAAGCTTGACAATGACATGATAGCTAAGTCACAAGATCAATAGAATCAATGGCATAAAGGCCCAACAATGGGGCAAGTCCCCAAATTTAACAAATTTTAGTTTGTATGATCATAATATAAGTGATGTAGATCTAGAAAAAACAACTATGACAATAATGCTCCATATGATAAAGGGACCAAACATCATACCCTCTAATGTTGACATTTATAAAAGATGAATAATAAACTCTTTTAGTAAATATAACAATATAAGATCATGTAATTATAAGATATGGTAGTACAATATTATCAAAGGCACTTTAGATAGTATGACATGACTATAAAAGGTATGCCATAGTAAATGTAATCTTGAGACCATAGTATGGAAAAGTGATAGAAATGTAATAATTATGCTTTAACAAACCAAGTATAACCATGTCTATCATAAGAATATAATAATAATCTAAATGCATAACTATAAACAATAATGAATTAAAAATGAAAGGAAGTAAGGTATGCATAAATGCTTCCTACACTAAACTTCTAAGGAGAGTGTTGCACAAATTTCAATCTTTTACCAATTATAGAAAGTAGAAACATATAATCCTAAAATAAACAATATACCATAACATAGGTGTATGTGGGGAATATCCTTTCAGGATAAAAACTCCACACTCCAAATGAAGCCAATGAATTGTTCAATAAACAACACATGGTTACAATACAATTGCACAATAAGCCTTCAGAGGAGTATTAGCAACCAAAGGTATGGAGGAATTTTGATAGCATAACAATACCTACTAAAATTTCTACCTCCATCTCAAGTACCCAATAAATAGGAGATACATTACATGAAACCATTAAATGGTAATTATAAATTCATAAGTTGAAAACACCCAAAATAGTGTCACCCCAAATCCTTAATAAAAAATTCAACACCCAAATACCAAGATGAGTCCACATGCTAAATAACATATTCCTTCCACCTATCATAACATCATTATAATCCACTCACTAAACAAGGTGCTCCATTTTGGCTCCATTATCTCCAACCAAAGACGCCTTGTGATGTGTCATAACATGCATCATAAGTTGGTTAAAAAGTGTAACTCTCCTTTATATCTCTTTTATGTGTCCAACATCCACCTCAAAGGTTTAACTTATTAAATCATATTGAGATATATAAACATAACAACAAGGTAAAGAAAACACCCAATCCTTAGATTGTCACAAACATCTATAAGGATATGAGAATGGGGTCGAGATTTCTCCCCCTCTCTATCTCGCAAAAACACCATAAAAAGGTTAACACTTATCAAAAATCACCTGACATTAAAAAATATAAATAGTTATAATAACTTTAACTATAATCAAAAGTGCATAAGGAAAATAATGACCATTGACCTCATCTCATTGAGAATCATTTCTATCCTAACTTAGTTTTTTGACAAATCCTACGCTATTGGGTTTTGATGTCAAATTGATGATTTGTCAAGACAAAACCCAAAAGTCTGGCCATTTGGTCTGACACAACTTACCACTTACAATAAGGTTCACTTAAACACAAGACATAGATGGCAACAACTTGTTCCTTTCCTTTCGTCAATTCACTTCTCTCCAGTGATGCTCTCCCTCTCTTTCTTAGAGGGTGGAAACTTGTTTCTTGATTACAACTTACAATCACCAAAATGGGATTAGTGTATCATTAATTAATCCATATGCATCATGAATAAATAGTCATGGTAACATATAATCACATGTCTAAATTCTATGCATATAAACATAAACTAACAAAATCATTGATTTATCCTCACATTTTCAAATAACATCAAATCATTAAATCATGCAAAATTATCTACTAATTATATCCAAGTAAAATGTAAAACATAGTCAAAATTAGGGATTTAACAAAAATTAATTAAATATAGCTCAATCTTACACTCAATTAGTGAAAAATAGCTAAAATGCATCAAAACTAAAAATTGACTGCATAGGAGCGACCCCAATGATGAAAGATGATAAATGGACCCGACTAGGTGACTTACTAAAAATAGACACTCCCTCCAAGAATATTGGAGACCACACTGAAATCCAAAAATCATTCTAAAAGTGGCATATGAGTCCTCCAGACCATTTCAGCTCACTGGAAACATCAAATAACTCCTCTGATAATGCTGACGCACACCTAGAAGGTCAGTGCCAACTACAATATAAGAGAACCTGAAAATGGGCACATCACAGTGTATCTTTCCAATTTTTTTATAAATGTATCAATTGTAAAATTTCCATTATTTGAGGGCAATTCATAAGTGTCTTACATTTGGCCATTAGAGCATTTTAGATCTATGCTCAAGTGTGCATTAGTATCTTTCTGTAAATGAAGATTGTAAATAAATTATTTTGTGCAAACATTAAATGTGGATGTAAAGCTAATGGTAGAAGAGGAAAGAATGTTAGGTTGATCTTTGGTGAATTCTATAGAATATTGACATGTGTCAAATAACAATGTGTTATCTTAACCTTCTTTGTTAATAAATTCTACATGGTTTGATTAGTTGTTTTTGGGGAGTTGGGCTAGTATAGATCTATACATTTTAGTTTGGGGGAGCAAAACTTTTGTTTCTCCTTCAATGTGGATTATGCTATTGTCAATCAACTCTTCAGCTTTGTTCTTAAGATTAAAGCATTTGTTAGTAGTATGGCCATCTACTTAATGATATTCACAATAAGTTCAATGGTCAAATGAGTGACAAAGTGACGAGATTGGCCCCTAAAATATATTGCAATACGACGTGGAGGGGATCATGTAACTTTGTACAAGTTCTTTGTACTTAGGCTTGTTGGAATGGACATTGAAAATGTCATCATATTAATAAACATGATTGACTTTAGGTTTGACCTCTTTGATAGTGTCCTTAAAAACTCATCTAATTTCTTTGAGCATGTCAGAGCCATGATATTTCATCATGAGGTGTTGAAACTCATAAATTAAGAAAGATGATTTATATCATTATTGAAGGCTACAAGATCCTTCTTTAGAAGTTATGTTTGGAAAACATGTTACTCTTCTTTTGAGTTTCAACCAAATCTAAATGAGCATCATATATGAAAGTAGCTAGATTTTCAATAATGAGAACATTAGAGGAAGCCATTAGAATGGAAAAATTTAACCTAGGACTTCACTAAATCTAGGTGTAATAGAGTACTAATATGAATTGAAAATCATGAAACTTAGCAAAGAAAGTACACTATAATAGATCTAGAAATTGAAAACCAATGAAGGCTCATGCTTATACCTAGCTGGTGTAAGCAATGTTAGTAGGGCTCAATTCATGTCAAGTTGACAAACATGAGGAAATAAACACTTCCCTTTGATAATGTGATGTAGATATTATCAAATAATCAAACAATACGAATAATTTAATTAGATGTAGATACTGCAAGAGCTAAGCAACTGGGAATCTAGAGAATGATAAGAAGGCTAGTCTATTTTTAATGAGATGGTGACTTTGATTTTGTAATTAGGTAATTGAAGTTAGAAATCATAATCTTGGATTAGTGAACCATAAACTTGGGGTAGTTATGCCACAACTTAATACATCGCATATGGATTTAAAACCAAATGCTTCTCAACTATCCTTGCATGCATTTAACCACCTATAATTGTTGCCCATGAGATATGCAATAAAGGACCAAAACAAGATACATCTAAAATGTAGAAAATAAACTACTTGCATCTTGCACATAAAATGGAACACAAATATACTTTGGAGAAACCCTTAAATGAGTAGAAAATTTTAGGAAGAGGGAGTTTAGCTCCTCATGCCACCAATACATAGTCACACATGTTTACATTACCTTAGGGGATTTTGCAGAATCTTTTCATCTCATACTGAACACTGTCGCATCCTTAGACCATCTTAAACATGGTCATGAGTTGTAGCTTCTCACAATAGTGTAAAATGAAGGACTTCTACCTCCATGCATATGTTTTATGGCCCACATGCAACAATTCAAAATATGTTGTATCAAGCACAATGGCATGCAACATCTACTGAAATGAGATACTTATAGTAGCTACCCTACACTTGTACGAATGTTCTCCTCTATTTTCAACACCATCTACTTCTACCAACTATTATTAGCTCTCCAATCGAGTAGCATGACCATGGTTATCCTAGCCAACCATACATTTTCTTGGATTCAATAAAACTTTTCCAACCAACATGCTTGGCTCTAACTTACACAACTAACTAATTGAAGATTCAACACTATTAGCTTGTATGGCTTGGCTCTCACACAACCAACTTTCTCAAAACATTGCCAAGTACAAAACTCTAATCACAACCCCTATTTGTATGGATTCCAAGACCATATAATAGTCAAGTTCTTTCTTCCTTCCCCTAATCCTTATTTTTTGTCTTTTCTACTTGTCCCTTCAAATCCCTAACCATCACTACTTAGCAATGATGGATGTTGCTTTAACTATCACTACCAATGCCTAGTTGACAATGAGATAGTCATGTCCAACATAGGAAATAATGGTGCAAGCAAAGAATAACAATTACCAAAGAAGGTAAAAATACACACTTGCTAAGATAGAGATCTAACTTGTACAAGTAAGATGTAACTACCTACCAAAATAGGCATGTACATAGAATACATGTCAAATGGTCACTCAACAACGAATTTCCTATTAAGGAAAACAAACAATTGCACCACCTCATTAGAAAAAGATCATTGCCAAAGCAAATGACAACCACATACCCCAAGGTGTCATAAAGGAGAGGATCTACCACTTGTTAGAACAAATGGATGGCCACATGCCCAAAAGAAAATACTACAATTGTTAGGGATTAACTATTGCCCCACTAAGCTCCTCTTCAGCCTCTTCTTCATCACCTAAAATATCCTTCTACTGACTACACACCTGCACAAGGCACTTCATCCTCTTGTAGTTGCTAGAGAATACTAAAACTACTTGATCAAACATGCCATTCCATTTCTACCATACCTATAACACTTGCTATAAGATTCAATAAAGCCCTTGCAACACTTATAACACCTACTATAGGGTTCAATAAAGACATGGGCCATACGTATACAACATTGCTATAATAACATTATTAAGTTGGTTCATGTGTTCTTGTTGTTAGCTATAAGCCAAGACAACTTTGGAGTCAATCCTATCACTCCTCCTACTATTATAGATAACTTCTACAATGGTCTAAATGCTAGTGACATTTTCTATAGGTGAACATGCAACCCAACAAAGATTTAACAAGCTACTACAAGTGACTTATAGCCTTGCTACAAGAAACTTCCACTTTGCTATGGCTGACTTTCAACTTGTTATAGATGTCTTACAACTTTCCCTCTAATGTCCACCTAGAATTGATCCACTTATGGATCAATCAAAGATCAAAATCTTGATTAAGAGATTAAAAGGTTGTAATAGGACTTTGTGAAAATATCCACTACTTCTATAAATTCTATGATGTGTGGCCTAGTCATGGATAGGGCTACATTGTGTGATTTAGTCCACCCAATACAACCTATTCTAATGTCGATGTACCTTTATAAACTTATTGGCCTTCTATTTAACGTAAAGAAGTTTAAAAATCATTACATATATAGACCCATGTAAATCCATGTTCATAATAACTTTAGACATTAAGCATAGTTTGTTAGTTATAATAAAGAAGATTTTACAATAGTAGACAATTTCAAGACACATAATTTTAGGTATATCTGACCTGAGAGGAAAAAACATTTCTAGAAGCATTTATTATTAGATAATTATTTTTCTCTTTTTAGAAATTGATATAAAGTTTTATGTAAAATATTTTTAACATCCTTCATTACTTCTATATTATAGGTATTTGTAAATAGAAATAAACTTCACCTTACTTTAATTAGAACTATTTTATTTACTATATACATTGTTTAAAATTTTATTTTTCTATATACATTGTTTAAAATTTTATTTATGTTCTTCCATATTTTTGGTTTGGTTAATTATTTAATTATTTAAGGCATATATCTTCACTCCACTTTGTGTGCATCAAAATTTAAACTAGGCTTAAAGAAATTTATAAATGTTTGAAATTAACAAATAAAAATATTTTTATATCTTGACTATAAACTTTTGAAAAAAAATTGATGAGCCTTTAAACTTAAACTTTTTATTGATTATTACACAATGCATTTTAATTTTTTATAAGCTAAATAAGAATGAAACCAAAATTATTTCTAAAGATACCTAGAGCAATTACACATCACTTCCTTTCATTTAATATATACAAATTTCTAAAAAAAATCTTGAGCTTTATTTTTTGACTTTCTTGTTGCACTTTGAAAAGAGGAATAATGATTTATTATTAAATATTAATATTTTTACATGTAAATGACTCACAAATTTAAGGTAGAAAGTAAGAGTTTTTGTTAACACACTCACGCCATTACACTCCACCCCTTATTGTCATTGTAGAATGTCCCTTGGCATTAATTACTCTTAAGTAAATAATAATAGTCATTAAATTTTATGATTTTATTAATTGTATTTATATATTTTTAAATTTTACTAATTCTATTAGATTTATTATTTTATTAATATTAGTACAAAAAAGATTTAGAGTTATGTATGTAGTAAATCAAATAGTTTTAAATGAAATAAACTAGCATACCCATCTTTACAAAAATCTATGTAAAAGATGTCAAGAGCTATAATTCTGGATATTCTATTTTTAACTAGATCTTGATTAAAGTCGGTGTCTTTTACATAGATTTTTCTAAAGATAGGTATGCTAGTTAAATGACAGTTGAAAGAAAATGTATTCTAGAATAATAAATGTTAAATATGGAAAGTAAATGTGTATAAAATTTAGATCACTCTTAATAGATCTTTAAAAAAATCTATGTAAAAGATGCCAAGAGTTATCATTCTCCCATTTTTAATTAAAGTGGACATCTTTTACATAGAGTTTTCTAAACTTAACTAGCATATCTATCTTTACAAAAATCTATGTAAAAGTTTAAAGACCCCAAGAGTTATCATTCTTGAGAGGTGTATTTTTAACTAAATCTTGATTAAAGTCGGCATGTTTTACATAGATTTTTCTAAAGATAGGTATGCTAGTTAAATGACAGTTGTCAGAAAATATATTCTAGAATAATAAATGTTAAATATAGAAAGTAAATATGTATAAAATTTAGATCACTCTTACATAGATCTTTAGAAAAATCTATGTAAAAGATGTCAAGATTTATCATTCTCTCATTTTTAATTAAAGTGGTCATCTTTTACACATTGTTTTCTAAACTTAACTAGCATACCTATCTTTACAAAAATCTATGTAAAAGTTTGAAGACCCCAAAAGTTATCATTCTTGAAAGGTCTATTTTTAACTAAATCTTGATTAAAGTCGGCATGTTTTACATAGATTTTTTTAAAGATAGGTATGCTAGGTAAATAACATTTATAAGAAAGAAAATGTATTGCAATGTATAAAATTGAGATGACTCTTGTCACAAAGGTAAGAGAGTTCATAGAGACAAGGCAGTACCCATTCTCTCGCATTTTGTGTGTTTTTGCAGGTTTTGTTGGGGTCGTGTGCTCGCGTTATAGTGTGTGCATCCTCCTCCAGGATGGAGCGGATTATGAAAAGATCCAGGGACAAAATCACTGCAGAGGAGTTCTCCTGGGTCACCATCCTCGACATTCAGTTGGCTGATCTCAGTGCTGATATGTCCGACATGAGGACCAAGATTGAAGGTGATATCCAATATCATAATACCCAGATCCAGCGCCTCCGTAAGGAGCTCGATGATGGGGAAGCTGAGAAGAAGGCAAAATATGGTGCAGCTGGCGCCTATGCCCCTCCTAAGCCTGAGGAGGTGGCGAGGAAGGCTTGGGCGAAGTATCAGGCCGCATGTATTCTGGCGCCTGTTCGTAACACGGCCAATGTTGTCAAGGCCGTTGAGCTTTACAAGGATGAAGTTTATCAGGAATATAAAGCTGAATTCTGTCGTGATTCCCACATCAAGAAGAGCCTTGAGGATTTCCTCAGGGAGAAGATTAGGCGCCTGGAGGCGCTGAATGATTTTCGCACGGCCAAGAAGCTTAGGACTAACCTGGCTAACCTTGCAAGGGCTGCCACGTTTGTGGAAGATGATGATGTTTTCACCCGCGCCGAGGTCCTTGCCGCTGTTGAAGACAAGCAGGTTGAAGATGAAAGTGCATCAACCCACGCCAGGTTGATCCTTGCCGGTGTTGAAGAGGTCCTTGCGGCACATCGATCTGCTCCAAGGGCACACACTCGCCGAAGGAGAAGCCAGCCCACTAACTTCATATTCTCTAAAGGAGAATTCAAATCTGGAGACAACCAGGTTGAAAATAAAAGTAATTCTAAACACTAGCAGTTTATTATAGGTTGATGTTTATAAAAATGCAGATATAGATGGAACTTTTTAAGAAGTTAGTATATCCGTAGTTTATAAAAAATTCTCGAGATTTTGTTTACAGCTGCACTGTTGGAATTGATGTTAACATACTATATGTATTTTTTTTTTTATAAAAATCAATAAAATTCAGGATTTTGTTTACATTTGCAGTGGAATTGATGTTAAGATATTATATGTATTTTTTATTATAAAAAATTAATAGGGGGAGTATCCCCAAAGGATACATTTACTTATGGAGAAAAAAAATGTAATAAATAATGATACTTAGCTCTACAATAAAAGAGTGAATGATCCATGTGAAGATTCTAGAATATATGATGTCCTGGAATCAACAATGGATGATGATAATCTATAACTCACCTTAGGATCGAAATATCATGTTTGTGCTTTGGAGGGTTGAGGCCATAAATCTAGGTGAGATTCATAATAATGGAAATATCTTATGCTTGCAAAAATGACCTAATAGTTTGTATAACTTAATTTTCTATTTAACTTAATTTGCCTTTGCTTCTTATACCTTTTATATGATGAACCATTTGAAGATGGGAGTATTTAGAAATACATTGGAAAAGCTTCCATTCATTGCAAGGGGACACACTCTCTTAGGTTAGTCCATATAGCATATATATATATTCAAGTAAGATGATCGTGTAGATTGAGATATCTCCAAATATTTATGTGGAAGGCATTCCCTTTATGAGAGGGACCAACTTGGTATTGACAATCAATGGTGAACGTTACACTACAATGATGCAAGACAATAGGATTTATTATCGTCGGATCTAAAAATGTATAAAATCCAGTTGTGGTTGTTTTATTTTTCTCTTCGATGTTTTTTCATCAGTTTCATCAGTCATTATAATTTCTCTTTTCATTCATCAGTTTTCATTCAGGTACAGTCTCTGTCTTGCCATATATATATATATATATATATATATATATTCCTGTTGCATATTTATTTTCCAATACAAACTACGATAGGATACGTCACCCCACCCCATTTTGAGTAACAGTATAGATTAGAGAAGGTGGAAGGATTAAACATGCCCACCATAGTTGCCACCTGATGACACCTAGCCACCTTTAATTCACCTGTGAGCTTGCCACCTAATCCATCCTTGACACCATGATTGACGTGGATAATTGAAGATCAACAACGTGGGTTAAAATGCACTGGGCAAAGTTACAAGCTCATAACTATATCGTTTCATTATTGCCAATTATAATAGAGCATGTAGCCCGCTTTCCATTGTGACACAAGACAGTACTCACACTTCACAATCATTCACAGGCAGATCTACTCTGCTCATCAACTTCAAAAACATATAATGATTGCAACTAATAGCAAATCAAAGGACACATAATTTTATTCTTATTCGAAACATAGTTTCACATATCTGCAAACCATTATTTACAATATTGGCCTTCAATGGCCTCCTTTCGCAGGCATAGAAACATTCAGTTCATGCTCTGATGAATACTGCCACCTCTTGGCTCATTGTTCTCTCTACCATCATTCTCCTCTCCTTTCAACCTGCACTGAAAGCTCTTCCTCTGGTTCCTCTATCTATTCCTCTTTACAGAGGTCAATTCTCCCTCTAGATGCGCCCACAATTCAATAAGGATTCATAGGTTTTATTGAGCCTAAAATGAGGCATTTTACCATCTTGTTTTGCCTCCAAATGAAGCGATTCATTTCTGTGAGGCAAGCTTTAATGCTTCTTATATTTTGTCTTCACATGCCCCGAAATTATCATAATTAAACAATCATGTTATGGATAATATAAACGACGCTGTCTCAGAGAAGTTCAAGGGATCGCCACCCCTTTATCAAAATTTGACCTTCCTAGCAAGAAGATCGTATGCACAACAATTACCAGTGCAATCATTCTGTCGGATTTCACCTATGCTTACAATGCTACTCCAACATATAAAAGACTCCAAGAATAGCAGAAGGAAGACTCAGAAATGTAATCATCATTTGTATTGCTCTAATGGCCTTTGAAGCTACCTTTAGAACAACAGGGGCAATATGGTTTCAATTTACAATTACTATTATGATTGTCATGAGCACAGAAATGGCCCTTAGATGATCAAGTTACCTGGCTTTTATATAATCTACAGCATTTTGATGGAATCATGCCCACTCCAACTAGCAATGATGTATAGTGTCTATGTGAGGTTGGATTTTGTCTTCTTTGTGCAGCATTATTTTCTGAAACCTCCTCAATAGAACATCAAAGGTTGAAGTCACAAATTTTTCTATCATTGGTGAAAACGACAAAGTCTCTTCAGGCCTAAGATTCCTCTCAAATCTGTTTTCTCATGCCCGCTGTCAAGCTTCCAAACTCCTTGAATAGTAGATGCTTCAACCAAACTGAGACACAAAACCATGACAAAAAACTTAAAATTGTTTTTGGTTGAGTGGGATAGCTGGTTCGCCAGGGTGCTCCTGCATCACATTGCCTCAATATAAAAATATGCACCAATATACCTTGATGAACCAAACATTGAAATATTCAAATCTCTTTAAAACTATGAAATACTTGGAGCTAGATATCCCTATTTAATAGGAAAGAAATGATTTTAATGAAGGTTCTATACCAACGATCAAACTTCTTAATTTCTTAGTAGGGGAGAGGATATATCTATAATATAGATTTACAATGTAAAATAAATATCTATTTAATATAATATATAATAATATATATAT
Source organism: Cunninghamia lanceolata (assembly GCA_027924645.1). Taxonomy (NCBI): domain Eukaryota; kingdom Viridiplantae; phylum Streptophyta; class Pinopsida; order Cupressales; family Cupressaceae; genus Cunninghamia; species Cunninghamia lanceolata. Next base: position 9,190,557 of record BSBN01001715.1, read on the forward strand.
CTACAATGTAGATTTAAAATATATACTAAATATATAGTTACATAATAAGTATATATAAAATAGAATATACATATAATTTACATCATACCAAATATAGTATACCTAATAAATATAGTTACAATAGAGATTTTCTATATAGAATAGTTATATAATTATGTGAGGAAGAGGGAGTGGGAGATGGAGATAGACAGAGGGATGGAGAGAGAGAGAGAGAGAGAGAGAGAGAGAGAGAGAGAGAGAGAGAGAGAGAGAGAGAGAGGGGGGGGGGGGGGGGAAACCAAAGAGATAAAGCCACTACCCTCAATAAGACTCTTGTTTCACTTAGCTCCTGGTGAATGAGGCTCACCAAAAATGAAAGTGGAGGATAAATCTTAAATTTGAATTCCTTATATCTCATTGTCAAATAAATAAGCTTTACGTAGCCATAAAGTGGAAGAGAGAGAGAGAGAGAGAGAGAGAGAGAGAGAGAGAGAGAGAGAGAGAGAGAGGGTGGGATATACATATATATAGAGATCGACAGAGACAAAGAGGAGGAGAAAAAATAGAGAAAGAGGAAGAGATATATATATATATAGAGAGAGAGAGGGGGGGGAATAGTTCCATCTCCCTTGAATGAGAGCAAACCAAAAAGAGAAGTAACTAACCTGAACCCTATACCAATCTCAACACTAAAATTCTAATCCATTCTTTGCTAAGTAACACTCCCAAAAGTAACCATTCATTCATTACTCCAATCCTTACTTATAATCTCTTTCCAATCCATTTGTAGATAAGAAAATGGAATCACCAAATGGCTGGTAAAGAAAGGAACAACATCATTAATTCTGAAATTTTCATCCTTATACCTCCAAAGGTCCTCCCTTTCACTCCCAATTAACTTTATCAATCCTTGTTGAGGATCCCAAGCAGGGGTGCCCAACCAAGAATTATCTCTAGCATGAATAGAAAGGTGCACAACATAACTCCAACTACCATCCAAATCAACATGCACATCATGGAAATTTGTGACTTCTTTGATAATCCCTTGTAGCCCATCCCTAAAAGCACCAACAACTAAAATGTGAGGAGAAATTATTGTCATCAAAACCATCCCCAAAGAAAGCTAGAATAATATATAACATCACTCAATCCAAAGGATAAATTGTCAAACATGTAGATGTTATGTTTAAATCCTTCTTTCTCCAAATCTATGTAAGTAAAAATCTTTAAACCACCTTTCCTTGCAGCTACTCTAAAATTTCTAAAAAGCTCTAGAACATTGTTTAGAAACTTTTCAAATTTTGAAATGTTAAAGTCTCCATGAATCAATACATCCCATGAAAATATTGCATCTCTTAGCATCATAACATTCCCTATGCAATCTTCATTTGTCTCCTCCTTTGCAAATTTCATATCCAATGGTCTCCTAGGAGGGTAACAAATCACCTTTTAATGTGAACCTAAATCAAAACCAAGCTGAAAACCACACTCCAAATCAAGTTTTAAATCTTCTCCCAGATCCCATACCTTGCTATTTTCACCAAGTCCAATGCTACAACTAGGAGTAGTCCCATCATCCAACTCGAAGAGTGGATTATCAAATGCCAAATTAGCACTCATCTCAAAACGAGGATTACTCATCAATAGAAAATCATCATAATCCACATGCTCCACCTACACATCCTACCGATCCAAATTCTTATTTTTAGATTTTTTGGAACAATGCACAAGATCAAACTCCTCTTGAATGTAGTCAAGCTCCTCCATTACCTATTTTATCTTCATGGCCCTTTCTCTGTTCTCTCGCTCTCTAAATTGTTTGGCCTCATAGAGTTGTTCATTTTCTTCAAGAAGTGCCCCTTGGACACTTTTCAGAGCAAGCTTCATGGAATCAACCTCAATGGTGAGATCACTAACCTCTCCCCTTAACTACTTAGTCATAGACAAGGTCATCTATAAGATTGCTACCAATATCTCTATCATGCATTATGTGTAAGAAAACTAATTTTATTCCCTCCATAGTGTTTTCTATCATGTACAAATCAGCAAGGGAAACATTTTGCTCATATTGGTCTCTTGGTGTCATGAAGATGAATTTTTCAAAAAGGCTTCTAATGTCATCCAATCTAGTTAAATTGTGCACTTCATTTTTCATAGACACCAAAAAATAATTTCTCCAATCTTGTTTAGGCAAGTATAGTGAACTATTGTTATGTTGCTTACCAAAATCAAAATTTTCATACTTGTCATCAAAGTCTCCAAGGCTGTCCCAAATCACATGTTCTTCTTTCTTATCATCCTCAATAGTGAACTATGAATCCAAAACAACAAGTTTATTAGGTCTCTATTTGAGATCAACTACATGTAATGTGAATTCAGATTTGTTTTCAAGATCAGAACCAACACCGTTGATGCCACCCTCCATGCATAACTATGGAGATGAAGTTAGAACAACACTACAGTCAATAGGAAATTCGCCCCAAACAAGATCCTCATCATACTTAGGTACCAACATACCCAGATCCCAAATCCTAAAAGGTTGACTGCTCTGTTAAAAAAATGTCCTCCTCATAAATGGTTGCCTTTGTGAATAAATTACTCTCCAACTCCCTAGTACTGGCATCATCATATTCATTCCTCTCCATAGGCTTGGTTTGAAAGTTAAACCAAAAGCCATCTATGTCATCATCATTGAAATAAGATATGGAATCATCATTTTTAGCTAGCAAAAATACATTGTCATATCTGCTCTCAATATGCCCATCATCTAAAGGTATATTAATGATCCCAACATTCACATTAGGTTTACCAACTTCGTTGGATAGCTCAAAATGTTTATTCATGGTTGTTGTTATGTCATTTACATTGCACACATCCTCATCTTTAGTAGTTGTATTAGTCTCCTCAATAGCCGAGAAAGGTTTCAACTTTTCACATCGTTTGAATACATTGTTGACCAAAAATAAAGTAGCTATAGAAACATGTTGTTCTTGCCTCAAAATAGACAACAACATAGACTTTAGGGTATGGGAAAGAGTATCATATCCATCAATGATTAGGACCATAATGGTTTGCATGTAGGAAAAAATAGCTTCTCTATGATCCTTACTGATAGATGCTATGAATTTATGAAACATCTAAAAAATAAGATCATCACATTCTAAATCCAACAAAAGATAATAAGATCTAGTTCTTCTCATCACTTCTAAGATCTTAATCTTCCTACCAAAGGAAGGGCCTTTGCAATCATGTAACCCATGAAATCTCTCAACAATCAACTATAGAATCTCCTTCATTATGTCATCTTTGTAGGGAACCTTAGGAGTTGTAATCCTTGTGATCTCACTAAGACAACTGGTGACTACAAGTCACACATCTTTATCATGATGTCTCATAAGCATTAGCTTAACTAGAGAATGCACTAATGGAGTCATAGCTAGTTGTGACAATTGAGAAGGTGGATAATCAACCATGTATAAATAATTTCTACTTCCTCTTGAGTGCTAAGAAGAATCTTTTTCAACTGAGGTGTGTGTTCAATTTTCTTACCTGCATTGTAAATCTCTTCACACAAAATTTCCTCTTCATTGAGTTTGGCCATAATTTAGAATCTGATAGGCCTTTAACAAACACTACATGCAAGGGATGAAAATTTTCAATATAAGTTGAAACACCAATAGGTTGGCAAGCAAACCAACTCTGATATTGTTGTAATGTCCCACCCTATTTTTAACAACTTTTTCTCAAACACTCAGTAAGATTACTAACATCTAGTGAGCTAACATTTCATCAAATACTTTTTGTTTTAAAGTTTTGTTGTAGTTTTCAATATATTTCAATGTGTTTGTGCATGGGATCATTCAATATGCAGTTTTGTACAATATTGCTCAAGAAATGAATCAACAATCTAGTTAAATTTCATAGACAAAATAGAAAACACTTTGCATGAAATTGAAATAACAATGAAGACTCATTCTAATCTTAACTCCAACATATTGTATTGATTTTGAACAAGTTAGCTTTATTCTATACAAATTAGTCTTCAACAACAGAGTTACAAGGCAAATGATCATAACCCACAATGATATTTTATTGTCAAAACAAACATACATATTGTTTTAACTTTATCATAATGTTGTCATAAAGAGCTTGCTATTGTAGTTGAGTTTCACATGGAAAATGCTTACAAACTTGAAGGACTTCACTCTACTCAACAACCCTCACTATTGTAGCTCAATCACACATAATTAGTGAATAAGAACAACTTTGTCATCAAATAAACTCTTTTAGACTTCCATGTATCAACTGAAGGATAGTTGCATCTCCCTAAATGAAAGTATTATAAGTGCTAAGCTATTCACAAGAGGGTGGCTTCCCTTAGAAACCTCACAACTCTCTTTGTATGCTGGGTACACCATATATAGAAGCCCAAAACAACAATAATATGCACTAGAGGAGCCACGTGACTCATTAACCCAATGGCCAGGTATGAGAAGATCCCACATAGCTATAGAAGTATAAGGCACCTAGGATGGTCTCATAGAAAATATCAACAAATTCTCACAATAATAAAATATTCCAAAAGCATTAAAGATTATGACCCTCAAAACTCCAAATAAATAAACTTATCATTTATCTCAAATCTTTGATAAATTTGATCTTTACTAAACATGTCTGCACAGTGCTAAAATTTTGCAATGAAGTACAAAGCATACACTCTAAATACATTTACTAGCAATCAACCTGGGAGGTTCTTTCACAACCAGAGTTGATCATCTTGAAGAGGGTTTTCATCCTCAATAAGGTTGAGATAAACCAAGTTTGATCTCTAGAACCACAAGGGTTTTCAATCAGAGAAATAGATTAAACTCCATAATACCCAAATGAGCTTGCAATCCCCCTTTTATATGCTTTTTAGGGAACTTTTCATAAACTTTCTTTTAAAATCACTATAATTTTATTAATCCTTTTAACTCCAAAAAGTGATTTATTTTACTTTTAAAACATTTACAACACTGAAAGTCACTTTTTAGCATCTCATCATTTAAATCTTTTCATTCTCTTTCCAACAAGCTATAATATTAAGGTGCCTGCTTAAATATTTTAATTAAAATGACAACCTTAATAAAATTGTAACATGCCTTCTCATATTATTTGGATTTACACAACAATTTTTAAAGAAGTAAATGAACATGGTAAACACAATTTTTTTTTTAACATTTGTACAAATACAAGGAAATAGATACATTTCTCTTCTAAATATTTTCCACCTTGAAAATTCAATATATTCAAAGATACATCATAATAAGTAATTATTTTACATTTACAATACATTGTAGGATGTTTCAAGATTCTAAGATGGGGAGGGATCTGATGTGGTAGAAGATTTTTAGTAAGCTTCAAGAGACTATTATGAAAAGTGTGATCTTCTGAGACAATAGATCCTAGTGATCTAGCTTTTGTGTGGAACTTGAATTTGACTAGTAGTAGGTTGGGAGTTTCTGCTAGTAGAAGGTCGAGACAGGGAAAGCAGAAGGTTCATCATGAAGGGCAATGGTTCCCACCCCCTAGGGGAGTTCTAAAGGTTAACACAAATGGTTCTTCTAGGAGTAATCCTGGGCATGTGAGAATTGGTGGTATTGGTAAAGGCAGTGATGGTGGTGTTGTGTTTCTGTTCTCTAACTATAAAGGGAAATATTCTAATAACCTTATGGAGGCTCTATCTATTCTTCATGCTATTGAGAGAGGGTGCTCTCTAGGCTAGAAGAGGATCATTTTTTAATCTGATTCACAGATTGTGGTGGATATGATGAATGAATAAAGATTGGATGGAGCTAATTGGCATTTAGCATTCATGGCTAAGCAGATTCTAAATTTGTGCTCTTCATTGGAGAATATTTCTTTTTACCATATTCCTTGGGAGTGGAATAGAGTGATAGATTATCTAGCTAAATGGCCATTGGAGAATGGTGATTATTGGGATGTGGATGAGTGGGGGAGTTTGCCCCTTGAACTTTAAGAGACTTTGGATAAGTTAATTATGGAGGACAAAGCTGTGTAGTTGTTATCTTGGAGGAGTCCCCTTTGGCATTTTTTTTTCTAATTATGTTTTTTTCTTTGGTTGGGCCTTGGGCCTTTGCTTTGTACTCTTTACTGATTTCTCAATAAAATTTTTACCCCCTCTTTTTAAATTAAAAAAAAAAGTTAGGGTTAATTTTTATTTACCTTAGTTCACCATTCAAGTAGAGGAAAAAAATGAAAAGAATATAGAATAAGATAAATAAATAAATAAAATTTTCTATTACTTGCTCATATTTACCTTGATTCAACATGTAGTAGCCCATTTAGATAGACAAAAAAAACAATGAAAAAAAATATAGAATGAGGTGAAAAAAAGAAGGAAAAAGGTTTAGGGTTATCATATGTGCATTGTATATATTTGATAAAGAAGATAGTTGTAAAGTAGAAAAAACTAACATACCTATCTTTAAAAAAATCTATGTAAAAGAGGTGAGAGTTATCATTTGTGATTAAAGTAAAATAAATTAAACCAGCATGCCTATCTTTAGGAAAGTCTATGTAAAAGATGTCGAGAGTTATAAAATTTAAGGTAAAAGGTAAGATTTATTTCTATTATGGTAAGAAGCATATTCAATGGAAGTTATTTTAATTTAGAACTACTTAAGACATGCTCAACCATTTCACTCCATCCCTTGCTGAGGCAAAACAACTTAGATTAATTAAATGACAGCGGTAAGAAAATGTATACTAAAATAATAAATGTTAAATATGGAAAGTAAATGTATTGCAATGAATCTATAAAATTTAGATCTCTCTTACTTGTGACAAAGGTAAGAGAGTTCATACAAGGTAAGAAAGAGAGTTCATACATATAAGGTAGCACTCTACTTAAATATTTTCCATTTCAATGGTCAAAGTGTCATTAACAATTTTACACCTCATCCACAACAAAAAGTGGTAAATATTTGTCCTATGTTTATTAGCCAAAATTAATCTTTGACTGTTGAAGTTGACTATTGAAGTGGATGATGTTTAAGAATAGCCAACAAGGTAGTACACATTCTCTAGCATTGTATGTGTTTTTGCTACAGGTTTTGTTGGGGTTGTGTGTTGGTGTTATAGTGTGTGCTCCTCCTGTTCATCTGGTTTCGCTAATCCCCCTCTAGGATGGAGCGGATTAAGAAAAGAGACAGTGACAAAATCACTATAGAGGAGTTATCCTAGGTCACCATCCTCAACATTCAGTTGGATGACCTCAGTGCTGATATGTCTGACATCAGCACCAAGATTGAAGCTGATATCCAATATCATAATACCCAAATCCAGTGCCTCCATAAGGAACTTGATGATGCTGAAGATAAGAAGAAGGCAACATATGGTGCAGTTGGTGCCTATGCCCCTCAGAAGACTCAGGAGGTGGCAAGGAAGGCTTGGGCAAAGTATCAGGCTGCATGTTTTATGGCACTTGTTCGAAACACGACCAATGTTGTTAAGGCCATTGAGTGTTACAAGGATGAAATTTATGAGGAATACAAAGTTGAATTCTACTGTGATCCCCACATCAAGAGGAGACTTGAGGATTAATATCTTGAATGTTCACTCTTAGTCAAATTTATTAATATCTAGTATTATGTTGTTGGTTGTTGTATATTTAGGATGAATGTTTCGTTATCTAGTAAAATTTCAATTATAGATAGAAATATTCAAGTCTAACAAGATGTGATTCCTAGAGCGGATACAACTTTTATAAATACATTATAGTTACTCATTTAGTATGAAATTTGGTTAGCCATGGATTGATATTTTATTCTTATAATTCTAATTGAACCACATGGATATATTGCATTAATGACATGGAATAAAATATCTCACATGAACATTATATATAAATTTCTAGGTTAATTTAATCCACGTAATCCATATGAGGAGGATAACCTCAATGAACAATCATTTTTTTAGGAGGGAGTATTAGATGCTCCATTATCAAGAGGATCATGCTAACATATTCCAAGATCATGGTTTCTATCAATTTTATTCTTCTATCTTGGATCTAATGTGTGATCCTAATGATATGGACTAGGTATATGTCGGGAACGATAAGATTATGGCAATGTGTGATTCTAATTTATATTTTAGTGTAAAATTAAGTAATTAGTCTATAGGTTTGACTAATTTCTATCTTATTCGTAATTCAACATATCTAGAAACCTCATAGGGATTACAATTTGAAAAAAAACTACATAGAAGGACTTGCACCTAAAGGAGGTTCAAGGATTATGCTGACCAAAAACTATATGTATGTTAATATGTTACAAAGTAGATGTTTGTGCATGGGTACATATGGATGCCATGTGTTGTAAATTCTAGTTGTATGTGGCTAGATTAAAGAATTAATAATAAGTGTTAAATAATGGAATGAAATAAACTTAGACAAATCTAGATTTTTTTCTCAAAGAAATTAAGTATTTGCATACAGATTTAAAACATAAAGCAATGAATAAAAAAAAACATAAAGCAATGCAAATGAAAAAGAAAAGTTGCCATCAAATTGACAAAAAATATTGTAAATGGAAATAGTTCTATGTTCCCATCTAGTTGGAAAATGAATATTTATCTAGATTTTACATGATAAATGAGATTTTGGAGGCTTTTACTATTAAATGGCAGTCAGTTTAACATTAAACGATAAATAAAACTTGTTTTCTGATGACTCAATAGTGGTTTGCAAGCATGATTGAATCTCAGTTTAGGGTTCATATTTTTGTTTGATGGGTAAATATTTTTTATTTCATTTCAATTTAGGGTATTTTTGTGTGTAGGGTAAATTTTTTAGTTTCAATTGAATGTAGGGTTTATATGTTTTGCAGGAAGATTCAAACCAAATATAAAAACATAATTTACAAAACACACAAAATAAACCTAATACAAACAACAAAATACCAAAAAATAAAAAAATGGAAAAAATAACTCACCCAGACTATTTGATGGCCGAAAAATGCTCTCTTAGACTTGGGATCTTGTTTTCTCTACTGTGGCTGCTAGTGAAAATGAGCTCGCAGGACATTTTTAAAAATTAAATACCTTTCTGAAACAGGATCCTATTTCATAGTATGCAAGATTTCATTTTGTGGTAAATGGGATCTTGTTTTGTTGTAAATGGGATCTCATTTTGTGATCCTTGGCTTAGGATCCAACCATAAAATGGGATTCAATTTCAAATTAGGCTCAAGATCCTGATGCATAACAGGATCCTATTTTGATTTGCCCAATATCAGGTTTTTGGCTAAGTCAAAAACCTCCACAAGAAGTGGACTCATCTTCTTACTTTCACCCAACTAACAATAGACTTCAAGGAAAAATAGGAAATGTCCCAAACCACAAGAAAAAGTGCGACTACCAATGAATTAACTAGGATTTGTGATACACTAAAAAGCAACAAATGGGATCATAGGGGAAAAAAACAACACCACTTATGTCAACGTACCTAGAAGAATTATAGGAGTATAATATTATTATTGTATAGGATGATTGGATGAAATTTTTCTTTATTATGTGTTGGCATTTGTTATTATTTATATAAATTATTAATAGAATTATATAATAATGGTTTCATTTACTTGCTTGTGTTTGAAAATAATATTTTGATTTGGCTACAAGTGATGAAAGAAAATACAAACACCATAACTCCATGCAAGAGTATTGACTTATTCTTTGGGAATCTCCTTGATGCACCAATAGTATTTTTAGAGTGCCATTTTGAAAACATAGGAAGAGAGAAACTTTAGAAAAACATAGGAAAGGAGAGATCTCATATAGAGGAAGTGTGTGAGAGAGAAGGGGGGAGGGAGACGAAGATCGAGATAGAGAGATAAAGAGAAATAGAAAGGAGAGAGGTAGACACAGAGAGAAAGAGAGAAGAGAGAAACATATGTAGAGAGATACTATTGGTTCCTATTAAATTATTATAGAGGCTTTCACCTATTATCAGATCAAAACCTCCAATTGAATTAATCATTTCATCAAGTCTTTCTTTTGCCAATTTCTACACATCTTTCACGTTAATCAATTTACCCTTAAGATGTTATGTGGAGAGAGAGAGAAACAAAGAAGGGGAGAGAGATATAGATATAGAAATAGAGAGAGCAAGGGAGGGAGGAGAGAGAGATGTAGATATAGAGATAAATATAGAGGTAAACAGATAAAGAGGGAGAGAGATAGAGAGAGTGAAAATAGAGAAATACATTTTATATGAAAAAATATGAAGAAACATGAAAGATTCACAAAATGAAATAAACGGTGGTTGATTGTGAAAATGAAATCCACTAATACTCTTTCAATTTGGATGTACCCATTACACACTAATTGAATGTCTTTAAATACAATCACGTGCATGCATATTAGGGTATTCTAATAACTAAAATGTAACCCAATATATTTCTTTTATATTAGGGGTAAGAGGATCATTAATTAATGCTCAATATGAATAGGTATTGGGGATTGAGAAGCGTGCACAAAAGGAGAGGTGTTTATAAGTGGCATTCTAGATCCTCCACATCTATTGGGGATGCATGGCTTGTATGAGGTGTGTATTATTATATTATATAAATGTTGTACCTCCCTTCTAGGTCAATTATATCTTATGTTATAAGGTGGATATATATCTTACGAGCCATGGAAAATATTAGGCTCTAAGGCTCAGGTGGATATGTTGAATATTTTATTGGCCCAACTATAGTATACTTTGAAAGTGTTGAAGTAAAGGCTTAGGTGGATATGTTGAGCATTATAATTGTAGGAAGTATCTTTTCCCATCTAGAAAATTACTTGACATACCTACCAAAAGTCACACCACTTACATCCAACTCTGTTTTGAATCATGTGCCCACACATATTTTGAAAAAAATAACTCAAAGTCATCAAAGGCATAACAACGGTGGAAACAAGGAGGGGATGACTGTGATGTGTACATAAAAACAAAATAGAGTCGGAATAGTTTTTTTAAATAACTAGACATATTTTTTAAAAATAATTATAAATATATAGCCCACATAGTTTTATTTGTACGAGTTCACACTTATCTAGTTATTAATCTATTGATTGTAAGCCAATCAAAATATAGGATTATTTTCTTGTCGGGCAAATTTGATTTAAATGTGCACTTTTCCTATGTCAACATGATAATTTTTTAACAAAAAATTATTGAAAATGATTTATCTGTATTGTTATTCGCTGAAAAAAATGACCTCTTATTTGGGGATTGTCAGAGAGTGCAACAAAAAGCTATAAATACAGAGAGAATTTTGCTTTGAGGGGATGATGTGGCAAGTAAACAAATTATGAACACAAATTTTGCCTCGCACTAGTTAAAGTCATGCCTAAATCAATGGCCATAATTATGAAAGGGAAGAATCATCAGTTTTTATGAATTTAATTTCTCACTTCATTAGCTAAACATAAAAATTACTTTTTCTCAAAGGGACAAAGTTATAATATTAATAATACTATTAAAAATATAGGGTTCTACACATTTTATTTTATGAAATTAGATTATTTTTGGGATTTCAATTTTATTTACTCAAAAGTTAAAAATCTAGTATTTCAATTTTATTTACTAAAATGTTGAAAAATATATAGTATCATGAACAATATTTCACCATGTTATTACATTTTTTATTTTATTCTTCAAAGATACAAAATTTTAATGCATTTAAAATTATCATAGTATTAATATTATTACATTTTAATATATTAAGTAGACATTTCAAATCTCTATACACTCAACTAGGGCTAGGGCTCTCCACATAATACAAATATGTAGGCTTTGTAAAGTTTAGTTTTATAGTTAAGGAAATATTTGTGTTATTTAATAGGCTTTGTAAAGTTTAGTTTATAGCTAAGTAAATATTTTAGTGCTATTAAATTATTTTTGAGATTTCAATTTTATTTACCCAAGACATTTCAAAACTAGTTCATATAAAATTTTCCTTATAAATTTAGTTGAGTTATGATATTAGATAAATTAAAATAATTAAAATCATGTTCTCTAAAAGTACTTACTATTATTACTTAAGCAAAAAAATTAAGTGACTAAGATAAAATACTACAGTGATCTAAATATGAATATGCTATTGTTATTATATTGTGTAATTATTCTTCAAACTTACAATATTTTAATGCATTTGAAATTGTAATAGTATTCAATATTATTACATTTATTATATTGTGTAATTATTCTTCAAACTTACAATATTTTAATGCATTTGAAATTGTAATAGTATTCAATAATATTACATTTTAATATCTTAGGCAGACATTTCAAATCTCTCCACACCCAACTAGGGTTAGGGTTCTACACATTTTATTTTATGAAATTAGATTATTTTTGGGATTTCAATTTTATTTACTCAAGAGTTAAAAATCTAGGATTTCAATTTTATTTAGTCAAAAGTTAAAAATATAGGGTTCTACACATTTTATTTTATGAAATTAGATTATTTTTGGGATTTCAATTTTATTTACTCAAGAGTTAAAAATCTAGTATTTCAATTTTATTTACTAAAATGTTAAAAAATATACAGTATCATGAATAATATTTCACCATGTTATTACATTTTTTATTTTATTCTTCAAAATTACAATATTTTAATGCATTTTATATTATAAAAGTATTAGTATTATTTTTTTTTATGGGTAAGAGGCCGTAGCCAGTAATTTATTTTATTAGTAAAAATTTTCAGAAGTGGAAAGAATAGAGTAAAGAAAACCTCCGATCTTGCCCGGGACTTGTGAAGTCCAGTACCTAATTTAGTTTACAAACCCTATTTCCAACATGGAGGATAGTGTCATATGAGGATGAATCCTCATTTACAAAATTAAAGATTTACAATTGTAGTCCCTACTCTTATCATGAGCCATTCTTCTATTTTATTGCTTACTATTCCCTCATTTGATCCTTTGTCCCAAGGGCCACCTTTTGCAAATTACATCTTTAGTATTACAATATGTTGCACCTTTCCCATTATAGTTTTTTGGGGGAGATACATTATACAATTTAGCATTGATAACCAGGGGGCATCCTTTCATTTTATATCACACGGTCACCTGTTAATGGGAGTATGCTTTTCCCTTCCTGCTATTTTCATTGCTCGTACAGACTCCTAAAAAACACAATGACACCTTTCCCAAACTGCCTTTCTTGTTAGCCATATAAAAATAGAAAGTTATCATTTTCCTACAACAAACTTGTTAGAGCTCTGTTTAGATCATACCTATGAGAATTAAATCAAAATTGAGAATAATTGCAATTTCTCATGTCATTTCATTAGGAAAATGGTGTCAACATATCTCTCAAGATTAGCATCAAAGCCAAAAAATAAAAGGATGAAATTATATGTATATATCCTCTCCTTTTTTTTTAATTATATATAAATATATAAATACATGTGTATGTGTGTGTGTGTGAATATGAGTAAATAATCAAGATTTTCCTTTAAAAGTGTGCCTCTCTATGAGAAAGTATCTACTGGTTTTGTTAGATTACAAAGGCACATTTCTTCTTAAACTAAGCCATAGATAAGAACCATTTCTTGACATATCAGAACAATTATGAGTGGTAATGAACTGAAATAGAAGGAAGATAAGCCATAGAGGTACCAAAGTCCCATTATTACAATATTACAACAAGAGTTTTAAGTGCTTTGTCAGCTCGTACCCTGATCTCACTTCGAGGTCGTACATGTAAACCTTTAATATCTATTATTTTATTAGACTCCTTTCTAAAAAAGATCTTCTCCTTGCCCGAATGATCATAATATCATTAATATACATTGAAGGATAGATAATCATAGCGACATCCCCAACTACTAAGTAATTCTTGCATGATGTGGCTGCTATGATGGAGCACGGGGTTATCCCATTTCCTTTTAAAAGACAGGTTAAGTCAATGCTTAGAGGAGGAGCCCCGTACTAAATTTGAGTGTAAAAATGCATATGAAAGCTAGAATATGAGATAAAGTGTATATATATATATATATATATATATATATATATATATATATATATATATATATATATATATATATATATATATATATATATATATTAAAAAATAAGAATATATAGGTGGCACGTTTGGGGCATGCTGGAAGAGGTGGAAATCAAGCACAAGAAAACATGATTAGAAAACAACATTCAATAGGAGGCTATTAGCTGGTAAAGGAAAATCTAGAAAGTTCCAAGTTCTTTTAAAGGAGAATAAATCAATCATTTTCATCTCCCAACATTTCCAATGCTAGTTAGATTCATAGTTATCTTTTCATCAAAAGCCATTAGTTGCGGGGGAATGGAGACCCCAGTGAGATTGGTCAGCTCTAAATGCCAGATGGCTTTTCTTGGTCCTATGACCTTGCTTCATCTTTAGTAGATGCTTTGTCGTTCAGATGAACTTATGGTTGGATCCATCAGGATGATTGTTGGGAGGAAATTCATGGAGGAGGCTGAGAGGTATCAAGTTGACACAAATGTCACCTCTAGAGTGTTAGCAATATTATTTGAATTGGAAGTTGACAAGGTGTAGATAAAGCAAATTATGAGGGATCTCTTTTATCCTAATCATTTGGGGGATTTGGGGATAACCCTGGAAGCAACGAGTGTGGGCATTGGAATGGCAAGGCTAAGGAATATGGCTGCTCTAAATGATTCGGATGTGATTGTGAAGCTCTACCTATTCATATTAGACCTCAAAGGGCCATACCTGATGATGGCCAAATAAATGGCAGAGGTTGCAGGGAATTTCATCAAAAGAGTCCTTGGGTTGGTTGTAGAAGAAGGGTTTGATTGGGTGGCAAGTTTTAACCTCCAGCTGCTTGAGTATGACAGGGAGTAATTCTATGAAAAGCTTGTTTTTTGTTATATAGTATAAAATTATCATATTGTAAGCTTATTGGAAGCCTCATAATCACTTCATTTTGAATATAGAAGCCTAAAAAAGAAGTCGAAGAAGCAGACCCTGCATGGTCAAGAAAATATAAGTTGTATAGATGTATTAGGATTAGACACTGCAAGGTCTCAAATAGTTCTATCTTAGAAGTCGTAGAAGTCAAGCTATAGATAGCCATTTTTGAAGAACATGCTCTAACAAACTCTTTTTTGAATATAAATATGAGCAAGTTATTATGATTCAAAATATAAGAGTCTGTGAAAATAATTATGTGAATATGTAGAAATATGAGTTTGTATATGATTATATATATATAAGTATACATATGAATAAGAGTTAATAATTTTTAATATAGGGAAATACACACACACACACACACATATAAGAAGGAAAGAATAATAGAACAAAAGAACAAATATATATGATGGGACATAAAGTTAGATTAGGATGAATCAAGCCTGTGTGTGGAAAGTCTAGATAGGCCTGATGTGTTCCCCTTTATCTGGGAGAAAATGAAAGAGAAGCTTCCTCTAGGTCACAAGTTTTTAAGGCTACCATGCTTAACTAAGAGCTGCATCTAATGGTTAGGCATGTACCATCAGTACCTTTGTTAGCAAGGTAATCATCTTTACCATTACCCTCTCTAAAAATATGATTAAATGTACATTTTCTAAAAGAAGCAGTGATGTCAAGGGCGGTGGAGAGGAGGGAGTTGAGTCTCCAGTTAGGCATGCTACCCTTTCTTAGGGCATTAATAATAATTGCAGAATCACCTTCCACTTCTAATTTTTCAATTTTCAAACTTCTGCACATTCTCAATCCTTCAATCAGAGCAGTTAATTCTACTATGTTATTGGTTACATTGCCTAGGGGTTTGGTGATAGTTGCAATTTCCTTCATTTCCCAGTCATGAATTACATAGCCTAAACCTACGACTCCTGTGTTACCTCTGGAGGCCCCATCAAAATTTAGCTTGAACCATCCTTTTTTAGGGGGTTACCATTTACATTCTTGTCTTTTATTGGTGGTGTTGTGGTTACCTGGTCCCACAAAGGAGGGAAATTTTAATCCTACCCATCTACCATGCATCTTTTCATCCCAGTATAACATTATGGTTTCTTTCCTAGGCTTATTAAGAACCCTGTTGTTGACAATTTCTATAATAATAGCTTCAATCTTAATAATGAGTTGTTCATAAGTCATTTTCCTATTTTTGAAAACTCTTCTATTTCTTTCTTTCCATAGCTCCCATATCATGATAGAGGGGGTTATTGTCCATAACATATGATAAATGCTTTGTCTATGAATGTCTAGCCAGCATTGAAATAGGTTTAGTGTGTTATTAGGAAGGGCTATTACCCAGCCCAGTTTACTACATAACCAGTTCCAGCAATTGAAAGAGAATTGACAATTGAGTAGAATATGGTCTATTGTTTCCTACTCCTTTTCGCATAGGGGGCACCTGCTAGGTCCCTCATATCCCATCTTAGTAAACCTATTTGCCATTAGTATTTTCTTCTATAAGGCTACCCATGAGAACATTCCAGCTTTTGGAAGACAGTTCTTATCCCAACATAGTCTAAGTGGTATTACCCTTTTTGGTCTGAGCTTTTGTTTGATTAAAATATTATACCTATCTTTTGTATTGTAGTCTCCTAATTTGGCACAGTCCCATACCAATCTATCAGTATCTTTTTTGAAGGACACACTCCTTTTGTTGAGGATATTGAATAATTTCTTTTTTTCATTATCTGGGATGTTCAATTTTTCAAGTGATTTCCATTTCCATCCAAGATTTACATCATTGTTGGTGAATTCAATGTAATCTTTTACATATTTCCCTCATTGGGATTCCAAGATTCTTTTTGCATTCTCCAAGTTGTCAAGGCTACTTATCATCTCATATCCCCCCAGGAGTCATCCCAGAACAGTGCTTGATTACCATCACCTAGACTCCAGGTCAATTTATCCATGATGAGCTTTCTACAGTCCAACATAAAATTCCAAAGTTGGGAACCTTTAGGGGGTTGGCCATCCTAAAAAGGGAAGCAAACTCCTTGCCTCTTAGATACTTGTTTCTGAGGATTTTTACCCATTTCAAATTTTGCTATTTATACATTTTCCATATTAGTTTAGCTCCTAATGCTTTACTTTGTTCCTTGATGTTTTTCAGACCCAAGCCACCTTCCTCTTTAGATTTGTATATTTTATCCCAAGCTACTAGTGTCATTCTTTTCTTATCTTTCATTCCTTGCCAAAGGAATGTTCTAAGAGTTTTGTTAATTTCTTCACATTTTTCTACTAGTAGATTCGTGCAAGATAGTTGATATATTGGTATAGCTGAGAGAACAAATTTTAACATTGTGACTTTTCCAGCTAAAGATAACCATTTGCCTTTCCAAGTCTCAGCTTTTGTCCTGATCTTAGAAGTAATATGATGCCAAAGATCTTTTATCTTATTGCTTTTATCTAATGGTAGGCCTAAATATTTGCATGGCATTTCCCCTCTTTTGAAGGTCCTAATTCTGCATATTTCTCTTTCTGTATCGGGGTCTGTGTTGAAGAAGAAAATTTCTAATTTATCAACATTGACCTCTTGGCCTAAGGCCTTGGTGTAGGAGTTAAGGATCTCTTTGAGAGCCTAGCCTTCTTTGATACTACCCTTACCATAGAGCATGGTGTCATCCACAACCTATTGGTGGGTTGTGGGGTCTAGACCAAAAGTAATTTTGATTCCTTGGATTTTACCCTCTTCCCTATATTTGGTAATCGTCCTTACTAATGCTTCTTCCATTATAATAAAGAGGAAAGGAGAAATAGCGTCTCCTTGTCTCAGTCCTCTTGACATACTAAAAAAACCTTCTGGGGTCCCATTGATTAAGACAGAGATCTTGGGACTAGATATACATTCATAAATGAGATTTATCCATTGCTTCATAAATCCAAAAGCCTCCATGGCTTTACAAGGAACCGCCAATCAACCTTGTCATAAGCTTTACTAATATCTAGTTTCATCAACATGCTAGGATTTTTATTGTGGTGAATGGAGTGGATGGCTTCTTGGGCTATAATTACTCCATTGTATATAGATCTTCCCAGAACAAACCTAGTTTGTTCATCACCAATTATGTCTGGTAATACTTTCTGAATTGTATTAGCTATGGTCTTGGTAAGTATTTTATATATAGTGTTACATAGAGGGATGGGCCGCAAGTCCCCAAAACTCTCTAGCTTCTCCTTTTTTGGGATAAGTGTGAGGAATGTATTATTTACTTCTTTTAGGAGGTTGCTAGAATTTCTCACCCCTTCTAGTGCTTCTACAACTTCATCCCCAATGAAATGCCAACATTTCTAAAAAAAGAAGGCCGAGAAGCCATCTGGACCTGGGGCTTTATCTGGCTGCATTTGAGAAACCACCAGTTCAATCTTAGTTTTGGAAAATTTTGCATTGAGGGCTTTATTGTGATCCTCTATTATGATGCTTGCAATGTTTTGCAGTATGGCTTGTTGATGGATCCTATTGGACCCTTCCCAATTGTTAAGAATGTTTACGAAATACCAAACTATTTCAAATGCAATTTGTTGTGGCTCTTCAATCCAAACATTATTATCACCCTTAATTTTAGTAATTCTATTCACATTCCTACTGACTTTAGTGTTGTTGTGAAAAAACTTTGTGTTCTTATCTCTAGCTTCAAGCCAGGTCTCCTTAGACTTTTGATGCCAAAAGATTTCTTCTTTTGATAGTATATCTTCATATTCAGATTTCAATTGTTTTTCTCTTAAATATGAATTTTTATCCATGCCATTTGCAATAACATTTCTGTTAAGGTTTCCAAGTTCTTCTTCTAATTTGACTTTAATCTCAAAGATGCTACCAAAGTTGTTCTTATTCCAATTTGAGAAGTTTACTTTTAATAGTTTTCATTTTGGGGATTAAACAAAAAAGTTTGGAACTAGATCCCTTAGTTTCCTTCCACCATTTCTCAATTAAAACTAAAAGGTTATTGTCTTTAAACCACATTTGCTAAAATTTAAAGGGGCAGCATTTGGGTTAGTAGTCTTCTGAGATACACAGCTAGACAGGATAATGGTCAGAGCCAGAGTATGGTAAGATCTCTGCCGTAAGATTATAAGGGAGTTGAGCCCAATTGCCTCTGAATAAAAATCTGTCAAGTTTTTCTACAATGTTGCTAAAGACCATTTTTCTATTGTTCCATGTAAATCCCTCCTGTGCAATCTTAAATTCTATTAGATTATTTTTATGAACCCATTCCTTAAAGTCATATGCTGTTGTGGATAACCTTGTTGAACCTCCCCACTTTTCTTTAGGGTCTAGGATGGCATTGAATCTCCACCCAAAATGCAGATTTGATCTTGTAAAGTTTCCATAAATTGTTCTATCTCTTTCCAAACTGATCTCTTGTCCTAGCTCTAGGTAGGTCCATATATGTTAAAAAGTATGAAGTGAAGATTTCTTCTAATGCGTTTGACATAACCACTCATCCAATTCTTTTTACTACCTATTACTGAAAATGAAACAGCCTTGGGGTCCAATATTACCCCTAGGCCTCCAGAAGCTACTTCAGCTGGAACTCCAACTAGCTCCTAAATGCCTAATTTCTTTTTTAGAGTATCAGCCTCTTCTCTATTGATTTTAGTTTCTTGGATCATTAATATATCAGGTTTGATATTGGTCATACAACATTTTAAAATCTACTATTTGTTAGGGGCAATGAGTTCCCTAACATTCCAAGTGTTGATTCTCATGGCACCGAGGGAGGCACTTCCCCTTCCCAGCATTAAACATTGTAGTGATCTTAGTTTGATCTATTGCCTCACCATCTTCCTTTCTCAGGGTAAGTGCAAGAAGATGGGGGGCCAAAAAGTGGCCAAATTAATTTAAAAAAAAAATTAGGTCAAAATGCAAGCGTGTTATAACGAGAGCACATTATAACACGCTCGCATTATTCTTTTCTTTGCATTTTTCCTTTTCTACAAAAGTTTGTGTTGTTTTTCATGTTTTAAATAACACGAGCACGTTATGTTCAACTTAAACTTTTTTATGTTTAAGGCTATTAATCATGTATGTATGTGTGCCTATATGTATGTATGATGTATGTATGCCTATATGTATGTATGTATCTATGTATGCCTATATGTATGTATGTATAGTGTCAAGGGTAGAGGAGGGTAGAGATGGGAGTGAGCTAGATAGGGGAGGAGAGGGGTGGATAAGGATTGAGTGACTAAGGTTTAAGGTTAAGGGTTGAGCATTTAGGGATAGGATTTAGAGTTTAGGGATAAAAGATTAGAGTTTAGGACCTTGAGGGATTAGGGTTTAGGGTTGAGGCTTTAGGGATTAGGGTTTAGGGTTAAGGGTCGAGGGATTAGGGTTAAGGTAGAGATTTGAGGGTAGAGGGATTAGGGATAGGGTTTAGGGTTGAAAGTTTAGGGTTGAGGGATTAGGGTTTAAGGTATAGTTTAGTAGTTCTTATGGATAGAGCCAATAAATAATGGGAGATTATTTGCCTATTTCATAACAATATACCTCCCCCTTAAACCCTAAACCCTAATCCCTCAACCCTCAACCCTAATCCATCATCCCTCAACTCTAATCCCTCATCCCTAAACCCTAAATGATATCCCTATTCCTAAACCCTCAACAGACTCGATACTATACCTTAAACCCTAATCCCTTATCCCTAAACCCTCCAACCCTATCCCTAATCCTTACACCCTCCACACTCTACTTGAACCCTAATCCCTTGAATGTCAACCCTATCCCTAAACCCTTGACCCTCGAACCTCAACCCTCAACCGTCGACATCAAACCCTAATCCCTCAACCCTTAACTCTGATCCCTCAACTCTCAACCCTAAGCCTAAACCCTAAACACTAAACCCTCAACCCTCAACGTCAAATCCTAATCCCTCAACCCTTCACTCTAATCCCTCAACCCTAAACCCTATCCCTAAACCCTCAACAATATACCTTAAACCCTAATCCCTCAACCCTAACCCTAAACCTTGTCCCTAAACCCTAATCCCTCAACCCTCAACCCTAATCTGTCATCCGTCATCCCTCAACTCTAATCCCTCATCCCTAAACCCTAAACGCTATCCCTATTCCTAGACCCTCAACAGTCTCGATACTATACCTTAAACCCTAATCCCTCTACCCTTAACACTCTTATTTAACCCTAATCCCTTGACCATTAACCCTATCCCTCAACCTCAACCCTCAACCCTCAACCCTCAACTCTCAACATTAAACCCTAATTCATCAACCCTAAACCCTAATCCCTCAAACCTAAACCCTATCCCTAAACCATCAACCCTCAACACTATACCTTAAACCCTAATCCCTATCCCTCAACCCTTAACCCTTAAAACTTAAACCCTATCCCTACACCCTCAACACTTGACACTATATATCTTAAGCCTTAAACCCTCATCCCTAAAGCCTCAACCCTTAATCCTTAAACCTTCAACCCTAAACCCTATCCCTAATCCCTCTACCCTCAACACTCTAACCCTAACCTTGACATTAAATGCTAATCTGTCAACCCTAAACCCTAACCCTAAACCCTCAACCCTCAACACTATACCTTAAACCCTAATCCCTCAACCCTCAACCCTAAACCTTATCCCTAAACCCTAATCCCTCAACCCTCAACCCTAATCCATCATCCCTCAACTCTAATCCCTCATCCCTAAACCCTCAACAGACTCGATACTATACCTTAAACCCTAATCCCTTATCCCTAAAGACTCCAACCCTATCCCTAATCCTTACACCCTCAACACTCTACTTTAACCCTAATCCCTTGAACCTCAACCCTATCCCTAAACCCTTAACTCTGATCCCTCAACTCTCAATCCTAACCCTAAACCCTCAACCCTCAACATCAAATCCTAATCCCTCAACCCTTCAGTCTAATCCCTCAACCCTAAACCCTATCCCTAAACCCTCAACACTATACCTTAAACCCTAATCCCTCAACCCGAACCCTAAACCTTGTCCCTAAACCCTAATCCCTCAACCCTCAACCCTAATCCATCATCTGTCATCCCTCAACTCTAATCCCTCATCCCTAAACCCTAAACGCTATCCCTATTCCTAGACCCTCAACAGGCTCAATACTATACCTTAAACCTTAATCCCTCTACCCTCGACACTCTTATTTAACCCTAATCCCTTGACCATTAACCCTATCCTCAACCTCAACTCTCAACCGTCAACCCTCAACCCTCAACTCTAAACATTAAACCCTAATTCATCAACCGTAAACCCTAATCCCTCAAACCTAAACCCTATCCCTAAACCATCAACCCTCAACACTATACCTTAAACCCTAATCCCTATCCCTTAACCCTTCAAACTTAAACCCTATCCCTATACCCTCAACACTTGACACTATATCTTAAGCCTTAAACCCTCATCCCTAAAGCCTCAACCCTAAATTCTTAAACCTTCAACCCTAAACCCTATCCCTAATCCCTCTACCCTCAACACTCTAACCCTAACCTTGACATTAAACACTAATCCTTCAACCCTAAACCCTAATCTGTCAACCCTAAACCATCAACCCTCAACACTATACCTTAAACCCTAATCCACCAACCCTAAAACCTAATCCATTAACCCTCAACCCTAAACACTATTAATAAACCCTCAACCCTTGACACTATACCTTAAACCCTAATCCCTCAACCCTCAACCCTAATACCTCAACCCTCAACCCTAATCCCTCATCCCTAAACCCTAACTCTATCCCTATTCCTAAACCCTCAATCCTCGACACTATACCTTAAACCCTAATCCCTTATCCATAAACCCTAAACACTATCCCTCAACCCTTAACCCTTAAAAATTAAACCCTAAAACCTATCCATAAACCCTTGACACTCAACACTATATTTTAAACCCCAATCCCTTAACCCTTAGCCGTAAAGCCTCAACCCTCAATTGTTAAACCTTCAACCCTAAACCCTATCCCTAATCCCTCTACCCTCAACACTCTACTTTAACCCTAATCCCTTGACCATCAACCCTATCCCTAAACCCTCAACCCTCAACCCTCAACTCTCAACATTAAACCCTAATCTGTCAACCCTAAACCCTAATCCGTCAACCCTAAACCCTAATCCCTCAACCCTAAACCCTATCCCTAAACCATCAGCCCTCAACACTATACCTTAAACCATAATCCCTCAACCCTAAACCCTAATCCCTCAACCCTAAACCCTCAACACTATACCTTAAACCCTAATCCCTCAACCCTAACCCCAAACCTTGTCCCTAAACCCTAATCCCTCAACCCTCATCCCTCAACTCTAATCCCTCATCCCTAAACCCTAAATGCTATCCCTATTCCTAGACCCTCAATAGGCTCGATACTATACCTTAAAACCCTAATCCCTCTTCCCTCGACACTCTTATTTAACCCTAATCCCTTGACCATTAACCCTATCCCTCAACCTCAACCCTCAACCATCAACCCTCAACCCTCAACTCTAAACATTAAACCCTGATTCATCAACCGTAAACCCTAATCCCTCAAACCTAAACCCTATCCCTAAACCATCAACCCTCAACACTATACCTTAAACCCTAACCCCTATCCCTTAACCCTTAAAACTTAAACCCTATCCCTATACCCTCAACACTTGACACTATATCTTAAGCCTTAAACCCTCATCCCTAAAGCCTCAACCCTCAATTCTTAAACCTTCAACCCTAAACCCTATCCCTAATCCCTCTACCCTCGACACTCTAACCCTAACCTTGACATTAAACACTAATCTGTCAACCCTAAACCCTAATTTGTCAACTCTCAACCCTCAACCCTCAACACTATACCTTAAACCCTAATCCATCAACCCTAAAACCTAATCCATCAACCCTCAACCCTAAACACTATTAATAAACCCTCAACCCTTGACACTATACCTTAAACCCTAATCCCTCAACCCTCAACCCTAATACCTCAACCCTCAACCCTAATCCCTCATCCGTAAACCCTAAACTCTATCCCTATTCCTAAACCCTCAACCCTCGACACTATACCTTAAACCCTAATCCCTTATCCCTAAAGCCTAAACACTATCCCTCAACCCTTAACCCTTAAAAATTAAACCCTAAAACCTATCCATAAACCCTCGACGCTCAACACTATATTTTAAACCCCAATCCCTTAACCCTCAGCCCTAAAGCCTCAACCGTCAATCGTTAAACCTTCAACCCTAAACCCTATCCCTAATCCCTCTACCCTCAACACTCTACTTTAACCCTAATCCCTTGACCATCAACCCTATCCCTAAACCCTCAACCCTCAACCCTCAACTCTCAACATTAAACCCTAATCCGTCAACCCTAAACCCTAATCTGTCAACCCTAAACCCTAATCCCTCAACCCTAAACCCTAATCCCTCAACCCTAAACCCTCAACCCTCAACACTATACCTTAAAGCATAATCCCTCAACCCTAAACCCTAATCCCTCAACCCTAGCCCTAAACCCAACAAAACTACTTTGCCTTATGTTAGGTTGTTAAACCCATCATTTTTGACACTCTTCTCTTAAAGATATTTGAGTTGCAAGAATATGTCAGAAAAATGGCTATGAACTTTTTTAATGTTAGTAATGTTATATGGCATGTTTTTCTGGCCCATCTGGGGTTCATTATGCCAATAGGTGTACACACTATGAGAAAAGCTTTGCGTATGGTACATCCACAGTGAGTAATTAGCAGTTGAAATTAGAAGGATGATCATTATGAGAAAAGATTTGCATTGGGGTACATCTATGTTTCTTGCTGTCCACCCCGCACTTAGGGGAGGTATATTGTTATGAAACAGGCAAATAATCTCCCATTGTTTACTGGCTCTATCCACAAGAACTACTAAACTATACCTTAAACCCTAATCCCTCAACCCTAAACTTTCAACCCTAAACCCTATCCCTAATCCCTCTACCCTCAACACTCTACCTTAACCCTAATCCCTCGACCCTTAACCCTAAACCCTAATCCCTCAAGGTCCTAAACTCTAATCCCTTATCCCTAAACTCTAAATCCTATCCCTAAATGCTCAACCCTTAACCTTAAACCTTAATCACTCAATCCTTATCCACCCCTCTCCTCCCCTATCTGGCTCACTCCCATCTCTACCCTCCTCTACCATCGACACTATACATACATACATATAGGCATACATACATACATATAGGCATACATACATACATGATTAATAGCCTTAAACATAAAAAAATTTATGTTGAACATAACGCGCTCGCATTATTTAAAACATGAAAAATAGCACAAACTTTTGTGGAAAAGGAAAAATGCAAAGAAAAGAATAACGCGAGCGCGTTATAACGAGCTCACGTTATAACGTGCTCGCGCTATGTCTTGCTTTGGGAATCCCAAGCCTTGGGCTTGGGATTTGCTTTGGATTTCCAACCCAAAGGCTTAGAGTGCCTTTTGAATAGTAATAGACGTGTTTTTCCATATTCTTCAAGATTTTAGATAATTTCGTTCGTGCTAACCCTTAGATTTGCACGTGTTTCAAGGTCAAACAAATCAAACCCCTGGGTAATGTTAGGCTTTCTCTCAGCTATCTGATGATGTAATTTTTTTCACATTTTAACAATGTTAAGCCTTCCATCTTTAATTTCTTTTGTTTGTGTGTCCGTTTTTGGGCAAAAACCACTGTTTGGTCTTTTTTTCATTGTAAATTAACTATTCATTGAAATTTCAAAAAAATTACATATTTAGAAACTAGACTCCATTCTACAAATATTAAAAAAAGAAAAAAATGATTTTCGAATAGTTTTCAAAATTTATAGGGGTAGCACGGCCAAAATTCTATTTTTTAGGATGTGTCCACTTTGAAAATTAGTAAAAAATCAAATATTTATCAAACAATTATCAGAAAAATTGGGCATAAACTACATGCTATTAGCTAATTTCCCACTAAAGCGATTTTAAAAATACCAAAAAAAAGTTGACCTTTTGAGGGAGCCACAAAACATGCTATGTTATGTTTTTTTGACAGAAACAACACCAATTTCTGTGGCTCCCTCATTTGAACCCCTTAATCTATGCCATTTAAAAAAAAAATAGTAGTTTAGAAAGTAGACTCGGAGCACTACGAACATTGTTTTGATTGCATCTCCAAATTTTGAGTGTAACTATGCTCAATTTCTCATCCAAGGCTAGTATTTCCTTATTTCAAAAAAAAGTGGCCACTTAAGACCCCTTTTTGGCCCCCCATCTTCCTGCACTTACCCCTCAATTTAAATAGTGATTTCCTTCCTCTTTTTTATTGCTTTTGGTGCAATCTGGGGTTTCCTTGATGAAATCGATTAAAGAAATTCCCAGCTGATGGTCTACTTCCTCCATCTCTCTATTTCCCAGTTCCATTGAGTCCTCTTCATTATTATCCTACCTTTTCTCCTGATCTTCAAGTTCCAAGATCTTAGTGATGAGTTTTTCCTTTTCTTTGTTAGCTTCCTCTATTACCACTTCCTCAATCACCATAACAAGGATCTCATTATAGATTTCTTCTAGATCCATGTGGTTAATTTTATCTATGGCTTTCTTATGGTCCCCAGAGTCTAAATGATTTTCCTCTAGTTCTTATGTGTTTGAAACCTAGTCAGGGGTCTTTGATACCACTGGTTCTACACTTTTTTCCCCTGCTATGGGGTTAATATGACTGATATCTTCTTTTGGAAATTCCCCTTCCTCTAATTTCATCCTTCCTTTATCTTTAGGGGACTCACAGTTCTGCTCAGATATTTCATCCACTATGGAGTGATTTTTACCCAATCCTACTTGTGCCGGGTTCTCATTTTGTAAAATAAGATCATTACTATGGCTCTTGGTGTTCTCCTTGTTACCTGGGGTATAGTTTGGGCAAATCTTAGGCAAAGATGGAACCATACTTGGGGGCTGATTAGGTCCAGACAAATCCCTACGACCATTAAGGTGTTCCTATGAGGGTAGGGGGCCATTCCTCTGATATTCAACAATAAATCCTCCTTTATTGCCATTGAATTTGATATTGACACCCATAGATTGTGGTTTTTCATTTTTCTTAGGAGATGTTTTTGAGACTTTGTTGATAATGTTGTTGTGGATAGGGCCTTGGTAAAATATAGGCTTGATGCAGTAATTAGCAAAATTAGTTTTGAGATCAAAAGGTTTGAGGTTTTGTATACTTATATCCATCTTTACTAATAGAGTAACATTAGAATGAGATAAGAATTCCTTCTCGATTCCTACGAATTCACCCAGATGATTACCAATCTCCCTCAAAATTTTACTGTGAATAAGCTCTACTGGGAGATTAGGTAATTTAACCCATCTAATGATTTTGAGTTTACATTTGCTAGGGTCAAAATTTGGGAGCCAATCCAAAAATTCAAAATTTTTCCCTTTATAGTATAAGTTTCTACTATTCAAGATCTTCTTTTTTAAGTCTAAATTTTTGCAATCAATGAATATAAATCCTTCAGATATGATAGTAATACTTCCCTAGTCCTTGTAGAGAGCTTGGATCCATTCAGCAATTTCACTCACAGGTGACCCGAATCCACACCAGTGGACAAAGAAACCATGAGTTCAACAATGGCCCCCTAATCCATCTGTGCAGATATTGCTAATATTTATCATTTCTTTCTCCTCCATGGCCGCAGGTTTTGGATATTGCATTGAATTCTTATGTGGGGTTATCAAAGGAGGCCTAGGGTTCCCTTGATCATGAAATGCCTCCTGGTTGTTGCCCATCCCAGGATTATTAGAAACTGTATTCCTGAGTGTTGTTATATGGAGCCTAATCAGACTTGGAGGTTATATTTACCCCACTTTTATCGGCACAGTTTCCCCCCAAATTCCTATAGGGTCAAGGGGTAGCGCCCCTGACGCATTCCCTGTTGCGATATAGGATAGGATTGAGGGGTAGTGCCCCCGAAACCTCACATAGTTTTTTATTATTTTATAATGCACCGGGAGTTATTTTTTCATTGACCGACATAAGAAAACCCTATTTTTGTAACCGACAAAAAGCTTGATAAAAAGTGGCTAGGGATTAGGGTTTTGGTATTGTATTGTATTGTATTGTATTGTAGCATTTTGCAGTGGTATTGAGTTGCAGGGATTGCTGATTGTAATCGGTTTTGATTTACTGGATAATAATATTGGACTCTTTATTTGGTGGATGTAGCCCAAGTTTGGGTGAACCATGTTAAAACTTGTCTCTCGTTGTTATTATTTCTGTGTATTTACATTCCTTTGTTTAATCTTTATTTGCATTTAATTGATATCTTCTTCCGACTAACCCTAACACTGAGTCTAGGGTTTTTAGGGAGTGGCCATTGGTGAGGAGCCCTACAATGTACTTTCATGTTTGTAGTTGGGTTCTTCTTCAAGTGATTATTCTCGGGGGCTGGGTAAAAGCACAAAGTTGTGTCACACTTTGGGCCAACATAACAATTTAGAGCGAGACATTTTCGAGCGAGATAGTTTCACTTGAATACATGTAGTCGCTGCGTGGGGCATATGTGGCAAGCTTTTTTTGGGTGAGTTTATTTGGCAGCGAGATGGTTTCGTCCAAAGTCATCTAGTTAAAAACAAAAAAAAAGAAATGAAATCATGCAGGTAAAAACAAAAAAAATGATTTCACCCCCAAATGATTTTTCCCCCAAATACTTTCGTCCCCAAATATTTTCACCTGAAACTATGTATGTGGCATCTTACTTGGCAGCCACCTCCTCATTTTCTAAGGTTTTCTGAAATTCTCAACATAAACTGAATATTTCTTCAATCGAAATGGATTATTTCAAAAATAAAAAAATACCCTTTTGTAGAGATCTGAGTCTAGAGTCCAAATGTGATTTTTTTTTAATATTTTTATTAGCTTTAATATTTCTTTTTTAAATTATTGCAAGTAGGTTGTTAAAGTCAAAGATGACACTAATTAGAAATTAAAAATATATATCAAAACGCATCCAACTTTTTTCAAAATCATATGGTGCACTAGAGGAAAGAGTCCTCTCCAAAAGGGTATAATTGGTTTTGTGAAAATGGTAAAAAGAATTATACAAAAGTTGACGTGGAATAAAAACTATCAAATTCTTTAAAGTCTGACTTTAAAACAATATTACAAAGAAAATATGCATTGAAAACTAATTTTTTGTTTTCTCCATGCACTAGTTATTGAACTCCTCTATTTGGGAAAAAAATATTAGGGAAAAATAAGATTGTTTTCTCTTTTTTTGGGACATGGACTCAAAGTCACTTTTTCTAAAATTTTTAGAAATTCAAAATTTGCTCTTGAGTTTATAAAAAAATTGACAAAATAAGTTTTTAAAATTTTTGAAAAATTATAAGCATAAAATTGATCAAGAGATCTACATTTCATTAGTTTACATCATTTTGAAATTCAAAACATAAATGCCACTTTTATGAGGTCGAAGTTCAAAATTTTTTTTGCTATTGCCCGATTCCTTTATAAAGTGTGACACAGATTTATGCTTTTACCCGGCCATTTTTCAAAAACCCTCCACATGGATGAGATGGGTGGGAGGCAGAAGGGGGTGTCGGGCATTAGAGATTCTTTCCTGGCCTAATGCAATGTAGTTTTCTCTAGACGCAAATGCAAGAGTTGTGGAGGTGATTGGGATGGCCCATATCCCTAAAACCCTAGCCAAGTTAAGTTCCTCTCTAAATGTAGCTGCAACCCTCTCCACCTTCTGTGATTTCCTGCTTTTCATAGTTTTCCAACCGGGTTTCTCATAATGCTATGGAGGGGAAGCCTGGCCCCCATGAATAACCTTCACATCCCTTTGTAGAGCATAGAAAGGGTTCAGAGCCCTTGCTGCGATTTCAAGCTTATTAATAATGTTGCTTTGTCGAGGAGGGCCTACTTTTTTTCATTGATTTTGAGCCATTTCATTAAAAGTATCAGTATTATTACATTTAAAGGAAATATTTGTGTTATTTAATAGGATTTGTAAAGTTTATTTTTATAGTTAAGGAAATATTTTAGTCCTATTGACATTTCAACACTTCAAAAATTAGTTTTTTAATTATTGGAATACAATTTGTCTATACAACCAATACCTAACCAATAAAAAAATTACAACTAAACAAATACATATACAACCAATAGCTAATCAACAAAAAAAATTACAGCTAAACCAATACTATATTAACAACACTACAAGGTAGGTACTAGCCACTGTGGCACTTGTTAAATCAATGAACATAAAATAATGTGTATAAATATAAGTACTAGTACTTAAACATAAATTTAAGAAAAATCAAGTCAAATAAAAGAAGACCAAATTGAATTGGGAGAAGAAGTTTAATCCATAAGGAGCATAAGTTTAAATGGTTAGGGCACTATGCAGCCAACGTTTTTTTTTTTTGTTTTTTTCTTGCAAAGTGAATTTATTAAGTGATGCAATGCTGCTACTATTATTTATAGAAGGTGAGATTAGGCATTGCCTAATATTTATTTTTAATCTATTTACAAGCTGCTCATTAAAATAAAAATAAAATTGTAGTTAGAGTGCATCTGAAATTACAAAGAATAAAATTGCAGTTAAAGTGTAGCTTAAATTACAAAGAAGGGGAGAGAGATAGAGATAGAGAAATAGAGAGAGTGAGGGAGGAAGGAGAGAGAGAGAGAGATGCAATATAGAGATAAATATAGAGAGAGGTGAAGAGATAAAGAGGGAGAGAGATAGAGAGAGTGAAAATAGAGAAATACATTTTATATGAAAAAAATATGAAGAAACATGTAGGATTCACAAAATGAAATCAACGGTGGTTGATTGCGAAAATGAAATCCACCAATACTCTTTCAATTTGGGCATACCCATTACATACTAATTGAATTCTTTTAAATACAATCACATGCATGCATATTACGGTTTTTTAATAACTAAAATGTGACCCAATATATTACTTTTGTATTAGGGAAAAGGGGATCATTTAATTAATGTTCGATATGACTAGGTATTGGGGGTTGAGAAGCATGCACAAAAGGAGGGGTGTTTATAAGTGGTATTCTAGATCCTCCACATCTATTGGGGACCAGTGGCTTGTATGAGGTGTGTATTATTATATTATATAAATGTTTTACCTCCCTTCTAGGTCAATTATATCTTATGTTTAGAGGTGGATATATATCTTACAAGCCATGGTAAACATTAGGGTCTAAGGCTCAGGTGGATATGTTGAATATTTTATTGGCCCAACTATAGTATACTTTGAAAGTGTTGAGGTAAAGTCTTAGGTGGATATGTTGAACATTATAATTGTAGCAACTATTTTTTCCCATCTAGAAAATTAATTGACATACCTACCAAAAGTCACACCACTTACATCCAACTATGTTTTGAATCCTGTGCCGACACTTATTTCAAAAAAATTAACTGCCCACACATATTTTGAAAAAATTAACTCAAAGACATCAAAGGCATAAATACAGTGGCAACAATGGGTCGAGTGTAATGGCGTGAGAGTGTTAACAAAAATTATTAAAAACAAACAGTGGCATTAAGGGGATGACTGTGATGTGTACATAAAAAAACAAAATAGAGTCGACATAATTTTTTAAATAACTAGACATAGTTTTTTTAAATAATTATAAATATATAGCCAACATAGTTTTATTAAATCAATGAACATAAAATAAAGCTGATAAAATAATGTGTATAAATATAAGTAGTACTCAAACATAAATTTAAGGAAAAATTAAATCAAATAAAAGAAAGCCAAATTGAATTGGGAGAAGAAGTTTAATCAATAAGGAGCATATGTTTAATTGGTAAGGGGATAAGGAGCATATGTTTAATTGGTAAGGGCACTATGTAGCCAGCCTTTTTTTTGTTTTCTCTTGCAAAGTGAATTTATTAAGTGATTCAATGTTGCTACTATTATTTATAGAAAGTAAGATTAGGCATTGCCTATTATTTATTCTAATTCTATTTACAAGTTGCTCATTAAAATAAAAAGAAAATTATGGAACATATAAATTATAATTTATTTAATATCTTTCTTGCATAAACAAATCTTTGAAAATGTTGATAGATAGGGGGATAAAATGGCTATCCAAGAGATTGCTACAATAATATAGACAATATAAAACAAATACACAGAAATACAAAATAGAGAAAAGAGATAAAAATCAAATAACAACAATATATATTATATATTCTCTGTTTTAAAATTACATTCAAAAACTCTTACAAAACTTATGCAGAGCTGCTACTCTATTTTTCTATTTTGCCCAATCACTAGAGCTTCCACAAAACAATTTCTATGCTACAGCACATTCCCTTCTCACTGCTGCAATATTCTTCTTCTGTTGTTTTCTTTCTGTTGTTCACTTGTTCTCTACTGGAACATTCCCTTCTGCTATGTGTAGGTTCTATTTTCTCTATCTTTTCCTTTGCTACTGCAGGCTTCTCTCACTCACATCCCCACAGTCAACACTCTTTCCCTCTCTTTTGTCTCATTTACTCATGCCCAGAAAATGGGCACTCAAACTCATTTCAAATTCAAACTTACCTACCTAAATTAATGCTGGTAGGTGCAAATGGTGCTAAAGCAGACTTGAGGAGATCCCAAGTCTGACACAGGGGTAGGGGAATTAAATGTTGTTCTTACGAAAGATTAATAACTTCCAATAGAAAACTGGAAGGCTCCTATTTTTAACTAGGTGTTTATTAAATTTGGAATAGACTTTACCAGCATCTTTTACATAGATTTTTCTAAAGATAAGTATGCTAATTAAATGACAATTGTAAGAAAATGTATTCTAAAATAATAAATGTTAAATATGGAAAGTAAATGTATTACAAATTATAATTGTGTAAAATTTAGATGACTGTTACTTCTCACAAAGGTAGGAGTTCATACAGACAAAGTAGTACACATTCTCTCACATTGTATGTGTTTTTACAGGTTTTGTTGGGGTCGGTGTGTTGGCGTTATAGTGTGTGCTCCTCCTATTCATCCAGTTTCTCTCATCCTCCTCCAAGATGGAGCGGATTAGGAAAAGAGCCAGTGACAAAATCACTACAGAGGAGTTATCCTAGGTCACCATCCTCGACATTGAATTAGCTGGCCTCAGTGCTGATATGTTTGATATTAGATTTGCTACAGGACCCACACCGAGGTCGTTGTTGTGTCAGAGCTGTTGGTTGGTCATCAAAGGAGCAGCCAGGCCACTAACTTCATATTCTCTATAGCTAAACCCCAAGTACAATATTCTCTATGAAGAAAGAGTGTTGAGTCATGCAGAGATAATCAGATGAATTGTTATGCAGGTGTGAATGAATTGAGAATTGAATGGAAATAGAGTATCCCTCTGATCGTGTTTATTACTTCAATTGGTGATTTGGTTTGCTAGTGAGGCCTTGTATTAGCCAATGAGGCTTGTAGGTCAGTGAGACCTATTTGTTTGCCAGTGAGGTATATCTGTGTAGGAAGTGGGTGCTTCTATTTTGTATTGGAGTTGGTGCTCCCTAAAGAGTTCGTGCTCCTAGATACATTTTGTATAGCCAGTGAGGCATGCTTTTCAGTTAAGCTAGTGAGGCAGTTTTGGAGTGATTTTTCTACCCTTGGAGGGTTTTCCACTCATGCAAATCTTATGTCATGATCTTCTCTATGTGTGTATTTGCTTCTATGTTAAGATTTATCTCTTTGTTGTCATGCTCATAATTTTCATTATCAAACTTGTACATATATGTGTAATAGTTTATTGATAACTTCCTCTTTCTGAGTCTTGTAAATTAAAAGTTAAAATAAGTTGCAAAAATTTACACAACACTGATTCACCCTCCTCTCAGTGGTGTCCTGGACTTCTACAATTGATATCAAAGCCAAGTTCCCTTTTTGAAGCTTAATCAGCTCGGGTAAGTCCTGGTAGTGGAATTCAATGGGTAAGTGCAGAAGAAATAAGTGTAAGAAAATTGTCAAGTCTCAGACTAGTAAAAAATCTTCATCTTTATCAAATTCAAAGGTTGATATTGAACTTGTTGATATAAATGTTCCTCAAGTTGAATCTGATATTGTATTAGAAGAAACAGTTTCAAGAGTTCCTCAGTTTAATGGTTCAGATTTTTTAGTTTGGTATGTTAGAATGCAAATATATTTATCCTCTTTAGGATATGATGTTCTAATGTCAGTTGAGAATGGAAATGACAAAGAAGCCCTTGAATGTAATCAGATTGCAAAGAAGTCCATATTGTCTGCTCTCTCTAATGATGTTTCTTGTAAAATTATGGACTGTGTTACAGCTCAGGATATGTGCAAGAGATTGTAAAGAATTTATCAAGATAATGATAAAGAAGAGGATACTCTGGTGTGTGAAGAAAGTGGCAATGAAAGGAAACTTTCAAGTGAAGGAGTTGAAGTTCAAACCCAATCAGATTCAGAAGAAG
Source organism: Cunninghamia lanceolata (assembly GCA_027924645.1). Classification (NCBI taxonomy): domain Eukaryota; kingdom Viridiplantae; phylum Streptophyta; class Pinopsida; order Cupressales; family Cupressaceae; genus Cunninghamia; species Cunninghamia lanceolata. Next base: position 9,224,959 of record BSBN01001715.1, read on the forward strand.
CTAGAATCACAAGTGATGATGATCAGGAATATGATGAACAAGATTGTGAGATTGATATGGAAGGAGAGCTTATATATGCTCTGAGTGAACTTAAGAATTATAAGAAAGAGAACCAGAAATTAATGTTGCAGCTGCAACAAGAAAGAGATTTAAAAGACAAAGCTCTTACAGATCTTGAAGATGCTAGAAACCTAATTGTAGACTTGAAGAATCAAGAAGGTGAATCAGATAAATTGATTGTCAGTTTGAAGACATAAATTGAAGAAGCTAAGAGGATAGCAGATGTTTCAATATCTGACCTTGAAGTTAAAAGGATTGAGAATCTAAAACTAGAAGGTGAAATTATCAAACTCAGAAAAGATTATGATGGTCTCAAGGCTTTATCTAAGAAGTATAAGGAGTTTGAAGAAAGCACAAGCAAGTTACATGAGTTGTTGGGAAAACAAAAGCATCGTAATGACACTACTGATTTAGGATTTGAAGAAGGAGAGTGTTCAAAAACTAGGCAAACTCCTAGAAAGAAAATTGGTATTCATGCTAGTGCTCCTGAAGACAAAAAGATGTTAGAAGCTGAAATAAATATCAAAGATAGAATGCATAATCAAAGGAGAAGAAATTTCAGAAGAAATGTTTCTATAAGACAAGCATACATGTACAGGTATAATTATTCTTTTAATGGTTATTGTTATACATGTAATCATTTTGGACACAAAGCAATTGTTTGCAGAAGGAATACTAACATTATTTGTTACAAGTGTAATAATGTTGGACATATACAAAGAAATTGTAAAAGGTATGATTCTGCATGGAAGTCTAACATGAGTTCTCAAAGGTACTATTAGTCATTTGATTATGATTTTAACATAGTTTTTTATAATTACAACACTCTTGGACACAAAGCACAGAGTTGCAGAATGTATGCTTCACCTAATTTGAAAAAGTTAAAAAGAAAAGAAGGTATAAAGGTTTGGAGAAAGAAAGAACCTGTGAAAATTTGGAAGCAGAAAGAAAGTAAAGAGAAGTCAAAAACTAAACTTGTGCATCTAGCACAAGTTACATCATTAGTTGAATAATAGATAGCATGATGTGACGGGGAGTTGTTCTTGTCCTATCATTTATCCCCAAGAAGTTTCAGGAAAAGATGATGATCTTGTCATGTTGATCCTTGAAATAAAATTTATGAGGGTATTGCTAACTATGTTGATCTTTAGTGCTTTTTAGTGCTATAGGTGATCTTTGGTTTAGTATGCATACAATGTGTTGAAAGGATGTTTAGAGGTTCAGTTCACAAAGAGTTTGTTGATATTGAATAACTTGGCTTATGAATTATCCTACATTCTCTTCATATCATTCTTACAGAAGTTGAGTGTTCTTGTTAGTGAGATTGTGAAGTTTTAAAATCAATTAAGATGTTCTCAAGATGTTCTAATCACATATGTTGGCTAAGGAGGTTACAACTGAAAGAAGTCAATTCATAATTCTTATCTTTGCATTTGGTTTTGCAAAGTGTTGTTGCAAGAAGAACTTGTTGTGTAGTCTTGATGGGCTGATTTGAATTACAAGGTTAAAAAGGGATAAGTTCTTATGTTGTGAAAAGTGTCTTGTGTAGAACAGGAGGATGATAGTTCATGTTGGAAGCCTTTGGCAAGGACATCTCTTACAGAGTTCTTCAAGCTATGACATTGATGGTGATATCTTGTATTTCATCAAAGGCAAGTAAAGGTCTTGAATCAGCTAATAATGATGTGCAAGGATAGAGCTTTCAGGATAAGTTTAGCAAAATTGCATAAGTATTCTGTGCCTTCAATCTTTTGAAAGACAAGTGGTATCAAAGATTTTGGTAAGTGGTTCTCATTTTTTTGTTGAAGATAACAAGATAACAGGTGTTTATGTCTTCAAAGCTCTCTTAATGCAATGTGTTTGTAAATGTTATGATAAAGCTTTAACATCTTTCAGTGGAGTTATTTTCTCAGGGGGAGATAATAGTCTTTGTCATCAGATGTCAAAAAGGGGGAGAAAGAAAGAATACTTCATGGAGTTTTTCCATCAATGACAAAGGGGGAGATTGATGGTGATAGTTTGTCATTGATGTCAAAAGGTATTGAGAGAGTTGAGTAAGTGTGTGTCTTCACAAGGTATCATTAGGACTGCAGGTCATTTGAGGATCACTTGCACTATTAACATAGGTTGTTCTGGATCATGTATTTCATAGTTGAACATCAATCAGGAGTTATATAAGTGTGATGTTATTGTTCATACAAAAGTTCACATGATTCATATGCCTAATGTATGTTCTTGTTCAAGTGATGATGATGCAGGATTGTTGTTACAAATCAAAAGATCTTCTTTGTGGTATCTACACATTACAGATTGATAGGAGCAGTTTGGTTCTTTGGGATGTCATTGTTCTTATAGTAAGTTTGATAATGTTCAAGTTAGCATGGATGGTTTGATGTTAGTAATTGGATGGTTGATGTTGGGCTTAATATACTTCAGGTTGATATGTTGCTTCATGGCTAAGTCAGGAAATGCTACCTTGTTTATGTTGGTCAGAGGATCAGTGGGTGTTGGCAGTGGTATAGATATTTTGGTATACTTCATGTGGGTGTTGGCATTGGTATAGATGTTCTTGATGTTCATGCTCATAATGTATACACTACATTATTTTCATTGATCACTCTCAGTTGTACTATCTTAGTTGGTATGATGACTTATTTGGCACAAGGTTGGTTGATGTCACATTTGACACAGTCACAGTTGGTTGATTCAGTTGATTGTTGGTTGTTGTCATATGACCTTGTTTTAATATTAGAAACCTTGTATTTTTTAATCCCTATATGTCATATCTTTATGACATTAAAAGGTGAATTTCATATGCAAAGTCATATTAGAAAAAGAACATGAAAATGGAATATTAAATATATTTGAAGGGGAGCATAAACATCATTTGTAAACCTTATGAAGAGAACGTAAGCTTTTTTTAAAAGTTAGAATGATTCAAAAAGCTCAATTTAAGGAGATTATATCTTTCAAAATGCATGGAGAGTGTGTTTTTTATAAAGAGTTTGATTTTTTTTATTAAAAAAAAGGGGACATCGAATTCCATATTCGAGGAGGTGCATGAAGGAGTTTTATTGAAAAAGCATCATATTATCTTATGAAGGCTCGAAGCATACTCAAAGGGGATTCAAACACCTTTATTTGACTTTGTTTATTCTTTATTCGAATGAGCATTTTAAATTCAAAGGGGAATGTTTTATTAAAAGGACATTGATTTCTCAAATAAGAAAGTCAATGCATAGTTGGAGCCCCTTTTTTTCATAAAGATGTTTTATGCTTTTTTTAAAAAAAGCATCAGTTATTTTGAGTTTTAAAAAGCATTAATATGCTTTATAAAAATGAAGAGTTGTTCACATTTTATGGAGAACTAGATTTATTTTTAAATATAGAAACTTTTCTTCTCCCGTTTATTGATTTTTTTATGGGAGATTTTTATAGATTATTTTTCTAAATCTAATGGGTCTCCTCTCTTATAGTATTGGAAGATTTAAAAAGAATTTTTTTTAAGAGAGATTTTTATAGAATTGGAGTTTTTTTTAAAAAGAGAGATTTTCTTTTTGGATATTGACATATTGTCATTGAAGATTTTTTTGGGCAGAGAAATGAAGTTTTTGATTGCAGAGCAAGAGGAAGATGAATGGTGTTGTGTTTTTTCCTTGAAGATTTTTTATGATCTTATTTTTAAGATAGGTTGTGCAAGAAAGATTAAAAGATTGAAGGAAAATGAACAGATTGAAGGTTTCAAAAATATGAAAGATATTTGTGTAAAGAAGATATTTTTGCAGAGAGAAGTGAAATTCCAAGAGTCCTATTGTTTATAATTTTATTGCAAATATTGTGTGATTAGATGCAAGAGAAATTTTTGAAGGAATGTGAAAGATCCCAAGGCATTGAAGAGACAAAGTTATTTTGTACATTAAAATAATTATAGTGAGAAAACATAATATGAAAAATCATCTTGTATATAATGTTTTGCAAGAACATTGTATGTTAGTTTTTTTTTGGTGATTCAATATCCACAGTTGAAGATATTCTTTATAGAAATCCTCTTGAAGAGAAAAAAAAGATGAGAATATGATACTGGGTATGTGATGAAGAAAGAGTGTTGAGTCATGCAGAGATAATCAGATGAATTGTTATGCAGGAGTGAATGAATTGAGAATTGAATGGAAATAGAGTATCCCTCTGATCTTGTTTATTACTTCTATTGGTGATTTGGTTTACCAGTGAGGCCTTGTATTAGCCAATGAGGCTTGTAGGTTAGTGAGACCTATTTGTTAGCCAGTGAAGTATATCTGTGTAAGAAGTGGGCACTTCTGTTTGGTATTGGAGTTGGTGCTCCTAGATACATTTTGTATAGCCAGTGAGGTATGCTTTTCAGTTAAGCTAGTGAGGCAGTTTTGGAGTGGTTTTTCTACCCCTGGAGGCAAATCTTGTGTCATGATCTTCTCTATGTGTGTATTTGTTTCTATATTAAGATTTATCTCTATATGGTCCTGCTCATAATTTTCATTATCAAACTTGTACATATATGTGTAATAGTTTATTGATGACTTACTCTTTCTGAGTCTTGTAAATTAAAAGTTAAAATAAGTTGCAAAATTTACACAACACTAATTCACCCCCCCTCTCAGTGTTGTCCTAGACTTCTACAGGACTATCCTCCATGGATACTTTTACAGATGGAGGGAAAAAAATTGTATTGCAATAAATAATGATACTTAGGGCTACCACAAAAGAGTAATTCAAATTTGTAGACAAAGAGGTTGAAATTCTAAACTATAGCAGTTTATTATAGGTTGATGTTTATAAAAATGCAGATATAAATAGAACTTAAAAATTAGTATAGGGGTAGTTGATGTTAAGATATTATATGTATTTTTAATCCCCATCTAAAGCAGTGACTAATGTTTTCATTTGTGGCTGCTTTAAAAACCTTGTTGTTGCTCATAGATGCAGTTTTACTCATGTTTCTTGCACTACAATTTTAAAAATGATTTTTGTGTCTTCTTTGAAAACCATGTTGCTACTGATAAATGCAGTTTTAGTAACGTTTCTTGCATTTCAATTTTTAAAATCATTTTTACTATATGTTTTTGCTTTTTTCTAATTGGGGAGTGGTTTTTTCGTGGGGTTTTCATTTTTTTCCAAATATGAATTTTTTTTGCTAATTAGGGGCCAGTAGAGAAAATTTTTAAGTGATTTCTAAAGTTTTGGATTCTTTTCCTAGGAAGACACATGGACAGATGCATGTTTCTTTAGTGTTTCTTCATTCGTCATGGTAGACGCGTTCTCCTTGCTAAAGCTACATGGCAAGGGTATCTTATGCATGAATGCATAAGAACATGGTGTGAAGATGTGTGATCTGCATGGCTACATTAGTTATACGACTGTTAATTTTTTTTCTTTTGTATTGCAAACAACTAGGTTTTAAGTGATGGATCAGACCACTGGGAAATTAAAAATATTACTACATTAATGGGCCTTGTTAATTATGTTTTTGGTTGTTTCATAATGGATATAGTTTTTGAGGAGGCTAACTATATGAGCACACTGCCATTCAAATCTTGGTACATACCATGAAAATTTCATGCCACTTGCTTAATCACATGAGCTCTTTCTAAGTGGTTAACAAATTTGTTTTATCATAACACGAATCTTTGTTTCTCTATATAGTCATTCATAATTACATGGAGCAGGAGCAGTTTTATGGCATCTACAAATTTCTCAGTTTGAAGCTCTCTATTTTGGTGTTCACTATCAGCTCTTTGCCAACTCATTTTCTGATTTATTTATTTTGTATTTATTTCCCTTTTTGCAATTTTTTTAACATTTTAGAGTTTATTTTGTGTAGCAGTGATAGCCTTTGAAATTTAGGTGCCTTGCAAATGCTATCCAGAGCTGTGATTATTGATTTAAAATTGCTCCCTGAAATCAGTTCTTTGGTCAAGTTCATCTCAAATCTATGGTGAAAGCTTCCATGGTGTCTTACATGCCCGTTAAGATACTAAAATATTATTATATCTATGGAAAGACTTTATATGATACAATGTCCATAATTAGTCATAGAATGCCAAACACACTCAGTTATCCAAGGAGAAAAGCTTTTTGAAAATTCTCTCCACACAAATGGTAGCATTTATCTTCACTCTAAATTCCATGGATCCAATGTTGGATAATTTAGCTTGAGAACATTTCCATGAAGTATAAGTACCATTTATGTCTAGTTGGTTGAACTAGGATAATATTTCTGGTATCCTCCTTCTACTGTGAGGAACATTGATACATGCTAGAGCCAGCTTTCTTTCCCAAGCTTAGTTTCGATTGCCCCCTAGTTATGTTTGTTCTTGGACACTGCATTTGCATTGTTATTTTTACTTGGAGCATATGGATTGATCTTTTCTAATTTGTCTAGGGTTTACCTATTCAGGGTTCAAACTTCACTTCCTCTTTGTATGATTTCATTATTTTATTTCAAGTTTCTTTTTTTGGTTCTTGAAATTCTTTTAATAGTCTGGGATCCTTGGTATTGGAAGTTGTACATTTTAACTTTCAAATTCCATTGTTCTACTTTGGTCATTTGGTAGAGGTTAATTTAGTTTCCTACTTTCTATAGTGAATGTCTAGAACCAGTAAATTGAGACTAAAAGAAAAGCAAGAGCTACCAAGATTATACCTTCCTGGATAGACTAAAAATCAAATGGTTGTAGCTGCAATATAGAAATAATTAATAAACAAATGTTTTGATTCCATTGGCACTCATGCACAAAGGGAAATTGTTTACATGTTGTAGCTTTGTGTGTCCAAATAGAAATGGCCATTTAATAAATTGTTTCCAAATAATCTATATCTGGTTTCTGTTGTATATTAAGATTTTAAATAGACTTCATCTTTTGCAAGGCCCAACAAACTCAAAAGTTTTTATTTTCATACATACACTAGTTTGCTCATAAAAATACAAACATAATAAATGAGGCTGAATAAATTGAAGAAGTAATATTTATAATATAGTTATTGTTGGATTTAAAAATTGTTGGCTCTAAATCTTTTCATAATTAAAACTTGAGAGGTGGGAATTATATGGCAGGGGGTTAATCTATTGGCAATATTACAGGTTTAGTGACAAGGACTGTGGAAGCTAAAATTGAAACTAATGTCACTGTTTGATATGCATTTTACAAATAGCAAATCACAGGATGGAGATAAGGAATAAAGAAAAAAAAGGAAATTTTGGATAAGTTGGTGTTGGCTGAAAGGCCAGCAGAGAGCCCAGAAACTAGAAGATGAAATTTTGAGGTTACGTCATGCTTTAGAACAAGCATGACACAGTTGAATAGGATGTCTTTATATTCAGACTATTTTGTTGACAGGTCAGATGTGTTTATCTATTCATTCCTTATTTCATATTATACTATGAGGTTGTTGTTAAATCTATTTCAGTTGATGGCATAATATTGTGCCTTGTGGCAACATGTTATGGGCTACTTTTGTTGACATAGTATGGAATCGTCATTTGTAAATTTCTATTTAATTTGTTGGTATTTTTAGCCATGAAAACTTAAGGTTTTATGTAGAACTCAATAATTATAATTAATAGAAATCTACCTGAAATACCATTTTCTCCATTATATTTTCTATGAATTTCTTAGAGCTTTCTAGATAGATTTAAACCCTACTAATAATTGAACTTTTAAATTCCAGTTTTAAAAAGTTGATTCCTTGATTGGAGAATTTTGTAATGGAATGTGTTTTCCTAGAATAGCCAGATTGTAGTGGATATTTATGGATATTTAGGTTCTAGATGGCCTTGTTCTTCTTTAGATGTTAAGTTTATTAAAATTTTGATGGATTTTTAGGGCAGGTCAACATGGTAAGTTGGTTATTTTGGAAGTTGTTTCTTTGAGCTCAGTTGTTCAACAGTTTAAAGAATGGATTTAAGGCCTTTGGATTATGAAAATATTAATGAGAATGTGAAAAAAGTTGCATCTCATGTCAGAGGGGAGCTCTATCTGCAAGCCACTGACCTTCAAAAGGAAGGAAAAAAAGGTGGTGTTTCATTCCTTTTGTCTAAACATTTAGACTTAGATGCCATATGAACTGTCAATTAAATTTTTTATTGGAACAATAGAAACGCAGATGCCTACGGTTTGTTTTGAGACGTAAATACACTTAGACTTAGATGTCATATGAACTGTCAATTAAATTTTTTATTGGAACAATAGCAATGCAGATGCCCACAGTTTGTTTTGAGACATAAATAAAATATGCTTCTATCCTTAGACTTCAACTTCAATGTAATCATAATATTACTAATGTGTTCACTTTTGTTTAGGTGATGTATATTGGCAATTGTTTAGGCGATGTATATTGGCAATTGCACAAACATTTTTGTTAGGAATATGTACTTTTTGAATAGCCAACAAATACTCGTTGGAATATTTTACTCTTCTCATGTTCAAGTTACTAGACTACTCATAAGGAATCTTGAAGACAGCCTTAACACAGAGTATTCATTTGGAGTTAGTTGAGAGTGTTCAAATAGATAATTATGACATCGAAACAAGTAATGTGTCTTTGAATATTTTAATATTTTTTCTATAATTATAATTGACCTAAAATCTGTTCCATATGAAAGTTGCTTTTTCTTATTGACTATTTATTAATTGTGTTATGATTCACTTTAGATCATGTTTTGAATCTACCTCAAAACAATATGAACATTTTTTCCTAGCTTGGATTGTTTTTCTCATGGCTATGGAGGGTAGACAATATACACTAGAGAAATTGAGGATTTGAAGTTTCAGAAGATCTGGTTCTTTTGCAGAGCCATATATGGACTTATTCTCAATAGCTCCTCTACAAGCTTTATAGAGGAGCTTTATATGACCTATTATTTCTGCTCCATGCAATGGAACATTGCCCAGAGCATTTGCCTTTCTGGCTAGTATAGGTCTCATTCCTAGTAGGTAGAATGTGTTAGAAAATCTAATTTAGAGTGGGTATTAACTCTACCTACCCATCCGAGATCTTCTTGGGATCTCATACCTACTGCTCCTGACCAAAATAGTAAATGACCAAAATAGTAAATGCCATTTGCTGGCCCATCAGTTTCCAATTTATTACTAGTCAATTTTCATTTATTGTTGGTTGGTGAGTTCAAATTTTGAGCGGCAAATTTTTGTGGAGAAGAAAAAGACAAAAGGAAGGAATGTGTAGACATAACTATGAGTTGCAAGAGTTACAAAATTGTGAGCAGCAGCAGCACAATAGTGCAAAGCAGAAGAACATTTGTTGCAGCAGCAATAGGAAGAATACAACAGTGAGAGAGTGTAGAGGGTCGAGATCCAAATAGTTCTAGACACACATAGCAGATAGTTAGAAGAAAGAGCAGTGCGCAGCTCTAAATAGAAAGGGACAGTTGTAATGTCTAGCTAGCTCCAAAGAGGGTAGTAGTTGTAGAAAAGCAAAAATAGAGCCGTAGCTGTGAGTTGTATTTGTTTTTATGTAAAATAGTTTTTATTGTTTAATAGAAATCTATATTTGTAGTGTAGTTTTGTTTGTGTCCTCTCTTCTGTTTACTTATTCTTCCTTCAATAGTCTGCTATTAGTTCAAAACGCTTCCAACAAATTGCTATCAAAGCCTAGGTTAGCAAATCTAGAATTTTAGTTTTCTGAGTATTGAGGAAAACCCCTAAGTTTTTCTGGGTATTAATAGTCTCCCTTTGTTTTAGAAGAATGGATGGAGGAGACAGCAAGAGTTGGCAGCAACCACCAATTTTTGATGGGAAAAACTATGATGTCTAGGCAAAGAAGATGAATACCATCTTGGTTGCAAATGATTTGTGGGAACTTGTGGTTAGTGGGTTCACAGATGTGACTAAGCCAAATGCCTTTGCAGCCCTATCCAACGCCCAGAAGAACCGGCTAAAGGAGACAAGAAGAAATGATGCAAAAGACCTCAGTTTGATTAAGACAGCCTTGATAGAGGCTATTTTCCCTAGAATAGTAGTAGCTAACTATGCAAAAGAAGCATGGGAAATATTGCAAAATATTTACAAGGGAAGTGACAAGGTGAGATCAGTGAAACTCCAGCTGCATAGGAGAGATTTTGAGATCCTGTAGATGAAGGACAGTGAATCTATTTTAGATTTTCACACAAGGGTTTCCACCTTGGTTAATCAGTTGAAAATAAATAGAGAAACCATGGATGAGTAAAGGATTATAGAGAAAATCCTTAGAAGTTTGCCCCCTAGATTTGGCCCAATAGTTATTACCATAGAAGAGACCAAAGACCTCAAAAATGGCACTTGATGAGTTGATGGGTTCTCTTCTTACCCATGAGCAATAGCTAAATAGATCTGTTCCTTCCCTAGAGAAAGCATTCAAAGCACAAGAAAATGTGAGTGGCAGGGGAAGAAGAAGAAATGAAAAAGGAAGAGGTCAAAGGGGCAGAGGTAGAAGCAACTCTGGAAGAGGTGGCTCAAACAACTAGGAAGATGGACCAAGCACCTTATAGTAGGACTCCCACAACAAGAAGAGTATAGCTCAAACCAGAGGTATGATAAATCTAATGTGCAATGTTACTACTGTCATAAGTATGGTCACTATGCAAGTGCATGTAGGAAGAAACAACATGACCAGGGGAGTCAAAATGCCAATGTGGTAAATGAGAACAAGGCTTAAAATGAAAATCAGTCTAAAGTCTTTATTGTGTGCAACCTTGTTGAGCAGAGTAGCCTTGAAGTATGGTATTTGGACAACGAATGTAGCAACCACATGAGTGGTAATGCAAATTTGTTTGCCTCCATTGACAAGAGTGTCAAGTCTTAGATCATGATGGGGAATAGTAAAAAGGCTCCTGTCATAGGAAGAGGCATCATCACAGTCCTATCCAAGCAAGGTGAGAAAATGCAGATCCAAGATGTCTATTATGTGCTTTGCATAAAACATATCCTATTGAGCATTGGATAGATGGTCCAAAATAGTTATAGAATCTTTGATGGAGAAAGGGGAGTGCATCATCTATGATAGGGATGGTAGCACGAAGGTCATTACAGCAGTGTAGATAATGAAAAATAGAATGTTCCCCCTTAGGCTGCAGTCTCCAGCACTCTCTAGAGCTATACCTGTAAAGTTCCAGATCTCCAAAGTCAACTAGATGGCATCTATAGTAGTGGCTCAGTAGTCAGCCTTCAAGATAGTCATCCAAACTTTGGCATTTAAGGTATGGGCACTTAAGTTTTTTTGGTTTAAGTCTTTTATCCAAAAAAGGCATGGTTAGAGGGCTTCCGACTATTGTTGAGCTTGATAGGAAATGTGAAGCCTGCATTTTAGGAAAGTAGCATAGGCAACCCTTTCAATCAGGGTGCTCAAGAAGGGCAAGAGCACCATTGGAGTTGGTGCATTCTGATTTATGTGGCCCCATGAAGACCCCCACACTAGGTGGGAATGTATATTTTATGACCTTCATAGATGATTATAATAGAAAGGCTTGGGTTTATTTCTTGAAGAATAAATTTGAAGCATTTGAGAAGTTCAAAGAGTTTAAGGTCTTGGATGAGAAGCAAAGTGGCCAGTATATCAAGATCCTTAGAACAAACAGAGGGAGAGAATATGTCTCCAAGGAATTCCTAAATTTATGCAAGTATGAAGGCATTCATAAACAGTTCACAACAAGGTATACTCCACAGCAAAATGGAGTTGCTAAGAGGAAGAACAGAACCATCACAGAGATGGCAGCAAGCATGCTAAAGGCAAAGGGACTATCAAATGATTATTGGGGTGAGGTAGTCGCAACGGTAGTATACCTGCTAAATAGAAGTGCCACGAATGCTATAAGGGATAGAATTCCACAAGAAACATGGACAAATGACAAATGGAGTGTGGAGTACCTACAAATTTTTGGGTGCATGGCATATGCATTTGTACCTAAGGAGAAAAGATAGAAGTTTGATGACAGAGGAGAGAAGTGCATCTTCATTGGGTACAACAAAGAATCCAAAGGCTACATGTTGTACAACCCTATTTCCAAGAATGTCAAAATCATTAGGGATGTTGAATTCATTGAAAATGAATCATGGGATGGCACAGTTGACACCACCATATGTATCTCAACAACGATACCCATAGATGATGAAGAAGGTAGAAATGAAGCAGGAACTTCCAGCAGTGAAGCAAATTTAGCACCGAAGCACTCTGGATTGAACTCTGGAGCTCTCTACAGCCATTCCTAGAATAGTTTAGAATCAACCAGTTCAAGACTACAGCAACATAGTCAGCTCTGGAGCACTTTGGAGTCAAGTAGCAGTAACTCCAGAAGCAGTTCAAATCCTACGCTTGCTTCTCTAATGCCAAGAAAGACAAGGAGCATGAGGGAGATTTATGAAGACACAAGGTATGATGATTTAGATGAAAATTTGGATTTTTCTTTGTTCTCTCATGGTGTGATCCAATAGTTTTTGAAGAGGTAGAAAAGGAAGAAAAATGGTGTAAGGCCATGGATGAATAGTTGGATGCAATAGAAAGGAATGAGACATGGAAGTTAACAACCTTACCCAAGGGTAAACAAGTTATTAGAGTCAAGTGGGTCTATAAGACCAAGAGTACTGCTGAGGTAAAAATTTAGAGGCATAAAACAAGGCTAGTTGTTAAGGGTTATAAGCAATAGCTTGGAAGAGACTATGATGAGACCTATGCACCAGTTGCAAGGTTGGAGACCATGCGGGCAATCATAGCAATTGCAGCCCAGCATAAATGGAAGGTATATCAAATGGATGTGAAGTCAGACTTCCTAAATGGAGTATTGAAGGAGGAGGTGTATGTGGAGTAGCCACCTAGCTATGAAGTCCCAAGGCATGAAGACAAGGTATACAGGCTTTGGAAAGCTCTCTACAGACTAAAGCAAGCACCTCAGGCATGGTATAGTAGGATAGATTCCTATCTGCTAAGTAATGGCTTTAGCAAAAGTGGTAGTGAGCCTACACTCTACATCAAAGCAACAAATGGTGAGATTTTAATTGTTGTTTTTAATGTAAATGATCTAATTTTACTAGTAATAGTGATCTCTTCATTGTTTATTTCAAAGAGGTGATGAAGAAAGAGTTTGAAATGACTGACCTAGATTTGCTGAGATATTTTCTTGGCATTGAGGTCCAACAAACTGAGCTTGGCATATTTATTTCGCAAACTAACTATATGCCAAATAGATTTTGAAAAGATTTAAGATGCAGAACAACAAGCCTGCTCCAACACCAATAGCTACAAGTCTGAAACTGAGTAAGGAGGACAACAAGAATGAAGTGAACCCAACCCTCTAAAAGAGTATGGTTGGAAGTCTGATGTATTTGACTACTACAAAGCCTGATTTAATGTATGTGGTAAGCCTGATATATATAGGTTCATGGAGAAACCTAAGAACACACACTGGCAAGTAGGAAAGAGGATCCTGAGGTATGTCAAAGGCATGCAAGGCTATGACATATTTTATACCCCATCATGTGAGTTTGAGCTGGTTGGTTACACTAATAGTGATTGGGCAGGAAGTGTAGATGACATAAAGAGCACATCTGGATATGTGTTCCACATGGGTTCAGGACCCATTTCATGGGCATTAAAGAAGCAGCTCATAGTTTCTCTCTCCACAGTAGAGGCCGAATACATAGTAGCAAATGAAGCAGTATGTCAGGCTATTTAGTTAAGAAAAATCCTTGCAGATTTGAATGAATAGCAAGAAGATGGTACAACCATATTTTGTGACAATGATTCCTCCATAGCCCTGACAAAGAATCCAGTCTTCCATGGATGAAGAAAACATATTGAGATCCACTATCATTTCATAAGGGAGTTAGTGGAGAATGGAGAGATCAAACTATAGTTTTGTAGGTCCAAGCAGCAGCTTACTGATATATTTACTAAGGCATTGTCGAAGGAGAGTTTTGAACACCTGAGAGATAGCTTGGACATTATAGACAACTCTAAATTTTAGCTCTCATAATAAAGCTCCAGAAAGCTCTGGACAGCTACAAATAGCTCTAGAGACACAGAATGAAAGTGGTATGTGGCTCTAGATTAAGGGGGAGTGTTAGAAAATCTAATTTGGAGCGGGTATTAACTCTACCTACCCATCAGAGATCTTCTCGGGATCTCATACATGCTACTCCTGACCAAAATAGTAAATGCCATTTGTTGGCCCATTAGTTTCCAATTTATTACTGGTCATTTTTCATTTATTTTGGGTTGGTGAGTTGAAATTTTGAGTGGTAGATTTTTGTGGAGAAGAAAAAGACAAAAGGAAGAAATGTGCAGATATAACTGTGAGTTGCAAGAGTTAGAATATTGTGAGTAGTAGCATAGTAGTGTAGAGCAGAAGAATATTTGTTGCAGCAACAATAGGAAGAATACAACATTGAGAGAGTGCAGAGGGTCGAGCTCCAAATAGCTCCAAACATGCACAATAGATAGTTAGAAGAAAGAGCAATGAGCAGCTCCAAACAGAGAGGGACAGTTGTAATGTCCAGCTAACTCCAGAGAGGGCAGTAGTTGTAGGAATGTAGAAACAGAGCCATAGCTCTGAGTTGTATTTGTTTTTATGTAAAATAGTTTTTATTGTTTAATAGAAATCTTTGTTTGTAGTTTAGTTTTGTTTGTGTCCTCTCTCCTATTTGCTTATTCTTCCTTCAATAGTCTAGTATTAGTTCAAAATGCTTCCAACATAATGCTAGATCTAAAACATATAGTAAAACCTAAAACAAAAGTGCCCATATAACATACAAACTAAAGTTTTGCCTATTGTAGGGTTTGTTCAACATTACCAAAGCAGTCCTTATTTATGGCTATGTGCTACATAATGTTGATTTCATGTGTCCACTTGTATGTAGCACACACCTTTGATAAGAATGGCAACATTATACAACACAATTCATGTAAGCCATCATGTCCTTTTATATCAATATACTATTGAATTTTTGTTGCACTTGAAGAGAAATTCTATATCTTTGATTTTGATATATATTATAATGCTACATTATCAAAATTTCCGTGCTCAAATGTAAGACTTGATTGTGTCCATTCTTTACCATCCCTATAGTCATTTTAATTATTCTAATGAAGACTCTCTTCGATTACTTCGGCTTAAATGAATGGCCATTGGCCAACACCATTGTGAAAAATGTGGCCTAATGTAGAAATTAATAGCAAATAAGAATTTGACTTCAACTTTAATTATCCTTCAGCCATAAGTTATAATCTAGTAATTGCATCAATTTGTTATATAAATATGATTAAGTTAGTAGAGGCATTGGCTACACAATCTCATTAAGTCATCTAATTATTCTAATGAAGACTCTCTTGGATTACTTCAGCTTAAATGAATGGCCATTGGCCAACACCATGGTAAAAAATGTGGCCTAATGAAGAAATTAATAGCAAATAAGAATTTGGCTTCAACTTTAATTATGCTTGAGCCATAAGTTATAATCTAATAATTACATCAATTTCATATATAAATATGATTAAGTTAGCAGAGACATTGGCTACACAATTTCATTAAGTCGTGGTCTTTTTAGCGCCTTATCTATATTTTATAAAAGTAATACATAATCCATATATGATGATTTTTATAGGATGTTAGTTAATAATAATAATTGAATGCAAATCTAGAGTTTCAATATGCTTAAACATCACATTTTTTATATATAATGGGCTAGGGTTGTAAGGGATAAGCCTCTGTTTGTCTTTCTCTATTATAATTTATGTTGTACCCAATCAAAATTTTTGCTTTATTAAGGCATTTTGAGAAAGTCTAGAAAATGTTTTGTCAAAAAAGTCAAAAAGTCAAAATCTCTAAAAATAGAAATTTCTATTTTTAGAAAGTTTCTATGTTACGCCCTTAATATTAGTGTACATAGGGTTATGAATAGTCAGCTTGTGGCTATCTTAACTCCTAATTAAGTCATGTTATCATTATTATATTATTATTTAGTTAGATAGGTTGGACTAGGTGTTATATAGGGGTGTGTCTATTCATCCTAAGCATAATTAGGTATATATAGGAGGATGAGTCTTATTTCATCATAGATTGTGAAGTGTGTTCTCATTAGAGATATTTGGATTTTGCCCCCTCTAAGTGGCCTATTATTCTTAGTTATTATCAATTATTTGTAGAATATTTCATATCATCTTCTTCCATTGTGCAAATTATTTCATTACAAGTGGTATCAGAGCATGATCTTGGCACCGTAGAGGCAAGGTTTTTTCTCAATATTGGAGGCAATTTTGCGAAGAGCATAACTTTCATATTTTAGTGAATTTTTAAAGATTTTTAAAGGGTTTTTGAAGACCATATTAAAGAAGCTATAGTCCATATTTTAGAATAATTGGAGTAGATTTGAGTGAATTATTTCAGAATTATGATTTCTACACAATTTATTTGAGATTTACATATCACTCACATCATGCTGAATTGGAGTATAATTTTTATTGGGTTTTTGAAGACATAATATAGGAGACTACAATTCAAAAATTAGAGAAATTGAAGCAAAAATAAGCAAGTTATTACAAAATTAGGGTTTCTAACAAATTCACTCTCAAGGTTGTAAATCTGCTAATTTTTTGGATTTTTTTTGGATAAGTGGTATCTTTGCCCTAGTAAGTTACAATAAAAATTTTAGAGAATTTAAATTTCATTTGTGTGATTTATTTCAAAAATATTGGTTTCCATCATGACGAGCCCTGCAACAAGAGGCAAAAAGAATGTTGTCACACTAGGGAAATCCTCTGATAAGGATGGGGAAACAATAGAGGATAGTAATCCCAATGAGGAAATAAGTAAGGTCAAGGAAGAGGTGTCTTCAATTAAGAAGGATATATGTGACCTAAGAGGAGATATATCAAATATACGAAGCATGTTAAGCGCCTATATGAATGAACCAAGAAAGGAGTTCTCAAGCAACCAAGGTGAAACCTACAAGTCAGCTAATACTGACACAAATTTTAATGCTCCTATGGGATCTAGGAATTTGTTTCCAATGGTGGATATGTGCAAGTTTGATGGCAAGGATCCTCTAACATGGATAAACCAAATGGAGAATTGTTTTGAAGTACATCAAATCCCATATGGACAAAAGGTCATGATGGCTTCCCTATATCTAGAACCAAATGAATTCATTTAGTATCATTGGCTTTGTACTCATAAAAAGAAGAAGGGTCTCACTATCTCATGGTTAGTTTTTATAAAGGAAATCCAAGCACAATATAGCAATAGTGTGACAGACAACTTCTTTAGCCAACTAGCTAAACTTCAATAAATAGGATCAATTAAGGATTATAAACAACAATTCCAAAATCTATCCTTAAAAGTGGATACAATTATAGAGGAGAACTTGAATGATTTATTCTTGGGTGGTCTCAAGGATCACATTCAACATGAGGTACACATGTTTTGTCCAAATTCTATCTTTGAAGCAATGATTATGGCGAGACAAGTGGAGGAAACATTTTTGGCTAATAGAAGGGAGGTAATTACCTAGTAACAAAGTTGACAAGGCTCTTGCATCATCATTTACTCATCCTATTATGTTGACACCTCAACAATTGGAAGAGAAAAAGGCCAAAGGGTTATGTTTTAACTGTGATGGAAAATATCATAAAGGACATAAATGTGATGAGAAGAAGTTGTTCTATATTGAGGCTACCTATGGAAGATAAGGATGAAGAAGATCCAGTGGTGGTGGTAGAGGACTCTAAAGATGTCCAACCAACTATCTCTTGTCATGCACTATGAGGTATTAATAACCCACAAACAAGCAAGGTAAGGGGTTTCTTTAAAAAATAAATAGTCACAGTATTGATTGACTCAAGGAGTACACATAACTTCATCAACAAGCAACTAGCAACAAAGTTAAATTGTTTTGTCTACCCTACCCCTGAAATCTAGGTTATGATTGTAGATGGTGATACAGTTAATTGTTTAGGGAAATGCCATAGTATTAAACTCACCATGGGATACTACATGATAGATAGCCCTATGTTTCCTATACCCATGGCTGGAGCAGACATTGTTTTGGGAGTTCAATGACTTACTACCTTGGGCACAATTGAGATGAATTTCTAGGAACTATTCATGTGCTTCTACTCTGGGGATAAAAAATATGAGCTACGGGGTTTACATGCAAAGAGTCCACAATTGGTAAGTACACACCAAATTGTCACTAAAAAGTATATGCGGATAAAGGTGTGGCTCAATTATTGTCAATGGAAGTGTAAAAGCCAAAGATTCCTACTTCACCTTTGAAGAAAGTAGTTACAGTTTCAGATCACAAGAGGGAACCTTATTTGTATGGGCCTCATAAAGGTTCATTACGGAATGACAACATCAACTTCAAATTGAGGTTACCTAAATAAAAAATCATACAACCTTTCTATGACATATCTATCTTGGAGAATGGTAGTAGACTCAAAAGTCTATCCATGACAATGTTACCGAAGCTTGATGAAGAAGGAAGAATCATATTGGAACTAGAGTGCATTCTTCAAACATGCATGAAGAAGTTGAGGAATAGAACCATCACTGAGTATATTATCCAATGGAAGAATTTACTTGTTGAAGAGGCCACATGGGAGGATGAGGAGTTCATTCAGAAGAATCCACACTTGATTAGCATTGAGGACAATGCTTCTTTGAAGAGGGAGGGCATGCTATGCCCTTAATATTGGTGAACATAGGGTTATGAATAGTTGGATTGTGGCTATCTTAACTACTAATTAAGTTATGTTATCATTATTATATTATTATTTAGTTAGATAGGTTAGACTAGGTGTTATATAGGGCTGTGTCTATTCATCCTAAGCAGAATTAGGTATATATTAGAGGATGAGTCTTATTTCATCATAGATTGTGAAGTGTGTTCTCATTGGATATATTTGGATATTGCCCCCTTGAAGTGGCCTGTTATTCTCAGTTATTATCAAGTATTTGCAGAATATTTCATATCTTCTTCCATTGTGCAAGTTATTTCATTAAATTCTAAAAATAGATGTCAAATTAGGTTTTCTAGGTTTCTTGACATACAGATGCTGGCATAACTTTCTAAAAATAGAATCTTTGATTCAGGTACCCCTCTTTATTCTGATTGGCTGATATCACTTCATGATCAAGGTGATCTAGATGAAATCTGCAAAAGATCAAGTTTTCTCTACTAGGTCAATTCTACTTTTTCAGAAGGCCAAGCATGAGCTCAGAAGTCATCAATGGAGGAAGTTCATCTGCCAGAGCTCATTTTCAAGTTTTCAATGTTGTTCAGACAACATAGAACTAACGAACAATCATCAAATTGATGAAGCACGAGAAACAGAGTAGGATGGATCTAGAAAGAAGTTGAAAAGTTGAAAGTCATAAATTTTTCTAAGGCATGGATTTCTAGGTACCCCTGGAGGCTAGGGGCACCCAACTTTAGCAGACTTAGATTTTTTCTCACATTTTTTAAAAAATGCAAAAAATGCCTCCGTTAGATAGTTCTAGGGCAGATAAAAAAAGTCATTTTGGTCAATAGGTTCTGAAAAGCTAGAATTCACATCATATATACCCAAGCTATCCAGTCCATTCCTCATGTAGTGGCAGTTGACCAAAGAATCATTGAAATTAATGAAAGGCAATAGTTGCTGGCATGAGAAACAAGGTAAACTGCAAGCAAAAGTTGAAAATCATGAAAATTTTCTATGGCATAGATTTTTAGGAGCCCCTGGAAGCTGAGGGCTCCCATCTTTTCATGCCTTAGAATTTTTTCCACATTTTTTGAGAAACGTCAAAAAGCCTCCGTCAGCCCCTTTCCGGGGGGTCAAAATCAGTCAAAACTCAATTGAAATGCTGGTAAAAGCTAGAAATTCATTTTAGGTAGGTTTAATCTACTCAGATAACCTCCCATCCTGCTCCAACAGTCAACCAGACAACCTGACATGAAGATCAAATAGGATCTGCGGCACGTAAAATAGAGAAATGGAAAGAAAATTTGAAAATCTCAAAAATATTCTAAGGCACAATTTTTGAGGAGCCCCTGGAGGTTGGGGGCTCCCATCTTTTCATGCCTTAGAATATTTTCAATGTTTTTCTAAAAAAATGACAAATCTTCCTCCGTCAGCCTGGTCAGATTCATAGGAAATTAGTTTGGTGCATTTTTTGAGGTAGACAGAGGGTACAATCTGTTGAATTTCCATCAGGCTTTCCTATATACTAGTTCATCAGACTCAATTTTGTTTCAATAGGTAGAAATCAACATCTGAGGAGGGGTCCACTATCACCAGAACGTGCACAAAAATTGAAAAGTTGAAATTTCCATCAATTTGAGGCTAGGAATGAATCACAATTGATAAGTCTTCAAGATGCCGTGATTCGTCATCTTTTTCAGTTAACAGTGATAGTTTGCCACCTTGTTGAAGTCATGGATAGGTCATACTAGAGTCAAAATGAGTGCAAAAAGTGTCAAAATTAAGGAAAAATTGGCTAACACTTTTGCAACCTCGCATGTTTGATGACATCATCAAAGAAGATATTTTTAATCATCTCACACATGAAGCCATAGGCAGCCATAAAATAGGGATTCTTCCTATTCAAGCATATCAACTTGGATTTGTGCTTTAAAAGTTTCTTTCTTCATGGATAAGTTTCAAGTCTTATGCTCTCACAAAAAAAGCTGCTTTTTTGCCCTAAAGTTTTATAAAGACAAGCTTTTGGCCGCTTTTATTTATCACTTTTGTAGGTTTCATCTAGAGGAGGAAGATTTTATTTTTCTTTCCATGAAGATTCAAATGCTCAAACAAAGTGTTTTTTTAGCATTTTTCATAGTTTCGAGTTGAGGAAGCACAGAGCCATGCTTTTTCGAGGTCCTTTTTTCTAGGGGATCATTTTTTAGAAACAAGACTGAAGCTTTTTCAATTTTCATCGAGATGGGTCCATCCAGAATTTCTTCCTCTTGAAGATTGAGAAATTTTTCTTTTTCTGGGAATCTACTTTTTTGCTTCTTTTTTGGGAAATCCTCCAATTTTTCAAAATCTAACGATCTAGGTTTCTTTAGAATGGGATGGTCTACAATACCCATGTGCCAACTTTTTCTCCTGAAATGTTCTTTTTAGAAGAAATCAGTAAATAATACCAATGGATGACATCACCAATAAAGCAGCAATAAGGATGGAGATGTGATTCAAAAGAAAGCAGCTTTAACTCATATGGTTTTTGTTTTAAAGCATTTTCTTTCATTCAAATCTTATCCATCTTTAAAATAGAAAAAATCACTTTGTCTTAGTTGGAGTTTTCTTTGCTTTAAAGCATATTGTTTTAAAGTAGTTGTTAGTTGTAATCTTTATTTTAGAATAGAAATAAAGCTTGCAAGTTGGCAAGTTAGATAAAATCAAGGAGATTTTAGGGTTCCCTACTCCTTTGATTTAGTATAAATAAGGGTAGCCCTGCCCATTGAGTAATGGTAATTGTGATAACAAATTTGTTGTGCCTATTCTAGCCTATAGAATTTGTTATTCCAAGTGCTCGTTCATTCTATCATATCTGTTTTCTAGTGTTTGATCTCATATTGTATGCCTACATTTTGCTACAATACTGTTGTCTTGGAGTTGTATGAAATTTATGATATTGAAATAGAAGTCTCATGCCAACCTCTTTCTTTGATTTTTTATCTCAGATCATCTAGTTTTGTCGTCAGATGTGTGGCTTATGTAAATTCTATTTCAGTTTTCATCATTAAAGTACAATGGGTCTTATGATATGAATCTGGAAGAAATTTATTTAAGTTTTTGTGTTACAACAATTCATTCCTTGTTAACTTTTAATCCCTTTTCTCTGAATTTACTTAGGAGATTAAAAGTGTCATTTAGTTTAGGCCTAGTTGTAGTTAGAAGTTTTAAAAAAAGAAAAACCTCTTCTGCAGCGAAATAGAGTTTTATAACCTTGTGCTCGCAACTAAGAATCAAAAAGAAGATAGGAAAATTTGTTTTATTTATCTTTCCAGTGAACATCAGCAAAAAGGGAACTCCCCCTCATAATAGGAGAGCAGTTTATCTATGCATAGTTGTCTGTTTCCAACTCACATTCTAGAGGTATGAATTGAAATGCCAATAGTTTTCTGGCACCCACCATGGGGTACGAGACATAAAACTTCAAGCAGGCTTAAGCTTATCACACAAGAATGACTTTATGGCATCCTACTACTCCAGTTCAATAACCAAATCTTACACCACTTGTTATTCAACCAAATCTTGTGCGTGTGGAAGGTGAGCAAACAGACACCATTAGTAGCCTAAGGAGTTTCATATTTGTGCAAAAGGAAACTCTTGTTTAGTGGAGAAACACAGCTATTATCCTTGATGAAGAAGAACACAAAGTAGATCTTATGACCGGAAGACCAGTATTACCACCTCCCACATGGCAGTATATAATCATGGCTCACAGGTTTTATACAAGAAGGGGGAGAGACAGAACTACAGAACCATTCTTCCAAGATCTTAGTCATATAGAAGGTGGAGAAGCATCCAACATAGTTCCTAGAGTCTAGCAAGTTCCTGAAGACAAGCAGGAAGTACTTCTAGAGGAATTTGTAATCCATCCAAGAGTAATGGGTGATGCTACTAATAATGCTTGCTCTAACCTAAATTAGAGGCATCCATCCCCATTAGCTTGGGGTAACAACATTGGACCTTTGGCACTAGAATAATATCTTGGGCTTCTAGAAGGGTTAAGAAAAAGTTTTCTAAAGTTTCATGGTGATGCCAAGCAACATCTTGATGAGTGCATTTCTGCCTTCACCACCACCTGTGGAATTTTTGGTATTGCACATGAAGATGTTGTAGGGCTTTTTTTGTGGAATCATTGCAAAGTTCAGCAGCTGAATGGTTTAATCACCTCATTGCTGGCTCTATCACAAGTTGGGAGTTGATGAGGGAGAAATTTCTCACTTGTTTCAAACCTACAGAAGACAATCATGTGTTCTTTGCACAACTCTCAAACATCAAGAAAGACAGAAGTGAGCCAATGCGAGAGTTCGTGGCTAGATTCAATCACTTGGTTGGCAAATTTGTGAACACCTTGAATCTTTCATCAGAAATTTGGCTAAGTTGTTTCACAAATGCACAATCTTTATAAATTTCTTTCTACCTCAAGCAAAAACACGCTATAGAACTGCAAGCTTAGAAGTATGCTATTGAATTAGAAGATCATATGAACACTTCAGGAAAGATCCAGAGAGATTCAATCAAACCACTAGTGCCCTTGAATGTTGTACCACTTTGGCAAGTTCCATCTCCTTCAAGTATAGCAGATTCTTTCATTTACTATGTTAGTGATCAACCTGCTTCACCTATGCATCAAGTATCACCTATGCATCAAGAGGTAGATGTGTCTTTTGCAATACAAATCTATTGCTTGTTCCATGCAACAAACCAACATGATAGAGAAAATTGCCCTGAGATGAGAAGATTCATGCAAATATTAAAAGCATCAAATGAAAATCAAGGATTTTTGGATAATCTTGAATGTTTCTTTGACGAATCTGATGGTGGCTCTATGAAGGGATTTAACTAGTGTAAATCAAATATAAAAAGGGATCATTTTCCTAACTTTGTTTCAAGCGACATCATGTGTTTGTATATGGAACATGAATGTTCATGGGAAGCTAAAAATTTGCATAATTTCTTTGAATATGAAGAAGGATTGTTGCTGGAAGAATTTGAAGAAATACACAACTTGCATACTTTCTTTAAGGAAGAAGAAGTGTAATAATCTTCCCAAGAGCAAAATTATGGGGAAGAGATCAAATATGCTACAGAGAGCAATGGTGAATCCAATTTGTTCTTCTCATCTTTTGAAGGTTGGTTTGAAGAACTTGTGTTAGATACATTCAAAGGAGAAGAGACCAAAGAAGCATTGCAATTAGAGCAAGAACAAGATCTTCATTTTGAAGATGATTCATCATTGGATGAATTTCTCAAAACTGGAGATCATATGGAAGATTCATCATTGGATCTTGATAATTTTCTACATCACTTGGAGAGTGATTCTTCAATAGAGGATACTATAATTTTTTTTAATAGTTTAGCCCGTCTTCACCTTTGTCCCAAGAATCCTTCATACACACTAGCGAAAGAAGATGATGTTGAATCTGTCTATGAACCTGTACAAGAACAAGACTTCACTGATACAATACAACCAGTACAAAATGAAACATATGAAGAGGTTGATGGAGAAGAAGAGTTCATGGAATATTCAGTTTTGGTCACTAAAGAGGATGATATTGAAAAGTTAGAAATTCTTGACAAATGTTTTGTAAGATATGCCATATGTGAAATTGATCAAGAAGATGAAGAAGAAGCATATAGCTCAGATGAATCTGTCTTTGATTCCACTTACTTACTAGAAGGAGAAAGATACATGATTGCTGAAGTCGAGATGATGTAGGATATCCACTTTGAAGAAGATTACTCTATGGAGGATGACGAGAATCAAAAAAATTAATGGTAAAGTGAGCTTCTAGGTGAGGATGTTGTCTATCAAGAATACTTTGATGATGATTAGGTGCTTGAGCATTTAGAGCTTGGTAATTTATTAGATTCTGAGGATTGGATGGATGAAAACATGACCAATGAAGAAGAAGAAGTACATGAGACACTAGAAAAATGTGTGACAATGGTTGTGGATCTGATAAGCTAAGAATCAGTGATGAGGGTCATGTATGAGCAACCTACACCTTTTCCAAAAGATGATACATTGATAGAGTTCAAGGTTGCATGTGTTCAAGATATAAATGGAAGTCATGTTCTATATGTGGTGATAACCATTCCTACAAGTATACTTTGGCCACAAGATAATGCTTCATATCTTCAAAAAGAGGTTTTGTACCTTCACCTATTAGAGAGGCTTCTTACTTTGGAAGAAGTTGATTAACCTGAGCTCTGGCATATCAATCAGTTCATTATGAATTTCTCATGGCCTGAATGTGACTATCCACCTGAATCATGGCTCTTTGAGAAGGTGTTGCAAAGGAAGAAAAGCTATGTGTTGTCAAGACAAATGTCACAGCTTAGGTGAAAAGGCTCTTATACCAGTTGATGGTTTTCTGTAATAGTTTTTGTTTTTTTTGTCCTCGTTTGAAAAAAGAGCATTTGTGTGTGTAATGTGTTTCCCCTTTCCATAATGTGATTGTTATGTTGTAATGTGTTTCCCCTTTCCGTAATGTGATAGTCATGCTTTTTTGTGTGTGTTCAAGAAGTTCCAACTCTTAGGTGATTTTAGGAAGTCCGGTCCTAGGTGATTTTTAGGAAAAAGTCTTGTTTTAGGTGATTAGGAAAATGACTCGACTCTATTGCCCAACTGATAAGACACTAGTCCAAGCTAGAAAAGTCTAGAGATTCCTTGTTCTCCTATGCCATAAGTATCTGACATGGTCCCCAGATAGAGCCAATTGTTGTACCCAATCAAAAATTTTGCTTCATTAAGGCATTTTGAGAAAGTCTAGAAAATTTTCATCAAAAAAGTAAAAAAGTCAAAATTTCTAAAAATAGAAATTTCTAATTCTAGAAAGTTTCTAAAAATAGACATCAAATTAGATTTTCTAGGTTTCTTGAGATACGGATGTTGGTAAAATTTTCTAAAAATAGAATCTCTGATTTAGGTGCCCTGCTTGATTCTAATTGGCTGATATCACTTCACAATCAAGGTGGTCTAGATAAAATCTGCAAAAGATTGAGTTTTCTCTACTAGGTCAATTCTACTTTTTCAGAAGGCCAAGCATGAGCTCCAAAGTCATCAATGGAGGAAGTTCATTTGCTAGAGCTCATTTTCAAGTTCTCAATGTTGTTCATACGACACAGAACTAATGAACAATCATCGAATTGATGAAGCACGAGAAATGGAGCAAGATGGATCCAGAAAGAAGTTGAAAAGTTGAAAGTCATAAATTTTTCTAAGGCATGGATTTCTAGGTGCCCTTGGAGGCTAGGGGCGCCCAGCTTTAGTAAACTTAGATTTTTTCTCACATTTTTTAGAAAATGCAAAAAATGCCTCCGTCAGACAGTTCCAGGGTGGATAAAAGTAGTCATTTTGGTCAACATGTCCTAAAAAGCTAGAATTCATGTTAGATATACCTAGGCTATCTAGTCGATTCCTCATCCAGTGGCAGTTGACCGACGAATCATTGGAATCAGTGACAGGAAGTAGTTGTTTGCACGAGAAACAAGGTAAATTGTAACCAAAAGTTGAAAATCATGAAAAATTTTAAGGCACAAATTTTTAGGAGCCCCTGTAGGCTGGGGGCTCCCATCTTTTCATGCCTTAGAATTTTGTCCACATTTTTCAAGAAACATTAAAAGACCTCCGTCAACCCCTTTTTGGGGGGTCAAAATAAACCAAAACTTAGTCAAAATGTTGGTAAAAGATAGAAATTCATCTTAGGAAGGTTTAGGCTACTCAGATCACCTCCCATCCTGCTCCAACTGTCAACCAGACAACCTGACACGAAGATCAAACAAGACTTGTGGAACGCAAAATAGAGAAATGGAAAGAAAAATTGAAAATCTCAAAAATATTCTAAGGCACAAATTTCTAGGAGCCCCTGGAGGCTGGGGGCTCCCATCTTTTCATGTCTTAGAATATTTTCCATGTTTTTCTAAAAAAATGACAAATCCTCCTCCATCAGCCTAGTCAGATTCACAGGAAATCAGTTTGGCACATTTTCTGAGGTAGACAAAGGGTACAATCAGTCCAATTTCTGTCAGTTTTGCCTGTATACCAGTTCATCAGACTTAGTTTTTCTCTAATAGGTGGAAATCAACATCTGAATAGGGGTCCACAGTCACTGAAACGCGCACAGAAATTGAAAAGTTGAAAAAGTTGAAATTTTCCAAAAAAATGGCTAAGGCACAAAAATCTAGGTGCCCCTGGAGGCTAGGGGCGTCCAACTTTTCATGTCTTAGAATTTTTTGTGTTCGATAGTGTTTTCCTTGTAGCCATTTTCCATTCTTTTCCCAGCAACAGATTCCAGGGGTTAGATTTATAGTTTACCTTCACCACATCATTAGTTTGAGGCTGGGGATGAATCATAGTTGATAAGTCTTCAAGATGTCATGATTCATCATCTTTTTGAGTTAATAGTGACAGTTTGCCACCTTGTTGAAGTCAGGGACAGGTCATACTAGAGTCAAAATGAGTACAAAAATTGTCAAAATGAAGGAAAAATTGGCTAACACTTTTGCAACCTCGTGTGTTTGATGACATCATCAAAAAAGATATTTTTAATCATCTCACACATGAAGCCATAGGTAGGCATAAAATAGGGATTCTTCCTATTTAAGCATATCAACTCAGATTTGTGCTTTAAAAGTTGCTTTCTTCATGGATAAGTTTCAAGTTTGATGCTTTCACAAAGAAAGCTACTTTTTTGCACTAAAGTTTTATAAAGACAAGCTTTTGGCCGCTTTTATTCATCACTTTTGCAGTTTGCATCCAGAGGAGGAAGATTTTATTCTTTCCACGAAGATTCAAAGGCTCAAATGAAGTGTTTTTTAGTGTTCTTCATAGTTCTGGATTGAGGAAGCACTGAGGCAAGCTTTTTTGAGGTCCTTTTTTCTAGGGGATCATTTTTCAAAAACAAGACTATCATGCCCACATTTCCCATGCAGTCACAACATGCATAACATGTGTCATGTCCACATGTGTCATGTGGTCATGACACAAAATATCAAAAAACTTTCCCACGCTTCTCTAGAAATATGATCACGAACCGATCGAGGTAAGTGCGGAACACCCCATTCATTAGACTCATGAACACTGCAGGGGCGTTTGTCAAACTAAAGGGTACCACGGTAAACTCATAATGGCCATATCTGGTTCGAAAAGTAGTCTTATGAATATCTACCTCTGTGATGCGCAATTGGTGATACCCAGATTTTAGATCAATTTTTGAGAACACTCTGGCTCCCTGCATCTGATCAAAGAGGTCACCAATCCTAGATAGAGGGTAACGGTTCTTCACCATCACCTTGTTCAACTGCCTATAATCCATGCATAAACGAAGAGATCCATCCTTCTTCTTCACAAAGATAACTGGTGTGCCCCATGGTGAAATGCTAGGTCAGATGTGTCCCTTCTCAAGTAACTCCTCTAACTGTAGTTTAAGTTCTGTAAGCTCATGTGTAGTCATCCTGTAAGGTGCACAAGACACTGGCTCTGCACCTGGCACCAAGTCGATGTGAAAATCAACCTCTGCGTGGAGGCATACCTGGTAATTTCGGTAGAAATACGTTGGCGAAGTCTTTCAGGATAGGGTGATCATTTAAGGTAGCCTCAAGCTCATCCCCTAATCTATTACTGACTGTAATAGCAAACATCTGACAACCCTTCTACATGCAGTGCTTAAGCTACTAAGCGGATATCATACGTACAGTCGTAGGCTTCTGAATACCCACTATCTCAACCTATGTGCCATGATCATCTAAGAAGCTAATCATCCTTTAGCAACAATCTAGCTTGCCTCTATGAGCCGCAAGCCAGTCCATACCCAGAACTACACTATAGGATGCTAATGGCATAACCCTAAGGTCACATGATGTAGTGAAGGAACCCAAGGTGATCTCACAATTTCTAACCGAGGTATCAACTGACATCCTAGCCCCAGAGGCCAACTCAACCTCCCACCTAATGTATGTTCCACTAATGATGTAGACAAAAAAGAATCAGTAACTAGAGAGTCAAAAAGAATAGAGATGGAGAAATCCCCAATCGTACCTGCTGTCTCAATGACTACAGCCTAGAAATCAACCTGGTGGTTGTCAACCCCTGCAAACATGTGATGGGACCTACCCACATCACCGACAATCTGCTCAGAACCTCCTAAATGGGGATGTCCCCTGCTGTAAATCCCTATGGACACTCTCTAGCCAAATGTCCAGTGCCACCACATACATAACATGGGCCCCTAGCTTGTAACTGTACTCACTGAGTTCTGTCCGACTGCTGTTGCCCAGTCCATTCAGTGGACCCCTATGAACCTCTGTAAGACTGCTGAGACCTTGCAGGTCCCACAGATGATCCCTGCTATCTCTGATCTCTACGCAGGCCCTGCTACTACCAACCATGGTTCTGTCCTCCCTGACCCCTCTGTTGGGGTCTAGATCTCTGCTGATGCTGCTACTGCTATGGAGGCCTAGGAGGTAATGATGAAGAATTATATCCTCCTCTCTGTGGTGTGTTTTGTGGCCTACGAAAGTTCTGCTGCTATTGGGGATTACATTCCTGATATTGTGGGTGTGAATTCTGTCCTTGTCCCTGAATTTCTTCTGCAATAAGAGCCTTTTCGATAGCCTCACTCTTAGTCTAGGGGTTTGCCATACGTACTGGTCCTACTATCCCGTGATTTAGTCCTCTGATGAATTTGTGTACTAGAAGTTTCTCATTATGGAGATACTCTGCGTAACGAGAAAGCTCGATGAACTCACTCTCATACTGAGCTAATGTCAGTCCTCTCTGCTATAAATCATAGAACTCATCTATCCTACACTGTCTATAATGCTCTGACAAATAACACACATTAAAGCGCTCTATGAAAATGTCCCAAGTGAGTATATCCAAGGATAGTCAGCACTTGCACTCCTTAGTGCGCCACCAGGTAGCTACTGCATCTCTCAGAAGATATACTCCATTCGTGCTTTCTTGTTGCTCCCGTAAGGTCACAACGCGAAACACCTGTCTAGACTAATCAGCCAAGCCTCGGCCAAAGTTCCCTCTGTAGCTCCTGTGAAGGTAGGTGGATTGAGCCTAAGCAGGTCTCTGATGGGGTCTCCTTGTTTCTAAGTCCTACCATTGGCTCATCCAATCCATACTCATACGGTCCATGGTATACCTGTTCTACCCTCATGGTCTCATCTCGTCTTGAGAGTCTCGGAGGACTCCTACTCTGTGCACGGTAGGCTGACCCTACCTCATCTACTGTAGTCTCAGGGATCTCTACGAAAGGCTCTGTGTGTGGCACCTCTCGCAAATCGACACGGGGCTCCACATATGGCTTAGCACATGACTCATAATGCAAATCCTTACATGGCTCCTCTCGCGGATCAACGCGAGGCTCATCACGTGGCTCTAGGATAGCTGGCAGTAATCTTTCTAACATGGCCTACAGTGTCTGCAGAATCTATGGACCTATGTCAAATACAGGTGTTGCCTATGGTACTGGTGGGTCTGCTATAACTACAGGTGCCCCTCCCTCTGCTGAGGAATCACTGTGCACCTCAATGGACAGTGTGTTGCATGATTGCGC
Source organism: Cunninghamia lanceolata (assembly GCA_027924645.1). Classification (NCBI taxonomy): domain Eukaryota; kingdom Viridiplantae; phylum Streptophyta; class Pinopsida; order Cupressales; family Cupressaceae; genus Cunninghamia; species Cunninghamia lanceolata. The sequence continues at coordinate 9,255,321 of BSBN01001715.1, forward strand.
TCATCGAACACGTCGGGGAGGCATCCTACAAAACAAGATAGACACTAATTAATCAAAGTTATAGAAAAATAACGTGCCCAAATATGCCCAGTGTTTAAACTTGGGCTCTGATACCAAATGTCATGCCCACATTTCCCATGCAGTCACAACATGCATAACACGTGTCATGTGGTCATGACATGAAATATCAAAAAACTTTCCCACACTTCCCTAGAAACCCCCTCACATGGGTAAGTGTGCTCGGTGGCGAATGCTTAAGGTGTATACAGAACAGTTGTTAGTGGGGTACTATGCACACATGCACATACCCCAAATGCAAGAAAGCCAACAAGGGGGTTACCGCGGCGCGGTTAGCGATGCTTCAAGGGGTAAACTTATCAAACTACTAACCCTAGATTCCAGGAAATTCTGACAGCATAACGCCTCACAGGCGTGAGTGGGATTTTATTATACTAACACTAATCTTAAACGGAGTTTCCTGATAAGGTTAACAAATTTCCTACAACTCCCTAATTACAATGAATTTCACAGTTGATCTCTTTAATGGAGCATTTTTCAACAAAGCCCAATCATCTGTTCTCTTTCATGTTTTCTAAAATTTAATATTAATTTCTCCTCCTTCAGACTTAGCATTTTCAACAAAGCTTGTACATTTGCCCTCTCTTCCGCTTCTCTGAAATTTAATTTTGATTGTATTCTATCACATTCTCTTTCCCGTTGTGTAAGGTTTCTTTATGTTTTCCTGCTTTTCTTCCCATTCTCTATCAATCAGAGTTATATCTGCATTCTTACATTATTCCTAATTTCTTGCTAAACCAGATCACTTAAACAGGGTTTACTAACTTTGCTTGTTTCAAGCCCTTGGTTTCCGCTCTAGTTTAATTTCAACGTTTGAGTTAATTTAATAATTAAGTTGTCCCTAATCAGATTTAACGGAAGGTCAGTCTTACTGAGTTCTCTTTGCCCATTTCAGAAATGCCACGCATTTTCTACTCTTTGTTTTTTTTAACTATATTTTTTTTATAAAACCTGCAAATATTGTACATTTATTTCATCATTTAAAATTTCATTATAACAATTTATATATATATATATATATATATATAACACCATTACTCAAATCAACATTAACCACAGTCTCCTTAACAAATCTCTTAACTGTAAAATCACAGAATATTTATATAAATGAACATATATATATATATATATAAATAATAATTATCTGTCAAATAAATTGGTAGGACAGAATATTGAGTTTAATGTTTACATTGAATTTCCTTACAAAATTTTATTTTCCAATGCATCTCTCAATTAACAATATTTAATAGAATAAATACAAGGATAGTTAAAATCTATTTTCCCTCATAACCATGTTATATTCCAATACAAATGATACACTTTAAAATATACTAAGCATTCGATTTAAAGGGAAGGAATTAATTTAATTTGCATTTATTCACAACAAATCAAATGCAATATTATAACAATTCTTCATTTCTTTTCATATTAACAAAATTACAACTTTACATAATTTATAAAATTAATATTTTCACTAGTTTACAATGGAATAAATTTTAACAACTTTGTTTACAACAACAACTAGTTTCACAACTTTTCAAGTAAGAGAAGAAGGAAATAGACAATTCTATTATCCTTTAAAAAAAACAAATTTCTGTTCTTATTTATTTCATACATGATAACAAAATGTAATAAACACTACAAATAAAACTGTTATTACAATGAAGAGGATTTCCTCCTAACCCAAAAATACAAAAAAAAGTACAACTATCAACACAATAAGGGAGGATTTTCTCACAACTCCAAAATACCAAATTATACATCAAAAGAGAGAGAATATTCTCCTCTTGACAAATCAACAAGGATGAAGCTAATAAAAGACCAAGCTCTCCTTAAGAGTAAAGGAAAATAAAATATTTTCCCAAACAAGAAACTCTTCAACTCCACTAAAAGCCCCATGAAAACCTACATACACACAAGGGAAGAAAACACCACCCAACTTGCTCTCCTCCCTACCGTAGACCCGCAAGAGGGTCACCCCCGAGCTGGGAGATCATCCACACACCTAGGGTATCCAAACCATTTCACAAGGTAAAACAACAACCCAAAAACACAAATACACCCATGGATAATTACACAACACAAACTCAACTAAAGTGAGTCAAACAAGGGGTAGGAGAGTGGACACACTCAACTCTAGAGTGCCACCCTTTCAAATAATGTAATCAACACAAGTTTCTCATGGCCTCAAGCCAAACAAGTAGCCCAAATTTTCCAAGAAGATCATATTTTGTCTCTCAAGCCATTTAACAAATTTTCTCAAAGTCACACAAATGCCCTCAAGGCTTTCAACATCCCAAAACAAGGTATGAACTCAAGGAGGATCACTCTTTCCCTACCCCATACTTGATGAGCATTTCTCCCAAGTGGAAGAAGCTCTGTCAACACCCAAATAAAAATTCCCCACAATAACAAAAATATCTCAACACAAGAAAAAACATGCATTTCACACATCCATCATGCAACAATTAGAAAATACAAGGGAAGGCCTTGAATTCCAACCTTAAATAGCCCTTTAATGGATGTAGTTGATGTAGAGCTCCACTAAAATCTCCTCCTACCTAAGTCACCAACTCCCTCTATCCTTTTCTCCAAAAACCATTTTCAATAAACCAAAAATCCTCCAAAATTCAACAACCCTTCTCCCTTTCCCAAGTAGGATTAAAATAACCCCACCCATGAGTTTAGAGGAATGGGGAGGTGACACTTTTCACCTCCTCACTCTTCCTCCCAAACACTTCTGTGTCCCAAGGGATGGGTGTTGACACATGTCACTTACCCATCCCCAATGTCTTCCTTATCCCTTACCATATGTCATATCTCTTACACATGGGAGAGAAAAGGGGGATTGGAGGGGGAAGGGATAACACATGTCTTCCCCTCCTTCCCTCTCATGAAGGACCACACAACTCTATGGGGAGTCTCACAAGCCTTGGGAATTGAAGAGGGATGGGCTTGAGTGTTGGTACCACTCATCCTATCCCTCCCATACCTCCAAATTCGTCACTTAACTTCACCGTGAAGTTAAGGTGACCATACAGAGATTAACCAAGTGTTACCCAAGTAAAAAGGGACCCTAGACCCATGGGGTGTAACCCAGGGTCAACTTTAACCCAGTTAGGACAGCCAGGGTCAAGTTAAGACACAAGAAAAGGGTCTCAAAAATTTAAAATTTAAAAATAAATTTCAAATACATTTCTTAGAACACAAATTATAATTCAATTTTACAAGAAGGTAAACCTAACCCATTCCATCTCATGCAAGACAACATTACAACATTAATTCAAACACAGGGTTGATCTCGGTTCCTCATGGAACCAGATCAGCTTGACAAGGGGAATACAACATAAGATGTGGAATAATCTCCAGTATCTGTGGTTTGTTAGCAAAACCTACACACTCAATTACAAAGTTAATTTCATATATAAATATCATAGCCGAAGCAACTTAAAACATCCATTCCTAAAAACATACCATAGTTCACATAAACATAATGAAATCACATTATCATTTTCTCTCTAACATCACCCAATTAGTTTTCCTATAATGTAAACATTAATCAGACATCACCCAATTAGTTTTCCTATAAAATAAACATCTATCTAACATCACCCAATTAGTTTTCCCTTAACATAATAAGGTTTAATAGTTCAAAAAAAATCTAGGATCAACAGTCCCACAATTATAAAAGTATCAGCAACAGTAAAGTAAATAGTCACATGAATAGAATGAAAAAGGGTAGGCCTCACATCCTCTCCCCCTAAGACTGTACTTCCTCCTAGAAGTCGTCAAAGAGGTGAGGATAAAGAGTCCTCAGTCTCACTACATCCTCCCATGTCGCAGTGACCTCATTGTACATGTCCCATTGGACCCTAACCTTTTCTAGCTCTCGACCTCGAAGGCCCAGCGTCTGACGAGCCAATATGTGAATTGGCTCCAAAGCCAGCTACCCGTCTGCCTCTACCTAAAGAGCACTCCAATCCAATACATGAGATAAGTCAGAGATATAACGATGTAAAACTAAAATATGAAAGACATCGTGGATATGCGACAGGCTAGGTGGCAAGGCTAGATGATAGGCTACAGGTCCTATCCGCTCCAAAATCTCAAAAGGTCCTACAAACTAAGGTGCAAGATTAGAGCCCTTTCCATAACGGATTGGACTCTTGTGCGGTCGCACTCTCAAAAATACCCTGTCACCCACTGAGAAGCTCCGATCAGTTCTCTTAGCATCGGCATACTTCTTCTGTCTATCCTATGCTTCCTGAAGTCTCTACCTAATCAATGTGACCTGTTGCTCCATATCTTGAACTATCTTTGGACCAATGGCAATCCTGTCCTCTATCTGATCCCAACTCAAAGGCATCCTAAATGGTCTGCCGTATAAAGCTTGGAAAGGAGGCATACCCAACGAGCTGTGATGCCCATTATTGTAGGTGAACTCAACCAGATACAGATACTCCTCCCATCTAGACTGATGGTCCATAACATACATACGAAGCATGTCTTCTAACACCTGATTAACCCTCTCTGTCTGTCCATCAATCTCCGGATGGTAAGCTAAACTGAAGTTGAGCAGTGTGCCCAATGCCTGATGTAAGGCTCTCCAAAATGATGAAGTGAATACGGAGTCTCTGTCGGAAATGATGTGGTGAGGTACTCCATGAAGTCTAACAATCTGATCTAGAAACACTCTCGCCACTGATGGTGCATTGTACGTCATGCGTACAGGTGAAAAATGCGCCACTGATGGTGCATTGTACATCATAAGTACAGGTGAAAAATGTGCCACCTTGGTCAACTTGTCAACTGTCACCATGATGGCATCATGGCAACATGATGACATAGGTAGACCAATGATAAAAGTCCATGGAAATGGTGTCCCATTTCCCTCGTGAGGGTACAATAGTCCTACTAGATGCTGATGCTTAGCCTTGACCCTCTGACACTCAAGGCAACGAGCAAAATATTCTGCAATGTCACGTCTCATCCTAGCCCAATGATATAGCTATCGCAAATCAGCATACATCTTCTTCACTCCTGAATGTGCTCGATGAGCCTTTAAAAGAATCACTGCACGCAAATCACCCGCACGGTGTACATAGATGGGCTGCCGATGTCTAAGAAAACCATCAGACTAAAGGGAATACCCTACGAATTTGCCCTTAAGGGCCCTTTGATTTTGTATTTCCTGTTGCACCTCAAGAAACCACTTGTCCTCCGGTAGATGCTATAAGATGCGATCTCTCAAGTCCACCCTCAATGTCAGGGTCAAGATCTCGTGGCACCTCCGACTTAAAGCATCAGCGACCACATTCTCCTTCCCTTTGATGTAGTGGACATCAAAGTCGTACTCGCATAAGAATTCCATCCAACGCTGCTGGTGGGTGTTCAAATTTGGCTATGTGAAAATGTACTGTAAGCTATGGTGATCTAAATGGAGCTCAAAGCGTCGACCTAAGAGGAAATGTCTCTAATGAAAAAGAGCATGAATAACTGCTACGAGCTCTAAATTGTGAGTATGGTAGTTTAGCTCATGTGTCTTAAGTTTACGCAATTCATATGCAATCACTCTACCACCCTACATAAGCTTTCATGTTATGCATGTTGTGACCACATGGGAAATGTGGGCATGACAAAGACCAAAGCTTTTTCAATTTTCATCAAGATGGGTCCATCCATAATTTTTTCCTCTTTAAGATTGGGAAAAAAAAATTTTTGGGAATCTATTTTTTTGCTACTTTTTCAAGAAATCCTCTACTTTTTCAAAATTTAACTTTCTGGGTTGCTTCAAAACGGGATGGTCTACAAAACCCATGTGCCATCTTTTTCTCTCAAAATCTTCTTTTTAGAAGAAATCAGCAAATAATACCAATGGATGACATCACCAATAAAGCAGCAATAACAATGGAGATGTGATTCAAAAGAAAGCAGCTTTAACTCATATGCTTTTTCTTAAAAGCATTTTCTTTCATTCAAAGCTTATCCATCCTTAAAATAGAAAAAATCACTTTGTATTAGTTGGATTTTTCTTTGCTTTAAAGCATATTGTTTTAAAGTAGTTGTTAGTTGTAATCTGTCTTAGAATAGAAATAAATCTTGCGAGTTGGCAAGTTAGTTAGATAAAATCAAGGAGATTTTAGGGTTCCCTACTCCTTTGATTTAGTATAAATAAGGGGGCAGCCTTACCCATTGAGTAATGGTAATTGTGATAACAAATTTGCTGTGCATATTCTAGCCTATAGAACTTGTTATTCCAAGTGCTAATTCATTCTATGATATTTGTTTTATAGTGTTTGATCGCATATTGTATGCCTACCTTTTGCTACAATACTACTATCCTGGAGTTGTATCAACTTTATGATATTAAAATAGAAGTCTCATGCCTGCCTTTTGCTTTGATTTTCCATCTCAAATCATCTTGTTTTGTCATCAGATGTGTGGCTTATGTAAATTCTATTTTAGTTTTCATCATTAAAGTACAATGGGTCTTGTGATGTGAATTTGGGAGAAATTTATTTAAATTTTTGTGTTACAATAATTCATTCCTTGTTAACTTTTAATCCCTTTTCTCTGAATTTACTTAGGAGATTAAAAGCAGCATTTAGTTTAGGCCTAGCTATAGTTAGAAGTTTTAAAAAAGGAAAAACCTCTTCTGCATCGAAATAGAGTTTTATAACCTTGTGCTCACAGTTGAGAATCAAAAGGAAGATAGGCAAATTTATTTTATTTATCTTTCAAGCAAACATCAGTAAAAAGGGAGCTCCCCCTCATAATAGAAGAGCAGTTTATCTATGCATAGCTATCCATTTCCAACTCGCATTCCAGAGGTGCAAATTCAAACTCCAACAATTTCTTACCAACATTTTTGATATAATTTTTCTACTCATGCTTGTAAACAAATCATCTTGGCTCAAAGTTTAACATACCAAGGAAATGGTTACCTATACAAAAAGCACTCTGAAATGATTCTCATAAAATGAACTCCATCTATTTTTGTATGTTTAGAGAATATATATATAAGGGTGTTGTCCCAAACAATGCCTCGTGAAGCATAGAATAAGCATAGAATCAAAAACCAAAAAAGTTAAAAGTCCTTTACACTTAATTAGATATAAATACATATGCACACATAGTAGTATCATATCAGGTACATGATCACTGGGGAAGTCAAATGGTGCTAGGTTACCTCCAATTATAAACAAGATTGCAAATAGAAGAAATGTTTAAAAAAAATTAGTTTTCCCTGCCTTCCTCTCATACAAGCTAGAAAACAATAGCTATCAACCCATAAGCAATAACAAAGGTAAAAAATATAATTGAAAATAAAAGAAACAATTATCAGTCTGCATACAACAATAAGAAAATATTGTAGTCCATAACCAAACAACTATAAACAGTAGTTACAGATCAAAAGAATAGCCAAGATCACAGTAGCAACCAATATTAGAATCAATCCAAAAATTCCTTAATTTCAAAACTTTTCAACTTTGTACAAGTGAAAATTGTTAGCATCAATTTCTCTTCATGATCAACAAGCATGATTTCATGCAATAAGATAACTAAGCACAATAGTTAGTTTTCATCAATATCTCTCCATTAACAATGGTCAGTGATTTTCATGCAACATGCTAACTAAAGCAAATAGCAGTTTGCTTTCTTTTCTCTGCCTGTCCCTGATTTTCCTCCTGGGATTCTTCTCCTACAGAGGCTATATATTTATAAATTTGCATAGCAATATATATATATAGAAGTCGGTTAATGCAAATTTGCTTATCAGTGCTTGATCATTTATCTCTATAGATCTGAAGAATTCTACAAGGTATTAGAGCAAGAGGGAGGTAATTTCAAACAAATAGTTAAATGAATTTATTGCATTTAGTAGGCAGCTTTTCAATTTGAGGACACCTCTTACATCTGCAGTGCAAAACCAAGAATATTCCCTCAATCTATTCCTATTTTCATGACTCCATAGGCAATCCCCACATAGTGCCTTCGCTAATGTCTTTTGCTGCTGTGAATTCTTTGTGGAATCCTTTGATGTGAGGAGTTTACTAGGACAACTAACTTTTACCTCTACCAAGAGAGACCCGATTGACATTGGGGCACAATATTTGCCCAGAAGGTTGCGCTAAATCATTTGGAGGCTAGATTTGCCTTTCGAAGCTCTACGATTTGCAATGGCAGGAATTCAATTTTTTTTTACAGATTGATCTATGAATTTGGGGGTCGATAATTCCCTTTGGAAGCAAGATTTCATCCATTTGTGGTCGCATATCATTAATCTTGTAAGTTGTGTCTGGTGCAGGCTGATTTCTTCAAATATTTTATATCTCTTTTCTGACATGTTTTAAATCTCTGCATCTATATTTCTATAATTTTGAAGGCCTGATTTTGTGTTCAAGAGGGGTGACAATTTTAATTGCAGGTTGGATGTTTGTCAAGTGCATGCTATGATTTTCATCAAATATCTGGTGATTTCTTTCATTAGCAGTTGCATGAGGCAGAGGAGCCATGTCGATTGGGAGTCTTCATAACCTAGAGTTTGAAATCTACCACATGGAGATTGCAATCTGTGATGTGTTAAAACAATTCTCTTTGTAGGTACTGAAGATTTAATCTCGTCATCGAAGGAGTCAATTTGTTGCATGTGAAGAAGTTTCCATTTATGCTTTTTTGCATTCATTATTGGGGGATTATACATGCACTTTGTAATGATGAACTGAGATAAAGTTCCATTTAAAGGGCGGTTAATCAGGTCTCTTAAACACCATTTTCATCATTTTGTTGTTAGGCAAGCTTCAGAGAATTTTTTGTCTTGAAAACAAGGGATAAAGAATCACTGTCAAGATCTACTACCCTATCTCCTCGGACTTGTTCCTGAGCCAAGTGACTATGATGAAAAGAATGCATGGTTTAATAATAATGACATAGTCTATCATGGACTAATATGTCTTACTATTTCTGAGGATACTCTACATCACATAGAGCACACTGAATGCCCTTTTATTGCTTGGATCATCATCCAATAGTTGTATGGAGACATTGAATCTCCATCTGAAAGTGATGTTTTCTTGGAAAACCAGGCTATTAATGATATTGAGACTTATGTTGCCTCATCTAATGTGGACAAATCTAGTATGGATGATCTTCATTGATACCCCATCAACAACACCTGTTATAGATTTAGATTCTAGAGATGCTTCTTTGAGAGCCTCTAGTGATTCTTTGCAGCAGAATCATTTATGTCTTTTGGATCTAGTCTATTGGGACCTCATTCTACTAGACATTTCTTTTTTGTTTGTACAGTCCCTCATTTTGGATCAAGATGACACTATTGAGGACACATGTCTTCTCTTTGAGGACCACTTTTTGTCCTTACATCTATTGCTACTTCTAATCTCTGTGTTGCTTCTTCGAAAGCTTCCAATGGCTTCTTGTAGTAGGGCATCCATAGTCTTCATGATTTAACTTTCTAGAATGATCTCTTGATAGGAGTTTCAAACTTGTTTATGGAGACTCGCATTTCAGATTTGGAGGACACATTTGAGGAGTTATCTCTCCTCTTTGTTGATTGCCACATCAATATTGTTGGCCCACCATCTTCATCACCTTTACAGCTTGCTCTATATCAGTCTTCACAGAATGTTGGATTGTCATCATCGCTTTCTGACATGTGGACATGTGAATAGTTTTCAGATGCACACATCATCTAGATTTGGATTCCAGTATCACCCATCTTTTTGGATTGGCTTCTCCAATCACCAATGGATCCTTTTCTTCCTAAGGGGATAAATGTTTTTTGTAGGAAATGGATCATATTCTATCTTCTAGTGTTCATCATTGGGACGTGAGCTCTTTCATTATGGGGCAATTCATAGCTTATTTTCTTATATTCTCTCTATATTTGTGGGGTAATTTTATATGTACATGGGTACCTAAAATGGCCTTGATGCCAGGGCCCATCTTTGTTGGCTATATTGGTTTTTGTCTCCTTATGTAGATTTAAGGTGGGGGGGTTTGTTCCCACAAGGTTTTTTCTCGTTCCTCTTTCCTCTCTTTAGGATTTTGTCTCCTTAGTTAGACTTAAGGGTGGGTGTTAGCATTAATTTCTCTCCGTGATTAATGGGCATGATTTCATGCAATAAGCTAACTAATCACAACAGTTAGTTTCTATGAATTTCTCTCCATTAACAATGGTCGATGATTTTCATGCAACATGTTAACTAAAGCAAACAACAATTTGCTTTCTTTTCTCCACCTGTCCCTGATTTTCCTCTTGGGATTCTTCTCCTACAGAGGCTATATATTTGTAAATTTGCATAGCAATATTAAAATATAGAAGTTGATTAATGCAAATTTATTTATCTATGCTTGATCATTTATCTATGTAAATCTGAAGAATTCTACAAAAACATGCACCTTTGAACTAAGCGATCCAAAACAAATGAAAATGCATAAGAAAATATGGTATTGACATATTGAAAGAAAAAGATGTCTACCCCTAAAGTGACTTATTTCATAAAGTCAATAAAACACTTTCAATAAAGAATCAAACAAATCATTTTCAAATGGAAACTCTTACGAAAAAGCTTCACACACAATATAAATATAATATAATATACTCAATCCTTGAACAAGGCACCACACATTTATAATAGACCCTACTTTTGCATGGTGGGCTCTAACACTATAAATCCATTTGAATATTTTAACCTATAATTACAGAAAAGATTGATAACAGTCTCAAGACTCGGCAAGAGTTTACTCATTCATGATTTTTTTTCATATTGAACAATACAAATTTGAAATAGATAAAAATAGTCTAATTCATCCTGAATTGGATGTTATTGGATGTTATGCTTTTTCAAATAGATTTGCAATGACATTATTTAATATAAAGTGATTTTTTTGAGGAAGGTTGAATGTATGTAGCAAATCTTTTGTTGTTGAATAAAAAAATTAAGATGCACCAACAAGGTAAGTTAGGTGTCATGGTGTACATTGTTGATTTTTCTATTAACTGATAAAGAAAATTGTGAGATTTGAATTTTAGACTAATAGATTAGGAAGAAGGTGGAATGTGGAAAGCAAATCTTTTAGTACCTTTACATTTCTATTTTATTGAATAAAGTTCTTTCTAAGAAACACCTAACACTAGAGATTTCTATTTTATTGAATAAAGTTCTTTTTAAGATGCACCTAACCCTAGATAATTTGATGGTTTTTGGACATTTTTTTAATTTTAGACCGTATTTTATTTTAAAATTTATTAGAGGGTATAGTTTGACTTGTTATATTTTTATATAACCATAAATATATATGACACTTTAATTAGAAAATCCTAGAAATTTATTATAGATAAATATAATATAGTATTCTAATTTATAATATATCTCATTTAATAATACTTGTTATAGAAATACATATTAATTTAGAATATTTACAAATTTTAGATTATCTTGAATATTTTTTAAATATCAATTTAGAAACTTACTTTTAATTGTTATAGTAAGTTTAAGGTTACTTGATTTAACTTACAATTTAAAATTTTAATTTAGTTTTCTTTTTTTAAATCCTATGTTATTTGCTATATATTTGCTTTTTCCCTCTTAGCATGCTTTTACAATGTTACAAGTGGTAGGGACTCTAGCTGCATTGTAGCTCTTGTTTGTTATAAAAATTAATAGGAGGGAGTATCCCTCAAGGATACATTTACCAATCCAGAAAAAAAATGTATTGCAATAAATAATGGTACTTAGTTCTACACAAAAGAGTGAATGATCCATGTGAAGATTCTAGAATCTATGATGTCTTGGAATCAACAATGGATGATGATAACCTAGAAATCACCTTAGGATCAAAATATCATGTTCATGCTTTGGAGGATTGAGGCCATAAATCTAGGTGAGATTCATAGTAATGGAAATATCTTATGCCTACAAAAATGACCTAATAGTTTGTATAACTCAGTTTTCTATTTAACCTAATTTACCTTTGCTTCTTATACCTTTTATGATGAACCATTTGGAGATGGTAGTATTTAGAAATACATTGGAAAAGATTCCATTTGTTGCAAGGGAACACATTCTCTTAGGTTAGCCACATAAATTTACGTAAATGATCAGAAACAACACCATGCATATACTCAAGTTAGATCATCATGTAGATGGGTAAGTGCAAGAAGATGGGGGGCCAAAAAGGGGTCTTAAGTGGCCACTTTTTTTCAAAAATCAAGAAATACTAGCCTTGGATGAGAAATTGAGCATAGTTACACTCAAAATTTGGAGATGCAACCAAAACAATGTTCATAGTGCTTCGAGTCTACTTTCTAAACTACTATTTTTTTTTTGAAAATGGCATAGATTAAGGGGTTCAAAAGAGGGAGCCATAGAAACTCGTGTTGTTTCTATCAAAAAAACATAACATAGCATGTTTTGTGGCTCCCTCAAAAGGTCAACTTTTTTTTGGTATTTTTAAAATTGCTTCAGTGAGAAATTAGCTAATAGCATGTAGTTTATGCCTGATTTTTCTGATCATTTTTTGATGAATATTAGATTTTTAACTAATTTTCAAAGTGGACACATCCTAAAAAATAGAATTTTTGCCATGCTACCCCTATAAATTTTGAAAACTAATTGAAAATAATATTTTTCTTTTTTTAATATTTGTAGAATGGAGTCTAGTTTCTAAATATGTAATGTTTTTGAAATTTCAATGAATAGTTAATTTACAATGAAAAAAGACCAAACAGTGGTTTTTGCCCAAAAACGGACACACAAACAAAAGAAATTAAAGATGAAAAGCTTAACATTGTTAAAATGTGAAAAAAATCACACCGTCAAATAGCTAAGAGAAAGCCTAACATTACCCAAGTGTTTGATTTGTTCGACCTTGAAACACGTGCAAATTTGAGGGTTAGCACGAACGAAATTATGTGAAATCTTGAAGAATATGGAAAAACACATCTGTGACTGTTCAAAAGGCACTCCAAACCTTTGGGTTGGAAATCCAAAGCAAATCCCAAGCCTAAGGCTTTGGGATTCCCAAAGCAAGACATAATGTGAGCGTGTTATAATGCGCTCACGTTATGTTTTGCTTTGCATTTTTCCTTTTCCACAAGTTTGTTGTTTGTCATGTTTGACATAACGCGAGAGAGTTCTAATGCACCCGCATTATGTTCCCCTTAAATTTTTTTATGTTCAAGTCTATTAATCATGTATGTATGTATGTATGCCTATATGTATGTATGTATGTATCTATGTATGCCTATATGTATGTATGTATGTATGCCTATATGTGTGTATCTATGTATCTATGTATCCATGTATGCCTATATGTATGTATGTATCTATGTATGCCTATATTTATGTATGTATAGTGACGAGGGTAGAGGAGGGTAGAGATGGGAGTGAGCCAGATAGGGGAGGAGAGGGGTGGATAAGGATTGAGTGATTAAGGTTTAAGGTTGAGGGTTGAGCGTTTAGGGATAGGATTTAGAGTTTAGGGATAAGCGATTAGAGTTTAGGACCTTGAGGGATTAGGGTTTAAGGTATAGTTTAGTAGTTCTTGTGGATAGAGCCAGTAAACAATGGGAGATTATTTGCCTATTTCATAACAATATAACCTCCCTAAGTGCAGGGTGGACAGTAAGAAACATAGATGTACCCCAATGCAAATCTTTTCTCATAATGATCATCCTTCTGATTTTAACTGTTAATTACTCACTATGGATGTACCATATGCAAAGCTTTTCTCATAGGGTTTAAGGTATAGTGTCGAGGGTTGAGGGTTTATAGATAGTGTTTAGGGTTGAGGGTTGAGGGATTAGGTTTTAGGGTTGATGGATTAGGGTTTAAGGTATAGTGTTGAGGGTTTATGGTTTAGGGATAGGGTTTAGGGTTGACGGATTAGGATTTAATGTCAAGGTTAGGGTTAGAGTGTCAGGGGTAGAGGGATTATGGATAGGGTTTAGGGTTGAAGGTTTAAGGATTGAAGGTTGAGGCTTTAGGGATGAGGGTGTAAGGCTTAAGATATAGTGTCAAGTGTTGAGGGTGTAGGGATAGGGTTTAAGTTTTAAGGGTTAAGGGTTGAGGGATAGGGATTAGGGTATAAGGTATAGTGTTGAGGGTTGATGGTTTAGGGATAGGGTTTAGGTTTGAGGGATTAGGGTTTAGGGTTGATGAATTAGAGTTTAATGTTGAGGGTTGAGGGTTGAGGTTGAGGGATAGGGTTAATGGTCAAGGGATTAGGTTTAAATAAGAGTGTCAAGGGTAGAGTGATTAGGGATAGGGTTTAGGGTTGAAGGTTTAATGATTTAGGGTTGACAATTGAGGGATGAGGGTTAAGGGATTAGGGTTTAAGATATAGTGTTGAGTGTTGAGAGTGTAGGGATAGGTTTTAGGGTTTAAGTTTTAAGGGTAAAGGGTTGACGGATCAGAGTCAAGGGTTGAGGGATTAGGGTTTGACATTGAGGGTTGAGTACATTGACGTTCGAGGGTTAAGGATTTCGAGATAGGGTTGAGGGTCAAGGGATTATGGTTAAGGGATAGGGTTGGAGGGTTTAGGGATAAGGGGTTAGGCTTTAAGGTATAGTATCAAGCCCGTTGAGGGTATAGGAATAGGGATAGAGTTTAGGGTTTAGGGATGAGGGATTAGAGTTGAGGGTTGACGGATTAGGGTTGAGGGTTGAGGGATTAGGGTTTAGGGATAAGGTTTAGGGTTGAGGGTAGAGGGATTAGGGTTTAAGGTATTGTGTTGAGGGTTTAGGGATAGGGTTTAGGGTTGAGGGATTATAGTGAAGGGTTGAGGGATTAGGATTTGATGTTGAGGGTTGAGGCTTTAGAGTTTAGGGATAGGGTTGAGGGTTGACGGATCATAGTTAAGGGTTGAGGGATTAGGGTTTGACGTTGAGGGTTGAGGGTTGAGGTTCGAGGGTCAAGCGTTTAGGGATAGGGTTGAGGGTCAAGGGATTAGGGTTAAAGTAGAGTGTGGAGGGTATAAGGATTAGGGATAGGGTTGGAGGGTTTAGGGATAAGGGATTATGGTTTAATGTATAGTATCAAGTCTATTGAGGGTTTAGGAATAGGGATAACATTTAAGGTTGAGGGATAATGGATTAGAGTTGAGGGATGATGAATTAGGGTTGAGAGTTGAGGGATTAGGGTTTAGGGATAAGGTTTAGGGTTGAGGGTTGAGGGATTAGGGTTTAAGGTATAGTGTTGAGGGTTTAGAGATTGGGTTTAGGGTTGAGGGATTAGAGTGAAGGGTAGAGGGATTAGGATTTGACGTTGAGGGTTGAGGCTTGAGGCTTTAGGGTTTAGGGATAGGGTTGAGGGTCGAAGGATCATAGTTAAGGATTGAGGGATTAGCGTTTGACATTGAGGGTTGAGGGTTGAGGTTCGAGGGTCAAGGGTTTAGGGATAGGGTTGAGGGTCAAGGGATTAGGGTTAAAGTAGAGTGTGGAGGGTATAAGGATTAGGGATAAGGTTGGAGGGTTTAGGGATAAGGGATTAGGGTTTAAGGTATAGTATCAAGTCTGTTGAGGGTTTAGATATAGGGATAGCATTTAGGGTTTAGGGATGAGGGATTAGAGTTGAGGGATGACGGATTAGGGTTGAAGGTTGAGGGATTAGGGTACAGGGATAAGGTTTAGGGTTGAGGGTTGAGGGATTAGGGATTAAGGTATAGTGTTGAGGGTTTAGGGATAGGGTTTAGGGTTGAGGGATTAGAGTGAAGAGTTGAGGGATTAGGATTTGACGTTGAGGGTTGAGGGTTGAGGCATTAGGGTTTAGGGTTTAGAGATAGGCTTGAGGGTCGAGGGATCATAGTTAAGGGTTGAGGGATTAGGGTTTGACGTTGAGGGTTGAGGGTTGAGGTTCGAGGGTCAAGGGATTATGGATACGGTTGAGGATCAAGAGATAAGGGTTAAAGTAGAGTGTGGAGGGTATAAGGATTAGGGATAGGGTTGGAGGGTTTAGGGATAAGGGATTAGGGTTTAAGGTATAGTATCGAGTCTGTTGAAGGTTTAGGAATAGGGATAGCATTTAGGGTTTAGGGATGAGGGATTAGAGTTGAGGGATGATGGATTACGGTTGAGGGTTGAGGGATTAGGGTTTAGGGATAAGGTTTAGGGTTGAGGGTTGAGGGATTATCATTTAAGGTATATTGTTGAGGGTTTAGAGATAGGGTTTAGGGTTGAGGGATTAGAGTGAAGGGTCGAGGGATTAGGATTTGACGTTGAGGGTTGAGGGTTGAGGCTTTAGGGTTTAGGGTTTAGCAATAGGGTTGAGGGTCAAGGGATCATAGTTAAGGGTTGAGGGATTAGGGTTTGACATTGAGGGTTGAGGGTTGAGGTTCAAGGGTCAAGCATTTAGGGATAGGGTATAGGGTCAAGGGATTAGGGTTAAAGTAGAGTGTGGAGGGTATAAGGATTAGGGATAGGGTTGGCGGCTTTAGCGATAAGGGGTTAGGGTTTAAGATATAGTATTGTGTCTATTGAGAGTTTAGGAATAGGGATAGCATTTACAGTTTAGGGATAAGGGATTACAGTTGAGGGATGACGGATTAGGGTTGTGGGTTGAGGGATTAGGGTTTAGGGATAAGGTTTAGAGTTGAGGGTTGAGGGATTAGGGTCTAAGGTATAGTGTTGAGGGTTTAGGGATAGGGTTTAGGGTTGAGGGATCAGAGTGAAGGGTAGAGGGATTAGGATTTGATGTCAAGGGTTGAGGCTTAAGGCTTTAGGGTTTAGGATTTAGGGATAGGGTTGAGGGTCGAGGGATCATAGTTAAGGGTTGAGGGATTAGGGTTTGACGTTGAGGGTTTAGGGTTGAGGTTCAAGGGTCAAGGGTTTAGGGATAGGGTTGAGGGTCGAGGGATTAGGGTTAAAGTAGAGTGTGGAGGGTATAAGGATTAGGGATAGGGTTGGATGGTTTAGGGATAAGGGATTAGGGTTAAAGGTATAGTATCGAGTCTATTAAGGGTTTAGGAATAGGGATATAATTTAGGGTTTAGGTATGAGGGATTAGAGTTGAGGGATGACGGATTAGGGTTGAGGGTTGAGGGATTAGGATTTAGGGGTAAGGTTTAGGGTTGAGGGTTGAGGGATTAGGGTTTAAGGTATAGTGTTGAGGGTTTGGGGATAGGGTTTAGGGTTGAGGGATTAGAGTGAAGGGTCGAGGGATTAGGATTTGTTATCAAGGGTTGAGGGTTGAGGGTTGAGACTTTAGGGTTTAGGGTTTAGGGATAGGGTTGAGGGTCGAGGGATCATAGTTAAGGGTTGAGGGATTAGGGTTTGACATTGAGGGTTGAGATTTGACACTTGAGGGTCAAGGGTTTAGGGATAGGGTTGAGGGTTGAGGGATTAGGGTTAAAGTAGAGTGTGGAGGGTATAAGGATTAGGGATAGGGTTGGAGGGTTTAGGGATAACAGATTAGGGTTTAATGTATAGTATCGAGTCTTTTGAGGGTTTAGGAATAGGGATAACATTTCAGGTTTAAGGATGAGGGATTAGAGTTGAGGGATGACGGATTAGGGTTGAGGGTTGAGGGATTAGAGTGAAGGGTCGAGGGATTAGGATTTGACATCGAGGGTTGAGGGTTGAGGCTTTATGGTTTAGGGTTTAGGGATAGGGTTCAAGGTTGAGGGATCATAGTTAAGGGTTGAGGGATTAGGGTTTGACGTTGAGGGTGGAGGGTTGAGGTTCGAGGCTCAAAGGTTTAGGGATAGGGTTGAGGGTTGAGGAATTAGGGTTAAAGTAGAGTGTGGAGGTTATAAGGATTAGGGATAGGGTTGGAGGGTTGACAGATAAGGGATTAGGGTTTAATGTATAGTATCAAGTCTGTTGAGGGTTTAGGAATAGGGATAGCATTTAGGGTTTAGGGATGAGGGATTAGATTTGAGGGATGACGGATTAGGGTTGAGGGTTGAGGGATTAGGGTTTAGGGATAATGTTTAGGGTTGAGGGTTGAGGGATTAGGGTTTAAGGTATAGTGTTAAAGGCTTAGGGATATGGTTTAGGGTTGAGGAATTAGAGTGAAGGGTCGAGGGATTAGGATTTGACATCGAAGGTTGAGGGTTGAGGCTTTAGGGTTTAGGGTTTAGGGATAGGGTTGAGGTTCGAGGGTCAAGGGTTTAGGGATAGGGTTGAGGGTTGAGAGATTAGGGTTAAAGTAGAGTGTGGAGGGTATAAGGATTAAAGATAGGGTTGGAGGGTTTAGTGATAAGGGATTAGGGTTTAAGGTATAATATCGAGTCTGTTGAGTGTTTAGGAATAGGCATAGCATTTAGGGTTTAGGGATGAGGGATTAGAGTTAAGGGATGACATATTAGGGTTGAGGGTTGAAGGATTAGGGTTTAGGATAAGGTTTAGGGTTGAGGGGTGAGAGATTAGAGTTTAAAGTTTAGTGTTGAGGGTTTAGGGATAGGGTTTAGGGTTGAGGGATTAGAGTGAAGGGTCGAGGGATTAGGATTTGATGTCGAGGTTGAGGGTTGAGGGTTTAGGGTTTAGGGTTTAGGGATAGGGTTGAGGGTCAAGGGATCATAGTTAAGGGTTGAGGGATTAGGGTTTGATGTTGAGGGTTGAGGGTTGAGGTTTAAGGGTCAAGGGTTTAGGGATAGGGTTGAGGGTCGAGGGATTAGGGTTGAAATAGAGTGTGGAGGGTATAAGGATTAGGGATAGGGTTGGAGCATTTAGGGATAAGGGATTATGGTTTAAGGTATAGTATCAAGTCTGTTGAGGGTTTATGAATAGGGATAGTATTTAGGGTTTAGGGATGACAGATTAGAGTTGAGGGATGATAGATTACTATTGAGGGTTGAGGGATTAGGATTTAGGGATAAGGTTTAGGGTTGAGGGTTGAGGGATTAGGGTTTAAGGTATAGTGTTGAGGGTTTAGGGATAGGGTTTAGGGTTGAGCGATTAGAGTGAAGGGTTGAGGGATTAGTATTTGATGTCGAGGGTTGAGGGTTGAGGCTTTAGGGTTTAGGGTTTAGGGATAGGGTTGAGGGTCAAGGGATCATAGTTAAGGGTTGACAGATTAGGGTTTGACATTGAAGGTTGAGGGTTGAGGTTCGAGGGTCAAGTGTTTAGGGATAGGGTTGAGGGTCGAGGGATTAGGGTTAAAGTAGAGTGTGGAGGGTATAAGGATTAGAGATAGGGTTGGAGGGTTTAGAGATAAGGGATTAAGGTTTAAGGTATAGTATTGATTTTGTTGAGGGTTTAGGAATAGCGATAGCATTTAGGGTTTAGGGATGAGGGATTAGAGTTGAAGGATGATGGATTAGGGTTGAGGGTTGAGGGATTAGGGTTTAGGGATAAGGTTTAGAGTTGAGGGCTAAGGGATTAGGGTTTAAGGTGTAGTGTTGAGGGTTTAGGGTTGAGGGATTAGAGTGAAGGGTCGAGGGATTAGGATTTGACATCGAGGGTTAAGGGTTAAGGCTTTAGGGTTTAGCATTTAGGGATAGGTTTTAGGGTCGAGGGATCATAGTTAAGGGTTGAGGGATTAGGGTTTGATGTTGAGGGTTGAGGGTTGAGGTTCGAGTGTCAAGGGTGTAGGGATAAGGTTGAGGGTCGAGGGATTAGAATTAAAGTAGAGTGTGGATGGTATAAGGATTAGGGATAGGGTTGGAGGATTTAGGGATAAGGGATTAGGGTTTAAGGTATAGTATCAAGTCTGTTGAAGGTTTAGGAATAGGAATAGCATTTAGGGTTTAGGGACGAGGGATTAGAGTCGAGGGATGATGGATTACGGTTGAGGGTTGAGGGATTAGGGTTTAGGGATAAGGTTTAGGGTTGAGGGTTGAGGGATTAGGGTTTAAGGTATAGTGTTGAGGGTTTAGGGATAGGGTTTAGGGTTTAGGGATTTGAGTGAAGGGTTGAGGGATTAGGAGTTGACATTGAGGGTTGAGGCTTTAGGGTTTAGGGTTTACGGATAGGGTTGAGGGTCGAGGGATCATAGTTAAGGGTTGAGGGATTAGGGTTTGACTTTGAGGGTTGAGGGTTGAGGTTCGAGGGTCAAGGGTTTAGGGATAGGGTTGAGAGTCAAGGGATTAGGGTTTAAGTAGAGTGTGGAGGGTATAAGGATTAGGGATAGGGTTGGAGGGTTTAGGGATAAGGGATTAGGGTTTAAGGTATAGTATCAAGTCTGTTGAGGGTTTAGGAATAGGGATAGTGTTTAGGGTTTAGGGATGAGGGATTAGAGTTGAGGGGTGACATATTAGGGTTGAGGGTTGAGGGATTAGGGTTTAAGGATAAGGTTTAGGGTTGAGGGTTGAGGGATTAGGGTTTAAATTATAGTGCTGAGGGTTTCTGTCATCAAATGTAGATTTATGGGTTTGATTATATTGATTGCCTCTCTAGTTTTGGGGTGTTGATGTTTTGGAATCAATCAAGAAGTCTTCAGGAGACTTTGTGGAAGTGGATTGATAATCACTTGACATAACCCCTACTATTTATGCTTGGATAAGGATTTGTCACAAATTAGAACTTCTCCTTCCAAAGAAGATCTGTCTTTGTTCCTTGATGGGCATTTTCTATCAAGAACTTGATTATGAGGGCTTGCCCCTTCATTGTTTTGCCTATCATATGGCGGAGCATCTGGCAAGCTCTTGCAAGAAATAGGAAAAGTTCTCCCTCAAAAACCTTGTGGTCATTCAAGTCTGAAGGGGAAGGTTTGGAAAGAGAAATGGATCACCAAAGAGATGAAGAATTTCTTATTTCTCAGACACCATCAGTGGTTTTTCTCTAATGCAGAGGACCTACCAATATGGAAAGCATTTAAAGATTATATGATCCTCCAAGGAAAATCTCCTAATTCTCCCAGAATGTCATCCTTCAGCAAGGCAAGATGAAGTGGCTTGGCTCTTCCAGTCATGGATCCTCCCATATTTAAGAGGAATTGTAAGGTTTGGAAGTGTTAGTTGATGAAGCACAAGATGTGGTCATCCCTGCTTGTGTTAAGGAAGATAATGCACAGGATGTGATCAATCTATAGCAGGACAAAACACGAGCACATTATAATGCGCTCATGTTTGTCTTGCTATAGAAATAGTAAAAAAGTGTTGACCCTCGTGATCCAGGCCCACATGCTCTATTTTCATATTGATTCTACACGTGCTTCAACATAAAAGAAGTGCTTTCATGTTGTTGGGAAGTTCATATGCACATTTGACACATTGTACCACCTTTGCATGATCTTTCCACCACCTTTTCTACTTTTCCAACTTAAGAAGGAGGAAATAACATAGTTTTCACACCAAGTTTGATATATATATCTATTCAAGTTTCAATTTTTGTAGTGTTGCAATGTTAATTGTGATTCAATTTTAGGAATTTAACATTATAGATTGGTTAATAGTATTGTTGTTAGTAATTATATTTGAGTGTTATTCAATTTAACATTGAAAAGGAAGCAAGTGGTGAAAAACTCAAATTGTTGAGGAGTTTGATGCAAGAAGAAAAAAACACTACATAATTGGGTACTCTCTCCATTCGAATCTTTATTTTTTAGGTATGTCAAGTCTTTGCATGCATGTTCTTTACATTTTACTTAATTTGGATTGAATTACTTTATCATGCTTTATCATACATGTTTAAAATAGACACATTCCCAATCAAGAAAGCAGCCTACAATCTCACATGATGCCATGTATATTTTCTACACTTGGGCTCTTTAATAATTATGTGTAATAAACAAACCTTAACATACCATGATGTCAAACTATACAAGAATAAATCCTTACAACATAATAAAAATACAATCCCACTATTATCTTGTATTCATTTCTTAGGAAGTAATATTTGTCTCTTTATCATGCTACAGAAAAATTCTCCATCATGCCGAGCAAATGATCAAGAATTAAACCAACACAGGAAGAGATAGAAGCTAAGAATGCAAAGAAAGCAGTGGCTATGAGGGAATTTCATGAGAAGAGGAAATTGAACACGATAAATGAAGACATAGAGAAACCACAACCATCACAAAGAGATATGGTATTGGTAGAACAAAGAGAATGAATGTAAAAACTTCATGGTACAAGAGATTTGAATACCATAGTTGGAGACATGACCTCTACCGCAAGTCAACATGTAGGGACACCATCTACCACATCTCAAGTTGAGAGTACATCATCACTCACATGTGATGAAGAAGCTACACCATCGTTCCCACCTCAACCTCAAGGTATGTCATCTATTCCATCTTCGATTGAAGGTATGCCATCTAGCCCATATCATTTAAATATTGATGAAATTCCTAATGTTGAGATGAATTTACCTAACTTAACACCACCGAGAATTTTGCATAGAAAGCCAAAGTATTTGATTGATATTGATGAGAATATTTTGCAACCAATGGAAGGTAAGATTCCAAAACGCACTTGTAGAAGATATGCTCATAAGATTTGGAGATTGTTCTTTGAAAAGTTAAATGAGACTGTAAGATGTCAACTATTCATTGAAATGATGCAAAGTATAAAGTATAGTTCCATCATGATGATTCTTGGGTTGAGAACATCAGAGGCTTCAAGTGATAAATCTATTGTCAAGAATCTAATGAGTGCGTATGAGAGTGTGGGTAACACCTCACGCACAAAAGATAGTAATGCAACAGAGTGTGTGATTACATTGACTATAGTAAGTAGTCAAATGAGGATAGCTCATCTCATTAGAAAGACGAGTCAAGAATTGAGAATTAATAGGAAAACTTTATCAAGAGCCATTGGAAGATGCCAAAGAATTGAGGACACCAATGCCAATGGATTATGGGCGTTCTCTGGGAGACTACCATGAAACGATAAACCAATTGTTGAAGCATTGAGATCACTAATTGAAGACTTTTGGAAGAATTACACAAGGGTATCTCCGAATCAAAGGGATGTGCTAAGAAGGAGAATTGGTAGTCAGAATTGTGAGCCACATCCAAAGCATTTTTTGGATGAGACTCAAAAATAGTTTTATGGTAAATTTCTAGAGAAGTATCCTCAAATTAAAATTTGTCAAAAATATTTTGAAATGCTAAAACCTTTCTATATCAAGATAAATCACACACGCACTACTTGTTGTTGTAGATTACATATTGAATTTTCTAACCATTTTGATGCTTATAGGTCTATATGTTTAGATATGCATACTAACAATGATTTGCAGGGTTGTGCCATATGTGCCCCACCAACATCTTCAAGAGACTTCACATCAAGAATTTTATGTGAAAGAGAGGAAGGTCAAATATTCTACAAGAAATTATGCTTGGATGGCACATGTCATCATTGCGGTGGCTTGCAACATTTGCCAATATGTGAACATATGGAAAGAACACATGCGGTTGGAAATGAACTAGTAGAGTTTGGCAAGTATAAAATAGTGGCATACAATACAACAGATGGTAAAGAAGCAAAGAGGTGTGAATTGGTTATTGAAAAGATTCCAGTGTATTAGTTTATGCCTATATTTCATGACAGCATAGTGTATGAGTATGCAAGACATGCCCATAGAGCTCGATGGTTAGACTTACAATTCGAGCTATGCAAGGACACATTTTCAGTTGGTAGCATTGTTTTAGTTGTCGACTTAGCAGAGAACTACAATTTACAGCCACAGTGTGAGGTGTAATCACAATATTACAACTCCACACAGGTTTCTATATTTGTGCACATCGCATTCATTCATGCAAATGATAGTACAGAGGATGACAGAAAGATCATAAGGGAGTATAATTTCTATATTAGTGATGATCACATGCATTCTACGGAGTTCGTGCAAGGTTGCTTTCAGGTGTTCTACAATGATTTGGCTAGAAGGGGCATATCGTTCAGTCAGCATATCATATGGTCAGATAACTATGCATCACAATTCAAGAACTCGCAGAATTTCTATTGGCTAAGTAGGAGGCATAATTTTACAAGTATTCAGCATATGTGGAACTTTTGTGAGGCTGGGCATGAAAGGGGGAGCATGATGGTGTAGGAGCATGTATCAAAAGGGCCATAGCATGAGAAGAGTTAAAGTATAAAGGCAATGCAAAGTTGACAGATGCAAAATTAATTATCGAGTGGTGTAATGCTTCCATGGGTCCAGGTAACGAAGGTAAGTCTTCAATTTGTAGATTTTTTTGGTTGATAGATGATACTAACATTGCACCATATGAAGACTATTGTACACTAATAGGATCAAATGAGATGCACTCTTTCAGAAGCTCAATTGTAGGTTCATGGAGTATCCATACGTGAAAGATGTCATGATTTTGTTCTTCCTGTACAATTCAAGTTTGGGATGAGTGCAAGTCAAAGGAGTGGGTCGATAAATGGCAGTTAAGTTATCTTAACCCACTTAACATGTATCGACCCCCGACGACAATGGAACTAACACAGATGGAATCATTAGTTGACTTTGACCACATATCACATTTAGTTCAACAGGTAATATATAGGGCATGTATATGCATCTAATTTCATCTAGTTCAACCAGGTAATGTCATCTTACTTTGTAGTGTTTTTGTAATGTTGACTAATTTCATCTAATTTGCTACACATATCAATGTAGGGCATGTATATGCAGTTATTGCAGATAAAGATAATGAAGAGGGAACATATTATTACTTATGTCATTGTGTTGAGGCCAAAAAGAAATTGGAGGCCCCTGTCATAGATGGAGAAAACATCGAATACCCTACAGGCTTAGTGGTTATTACTGGAACATGGCTTAAAAGGTACCCACATAAGAGTGTTAATATTTGGCTATTTCAAGACTTTGACACGCATCAAAAGATTCATCATTACTCCAACCTTGTCGTGGCATCCAATGTTCATTTGATAAAGTATCGGGGTAGACCTTTGAACAAAATCTTGTGGAAGGTGCGTGAGTTTGACCATGAAGCAATACTTGACACAATAAAGAGTAGAGTAGACCCAGATGGTTCATTGGATTAATTTGTAAGTATTCACATTAATTTTGTAAATTCATGTTACATTGAGTTGTAAGTATGCACATTAATTTGTAAGGTTTGTCTTTTTTTTATTTCCTCCTACATTTTTAAACATATACACATTTTTACATCATCATGTTATGTATTTTTGGTGTCCTGCTCCTGATGTGACCAAACTCATAAATCACCCTACTTCCTCTAGACACCATTTGATGATCTCTCCAACACTCTAGATCTAGGGCACCCAATCATGATGATGACCTATATACCATTCTCCCAAGGCGCTCATAATGAATGAAAAGAAAACCAATGGCGCCCAAGCTTAATAGACTTATTTCTTTCAATTTTGATGATCCAAACTCTTGCAAAATGACATCCACTTTCATGCCTTTAGATCTTTCTTCACATACAGGGCACTAAATCAAGTTGAAAAATCTACATAAGGGCACCAAAATGGATGAAAGGAGACATGAAATGCACCTTAGGACTCTGTGCTAAGGTTTGAGCCATTAAAGTCTCTTAATATTAAGTGCTTATGATGATGAAACTTAGAGTTTTTTCCTTTCCTAGGTGCTCATCTAAGATGTTTGAATGATAAGGAGCACCTAGACCTCTATAATGTACATTGGGTGCCAAAATCAAGGTAATTTTTAGTCACTTTGAGTCATTTGGGGTCAGTTTGAGTCTTTGAGTCATGTTGCAAAAAAGTGTCAATGTTGTCAAGTTGCACAAAGCAACTTTTGCATTTTTGGTGTCCTGCTCCTGATGCGACCAAAATGACAGTTCCAACGCATCCGGATGGGTATGTTTAGGCTAGGCATAGTTCTATTTTTCACCCAAACATGTCGAAACAGTTCGAGCTACATTGTGCTGACGATATCCCTGAAGAGTCTAAAGTGCAAAAAGGCAGCAATCTTTGATGAGATGTTACTCAAAAATTGTGTCACTTAGAAACATTCCTTCTAAGGTAACGTGATCATGTAGAGCGCCTCTACAATAACCTCTCTCAATTTTTTATAGCTCTGAGGCATTTGCCCGTGGTCAATGGTTTTCTTCTACCCCAAAAACTGTTAGGAGGCAGTGTAAAGCTGAAAAGGGGTGTAACTTTCATCCTACTCCTGATGCGACCAAACTGACTATTCCAACATGTTTGGATGGGTACATTTATGCTAGGTATGGTCCTATTTTTTACCCAAACATGTCGAAACAGTCTGAGCTACATTGTACCAATGATATCCCTGATGAGTCTAAAGTGCAAAAAGGAAGCAATCTTTGACGAGATATTACTTGAAAACCATGTCACTTAGAAACATTTTGTCTTAGGCAATGTGATCATGTAGAGTGCCTCTATAATAACCTCTCTCAATTTTTTATATCTCTGAGGTATTTCCCCGTGCTCAAAGGTTTTCTGCTAGCTCAAAAATCGTCAGGAGGTAGTGTAAAGTTGTAAAGGGGTGTAAATTTTGTCCTACTCCTGATGTGACCAAACTAGCTATTCCAACGCATCCAGATGGGTACATTTACGCTAGGCATGGTCCTATTTTTCACCCAAACATATTGAAACAGTCTGAGCTACATTGTACCCACGATATCCCTGAAGAGTCCAAAGTGCAAAAAGGCAGCAATCTTTGACGAGATGTTACTCAAAATCTATGTCACTTAGAAACATTTCATCTAAGGAAATACAATCATGTAGAGTTCCTCTACAATAACCTCTCTCAGTTTTTTATATCTCTGAGACATTTGGCTGTGGTGAAATATTTTTTGCTACCCCAAATATCATCAGAAGGAGGCAGTGTAAAGTTACAAAGGGGTGTAACTTTCATCCTGCTCTTGATGCAACCAAACTAACTATTCCAACATATCCAGATGGATACATTTACGCTAGGCATGGTCCTTTTTTTCACCCAAACATGTCGAAACAGTCCGAGCTACATTGTCCCGACAATATCCCTAAAAAGTCCAAAATGCAAAAAGGCAGCAATCTTTGATGAGATGTTACTCAAAAACCGTGTCACTTAGAAATATTTTGTTTGAGGTAACGTGATCATGTAGAGTGCCTCTACAATAACCTCTTAGTTTTTTATATCTCTGAGGCATTTGCCCGTGGTGAAAGGTTTTCTGCTGCCCCAAAAATTGTCAAAAGGAGGCATTGTAAAGTTACAAAGGGGTGTAACTTTCATCCTACTCTTGATGCGACCAAACTAACTATTCCAATGCATCCGTATGGGTACATTTACATTAGGCATGGTCCTATTTTCACCCAAACATGTCGAAATAGTCTGAGCTACATTATACCGATGATATCCCTAAAGAGTCCAAAGTGCAAAAAGGCAGCAATCTTTGACGAGATGTTACTCAAACATCATGTCACTTAGAAACATTCCATCTAAGGTAAAGCAATCATGTAGAGTGCCTCTAAAATAAATTCTATCAATTATTTATATCTCTGAGGTATTTGCCCGTGGTCAAAGGTTTTCTGCTAGCCCAAAAATCGTCAGGAGGCAGTGTAAAGTTGCAAAGGGGTGTAACTTTCATCCTGCTCCTGATGCAACTAAATTGACTATTCCAATGCATCTAGATAGGTACATTTATGCTAGGCATGGTCCTATTTTCACCCAAACATGTCGAAACAGTCTGAGCTACATTGTACCGACGATATCCTTGAAGAGTCCAAAGTGCAAAAAGGTAGCAATCTTTGACGAGATGTTACTCAAAAACTATGTCACTTAGAAACATTCCATCTAAGGCAACGCGATCATGTAGAGTGCCTCTACAATAACCTCTCTCAGTTTTTTATATCTCTGAGACATTTCCCTGTGGTGAAATATTTTCTGTCGCCCCAAAAATCGTCAGGAGGAGGCAGTGTAAAGTTGCAAAGGGGTGTAACTTTCATCCTGCTCTTGATGCAACCAAACTAACTATTCCAACATGTCAAGATGGGTACATTTATGCTAGACAAGGTCCTTTTCTTCACCCAAACATGTCAAAAAAGTTTGAGCTACATTGTCCCGACAATATCCCTGAAGAGTCCAAAGTGGAAAAAGGCAACAATCTTTGATGAGATGTTACTCAAAAACTATGTCACTTAGAAACATTTTGTTTAAGGTAATGCGATCATGTAGAGTGACTCTATAATAACCTCTCTCAGTTTTTTATATCTCTGAGGCATTTGCCCATGGTGAAAGGTTTGCTGCTGCCCCAAAAATTATCAAAAGGAGGCAGTGTAAAGTTGCAAAGGGGTGTAACTTTCATCCTACTCCTGATGTGACCAAACTAACTATTCTAAC
Organism: Cunninghamia lanceolata; assembly: GCA_027924645.1. Classification (NCBI taxonomy): domain Eukaryota; kingdom Viridiplantae; phylum Streptophyta; class Pinopsida; order Cupressales; family Cupressaceae; genus Cunninghamia; species Cunninghamia lanceolata. Next base: position 9,283,609 of record BSBN01001715.1, read on the forward strand.
GCATCCGGATGGGTACATTTACACTAGGCATGGTCCTTTTTTTCACCCAAACATGTCGAAATAGTCTGAGCTATATTGTACCAATGATATCCCTAAAGAGTCTAAAGTGCAAAAAGGCAGCAATCTTTGACGAGATATTACTCAAAAACCATGTCACTTAGAAACATTCCATCTAAGGTAAAGCGATCATGTAGAGTGCCTCTACAATAAAGTCTCTCAATTTTTAATATCTCTGAGGTATTTGCCCATGGTCAAAGGTTTTCTGCTAGCCCAAAAATCATCAGAAGGAGGTAGTGTAAAGTTGCAAAGGGGTGTAACTTTTGTCCTGCTCCTGATGCAACCAAACTGACTATTCCAATGTGTCCAAATGGGTACATTTACGCTAGGCATGGTCCTGTTTTTTACCCAAACATGTCGAAATAGTCCGAGCTACATTGTACCGACGATATCCCTGAAGAGTCCAAAGTGCAAAAAGGTAGCAATCTTTGACAATATGTTACTCAAAAACTGTGTCACTTAGAAACATTCCATCTAAGGCAACACGATCACGTAGAGTGCCTCTATAATAACCTCTCTCAGTTTTTTATATCTTTGAGACATTTGCCTGTGGTGAAATGTTTTCTGTTGCCCCAAAAATCATCAGAAGGAGGCAGTGTAAAGTTGCAAAGGGGTGTAACTTTTGTCCTGCTCCTGATGAGACCAAATTAACTATTCCAATGCATCTAGATGGGTACATTTACACTAGGCATGGTCCTTTTTTTCACCCAAACATGTCGAAATAGTCCAAGCTACATTGTACTGTCGATATCCCTGAAGATTCTAAAGTGCAAAAAGGTAGCAATCTTTGACGATATGTTACTCAAAAATTATGTCACTTAGAAACATTCCGTCTAAGGCAACATGATCATGTAGAGTGCCTCTATAATAACCTCTCTCAATTTTTTATATCTCTGAGGTGTTTACCTGTGGTGAAAGGTTTTTTGCTGCCCCAAAAATCATTTGAAGGAGGCAATGTAAATTTTCAACGCATTGCTAAGAAATCCTCAATACTCAAACACTCCATTGAATTGAAGCAACTTATTCTTAGGTGCAAATGTAAGGGTACACAAGGGGAAAATGGCACCTAGATGACTTAGTGCATTTCTATGACTTCATTCACATGTTCAAATGTTTGAGAAACTCTCCTTTACTAAGCGCTTGTCCTCATGTCAATGTTAAGCTTTATACTTCCTAAGCGCTCAATTAGGTGATGTCATTAGATACAACTTACCCTTAGGTGCCAATGTAGCTTCTTCAATCCATCACACTTCTAGGCACTCAAATTTGAGGTCTTGGACTTGTATCTTATTCTTAGGCACAATTGGATGATCTTCTTAGATCTAGGTGTTCATGATGGTGGGAAATTACATTAAGGGGTGCCTAAGTCCAATTTAACTTTGTATTTGATATTTTATGACTCCAATTGACTAGGAATGGCTCAATTTCTAAAGTGCTGACTCAGTAATGTAAGTTTAAGGTCTTTTCCTCCTAGGTGCCAATTAATGAGTTCACTAGATACAATTTCTCCTAGACATGAAGATTGTGAAAGAACTTGAAGCTTGGATGGATGTCTTCAAATGTTCGATGAAGAAGTGTTCCAAATTGAAAGGTCCTTTGAAGTGTAGATATTGATGATAACACTTTCCCTTATATGTGAAGTAGATGACTTCTCAAGGAGGCTTGAATGAATCAGAGGGACTTGAAATTGAATGGATGTCTTTGGAATGCTTGATGATGATGAGAAGTTCCTTTGGAGTAGCTACATGCTGATCTTGAAGTGATGATTGATGAAGAATCTGGTTGATACTTGAAGACGAATGGAACTTGAAGTGATAGATGGAAGTCTTTGAACATGATGCAACTAGTGATGTCGTTGATGAAGAAGACTTGAAATATATCTTGTTGTGACCTCTTGGAGCAGCTACCTCTTAAAGTGGTGTTTCCTTAGTAGTGATTACTTCCATCTTAACTCTCTGGCATGAATGAATGTGAAAGGCTCCTTTGGAGCAGCTACATGATGACTCTAGGTGACTCCAAGCTCTTGCTCCTACCTTTTCCTTCAATCTTCCTACAATACAAACCAAGAAACACATCAATCCTCATGATAAACATTTTATAACATAAAGGAATCCTCTTTAAACATGTAATAATCTTACTACAAATCTAGGCGCATATATAGGTAAAAAGAAGAGCAAAGGGCGCCTAACACAAGTCGGTCCATATTTATCACTTTAAATGATTTCAAACAATTGTAATGGCTCAAAGAGGTCAATCTCCCCTAAGAGATTCATTCAAAAGGTGTCTTTCAATGCAATTTCTCCCTTAGGTGCCAAAATGGGTTTATACTGATGGAGAGTGCGCCTAGATTTAAATGTCTTTATACTTGCAATTTTACAATTCTAAATGATGAGACATGTCTTAGAATTAATTCTATCTTTCAAGTGCTCACTCAAAAAGGTCATCTCATGCAATTTCACCCGAGGCGCTCATTGAGGTGTCCTCAGAGGCTAAAGTGCGCCTAACTCAATTGCCTTTATCTTTATCATTTTTTGTACTTTCAACAATTAAAAATGACCTAGAGTGATCCTTTCTCTCAAGGCACTCACCTATTGATATGAAATCAAGTTATTTCCCTTAGGCGCAATTTTAGGCTTGTATGGGTGAAAAGTGCGCCTTACATCCTTAGGTGGTTCTTTCTAATTCTCAATGATTTCAATCAAATGCCAAGTGTCTAAGGAAGCTTTTGTCTTGAGATGATTAAATTTTGAGGTTCAAATCCCTTCCTCAATGAAGGCACAATCTGAGGGTTGTATAGATGAAAGTTGACTTCAACTTGGACGCTCATTTGAGTTGGGAGGAGCTAGAATTTGTGCCAAGATTGGAGATAGATATTTTGGCTTATTTGATGATGGTCTCAAGTCTCTCTACCAAGGTGCATTTTGATGATGTTCTTATTTCAACTCTTATGAAGACTATCTCACCCCTAAGTGCTCATCCTCATGATTTTCATGCACTTAGACTTCAAGGCACCATAACTAGTAGGAAATTCACAATGAGCACCTTTGCTTTGGAAGAGTTTCTTATTGATCATTAGGCACACTTTGGAGTTGATATGTACTTCCTTTACTTCCATGTACTCAATTCATCATAATTATTGTCAAAGACTTCTCCAAGTTGATTGATAACATGCTTCTTGATGTTAAGATCCTTCATTCACTCCTTAGATTTAGGTGCTCATGATGGTGGGAAATTACATGAAGGGTGCCTAAGGTTCAAGATAGGTTCTTTCCACTCATCTTAACTTTCAATCATTGTAGTTAATCTCAAAAGACATCATCCAAAACCAAGACTTGTAATTGTAAGTTGATTTCCTTCAAGGCACCAATACAAGGTTCTTTTGAAGGCAAAGGGCGTCAAGGCTTATGGGGCTCAATTTGATGTATTTATTGAAAGCTCAAGGTGAATTGATGCTTATTGAAAATGCCACTTAGTCCTTTCTTTGCATTATAGGCGCCATTTCCTATTGACTTATATACTCCTCCTCATGCTAGGGCGCCATAATGAATTGGTTTAGACAACAGGTACGCTCTGCTTACTAGAGGCTTGTTCTCCTTCCACCTTAGCTACACTTTTATGGTTGAACAGGTGTCAATGGGTACCTTGTCTTAAATGAATGCTCTCTCCAAGTTGGGCACCCTTTTGAGGCTTCATGAGTTGCAAATTGCACCTTAACGCTTCATGCTTGTTTCTCAATGTTTGAATGCTTAAGAAAGTCTCCTTTAGGTGCTCATCTTAATGACTTTTTCTCAAGGCACAATCATCCTAATGACTAGGGTATTCATCCTAGTGTTTCAGGATATCAAGCTACTAGACTTAGTCATTTTCAGGATCTCAAACATAAAGAATAACATGATGATTCATTTTTTTGCATTGCATATAGTTGACATTGTATGCTACTCATAAAGAATATTAATATTTTTTGTTCAACATGATGATTCATTTTCTTTAAATACAACTTTTATCTTTTAGTTCCAAAATGAGGTTTAGGTGATACTTGAATAACAATAGCTAGCTTATTGGATCAACAAACATCCTATGTAATACAACTGGACTTTAAATATTTGAAGTAGCCATCTACAAATATCCATTCAAACGTGGATTTATAATGCAAGTATGGATGCCATCAATAAAAAAGATTTGTATTAACCAAATATCCATATAGGCATACATCAATATCTGTCGATATAACATATATACAAAATAGCCATATAGGCATATAATGTCAAATATATACAATACAAAATATATGTCTACAAGTGCCATATAGGCATACAACAAAGGAACACAATAAAAAGTCATTCCCCTCTGGCTGGTGAAGAGAATAGATCACGAGCAGCTTTTGATCTTCTAGGGGATGGAGACGCACATGTGGGTGGTCTACTATGAACCTGAGGGCTACTTCTATTTAGTTCTTCCTGCATCTTTAGCTATTACAATAAAAAGTATAGACATTAATATATAGAAATTACATGTTATAAAAAATGAAACATTTAACAAAATAATCACTTACCGCTAACATATAATCTATCTCCTCACTTGCCTCAGTAGCAGGAATAGGCTGTGGTGATGTCATGTCCTATAGAAACCATCTAGATAGAAATTAAACTATAACAATGAATGAAATTAAAATTTACTAATCTGCCTCATACCCCTGTCAATGCCATGGAGCTATGAATCGCAGAGGCCACACCATGCTCCATTGCCCTATGAACATGGGGAGGTATCTCCGCAACCTGTATCATCTAGAAATAAAACAACATTATTCAATTACAAAAACTATAATAGTGATGCAAATCATGGCTCCTAACATACACACATGTTCATCTAAACATGGAAGTACACACAATAAAGCACACAATTCACATACAAAAATATAGTAAGTACAATTCATTCATTAAACTATTTATTTTATTACCTCCATAAAGCTTTGAAGTCCACCACCGCTAGCAGGTGTTGCCATGAAATCTACAATATTAACCTATTCAACATCCAAAATTAGATATTGGAATACCATTCATATAATGATGCTATTCACGTGTAATATTTATAATTGTTTACTAGTTACATACCCCAACAGTAGATGATCTAGTGTAAAATGCAGGTGGATAACCACTGAAAACTGCATCGACGCTATGACCTTGAAATTTCATTAAAATCATCAATTTAAATTAGTTAATATTGCATTTCAAAAATAAAATTTAATAAATTAAATTTAATAAACTTGCTAATATTTACCTGAGTATCAAGGCTGAAAGTCTCACTCAGGAGGGTATCTGTCATCACCATATACTCAGCTACAAATGTAGCTTGTGCACTTGCGTCCTGACTATCTATGGGGTCATAACCACAGGTTGACTCACAAGCCTGACAAGCATGGGGTGGGACCCTACTCCTCGCACTATCTCCCAACCCACTCTGTGCTGCAGGACCGGCATGCTCTATGATGTTCTAGGTCAAGGCACTAATGGACTGAAGTGTATCGACCTCAACACTCTCCTTCACAATGGAAGGGATAGAAACATGCTCATGGGCTGGTCTACTGATTACTCATCTCACTACCCACTGTGGGTCAAGACGTACCCCTGGTCTATCTTGTGCTGACCCCCCACCTCTACCCTAGAAGTCCCGCATATCAAAATAGTTTAGCACTTTATTGAGGACAAACTCGCAGTAGAGTTTCCTCAAAAAGTATTGCGGGACCTCATTATTATTGCATGGAGAATGGTCAAAAACCATCCACCACCTCTGCCCAAAATTGTCCCTTATCACTTGGTTGTTGCACCAATGGATAGGGAACCTCTTGGATGTAATGGGTGGAGGTTGATTTGTTTGTGGGTTTGTGAAAATCGAACACAAGTCTAATTTTGTGATTTGTAATTTTTTCACATCTTGGTATGACAGCTTGTCTGCATAATAATCTCTAAACTCTCGCCTCTTATCCATCCAACTAGTTATTTGCTTGCTAATTGAATCTACATTTGATAACATAGATTCAAGAGATTCAGCAAGCATGGACCTATGCAAGGTTGAAGTGGAAGAATCTTTCAACCTTGCAATGATATCTTCAATTTCTTTTTTGTTGTTTTCAATTTGCCCCATTATATTTTCTTGTGTTCTGGGGGCATGTTGAGGAATGGATGGAGGAGGTTGTTTTTCTACAGCATTTTGTGGATTTTGAGGAGGAGGAGGAGGAGGAGGTGCATTAACATTTCCTGACAATTAACGAAATATGCATCAAAAAATAACTCAAACCTACCTATTTAGAAGCAAATTCAAACAAAAAAACAAATAAAACTCATTCCTTTGGCGTGCTCGACATCGTGGCAGTATTTTGGTGACAAATCAGCAAGATTTTGGTGTTAAATTGTCTTTTCCAAAATGCGAGCGCGCTTCCTAGGGTTTGCAAGCTACGAGGATAGAGGAGAAAAATAGAAATGAAATGAAATGACAAGCCTTTTTTTATTTATAGCAATTCATAATGCACTCATGTTATAACGCACTCACGTTATAACGTGAGCACATTATGTTTTGGTTTTGATGAGCCTTAGGCCCGTCATTACCAACCCATAATGCAAGCGCGTTATAACATGCTCATGTTATGTATTATTTTTTTTTAAAACCATTTGGCCACTTTTTGGGCCCCCATCTTTTTGCACTTACCCAGATTGAGATTCATTTTAGTGCACCAAATCCAAACATTTAGCTCCTTAGGATGAATATAGAGAGGGAAGGATATTGGCAAAGAGAGAGAGACGTAATAACTTTTGTTTAGTTTTTTGTGCCACGAATCCAATTAGGAGAAAAAGATAGAGATAAGAGATATAGAGGGAAATAGAGATAGAAAAAATAAAGATATGAAGGGTCTAAGTATCAAGATGCTATTAAAGTGTTAACATATAATACATTTCTTATGTTGCTTTCTATTTTTACTGTGGGATAATTCATGTGGATTTGAAAATAAAAAATCATAGCCAACACCTTGACAATTCATATTGAGAAGTTCAATTGGTAAAACTTTGAATTGTGAAAATTAAAAGTTGAATATCTACAAATATTTACACCAAAGGTGTTCCCTCTATGAGAGGGACTGGTCTAGTATTGACAATCAATGACAGGCCTTACATTATAGGATTTATTATCGACATTAGATCTAAAAATTGTATGAAAGCTAGTCATCATTGTTTTGTTTTTCTCGTTGATGTTTTTTCATCAGTTTTATCGGCCTCCATCATTTATCTTTTCATTCATCAATTTTCATTCACGTGTAGTCTTCGTCTTGCCATTATATATATATATATTTGTTTTCCAGTACAAACTATGATAGGTCATCACCCCTTTTGAGTAATAGTATAGATTAGAGAAGGTGGCAAGATTAAACAGGCCCACCATGGCTACCACCTAAAGACATCCAACTACCTTTAATTCACACTTGAGATTGCCACCTAATCCATCCATGACACCATGGCCGATGTAGATCACTGAAGATCAACAACGTGGATTAAAATGTATTGGGCAAGGTTGCAAGCTCATCACTATGTCATTTCATTATCGTTAATTATAATAGAGAATGCAGCCCACTTTCCATTGCCTCAATACAAAATATGCACCCATATACTTTGAGCGACCAAGCATAAACCACTTAGCCAGATGGGAAACAATAATTGGGTTCTCAATGAATATAAATAATAAATATGTATAACTATTGTCATGAAGGATTGTACCTTGTCAATCAAGTTAAGCTCACAATCCCATGAAACATTGGATCACTCTCAGACTGTGGGTTGTCTATGATGAGAATGAACCTCCAAAGGAGCTAGCTCACTTTAAAAGCCCCTTAGATCTGATATACATTCTAGGAAAAGAGATAGAAGGATGATTAATAAACTAAAATTTATCCTAAGGGGTGATGCACGAATGATTGTAATCTAACTTGCAACCGATTCACAATGGTTTCTCAATAGATCTATTCCTACAACTCAAACTAGGCAATTATAACACATAAATATTTCATAGAAAGTCCTAAAAACTTCTATCTTCTTTGAAGAAAAACTGGTATTTTCACAACTTAGAAGGATAAGACAGATCTCTTGCACAACCTATAACATGTGATAATGAATTGCTTTCTCTGTATACTTGCATTCAATGAATGAGATAGAAAACTTAAAGGTTTTTACTTTAAAACATAATAAATCTTTATCAAATCATTCAAAAGAAGACAAGACACCTGAATCTGAGAAGGACACCTGATTTTATTGAAAGATGAAGGAATACCTCTACAATAACTGTAAAAATGTAAAATATGCTGAAAAATGAAGCTACTACTATATAAAGTCTGTAAAAATAGTTGAGTTACAATATTGAATCTGTCTCTGCAATGTATAAAGGCAAGAGAAAAAGTAAGAACTGAGAAAAAAGCATAAGCTTTTTCTCCTATAATACAAAATATGTCTCCAAAAGCCAAGGGGGACTCAACTCCAGTCTAACTGGACTCTAAATGATGCATGAATAGGCTGAAAAAGCAAATCCTAGTTGATGGGCAAGCAAGAGGAAAAAGCCTAAAAAATGGTCCATAATTGCTCCAAATTGAGCTATTTTAGCTTGTGACTCCTTCTCTCAAGGTGTTTGACCAAAAAATTGCCAAAAATAGGCCTGTTTGACTCCAAGTCAAAAATAGAAAGAGATACTCCTCCTGCATGAGTTTGTTAGTTCAGTTCAACCCTTCTTTTCCTCTTTGCATGATTGGAGGGAAAAAATATATTATTTTGACAAATCTTAAGGGTAACATGTGCATGTTTTACCTTAATATGTGTTTTATAATTATCTTCTTGATTTTATGTAACAAATATTAAGGTAGTTTATAAATTATTACCCTTAATAATTGTTAAAATACATTTAACTTGGCTTCTACTCATGCAAGAAAGAAAAGGTGAAAATACAATTACAGTTTGACCTATCTCCTCTCCAACCCTTGTCAAAAAACACCCCATCCTTACAAAAAGCCAAAAGACTTATAACATTACCTCCTTTATCTTTGGGTCATGAAGAGGCTTCTATTCATGCAAGAAAGAAACTGTTATCACTGGGATTTGCACCCGTATGCAAGGTTGGTGAAGCACTACAATTCTATGTAACATGCGACTAATTTCAGGTTGTGGGTGCCCTATGACGAAATTAGACCTCCAGATTATGGGTTGGTTCTCTTCAAATGTTCTATTGAGATGTATGTTTTTACTATTTGGGAAAATGGAAGAAAGAAACTAAATGAATGCTTAAAGATAAAGATGGTGATGCACCTGATTTGGATAAAAATAATGCAATCTGATCCACAATTTTTGCTCAGAAATCTAACTTTTACACAATCCAGACTTGGCATAAATATCACAAAAGTGATTTAAAGGAAGGTTTGAAAATAGGCTTTTATGAAGGAAATGGGTTTTTCACAACACAAAAAGACTATTTCTAGTTAACACAACCTAAGACCTGTGATGAATATATTCTTTAATGTTGCAAGCAAGGAAGTGAGACAATAATTTTAAAGGTTTAATGATAAAACACAACAAAATTTCATCAAAATCACTTCACTAATAGTACTAAAAGGAAAGGTAATTAAACTGATCTCAAATAAACAAAGGAAAGCTCTGCAAAGAAGACAAAAGTATAACCCGTAACCTGTCGATCTCTCAATAAAACTGTAAAAAAGTGAGCTACAAGAATTCTCCAATCTGTCTGAATTAGAATGAGAATCAAAAACTAGCAAAAACAAATTTTTACTTTACAATATATAGGTCTACTCTCTCCAAGAGGCATGCAAAAATATGGACTTGCAGATAACTGCCTCTAAAAATAATCATTCCCAAGCAACCTCCAAAATCTTCAAAATTAGGGCCTAAAACTGCCACAAATTGAGTAAAAATAGCTTCAATTTGGGCCTGTCCATATGATTGACCACAAAGTTGACCAAGAACACTAAAAATACTCCTAAAAATCATGCAAAACCTCCTAGGTGGCCTAGTTAACTCAACTAATCAATTTACATGATTTTGCATGAGCAAAATTGATTGTGAGTAAATAATAGAGTAATAATATTATTACTTTATTATTGGTTACAACTTGTTCTAATTTTAATTTTACAACTTGTGGAAAATAATAAAGTAATTTGGAAAATATTACTTTATTATTTATTTACAATTAATGAATTTGTAAAATCGTGCATGATGATTAGGAAAAATATCACTCCTTATTACTCCAATTACACTTGCCTATTTTGCATGATATGAGCACAAATAGGAATTAGAAGAAGAAGAAAAAACTCCTTATATCTCCATGTGAGAAAATATCCCTATTTTGCATGATTCAAATACACATTAAGCCAAAAAAATTTACCCTTATCTCTCCATGCACCAATGAAAAAAACATTATCTTTCTCTACAAGATAAAAGCCAGAGTCACTCCATGCATCATAATATCTCCATGCACAAAAAATAGTATGCATAATCATCCTTATGACTCCCTTTGATGCCTTAGTGCATATATATATCATTACATTTTTTAAGCCACCTTATATCTCCATATGCAACTTAAAAATCAAGAAAGAAAAAACAACTCCATGACTCCATCACTGCACCATCATACTTGCACCATTATACTGCCACCATGCATAATTTATTACCTTGGGAAACCCCATGCTCAGTCTTCATGCATCCCATGTTTAAAATCATACCATTTTTGCTTTGTTAGCCACCATGCATAATCAAGAAGTATCCTTACCTTTGAATGTTTTGCAAAAAGACAATGAACTTTGATTAGCATGTGTATCTTTGTCCATGCATTACCCGACCACCAAGGAATCTTTTAAAAAGATTATAAGGCATGAATAATAAAGCATGAATCCTTTCTCTTTCATCATATTGGCCCTCTTGACTTAATAAAAAATCAAGTCTTAAGCATTGCTATCGGCCACTCCATGTTATGATGGTTAGGAACTTTCAAGACCAAAGTCTTGACCATAGGCACTTCTTGGATAAGGTAATTATTTGTTTTTGCAAGTTAAAAATCACACTTGAGAAAAGAAACTTCAGACAAAAGTAAAGAGATAACCCTAAAACTTCTCATTCTTCATTTGGTCTTCATTCTTCAATGCTTTGCAATTGCATTATGCTGGCTTAGGATTTGAATGTCTCCATCATGACTTTGGTCTTTCTCCCTTCAACAACTCTTCTTGGTTGAAACCTTGGAACTCTGCATCATTAATGAAGAAGGTAACACTTGCTTGAGTTTTATATGAGGCATTTTGTTTGATCTGTAGCTTTATTTCTTTCATGGTTGTGGCCTCATTCTTTATTCATGGTTATCTCCATCGTTGAGCATTCATTAATACCCTCCTTGTTTCTACATCTTCCTTTTGCAACTCTTCATCTGTTCTTGAAAACTTGATGCCACTATGAGGCCATGGATATATCTCTCTTCCTGTTAGCAAAATGAGGTAAGCACTTGTCATTTTTCATCCTCTATAGCTTCATTTGTCTCTTTTTACAGTTTGAAAAATGACAAAGGCTGTAGTGATCATGGGTATTGCATTTTTTGGCAAAAAATGGCTTATCACTGTCGGCCATGACTATATATATATATATATATCTCTTTTTAGCTTGACATGTCTGTAGATGTAGAAAAACCTAAGGGTTTGAGATCTTGAGATGAAGGTTTCCTATCTTCTTGCATATTCAAGGCATCCACCTTGTCGCGGCCATGCTTCATCTGTATACAAGTACCAAACTATGTAAACTATTGAGGGTTTGTAAGTTTTAAAACTAGGGTCTCAACCCTCCTTTCACAAAAACTCCTTCACATCGCCATGGCCATTTAGTTTCACTGTGATCTCTTTCTCTTTTGACTGTAAATGAAGAAAAGAAACAAGGGATTGAACTTTCTTTTAGGGGTTTGCTCTTTTTATACCTTCAAGGCTTCAATCTATCATGGCCACTCTCTTGTGATATTCACTATTCTTTCTTTTTACTTGTAAGAAATAAGGGTTTGATATTTCTTTGAAAATATCTTGTTTAATTTGCAAATGAGTATACCTTCTATCATGAGAAATCTTGTTCTTCTAGCATGGCTATGACTGTATCATTTCTCTATTTGAAACCTCTTGACTGTGGATGCAAAAATAGCACTAGGGTTTGATTTTCTATCAAGGGTTTGCATTTTTAATAAGTGAAAGATCATCTTCATCACATAGAACTTCTCCCCCTACTCCTTGGGATTGTCATGCATTCTTTAAATACACCCGTAGCTATCTTTGTGTATATTGACTGTATCATGATAGAACAATGGCATAAAAGAAAAAGGGTTGTTACCTTGTGAGTTGCATGTTCCTTATCAATCACCAATATTGTAGCATCTTCTTTAGTTGTTTCTCCTTCATCATTGACTTACCCTATAGATGGATATGGTAACTATGATCTACTCTGACTATTTTCTGTTTATATAAGCCACTTCATGATTACTATCCTGACTATCTATAATGAAGATGTTTGTATCTGTATCTTTGTTCTTTCAATGTATCTTTCTTTATGACATGGCACCTTCTTGACTGCACCATGGCATCATTGTAGCTCCAAGGTGTATGAGATAAGGTTTGTTTGATCAAAATAGTTGATAAGATGCATAGAGACCACCTTATTATCTTTGGACTGTAGCACTCTTATCACTCCACTATGCTTAGTGTATTTGGATCCTTCTTTCTTAGACAAGACAGTCTCTTTCTTTTGACCTTGTATCTGATTGTCATGTCAGTGGTGATATATGAATGCTTCTCCTAGCCTATTCTTCTTTTAAGATCTCTGGTACTAAGCGACAGTCTTTATCATTTGATGAATTCTCTTCAGAGAGTATGTTGTATGTATCTGTTATTTGCATCTTTGCCTCTAGCATGTGACTGCTACACTTATCTTGTATATTCTTGTGAGGTTTTCCTTTATGACTGTGAAGTTGGCATAGTGTATATATGAATGTCTTGTCTTCTATTCCATGTAGTATTTTGTTTAACTATCTCTATGACACTCTTGTAACTTGAATGTGATATAACTGTTAAACTTTGAACATCTTTAACAATATGAGAAATACCTGGTATAGAGTGCTACTTCATATTACTCTTTTGTCATAATGAGATGACCCTTCACATGATTTATTCTACAACTTGTTCAAATGATACATAATTTCTTGTATCTTCCTTTATTCTATCTCTCTTCTCTTTATTAGGCAAAATAATCTAAAAACTTGCATCATCCTTGTACTATGAATGCACTTTAGCTATGATGAAATAAATACATGCATTCATAATGATACTGTACCTTAGATGGCTCTTGTAGCTTGGATGACTGTAGCCTAATTTCTACATTTTGTTTTTTGTCAATCTTAACTAAGTCATGTTACTCTAATTTGCTCCAATCAACTATAATAATGCCTTGATGACATATCTTTTTTGTAAGTTGATTAGATGATGCATGATATAGCTTAGAATGATGCATCATGTCTTTTCTGATACTCTTCTCAAAAAATGAAAAGAAACATGCTGGGCTCAAACCCTTGTGGGAGCCACATTTAATCCACATGTTTATTTGTCTTCAAATTAGAAACAAAACTTGTCCTATACCTGCACAGTGAACAAACAAGTTAGCATAAAAAAGTACCTAATAGTGTTGATTGATCTTCTTCATGATTTCTTCTTGATTTGTGGCATATATCTAATCTATTTTCTCATCTAAATGCATGATGTGATAGGTAGATGTCTCTGTTTGATAAAAGCATGTGATAATTTTAAACATCTGGAGCACTAACGGGGTTGTCCCCAAAATTTTGTAGGTTCAACTAATAATGGCTTGGAGTGAAGACTGAAGATTGAAGACTGAAGACCGGCCTCAACAGCAATCTCCATCATCGGGCAATGATGGATGTTTAAATTTATCATGTGTTTATTTCTTTCTCTTTTATCAAATAGATGCATATCTTGCATGTCTGCAATTGCTTAGTTTAGTTACTCCCATAGCTTGTGTGGGACATATTTGAACACTTCCTTTAAACATGATCAATTAATTTCTCTTATGCATATAGTGTATATGTATTTCCCTTTTCAATCAATGCATGAGATAAAGTAATAGATACTTGAATGTATGATCAAAACATGACATGAAATAATAGTGTAATACAAATATCTTTCTCTCTTTTATTCAAAACTAATTAACTGAATAATCAATTTAACTTATAACTCCTGAAAGATCAAACTATGTAGAACAACTGTATTTCCTTGAATGTTTGATTTCTAGACAATCAATTCTCTTGTCATGATAACTTATCAGTCCTGATTGGATGGATGGGTTATCCTAATAACTAGATATTCTCTTCCACCATGTTAAGGCACCAGCCATTCAATGAATGCATAACTTTGAAGTTTTATGTTATTCCTTCTGAACAACTACACTTAGGTCCAACTAATTTTAAGTGTGAACAAAAAATTAGTAACAGAAACAAGAAATATCATGGCACTCTCTGATTATTTCAACCCTAATGATGTTCCTTCTTTCTATCAAAAGTTGAAAAGATAACCTTAAAAGGTCAAAACACATTATAATCAACTTATATCTCCCTTTGCTTAGTCCTTGGTTAAATGAAAAGATCTTAAAAAGGTTAGAATATCTAATGATCACCCCTTCAAAAGTCCCTCTACTCATGGGCTCCTCATGATGTTGCCTAGTCGTTCAACCTTCGAAAGGTCTTGACCCTCAGGTTTCAAATGTTTGTAATGATTTATTTTTTTAAAAAAATCAAAAAGAGACTTTAAGCATCAGCTTAGGGCAACAAACAAACATTTAAACCCTGAAAACCTTTTCCATTCCTATCATTCCTCATTTTGAGCCTCCTTGTTGCTTATGCATCACCATGCTGCTATTGAGGGTTTGGAAGCTTTTGTTGAAGGCTTTGTGTTACATCCCCAACTTACAATTAGGCTTAATCATTAACTTGGCATGATTATCAGGAGGATTAGTCATAGTTAATTGATTTGTTATTGTGGAAATAACTAATTTAACTCTTGATTATGAAGTAGTTACTGATGTTAATTAGTTTTGTAAATTGATTGATTAATAGACATAATAATGATACACTGATCATGATCTTGTGGTCCTCAGTGTGAACAGGAAAATGAATGTCCTTCAAAGGAAGGAGAGTATCATCCTGGAGGAAGGGTTAGATGTTGGGAAAGAAAAAGGTTGATTAGCCATCTAAGTATCAACTTTTATGTCCTTCTAACTCCTTTCATAAGTTAACACATGTCTTGTCTCTTTTCTTTAGCTTCCATGTTCTTTGTAAGTCATTATGTCGTTGGAGTTATCACAACAAGTTGTGATGACCAAACGATGTTCTTGGAGCATCATCCCTAGTCGAGAGACAATAGTGTTTAGAGATGAGGAGGTCTCTCATTATCCTTTTGTTCTCAAGGATTATTATTTACCTAACCATTCAACTAATGGGGATAGTTGATTTCTAAGGAGTATTACTCGACCCCAATAATTGATGATCTTATTGTGACTCAATTTGTGTTTTCTATTATATAGTGATAATCCCTTAGTAAGGATGAAAACCTTTTTATAGGTTGAATTGCAATAATATATATTATTATTATTTTAGTTATCATAATATTCAATTATTATTGAATGTTATTAACTATTTCTGGTCGGCCTTGAAAAAGGATGGAGAGCTTTGAGCTCATCCTCTCTTGCACGATGCCTAGATTAAGCCACTTTTGTGGAAACAGATCGAGTGGGAAAGGTAGTTACTATTGGCAAGAGACACTAATATGTATTAGACTTGAGTGTTGTCATTGATGGCAACAAGGAAAAGATCATTCTTCACAATGGCAAAGACACATTCCTCTAGAAGTCATCTGATGAAAAGAGTAAGTCTGGGTCAATAGAAGTAAGACATAGATAGTGAACAGTGCTAAGTAAATTGGTCTGCATTCCTCTACATTAACATGTTCTATTATGTAGTTCTGAAGTAAGATAGAGATAGGTCATGACTATCAGAATCCAATTTTGTATCTCTGGAAGTACAATAGATCTTATTCTACAATCTCTCCAATACCGACATCCAATATGACAATGTTATATTGTGATAGGGCAATAGTTCTAAGGTCCGCATTTTGGCATACAAATTTATCTTATTTTGTGGAGTTGAAGACATGTTAAGAGATCAATAATGATTGTTTAATATGATTCATGAAGTCCCATTTGGTTGGCAACATGAGTTGTGATATGACAGAGGAACCTATGATATATGTTATTAAGGAACAAGCCGACAGGCTGGTAAAATCCTTATGCAAAGAATAAATATGAGCTGGATGATAAATGTAAGTGGTTGTATTATTAGAGCTGAGACATATGAAGACATGTCCATGATGGTTTGGATCTGCATTGAAGATTTAACACAAGAACAAGCCAACAAGATATAACATTTGGTGTACATGTTTCACAGTTTGCTTGCCGGCTTGATCAAGAGAAAGATTTAGCTACAGCTATAAATGGAGGATGGATTTTGGTGTTTGAGAGTTATGAAGTGCAATGTGATGTATGAGGATGTGACATATGTGAAGATAAAGTGGCTGCAACAAATGAAGAGAGATCTTGAGCATATGTAAGAGTAGAGTAGAGAAATAGGGGCAGACTGAAATGAAGAGTTATGAGTGAATGTCTATGAGCTTAATTGGAACTATAACCATGCATATGTAGATGCAATCATAGTAGTTCAGCTTTGGCAGTGAGCTACCCTTCTTCTTATTTCTTCTTCTAATTGGCAGTGAGCCCTTTCTCTTGAGCAGTGAGCTCTGGGTAGTGAGCCTCTTGTAATTCGGTATTGTGCTATAATAATATATTGAGAGCTAACACTCTCTGTGGTTTTTCCCTCCTTGGGTTTTCCTCATAAAAATCTTGGTGTTCATGTGTTATGTCTTTGTGGTTGTTGTTCATTTATTTAATCTTCTTTCACATAATTGAATTTGGTAAATGGATAAAAGAGCAAGTGCATAAATGGTTTTGTAGAACACTGATTCACCCCTCCTCTTAGTGTTCATTGTATTCAACAATTGGTATCAGATTCAAGTTCCTTGGAAGAAGCCTATTAGCTTGAGGAAGATCTGGGAAGGAGTTCTCATGGCAACCAAAAGGTATCTCACTTATTCTCAAGCAAGTCATCATGGTAGCATTCAGATTGATAATCATGTATATGTTTATAATGAACAATTGCATGCAGCTCTAGAAGATGTTGACAACTCTAAAGCAGACATCAAGGAGTTAGCAAACATCAAGGAAGCAGATGATTACATTCTAAAACTAAAGGAGCACCTTAGCAAATCTTAGAAAAGGAGGAAAGAATTATGTGAGCAACTAAATCAAGCAAATCAATCTATAGATAAACTCCTTAAATTGATTGAAGAAAGAACCAAACTGAGGAACATCTGAATCAAGTTGCGAAGGCCAAGTCTATTGAATGTGACAAACTGGCAAAAGAAGTTTTTCTTTTGAGATGTGATCTAGAAGCAGCCAACAATTACAAAGAAAAGTTTAAAACAAGCTCTATGAAACTTGATGGATTACTTGCAAGTCAAAAGAGTCCTAATGATAAACAAGGTTTGGGATTTCAAAAAGGAGAAAGCTCATATGTTAGATTAGAGAAAGGAACAAGAAAAAAACATATAGCAAGGAATCAAGGAAGAAGACCTAGAAAACCTCTGGTCAAACAACCAAATGCTTAAAGGTACCCATCTTTCAATGGCTATTGTTTTAAATGCAATATGTATGGTTATACGGCTACTCAGTGTAGAACTAGAATGAATCAAAATGTTCCATCTTTTTCTGGTCAATGTTTCAATTACAACAAGATTGGTCATAAAGCAAATGAGTGTAGAAGTGTGTTAAGAAATGTGCCAAACTATTCAAGGAATAGTCAATCCTTCAATGGCAAGTGTTTTGCATGCAATAGATTTGGGCATATGGCTAACCAGTGCAGATCAAGGCTAAATTCAAATGTTAGGAAAAATTAAGGTCAAAGAAACATTGTGCGCTACAATTGCAACAAGTGTAGACATTTTACTAGATTCTATAGAACTAGAAATGTGGAAAGAGTTTATCCTAAAGAATAGAGGAAAACATAATAGAGAGATGATAAAGGAAAGAAGGTTGATCTGATGGAAACCAAGAAGGAAATGAGTATGACTTGGATCAAAAAGTATGTGAATGAGGTTAAGGATGGATCTGCACTAGCATCTGGTGCAGATATTTCCTTCGAGAAGTGAATTGGGAGCTCTGGCTCAAGGGGAGCTGCATTGAAAACCTAAACCCCCTAGCCAAATGATTAATGCTAGAATCTAGCACAAAGATATGATAAAGAACTTGTTAGGAAGAATCTCATGAAGGAAAAACTAGAAGGAAAAGATTAAGTGCGGTAAATTGCAAAGCAATCTAAATTGATTGTATCTATCAGAAAGAAGTTAGACAACTTTTTATGGATGAGCATTTATGGTGACTAGGTCATCCCTGCAGAGGATAAAAAGGAAATTTATTTGACTTCTAGCCCACTTTGCATTCAAATTTTTAAGTACTCAAGAGTATTGAAGTGAACTTTTAAGTGATTTCAATAGAGATTCAAAGAATTTGGAGTAATTCAAATAAGGAAACACTAATTTCAATGTAACAAGGTATTTGCAGACCAAACCATATTGTGTATTTGTTGAAGCTTTTGAGAAATGGCCACTCCACAAATCATTGATATTACTAAGCAACCTCACCCAAAATTCAAGAAACACCCCTACAAAGCAATCGAAGTAGATCCATTGGGCATGTTCTCAGAGGTACCTTACAGAGTTCTATATTCAGAGGATGTTAGGGCATACATTCATGTAGCCATGGATGAACATGGAGATAGTAAATTAAAAGATTTATATTTGAAACTCTTCAGTGGAGATCATTTTGAGCTTAAGGAGGAATACAAAGTTCTAGCAGAGAAGAAATTTATCCGATATGTACACTTCCCCATATTTCTTGAAGATGAATGGGTCCAGTATGTACTAAGCAGAATTCATGATGAATTAATGTGGTTAGAGCAGCCTTTTAAGATCACCAAGGAGGCCATTGGTGCAGTAATAGGGTTAATCTCCATTGGAGGCGTGCCCTCACTGAAAGATGTGAAGAATCAAGTTGTTATGGAAGCTACTGAAGCAAAATTTGATAAGATGGCACTAACTATTAATGATATTCTAGATCTGGCTATAAGATTTGCCTCAATGATCATTGGTTATAAGATGTACTTTACAAACTGGGATAATTCTATCTCTGGTACTGCGATATACATGGCCTATAAAATGGTAAAAGAAAATTTTGATTATGACTGTGTATGAGGAAAAATCAATTAAATCTAAACTAATAAAACCAAAAACCCATCACATAAAGTGAACCAATCTAAGTAAAAGCCATTATCATAAAATCAAAAGACAAATGAAAGCTCTTACCAAAATATGTATTGTTCCCTTTTGGAGAAGTGTGGATTGCTCAATCAAGTTGCGAAAACCATAGTTTGCAACAAGCAAGTAGTGTGCTCAAGAGATCAATGTTAAGAGATCGTAAGGTTGCTCAATCGACGCGTTTTGTATGCTCAAAGCTCTGTTAAGTATGCCTGAGAATACGATCAAAGAGAGAGGCCCAATGAAGGAGATGAGAGGGGTTTATATAGGTTTCAACAGAGATCAATCAATGGTCCAGATAATTCAGAAGAATCAATGGAGGAGAATAGTTGAGGAACGTGCAAGAAATAAGAAGAAGACAAGTGTCTTACTTTCTTTTGCAGGAGAGGAGTTATCAAGAATAGAAGAATGAGTTAAAGCAATTAACAGAATGTAATGATCAGTTAAGTGATTTAAAACAAGAAGAAGAGATTTGCATGAGAATAAGAAGATATTTTGCTTTATTAAATATTAGAAATATTTAATTGCATGAGCAAGAAAGCTTGAGTTATTTTAGAGATAACTCAAATTTAGAAGAAAAAGCAATTTAAATAAATAATTGATTTATTTAAATTTAGAGAAGATATTATTGGAAGAAAAAATTAAATAATTAGAATTATTTAATTTAGAAGATTTGAAATCAAATTAAATAAATAAATTTATTTAATTGTTGTGCATGATTTTGGAAGAATGATTTTGATTTACTTAAATAATGTAAATTATTTAATTATAGATAAGATAGAATTTGTGATGAATTAATTAAATAAATAGATTTATCTAATTAATGTGGATTTGATTTTTAGAAAGAGGATAATGATCTAATTAAATAATTAAACTTATTTAATTGTGGAAGAATAACAGAGGAATTTAATTTAATTAATTAAATAAAGATAATTTATTTAATTAATGTCGTAATTATGTGATTTAGAAGAATTTGGTGAAATTAATTAAATAACTAGATTATTTAATTAACGTTGAAATGCAAGTGATTAGACAGATTATGAAATGCAAGTGATGTGATGACGTGGTCATTTTAGGGTGTCTACATTTTGCCCCTCTTTGATGCGATGCAGTTAATAGCGTTGCATCAAGGAAATTAATTGTCAAAGATGTGATACAATTTTTTATGCCCCAGTGTAGCTAGTTGCCCCAGCGTAGCTAACGTAGGGTGCCCCCTCAAGAGGAAAGATAGGGAAGCGACAGAAGAACTATGTTGATGCTCAACTAGAAGATTATGTTGGAGAGAGGTGAGGTTGGATAGATGATAGATAGAAGAAAGGAGAGAACATGAGAGAAAGATGGGTGATTGATCTTTCCTGGAAAACTATATAAGGCCATGGAAAAATGGATGGTGTAAATGGATGAGCTTGTTGCAATGGTTTCACATTTGTTTATAAAGGACAATCCTGACTTTTGATATAGCACGTGGATAGTTTGCCACCAAGGTATAACAGTCCAAGGTGCAGTAATATCCAAGTGCGTGGACGTTGACTCTACAAGCAAGTGGTTTGATCTTAGATCCCTTAGACATAATATGACCTTGTTGGAACATGTGAATGAGCCATAGTCTTGAACATAAAATAAACTTCAATACATGCAAATGCAGGAAGAGCATTAAATATGTAAGATGCTAGGACGTAACACACACAAGATAAATAGAATGCTAAGAAAGATGCTAATGATCATTCCTCAAACACGGCATACAAAAAGCAATGACTATGCCCCCAATCCGTACTGCATCACAACATACCAAGTTTATAGATAAATCAAGGTAGCCTTGAAGAGGTAATGGATAAAGGAACAAAAGATAAACCATAACACAAATTGACTGACTTACAAAGTAAACATACAGCCAACATATTCTCTTGCCAAAGAGGTTGCTCAGGATAGATTGGATAGGAAAGATAACAGCCTTATTGTAGGAAATCTGTGTCCATTAAAGGGTGCTATCTACCTAAAAAGACAATGTCTCACTGCAGGAAATGCCACATGTCGTAGAAGACGCGTGTGTTGGTCTTGATCATGGAACACTTTGCAGAAGACAAGCTTGTTGATCTAGGGCTTTGGTTAAGTGGGACTTAGCTGATGTTGGCAATCGGTATGCAGGATAGTAGATGACTCTGGAAGCAGGCCTCTTTGCTTCAGGTTTGTTAAGGACTTTTTCTTTGAAAGGATGTGCTAGCTTGTTGCTTGAGTTAGTCAAATCGAGGTGAATGGATTTTGAAAAATGAAAGACTAGAAAGGTGACAGTATTAATGGATTGGAATGGGTAGAGAATGATGGATCATGTGTGCCTGAGTACTGGATACATCCTTCGTATTCCAGACTACCTACAAACCCTGTATCCACGGGATCAAGGCACATTATGAGGAAAGATGAAAGATGATAATATGTAGTTTTGGATAGAGTGATGAGATGGGTCAAGGTGGAAGGAGGGGATCTTATGTACCTGAGTACTAGAAACTTCCTTTGTATTCTAGACTGCCTACATACCCATATCCATGGGATCAAGGTACCTTAAGATTGCGATGAGATAATATGTAGTTCTGGATAGAGTGATGAAATGGGTCAAGGTGAAAGGGGGAGATCTTATGTACCTGAGTACTGGCTACTTCCTTTGTATTCCAAATTGCCTACATACCCATATCCATGGGATCAAGGTACCTTAAGATTGAAATGAGATAATATGTAGTTCTGGTAAGGTGTGATGATGTGGGAAAAGTGTTGAGAAGACAACAGCCTTATCGTAGGAGTGATGTGTCCATTAAAGGATGCTATATGTGGAAATGAGAAAAGATTGAAGAGCGCATTGTGAACCACAAACAAGGAACTAATCCTAGACCTAAGTTAAGGAAAGAGTATGAAGAAAAATAGATTAAATCTAAACTAATAAAATCAAAAACCCATCACATAAAGCAAACCAATCTAAGTAAAAGCCATTATCATAAAATCAAAAGACAAATGAAAGCTCTTACCAAAATATGTATTGTTCCCTTTTGGAGAAGTGTGGATTGCTCAATCAAGTTGCAAAAACCATAGTTTGCAACAAGCAAGTAGTGTGCTCAAGAGATCAATGTTAAGAGATCGTAAGGTTGCTCAATTGACGCGTTTTGTATGCTCAAAGCTCTGTTAAGTATGCCTGAGAATATGATCGAAGAGAGAGGCCCAATGAAGGAGATGAGGGGGGTTTATATAGGTTTCAACAGAGATCGATCAATAGTCCAGATAATTCAGAAGAATCAACGGAGGAGAATAGTTGAGGAATGTGCAAGAAATAAGAGGAAGACAAGTGTCTTGCTTTCTTTTGCATGAGAGGAGTTATCAAGAATAGAAGAATGAGTTAAAGCAATTAACAGAATGTAATGATCAGTTAAGTGATTTAAAACAAGAAGAAGAGATTTGCATGAGAATAAGAAGATATTTTGCTTTATTAAATATTAGAAATATTTAATTGCATAAGCAAGAAAGCTTGATTTATTTTAGAGATAACTCAAATTTAGAAGAAAAAGCAATTTAAATAAATAATTGATTTATTTAAATTTAGAGAAGATATTATTGGAAGAAATAATTAAATAATTAGAATTATTTAATTTAGAAGATTTGAAATCAAATTAAATAAATAAATTTATTTAATTGTTGTGCATGATTTTGGAAGAATGATTTTGATTTAATTAAATAATGTAAATTATTTAATTATAGATAAGATAGAATTTGTGATGAATTAATTAAATAAATGGATTTATCTAATTAATGTGGATTTGATTTTTGGAAAGAGGATAATGATCTAATTAAATAATTAAACTTATTTAATTGTGAAAGAATAACAGAGGAATTTAATTTAATTAATTAAATAAAGATAATTTATTTAATTAATGTCGCAATTATGTGATTTAGAAGAATTTGGTGAAATTAATTAAATAATTAGATTATTTAATTAATGTTGAAATGCAAGTGATTAGACAGATTATGAAATGCAAGTGATGTGATGACATGGTCATTTTAGGGTGTCTACAATGACTTGTGTGAGTTGAGATTAGGGCAGACAACTAAGAGGGGGGTGAGTCAGTTGTCTCAAAACTTTAACAATTGCTACACATAATCTTCTTTACCACTCATTAACAAATTAATAATGTTAACCATGAAGCATGAATCAACAACACATAAGCAAGAGCAAAATCAACACACATAACACCATGATTTTTACGTGGAAACCTAGTTAAGGGAAAAACCACGGTGGGGGTTAACCCACAAAGATTTATACTATGTTAAAAGTATTACAAATGGGGAAGGCACATACCTTCAAGCTCACTACCTAGAGCTCACTGCTTAAAGAGGCTCACTACCTACAGGAGGGCCACTACCTACAAGAAGTGAATACAAATTGTTTGAACTGATGAATAACATCTACCAACGCAAAAGTTTAGTTCCGGTTAAGCATAGAATACTAATCTTATACATTTCATCCTTACTCCACCCTGTTTCACTCTTTGCCTTTTTTCACACTTGCACCATCATCATATCACACACACACACCAAAAGACTCGAATCCACCAGCTATATATATCTACATCAAAGAATTCAATCAACTATAGTCAGCATTATGAAAAATTAGAACATTTATTAAGACCTCTGCTCTATCGGCTGAATCCATGCACAAATAACAACGCGGACCAAAATGTTGTGTTCTCAAATCATTAATCATGTTAGCCAATACCACTGATTATCACAAATTGCTTAACCAACAACTTTTCTTCATCCAAACCAAGATCAAACACTAGGTCTACCTATTCTTCTTTTGACTGTATTGACTAACTCGAACCTGATACTTAGATGCTTATAAATTTTGAATCCTTCATCATCAAGGGCTAAATTCCTAAATTTAGATAGTCCTAAAAATTCTTATTACTCCCTTAGATCTGTAGTACACTATGATTTACCACCAGAGAGATGTGGACCAAGATACTGGACCCTGTCACATACTCTGTTTTTGACTACCTAGACTTAGACAAATCTTTACTCTGACTTCTAGTATGATCCATTGAAGTAATGTAGATGTGTAAGATGGATTTAGTTGCCATCAATGACAATACTTGACATACCTAGTAGTGTCTCTTGCCAACAATCTCTCGCTTTGGCATTGATGGCAACACTTAGTGAAAATGGCTAAGTGTTAGAACAACTCCCCTTTACTATATGCACTTATAATTTCCAATGCTCCCCCTTAGATTAACTATTCATTTTTCACTGCTCTTCCTCTCCCCCTTTGACATCAATGGCAAAGGCTAGACTTTTTGGATGTAACAATTTCATAATCTCACATTCCTCCACAATGTAGTGTATATGCAATATAGCTTTATAGCCAGGAGTGAATATTGCCTTGTGGTTTAGTAGTTCCAATATCTATAATTGAGCATCAAACTTGACAAAATCCATATACCAAAATTCACCAAAAATTCTATGTGCACGGGCATATATACAAACAACCCTATGACTTGTTTACATAAGTTTAAACACATCACCAAAGACATTCTTCAAATGTGCCAACTCAATGTCCCAACTCTTCTTCATGTTGTTCAAAATTGAGATTGGACCACTGAATAAGAATGCTTGAGACTCTGCTTTCTACAAATTAATAGGATCACTTAACTTAGTAGCAGCTTGGACTTCTATCATGGCATTGAACATTGCTTCCAACTTGGGGGAAATTAGTCCCCGGAGTTCAAACATCCTTGTCTTAATGTTCTCCTTTTCCTTCATCAATTTCTTTATTTCTTCAATCAAGTTGGTTGTTTGACATTCTTGGCTCATCACTGATACTGTCAGAGGATCAAAAGATTGAGATACACTTGACAGTTTTTCCTTAGACTCCTTTATTTTTATTTCAATGTCCTCTATAGCTTTAAGACAAGATAAAAAAAATTATATACATTCCCTCCTTCTGTAAGAGCATCTTGAATACTCTTCACATTGGTATCCAGTACAATTCTATCTAATACAATCATCCCTTTCAGAGCATCAAATCTTTTATCATTGAATTCATTTTTAACCTTGACCTTAGCAGATTTTTCAAGTGACTCAAAATGAGTACTTATAGAATTAATCAAACTCTTTAACTGACTAGAGAGAGATGCAAATGAGTCCTTCTAGAATGTTGGCATGATTTTCTCTAGAATCCCAGATGCAAGACCAAGTAGCTCACTGTCTTCTATGTGAGACTTCAAAATATCTTCTCTGGCCTTGGCTTGAGCAAGAGAGGCCCATTTTATCTTTTGAATTGGTGAGAGACTGTCCAAATTGATTGGGCCTTGCAACTCTTTTGCAACCAATTTATCTTTTTCCAAAATTTCTTTTACTGCTTCTATAGTGTCTCTTACCCAATAAGAGGTTTCAATTCTCTAATTTTTAGGGCTTGCATCTTCTCCCTTTCCTGAGTCAAACACATTGTATCTCTTATTGACTTCTTTCTCTTTCTCTGCTTCAACCTTCTCTGCATCATTATCAAAGATATCCTTCTTTTCATTTACACTAGTAGAGTCTTATGTAGTTGTTCCGGAGGATTTTGAGTATCCTCAGTGGCAGTTTTATCAGGTTCCTCAACATCTAGAGTGGGAGAATGAATTTCATCATCTATTTCTTTTGCTTGATCTTCTTCCATTATTTCTTCATCTTCTTTATTTAGTTCTAGAATGGAGTCATCATCTATTCCAGTTTGTTTCTTATTTTTCTATTTCTCTTCATCATCTGGAATTGATGTGTCATTAGCAAGTTCTTCTGAAACCATAAAGAACTTGTTCTTGTCTAGTGCTTTCCTTAGAATTTGTTTAGTTTCTTGGACAACTTCCTCTATGTCTCCAATCATCAACTTGTTCATCTTTTTCTTACACCTGAATTCATTTTTGACCTCTTTAAAAAATTTATCTCCTTCTTTATTGGATATCACCGGACATAGACTAGATAGAGCATGTTATCTCAACTCCATATCCTTTGTCTTGGCAACTTCTTTTCTCATTTCTAGAATGTCTCTTAAGTTCTTGGGAACTTCTAACAAAATTTCTACTGGTGCTTAGTTGAAAACATTCAAGTATTTGATAGTAGCATCTTCCAAAAGTCTTTTGTTAGCATCGTTGTAAAGATCATAGAATTTAGTTATTGGTTTTAGATTTCCATCAACAGTGATTATTGTAACAATGTCTTCCACTGAAGGAATTGGCTTCTCAACATCAGCCTCTGACTTTTGCCTCTTATTTGTCCTTTTGCTTTCTGAGGACTTTTCCTTACACTTTGATAGCTTTAGTGCCTGAGGCCTTTAATTCTTTAACTCCATCATCTAAGTTAGTTTCTTCTTCATCCATTTTCTCCATAATAACATATGTTCTTTTTCTTTTTACCTTTGTTATTTGTCCTTCCTTACTGGAGGGTTTTTCAGCAGTAGTAGAAGGTGATGCACCAGAGATTATTCCTATACTCCTTGTAGTTCTTGGTTTAGAAGAGGATTCCATCGGAACACTTCCCTGTTTTCTTTCCTGCTTCTCCTTCTCAGCTTTCTCTATTCTTTCTCTATTTTGTCTCACAGCCTCTTTTGTTATGCCAATGCTTCCAACATACATTTCAACTTTCCTTTGAATCTTTCTCTTAGATTTAAGTTTTCTGAGCTCAACATGCAGTTTCACACTTAACTCCTTATATGTCCCAAATCTTTCAACTGTTGTGTCCTTTGTCTTTCTCAAAAGGTGTTGAGCATACATATCCAATACTTGGTCATCAACCTCATACCCCATGGGCATGATCCATACTATTCTTGGTTCAACAGCTTCCATTAGACATTGATCTATACCCACCATAAAATAGACTATATCCTTGTATTTTTCAACCACGGATGTAGGAATTCTCTCCCTTGAATGCATCATGTTCTGAAAGTTCTTGAAAAGTCCCCAAAGAGAAATCCTTTGGGTATTAGAGTGTCCAATACTATTCAAGTGCTCCCTTATCTATATTGCAATAGGTTTATCATTGGTCCAACACATGCTTTTGTTTCTAGGTAACTCATTCATGAAATAGAAGAACAAACACAAGACCAGTGTACCATATTTGAAGGTATTATTTTTATCCTTCTTAACCTTATTCAAATTTTCCATCATCTAGTTTTGTAGCAACTCACACAAGTTATAATCAACATTTTCTCTCAACATCTGATAAGCTACATAGATAGTTGTACCAGATATAGAATTTTCCTTGCTAGAATGATAAATCTTGTATCCAATCACCATTGAAGAAAATTTTCCATTTGGATCAGTGATGTCATTTATAGTCATTTGTCTTTTGTCAAACCTTGAACTGGTAGCATTAGTTACAATTTCATTTTTTACTGATTTCAACATGTGCAATCCACCGGATGAGTTTAACCCTATCACGACCTTAAAGGCATCCTTGGTGATCTTGAGAGGTTTAATTAGCCACATAAACTCATCATGCATTCGGCTTAAAACATACCAAACCCATTCATCTTCATCGAAGGATGGAAACCCTATATTCTAAATAAAATGTTTATCATGCAGTGCCTTATATTCAGGTTTAAGACCATGAACTTCATCCCTTAGATGATTCTTGAACAAATATACTAACGTTGAGTCTTCAAATTCATCTATGCTCGCATGAATATAGGCCCTAATATCTTCAACATGTAATACACCATGCGAAACATTTGAAAAGGCACCTAACGGCTCAACTTCTACTGATTTGTGTGGATGTTTCTTGAATTTGGGTTAAGGTCTTTCAGTAATATCAACAACCAATGGTGTAGCCATTGCAAAAGATCACAAGTTCAAAGTTTTACAAAAAATACCTTTTTCTACATATAATTAGGGTTAGCTGATGAATTCACCAGTCGCACTTCAAATCCTTGAAATTTTAGCTCAGGTTCTCTTCTTCTTGCTCTCTTCAAATGTAAAGTGATCCAAATGATGAAATGATAACCTTTTATGCTCCACAAAACCTAATTCTCAATTGTAATAAATGCTCTGCCCTAATACATCTAATTACACTATTTCTGCATGCAGTTTCTCATGAATCACTTCGTAAAATGCCATATCCACTTCTTTTCTTCTAGAAATCCTTTCAAATGATCTTCTATAATCCAAATTATCTTCTGTCATCATGCCTAATTCAGGCACCCACTTACTGGCTAGGGGAATTTAATTTTCAATGCATCCCCCCTGAGCTAGAGCTCCCATTTTAGTTCCCTGAGGAATTCTCAGCACCAGATTCTAGTGCAAACTCATCACCATCATTCTTACATTTTTCTTCACCCATGGCTTGTTCATTTCATTCTAGATCTCATTTATATCAACTTTGCCCTTGCCTTTTTCTTGTATTTGCTCATCTAGTTTATTATTTACCAGACCTTTTCTTTTATTATTCTTGCTTCTGCAGAATCTTGCAATATGACCGGATTGGTTACAATTGAAGTACACAACATTTCTTTGGCCATTTGATTAATTTCCTCTTGATCTACACTGATTAGCCATATGTTTAAATCTATTGCATGCAAAGCATTTGCCATTGAAAGAATTGCGATTTACTCTATTGTTAGAGTTATTCATTATCATACTTCTGCTTTATTGGATTTATGACCATACCTCTTACACTTGAAGCATCGACCGGAGAAGGATGGACCACTTTGATTTACTCTGCTTCTGCATTGAGTAGCTCTATGACCAAATTTATTGCAATTGAAATAATTTCCATTAAAAGATGGATACCTTTGAGCATTGAGTTGTCTTACTGGAGGTCTTCTAGGTCTATTTCTCCCATTCCTTGATTGAGAATTTCTTTGTCCAGATTCAGAGCTTTCACCTTCTCATATCCAAGACCATGCTTATCATCAGCCTTCTTTTGACTCTCAGGCAACACTTAAAGTTTAGCTAAGCTTATCTTGAACTTCTCCTTGTATTCATTTGCAACTTCTAGGTCATGTTTGAGAATAACAACTTGCCTCTCAAGTTCTTCATTTTCCCTAGATTCTTGTAGATCTAATTCTAAGTGGCCAATTATTCTGTCCAATCTGTAGCATTCTTCTATTCTTTATTTCAAACTCTAATTTAGGTTTTCTTCATTTTTCTTTCTTTCCTCAACTTCTTTGGTTAATCTCATCACCCCGAATTCCATCTCATGTTTTAGAACAATAGCTTCTTTTGTCAGCTTCTCACATTCCCTTGTCTTCTCTTTTAAGGCCTCATCCATGTCAGTGTCTTCATTCTGATTTCTAACTTCTAAAGTAGTTTCTTTCTCTTTTCATTAGATTTGCTTAGTTGGCCTTTTAAAGTTTCAATGAAATCATTAGCCACTCTAAGGTTCTCTTTCAGTTCTTTGATTTATGACCTGCATTGACTAAGATCTTCTAAAGCAACTTGAAGTTGTTCATTTATGCAATTAGAGTATCTAAATGAACCCATTAAAATTATTTGCCATATCTTCCTCAAGTTGTTAAACTTCTTCCAAGGAACCAAGCTCTGATACCAATTGTTGAGATTAGGGTAGACGACTGAGAGGGGGGTTGAATCAATTGTCTCAAAACTTTAACAATTGCTACACTTAATCTTCTTTACCACTCATTAACAAATTAATAATGTTAACCATGAAGCATTAATAAACAACACATAAGCAAGAACATAATCAACACACATAACACCATGATTTTTACATGGAAACCTAGTTAAGGGAAAAACCATGGTGGGGGTTAACCCACAAAGATTTATACTTTATTAAAAGTATTGCAAGTGGGGAAGGCACATGCCTTCGGGCTTACTATTCAAAGAGGCTCACTGCCTACAGGAGGCTCACTGCCTACAAGAAGTGATTACAGATTGTTTGAACTAATGAATAGCATCTACCAGTGCAAAAGTTTAATTCTGGTTAAGCATAGAATACTGGTCTTACACATTTCATCCTTACTCTGCCATGTTTCACTCTTCTTCCATAATCTGAGCTTAGATCTTCACCTTCGCACTTCTCTCTACCTTTTCTCACACTTGCACCATCATCATATCACACACACACACACACCAAAACACTTGAATCCACTGGCTATATATATCTGCATCAAGGAATTCAATCAACTATAGTCGACATCAAGAAAAATTAGAACATTTATTAAGAACTCTGCTCTGTCCATTGAATCCATGCACAAACAACAATGCGGACCAAAAACTTGTGTTCTCAAATAATTAATCATGTTGGCCAATACCACTAATTATCACAAATTGCTTAGCCAACAACTTTTCTTCATCTAGACCAAGATCAAATACTAGGTCAGCCTATTCTTCTTCTGATTGTACTAACTAACTAGAACTTGATACTCAGATGATTATAAATTTTGAATCCTTCATCATTGGAGGCTAAATTCCTAGATTTAGATAGTCTTGACAATCCTTATTACTCCCTTAGATATGCCAAACACTGTGATTTACCACTAAAGAGATCTAGACCAAGATACTAGACCCTATCACATGCTCTGTTTTTGACTACCTGGACTTAGAGAAATCTTCAGTTTGACTTCCAGTATGATCCATTGAAGTAATGTGGATGTGTAAGATGGATTTATTTTCCATCAATGACAACACCTGACATACCTAGTAGTGTCTCTTGCCAATAGTGTGAACTTTTGTGAAGCTAATTGATGGAGAATTTGAAGAAAATCAAGGAGAGCAAGAATTACCCATTTAAATTTGGCACATTAATCATTTGCATATTCTTCTATTACATGAATGAACTAGCTACTATGAAGAACTTGTTTTGGTTAACTAGCAAACCTATAGCCATACAAATTAGAGATCTCCTAAACACTATTGGAAACCATGATGCCCAAAAAATTGCTCTGTGGGGATACTTTAAGAATTTCTAGAGTATGGGTATATGGATGGCATTCGCGTTCTCTGCAAGCCGAGCTAGGGTGACTGTGCCCTAGCTCGTTCTCTATGTGTTGCTTGCTTCTGCATTGTGGGGGTTTTTTTGAAGCTTTCAGGGTGGTGGTGGTGGGTTTTTTCTTTTCTGGAGACCTTCTTGCTACCGTTTGGGTGGCTTGTGGGTGGAAGGGTTTTGATCCTTCCCTTGGGGTCTTGTCTTTTTCCATTTCTTGCAAACGTGTCCTGGGGGTTTACATGCCTGCTGGGGATCTTGTTTTTTTCTATGCAAGGTGGGGAAACATCTGGGGCTAGCCCCAAATTGGATTTTCGATCAGCAGTTGGTTCGAAGCCTTCGGCGCATGGAGTGAATGTTTTTGATGATACACTGTTTTCTTCAGAGATGGAGATGAATGATCTAGGATCGGTTAGTGGTTCCTGAATAACAAAGATTAATGGGTGTTTGGAAAGATGCAAAGAGTGACTGAAGTT
This sequence comes from Cunninghamia lanceolata, assembly GCA_027924645.1. NCBI lineage: Eukaryota > Viridiplantae > Streptophyta > Pinopsida > Cupressales > Cupressaceae > Cunninghamia > Cunninghamia lanceolata. The sequence continues at coordinate 9,315,643 of BSBN01001715.1, forward strand.
GATTATCCCAATGGAAATGCTTGCAGATGATATTAAATACGATTCAAGGCACTCTTTTTATTGTAAGTTCATGGGTTTGAGAGTCTCGCTACAATTTTTGGAATCCTGGGCTCAGCGGACTTGGATGCCGGAGGGCGAGATGGAGATTAGGCTCCTTGCGAACAACTTTTTTATGGTCTCTTTTGATTGCATGGCAAATCGAAATAAGGTCTTCGAGGGTGGCCCCTATTTTTATAACTAGGTGGGTTTGTTTATCAAGCCATGGCATGCTAGCTTCAACCCGACTGAGGCACTACCAAGTCGATCCCAGTTTGGGTTCGGTTGCCATGGTTTCTAGTTGAGTGTTGGCAGGATGATATGTTGCATTTGGTGGCTTCAATGCTCGGTAAACCTGTTGGGTCTTCACAATAGACGCAGTATAAAAAGGTAATGACTTTTGCTCGTATCTATGTAGAAATTGATTTAAGCAAGCCACTGCTAGATTCTATTGAAGTGAGTGCTGGATCATATACTTGGGTGCAACACCTAGATTACAAAACCCTACCTTTTCGGTGTCGTCTTTGTCATGAATATGGTCACTTGTAGTGTAGGTACCCTAGGGCTAAGCCTATGGTGCCCCAACCTTCTCAGCCTTCTCGTAATCTACCTAGGGATGATAATGGTAAGGAGCCTATTCTAGGTGATGGTAATGGAGATGATGGCTATGTCCCTGTCAAGGCTCGCAATAGGAATCGGGGCCAGAAGCTGACCATGAGGGAGAGGCAGGTTGATGAAACTTTTAATAGGTTTGAGGTGCTGGATGATCTCAGCCAGAGGGAAGTGAATCCGGGGTTGCTGAACTTGGATCAGGGAACTTTGGGTACAGGACAGGATGGGCCACCATTGGAGGCCATGCAGGTTGTGCAAGAGATTGGGGTTGGGCAGATGGATACGGATCAACAATTGATTGTCCAGACTGAACAAGAATCTTCTATTGGAGCTTCGAAGAGTGGTGGAGGTGGTTCCCCATTGCCCCTGAAAGGAGGAAAGAATGTGGGGAAGAGCTCTTTGGCCTCCTCTCTTTTGGGTATCCAGCAAATTGAACTGAAGAAAGGGGTTGGTGATAGGACTTCCAAGCTGGGAAGGAAGAAGGATATGGAGAAGATTAAATTAACCGGGGAAACTTTGGTGGAGTCAGGGTTAGTCAAGACTCTGGATTCACTTTTTTTCATGCCCCCAGAAATGATTGTTCTCTCATGGAATGTAAGGGGCTTGAACAGTGGCCCTCGACAAAAAGTTGTTCAAGATTTGGTTAGGAACCATTCTCCGGATGTTCTTTTTCTTCAGGAGACTAAATTATCTATAGATAATATGTTGGCCATGGCTCCTAAGTTGTGGAAATATGGTGAATGCCAGTGTATGGGGGCTCTTGGTGCTTCTGGAGGGGTGGCTTGCTTTTGGAACCCTCGAAAGATTTTCCCTCTCTGGTGGATGTCCTCTAGATCCTCTGTATCCCTAGTCGCCTCTTGGTATGAGACTGGTGAGTGTATTCTCCTCTCTAATGTGTATGCTCCTGTTGAGTTTTCGGGTAAACAACTTCTATGGTCCCATCTTTGTTTTGTTCGTAGCTTAGCTCCTTACCATCCATGGGTTACGGCTGGCGATTTTAATGCTATTGTGGAGTTGTCTGAGAAAAGAGGTGGTATTCCTAGGTTGGAGCCTTCTGCTCTATTATTCAGAGATAGCATTTTTGAATTAAATCTTATTGATGTTCTGCCAAGTAATGGTCACTTCACTTGGAATAATAGGAGAATTGGTGAGAGTTGTGTTGCTGAGAGGCTTGATCGATTCTTGGTTTCCTATTATTGGGTTGGAGACTTATGGTCCACTCGATTTGAAATTCTTGATTGGAGAGGTTCTAATCATTGGCCTATTAAGCTTAGTATTATCTCTGCTCGAGGGCCTTGTTCTCCCTCATTCAAGTTCTAGATTATGTGGTTATGGGATCCTACTCTTCATGAACTTGTGGCTGAGTGGTGGCGGATTGCTAGACCAACTTTTGGTACGGCAATGTACACATTCTCCAAGCTTCTTCAGTTTGTCAAATATCATCTTAAAAGGTGGAATCGGTGATGTTTTGGTAATATCTTTCATGCTAAGGTTGCTGCCCAGGAGGAGTTGAATAATATTACGCGGTTGATTCGTGAGAATGGGGCCTCTGAGGATCTTCTAAGGGAGGAGGCTAAGACTTTGAAAGTGGTTGAGGAATTTGAATTGCGGGAAGAAATCTATTGGAAGCAAAAGGCCCAGGTTGAATGGTTATAAGAAGGTGATAAAAACACTGCCTTCTTCTTCAATTCTATGAAGGACAGGAGGCATGGTCATTCCATTCCTTCTTTGGTGAATGATAGGGGTGAACGTCTTGCCTCATTTCAAGAAATCTCTGTTGAGGCATCTCAGTATTTTGCTACTTTATTTAGGGAGGATTCACTAGGGGGCTCTGTTGAGGAAGCACAGGTTCTTTCTTGTATTCCTGAGTTGGTCTCCAGGGAGGCGAATGAGTATTTGATGAAAGATATCTCTCTTGATGAGCTAGAGGGGATTGTGTTTTAGATGAAGAAGGGTAAAGCTCCTGGTCCCGATGGTTTCTCGATTGAATTTTTTTAGGAATTCTGGGATATCATAAAGTTGGATCTTCTGGCGGTTGTCCTTGAGTCCCAGAGGAATAAGCAGATGCTTCATGCTCTGAATTCCACCTTCCTTGCTCTCATACCCAAGTGTGAAGGGGCTGATCGGTTATCTTAGTTTTAGCCTATCTCTCTTTGCAATGTGGCTTACAAAATCATTTCTAAGTTATTGGCTGAGAGATTGAAGAAGTGGCTTAAAGTGCTGATTTCAGAGGAACAGAGTGGATTTGTGGTAGGTCGACAGATTCTTGATGGGTTTGTCATTGCTACGAAGACCATCCACTCCATGGACAACTCCCATGAGAAGGCTATGTTCATTAAGCTAGATATGGCTAAGGCTTATGACAGGGTTAGATGGTCTTTTTTGCAGAAGATCCTTGTTTCTTTTGGTTTTGGTGAGGAGTGGATCTAATGGGTCATGAGCTGTGTCACGTTTGTTTCCTTCTCAGTTTTGATAAATGGAGATCATTATGAACTTTTTGGTGCCTCAAGGGGCTTGCACCAAGGGGATCCTCTTTCTCCATATCTTTTTCTACTTCTTGTGGAAGGCCTTGGATGTTTGTTGAAAAGAAGGGTGGAGCTTGGCACCATTCAGGGTTGGTGATGGGGTGGAGACTTGTCTCCACAATCTCATTTATAGTTTGTTGATGATACTGCCTTGATGGGGATGGCTACTGTTAGGGAAGCTACTAACTTGAGGCAAGTGTTGGACATATATCTTATTGCTTTAGGATAATTGAATAATGAGGAGAAGTCATCCATATTCTTCTTCAATACACCGACCCCCATTCAGAGAAGAATTGCTAATATCTTGAGGTTTCAGATAGGGGTTCTCCCTTTGACGTATCTGGGTTTCCCAATTTCTATTCGCCATCTTCCCAAGGGTACTTGGTAGAATATTATTGATAAGCTCTGTGCAAAAGTTAATCATTGGACCCATAGATGGTTGTCTTTTGTGGGGCGGGTTCAGCTTCTCAAGTCGATGGTGCAGGCTCTTCCTACCTACCGATGTATGCTTCAGGTGGCTCTGATGGGTTTTCTGAGGAAGTTGGATTCTCTTGCAAGGCAGTTCTTATGGGCGGGAAGTTTGTCATCCTCCAAGTGGAGCCTGGTCAGGTGGGATGTTGTGTGCAGCCCAAAGCAATTTGGTGGTCTTGGTCTTCGACAGTCTGCGTTATTTGAAGTGGCTGTGGCTACTAAGCTATTTTGGAGATGGTGTGTGGAACCGAATTAGCCATGGGCTAGGATATTATCTCATAAGTATTTCCCGGGGATTCCACGGCAGGATCTCCCTCGTTACCCTCTTGAGGGGAAAGGTTCAGTGATTTGGAATACTCTTCAAAAGGGTGCAAATCTTATCAAGGAAGGTTTATTTTGGATTTGTAGACGGGGAACTGAAGCTCTCTTCTGGTTAGATTCTTGGGATGGATTCCCTCCACTTACTTCTCAGTTCCTCAACCTTCTTCCTTTGTGCCAAAGATTTCTCGAGGCTGGCTGGGCTAGGGTGAGTGACTTCAAGTCTGTTGCTTCTTTTGGTCAGTTGGAGGTAGCTCATTGGAAGGATCCCGCAGTGTGGCCAGATTTGGGACTTGCGGAAGATACTGCTGAGCTTCACAAGATTCTTCATAGTAGGAGTTGTAGTTCTCTTCTGGAAGAGGATATTCTTGCTTGGACCCATAATCCTAAGGGGGTTTACTCTGTTGCTTCTGGTAATCAGGTGTTATTGGCTCAGAAGCTAACTGGGGTAGAGGTTCATTGGTGGAAAAGGGTGTAGAATAAACTCTCGTGGCCTAAATGCAACTACTTTGTTTGGACTTTGGCTTGGAATAGGTGTTTGACCTGGGATAACATTCGTAAATAGGGATTTCAAGGACCTTCAATTTGTGTTTTGTGTGGGGGAGCAGAAGAGGATTCTTCGCATTTGTTCTTCTGGTGCCCCTTTGTTGTGTAGCTTTGGCATTAGTGGTGGGAGGTATGGAAGCTTCCTTGTATTCATGCGTGCTCTTTGGTTGAATTCTGGGATAGTATGGGAAGACCTCCTTCTATGTCTTCCTTTTTGCAGGAAGTTTGGTTAGTGGGTCCTACTTTTCTGCTTTGGTAGATTTGGCTGGAGCGGAACCGCCAAATTTTTCATGATCAAAAGTTGGTGGGTCGGCAAGTTTGGCTGCGTATGCTAGGAATGGTGCAGGAGTCAATTTAAGCTAAATGTGATGTGGTTTTCCCCTTGGAGAGAGGTGATGATGAGTTGGTGGCCAGACTAGGTCTTCAAGGAATTCATTCTTCTTTTGTCAGTTCCAGGAACTGTAGGCATGGGAAAAAGAGGGTTCAATGGGTTGGAAGGTGGTTACCTCCTCCCAATGGATTTTTAAAGATCAATACTGACAGTTCTTCTAGGGGCAATCCTGGGCCTGCTGGAATTGGTGGAGTTGGTAGGGACTTAGCTGGGTCAGTGATTTTTCTATTCTCTATACATGAGGGGGTGAAGACTATTAACTTCATGGAGGGTCTGGCAATTTTGCATGCTATTGAGAGGGCCCTTGCTTTGGGTTAGAGAAAAGTTATATGTGAAGTTGATTCATAGATTTTGATTAATCTCTTGAATAAGTGAAAGATATCTGATATTAATTGGCAGTTGGCTTCGGTGGTTCAGCGGAATCTTTAGGTTAGTTCTCATATGGAGGAAGCATCCTTTGTTCACATCCCGAGGGAGTGGAATCGAGCTGCCGACTGCTTGGCCAAATGGGCCTCTAAGCATGATAGTGGTTGGAAGGTTGAGGATTGGGATCAGGTTAACCCTAAGCTGCATCTGGATTTAGACCAGTTCTTGGAGGAGGATAGGAGGATACATGGGGATAGTTGATGTTGTTTATGCTGTGGGGTTTTCACCTTGTTTTTTAGGGCTGGGTCCCTTGGTTATTATTGTAATGCTCTTTTCTGATTTCTAATAAAGTTTTTACCCCTTTGTTTAAAAAAAAAAAAAAGAATTTCTAGAGTATGATTCATTCTAGGCAAAGGATTCCAAAGAAAATAGTAGAAAAATACAAAGATACAATATGCTTCATTGTCAACAAGGATCAATGCTTGATGGAGGCTGTTGAGTCCATAATAGTTTGGATTATGCCTATGGGATATGAAGTGGAAGAAGCAATTCTTGATAATTATGCTCAACACATTTTGAGAAAACCACTTGACACCAAAGAAGAAAGGTTTGCAACTTTTGACAAACTAAATGTGAAAATACATGTGGAGGTTAGAAAACTAGAGACCTCAAGTAACACAAGAAGAGAAATAGAAGAGTTTGCCTTGAAGCATGGATTCACAAAGGAACAAATCAGGGAGGCAAGGGAAAAGAAAGGAAGTGAAAGAGCTAAGGTTCTAGAAGAACCTAAAGAAAAAGAAGAAAGACCTCAAGCAACAAAGAGGTCTACCAAAAGCTCTGCCTCCTCTTTTGATCCTACATCTACTAGCATAAAGGAATCTCTAAAGAAGCCAACTGACAAAGGAGCAAAAATATAGAAAACAAAAGGTAGAAGAATGTATGTAAGTGTAAGTGAAAAAGATGAAGAAGAGACTAGATCCGATAAAGATGTCAAGAAGATGAAAGCTGAAGCCACAAAGCCCTCTGGAAGCAGTAAAAGGTCTAATGAGGAAGAGCCTCAAATGGAAAAGGCTACAATAAGACTTGAGGATGTATTAAAGTCTATCACTGTTGATGGAAATTTGAAACCTATGGCTAAATTTTATAATGATTACAATGATGTTGATAAAAGGATTTTAGAAGATGCTATCATAGAGTATCTTAACATATACAATAGAGCCCTCATTGAAATCATTTTTGATCTCCTTGACACATTGGGTAGCATATTGTCTGCCAGAAAAGAAACTTCTATGGCAAAATACATTGAGCTCAAACAACATGTACTAACAAGGTTGAGTCCAGAGATCACTCTTGAAGAGGAAGCCAAAATTTCTAAGGAACTCAAGGATGCCTTTAGGACCAAGAAAAGGATGAATTCATTGATGTTAGGATAAATTGATAAAGTGATCAAGGAGACAGAGGAGATCATTTTGGAAATACTAAAGAAGTAAAATATCCCTACCATCTATGACAATGAAGTAACAGATGTTGGTAATGACACATTTGTTCCTAAGTTGAATCATGAGCAAGAAGCAAGAAAAGATGACCATGTACCCAAGGAGGTCGAAGCACCTGCAATGAAAATTCAAATAACACCTCCTTCAGAAGAACAAAATGGCGAGGAGAAACTAGAAGAGGAGCACATCAAGGAAACCCCTCCACTAGAATAGAAGGAGGATACTAATAAAGACATGAATTTAGATAATCCAGAATAGAGCCAGAAAGAAGAAGCCTCTTCCAGAGCAAGAGACACCGCATAATTAGTAAAATAATTTTTCAAAAAAGGAAAATATATTTTGGATAAGACTGAGTTCCTAAAAGGTCCAATCAACTTGGAGGTAATGTCACTGGTACAAAAACTAAAATTGGTGATAGTTATACAAGCCAAGGCTCAGGAAGAGATGCTTAAATCTCACATTGAAGATAGTCAGCTTATTGGAGAGGCATCTAGCATTTTAGAAAAGCTAATGCCATCTTATCAGAAGGATACCTCTGTCTCCTCCATAGACCAACTTAAAGGTCTGATAAATTCTATCAATAAACATTTTGAGTCCTTTGAGAAATTTGCCAACTTAAAGTAAGACAAGAGTTCGATGACAAAAGGTTGAATGAGTTGCAAACAATGATAGCAAATGATAAGACCCAGTTGGATGGTAGAATAAAAGGCATTCAGAAAACAATTAAGGAGGCAGGTGACCTATACAAATTTTGTCTATCCTAGCCTGTAGTCAGAAGAAAAATAGAAGATAAAATCAAAGAATTAGAGTTGTAGCTAGTCAATCTATCTAAAACATTTGATCTGGTGATGGAATCTATAGGCAAAAAAGAGATTCAAGTCATCAAAATTCTTAATGACTTGAGCAATCAGATAAACCAAAGAGATCAATTGAAAAATAGGATGTGTCAGTTAAGAGGACTGATTAGTCCTAATTGGACTCAATGTTCAATCTAACACCCATGGCACAAGCAGCTTTACTAGCTGACATACTTTCTAATTTGGAAAAGCCAGAGAAGGTGTTACATCCCCAAATTTTGTCCTTACTAAACTTTTCATTTTTAGTAGAACATAAGTAAAGTTATTATGATGTTATAGATTGATGCCAAGAAAAGACATGGTTTATATTGAATGTCATTTACGGAATTATGAAAATGATTATGTTTTTTATCAAATTAATAATTGTTTATGAGATTTGATTTATTATTTAAGTCATGATGCACTAATCATAAATTGTTTTATTACAAGTTGAAATAGTAATATAGATTCTCAGATGACTCTCAGAGAAGAGAGAGAGAGTATCTTTTGAGGAGAGAGATATAGACCTTGGGATATGCATTGTAAATTTGCCAAAACAAGTATGATGTGTAACAAATTATGAACTAGTGTATTGTGAGATGTAAGTCTTAACTTGTCAGTTTACTTATAAACCCAATCGGCAAGTAGTTGATACCTTATGAATATTTGAAAGTCGTAACAAGTCATCTTAGTTGTAAGTAGCAATAACAGTGTCATTTGAACTTGAACTATGACTATTTACGTTTAACGTAAATATTACAATGTAAATTGTCATAAAATGATTCTCTTATTTTATAAAGTCTCATGACGTATTATAAATGATTCTTAATCATTTAAATGATTTCATCGAGTTAAGAATACGTGATTATTATCGACGGATTGTGATGGGGAGACAAGCTCAACCCAACCACATTATTCATAATTCCTTTTTATTATTTTTATTGATTAAACTGTGATTATCAAATATAGTGGCAATGTTATAAGAAGTATATTTGATTTAATCAAATATATAAATGCCTTAGCATCATAAGAGGGTAATACCTCATAATGAGTCGATGGTATTGTAGGAGCTGTAGCCTAAATTATAGTAAAGTCTTCATTAGTGATAAGTGGTGGATTGAACCACATGCATTGATCATTAAAAGATTAGTTATATTTTAATAAGTGTCAGCCTCATCCTTATGAGGATGACTGTGTTTACAAACTGCCCAACCAAATAAACTGTATGGCGGCTTTCCACAAAAGACATGTGGACTTTTGCTTGTAATCAATTTATATTGTGCCTTAGTCACAAAAGGCTATTATAGTTGCATTAAGTATTGCAACTGAATTCTTTATGAAGGATGAAGTGGGGCGACTCTATAGGAGTCATCCCTCAGTTCTATTTAGGAAAAACAACTCATTTGAGCAAGAAGTAGTAAGAGGAATAGGATTAGAAGTAGAATATAGAACATATTGAATAGATTGCCGAGGGGTGAAGTGGTTTTAGCTAGAAATAGCAAGGGAATACGTAGTTGGAAGGCATTGACCCTGTGCATATCTTAGTCAACTTCTAAGTCGATTGCTATCAAGTATTCTTTGATTTTTTATTATGTTTAGCCATGTAGAGAACGGTTATCATTTGTTAGTATTTTCACCATAGTCTTGGTTGATTGTATGAGTACGCTAGGGGAGTTCTAAACTCCTGATTTCATTGTATGACAGTCGATAATTAGTGAGCTTCAATGTAGGAAAAATTAACTCCTGAAGGAGCTATGTCATTTTATCGTTGTTTATAATGAGATTTAGAATGCAAATTATAAGGTTGACATTTGGTAATACAAGTGAGTACATTGTTACAGTTATTAAATTGACCTTTTTTCTTTTTATTAGAAAATAATTATCATATCGAATGCTTAAAATGAAGGATAAACGTCCATCATAGTGTGAGATTGGCATAACTGTCATTTTCTTTGAACATAGATCACTTATCGAATAAGTTTATAACTAGTCACTGAAATGATTGTGAGCTATCGAAACAATAGGCTCTCAAATATTAAGGAAATGAATGAACCTTGCTTTTATACTCTCAACGTGAACCATATAGTATAGAGGTTATAATGTTGCAACATATTGTCTTGTTTAGACTATATATATATAATGGATATTATTATCGATCCTTGAGAACTTGATTCGTATGAAACTTTAGTAACTATTGTATCATATCAAATGATAGTAACTTAGAGATAATATGGAAGATGGAATAAGGTTTTTTATGAGAACCCATTAATGACTATTTTTCTTTATTATTCACGTTATCCTTGAAGAGATTCAATACAATGGAGTAGACCTAGTCTAACAAAGAATGACCTTATAGGAAAGGCATAAAGGGTAGGTTATGTATTATCACATTATTTAAGGTATTTGACAAGGGTTAATATATATTTAAAGAACTATAGTGTTCTTATCTTTGGTTGAATTAGCCACAAAACAATAGCGAATCTAGGTTTCCTAGATAAGTGATAAGGTTACATAAGCAATATTATATTAACCATGGGATAATGGGTAAACCCTAGAGCTGATTTTGAACCAATTGTATAGTTTCATCATAAGGACTTATTTAAGTCTAAAGGTATTATTATTATGACTCATAGATTAAACTATTACATGATTAGGGTTGGTAAGAGAATTAAACTATGAGAATATGACAATATCCAAGTCAAGTAGGGGTGGGTGAACACAACAACTACATTCAATATGATTGATATTGATATTAAAAACTATGGCCAAAGTAATGCAATTGTCTTCTGCATGCATTGTTGGTTCATTGCATCTAGATTACACTATCTATCAGAAATCATACTTAACTAGAGAGTATCTAGGGTTATATGGTTGATAGATATGTGTAAGATACAACACTATGTACTCAAGAAAGGCAAATTACCACTGGTCACCTTTGGTGTATATCCCTTGTGAAGGGTAGGGCCACTTCCTATGTGGAAGATGTGTGGGAGACTGCTGGTCCATGGATGGAGGTAAATCATTGGAAAGATACTCTCTCTCTCCAAGTACAAGATATGACAAGACTTGTGATAAAGATGTCAGATATTTAGTAGCAGTATTTATCCCAAATTGTCTATGTAACTGATTTACATTGTAAACTTTTTCATTAAGAAAGATTTTAGGATGTATTGTACCTTGTAAAGGAAAAATCTTGTAATTATGGATATTTGATTATATGATTAATTAAAAGAAAAAAAATTTCTCTATCTCATATTACCTTGTTAAATTACTCTATGGTAAATTTTTTTGGTTTTACTATGTTTTAGAACATGGATGTTAAATATGGTATCAGAGCTACTAGGTTCAACACTAGGGCTTATGAGACCACTATGCTTTCTTGTAGCCAACATTATGCGGTTAGCTAATGTTTGAAAATTTCTTTGCCAAGATGGTACGTCTTAAGAAGACAACAAGAAAGTCTGTTAATACGAGTCAACATTTCCTTAAAGAAAAAATATAACGTGAGGCCATTATCAAAACCTTTGAGGGAACCAATGATGAGAGTGACATTTGGTTAAGTGATACTAAAACTCTGGCAACTACCTTAACTCGAATCAAGTGAGTAAGAAGGGAAAATATGGAAAGAGTTAAAATCACTTATAAAATCAGGGAATATATGTCAAATGAGGATGCAACTTTGGTTAGGTGAGATCCCCGCATACCCCCAACTATTGAGATCATAGAAGTTAGGTCCAATAGTGAGTCAAAGGGTTATATACCTCAAGAATATGTATTTGAAAATGAGTCTGAAGGATATAGTCCTTTTGAGCATGACTTTAGAAGTCATTTCTTGTATAAATGAGGAATACTCTTTGCTATTGAAATGAAATAAATAAAAAGAGTTCTTTTTGTACCAAACTATTGTTTAATTTGAGTTTATTATGTTTTGATTTAATGGGATGCATTATAATCATGAACTAATGGACAACTCAATATTCTCAAGTGTGAGAAATCGATAAACATGGTTTGGACAAGAACTAACCAAAGAGAAAGTGAAGAGGAAAACCACCTGCCAAATAATAAGTTGGACCAAATCATAACCATTCTTGAGGAAACCAAGAAAAGACTGGGTGATTTGGAAAAGAAGGTGGCTGATAAAAGAAATTCTGATGGAGGAGGTGAAAACTCTCATAGAGAAAGTGGAGAAAATCATGAAGAGCATAGCAAGAGTACAAAACCTCATAAAGAGGCAAGAGATAGACTGACCTCAAAGTTCTCTAAGGACATGAAGAAGGTCACTCCACCAAAATTTGATGGGACAGTAACCAGAGATGCTGCATAAGCTTGGTTAAGAGAAATGGAAAAATATTTTGAGATAAGGAATTACTCGGAAGTGACCAAGGTAGTATGGGGAGCATTCCAACTGATAGGAGAAGCATCCACTTGGTGGATGAATAAGAAGATGGAATTGAATTTAAGCTCTCTAAGGGTAACTTGGGATGAGTTTGTGGAGCTCTTTCATAAGAGATGGTTACCACAACTCTATTTTGATCAGAAACTAACTGATTTTAAGAATCTTTGTCAAGGAGATATGACAATAGTGGAATATGGAGAAAAATTCACCCAACTCCTAAAATATATTCCTCAGTATCAAAATGATGAGAGATTCAGAATCAAAAAATTCATCATGGTCTTAAATGCTCAAATCAGAGGAGAAGTGGATGTACATGGTCCCACAACAATGGATCAAGTGTATGAGAAAGTGATCAAGCAAGAGCAAAAGATGAAATCCATCTTGGCTTATCATGATAGAAACTGCAAGAGGTTTAATGGAACTCCTACCAACCAACCATTCAAGAAAAGATATGAAAAGAGCTCTAATAATAAGAGAAAATATAAAGGATCTCAGAAGAACAAGGGTGGATCTGGTAATGAGAAGAAGAATGGCAACTATAAAAGAAATGAGGATAACAATGGGAAGACTTCAGACAAGAAAGGACCCATTAGAGGATGTTTTACTTGTGGGGGCGACCATTATGCAAATTGTTACCCTAACAAGAGTCAAAATGGTCAACAAAGAGGTACTGCACTACCTACTCAACAAGAAGCATTTCAGCAAAGGATTCATGTAGCTCTTGACAATCATCAAGTAGAGTATCAAATCACACCTATTGAGATGAAAGGTACTTTTTTTCAAGTCCCTATATCTATTTTGATAGATACAGGAGCCACTGAAAATGTTGTTTCACCTATAATTTTGAGTAAGTTTCCTAGAAAAGGTGGATACATGTCTAAACCTTGGTCAAGAGAATATGCTAACCAATCTAAGTCTTAGGTAGAGCAATGTTTTTTTGAAGCCAAAATTGACCTCCCTAGTTTCTCAACTGAAGCAAACCTATATGTAGATCCCTTAGGTTCCTATGATGTAATCCTAGGAATGAGTTGGTTATGGAAACATAGAGCTAAGGTTGACTATTTTTCAAAAATAGTTAAATGCTTAGATGATTTGGGAAATCAGACCCAATTCCAAGGGATTCAAACAAAAGTTAAAATAAGACCTATCTATGCCAAGTAATTGAAGAGGGTTAGAAGGAAAGGTTGTCAGTTATTTGTAGTCAAAATGGAACAAGTGGAGGAAGGATTAGCAAGTCCTAGTTCATCTTTCGAAAAAAGGTATCCTTTTCTTCAGGACTTTCAAGATTTGTTTCCAAAAGAACTTCCAAGACTACCTTCCAAAAGGGTTTTTGATTTTGCAATTGATATTAAACCAAGATCTGAGCCTGTATCAAAAGTGCCTTACCGTATGACAACTACAGAGTTAATGGAATTGAAAGCACAATTACAAGAATTATTGGCAAAAGGTTTAATCAGACCCAGTGTTTCATCTTGGGGTGCCCTAGTTATTTTTGTTAAGAAGAAGGATGGAACCCTTTGATTATGTATAGATTATCGTATGCTCAATAAAGTAACGGGAAAGAAAAAATATCCGTTGCCACGTAATGATGATCTTTTTTATCAGATGCATGGAGTTGTTATATTTTCAAAGATTGATTTGTGATCAGGATATCAATAGTTGAGACTAAAGGATGAAGATATTCATATGACAACTTTCAGAACCAGATATGGGCACTATGAGTTCATGGTGTTGCCATTTGGTTTGACAAATGCACCTACCGCATTCATGAATCTCATGAATAGTGTATTTAGAGATTGTTTGGACAATTTTGTTTTAGTCTTTCTAGATGATATACTCATTTATTCTAAGAATGAAGAAGAACATCAACGACATTTACAAATAGTTCTGTAATGATTAAGAGAACATAAGTTATATGGAAAACTATCAAAGTGCACATTCTTTCAAAAGAAGATTAAATATCTAGGTCATATTATTTCTGTTGATGGAATATCTATTGATCCTACAAAAATCACAACTATTCTGGATTGGCCTATACCAGCAAATGTGCATGAAGTGCACAGTTTCATGGGCCTAGCTGGCTATTATAGAAAGTTTGTTCTAAATTTCTCCAATATTGCTAGTCCAATCACTTCCCTATAGAGGAAAGGAAAGAGATTTGAATGGATAGACAAATGTCAGGATGCATTTGATCTATTAAAGAAAAATTTAACTACAGCTCCAATCTTGAAAGTTCCTAACCCTGAAGGACAATTTGAGGTAATAACAGATGCCTCGAGAGAGGGATTAGGAGTGCTCATGCAAGATGGAAGAGTCATAGCATATGAATCAAGGAAATTGAAATCCTATGAGAAAATTTATGCCCTGCATGATTTAGAATTGGCAACAGTAACCCATGCCTTGTAGATGTGGAGACATTATTTGTTGGGGAAAACTTTTGTGCCTAAGTCAGACCATCAAAGTCTTAGGTATATTTTCTCTCAATCGCACTTGAATGCTCAACAAAGGAGATGGTTAGAATTGATATCTGACTATGACTTTGAGATAAATTATATCAAAGGAAAAGAGAATAGAGTAGCTGATGCTTTGAGTCATAGAAGACATATAGCTTCTATTATTTCTATTCGTGGAAATTTCAAGGATTTGGTGTTACAAAATTTGTCTGGTGATGAGTATTATGAGTAGGTTAAGCAAGCTCTAAAAGATAATCCTAGAGATCCAAGGTATAATGGTTTTCTAATAGAGTCTGATGGACTATTGAGGTACAAGGGTAGAATGTATGTTCCTGATTCAGCTAGCTTAATGGATCTAATATGGAAAGAAGTTCATATTGCACCATATTCTGGACATCCGGGAGTGACCAAACTCCTAATGGATGTTAAACCTCTTAATTTCTGGAAAGGAATGAAGAATGATGCTGTAAAATTTATGGCAAGCTGTTTAGAATGTCATAGGGTAAAAGCAAAGCATCAACATCCTGCAGGATTGTTATACCCACATGATGTGCCAAAGTAGAAATAGCAAGTTATTAGTATAGATTTTTTTCAAGGTCTTCCTATCATGGCTGCATTCCCCGTGTGGTCACAACATGCAACACATGTGTCATGTCCACATTTGTCATGTGGTCATGACATGAATTATCAAAAACTTTTCCACGTGTCCCTAGAAACCCCCTCGCATGCGTCAGCGTGCTCGGTGGCAATACGCATAAGGTGTAAACATGTCAATCATATTCGGGGAAGTGCATCTACCTACGCAATCCCTTATGTGATGAAAGCTGACTAGGGGGTTATACGACGTGATGTGTGCCGCTTCTAGGGTTAGAACGGATTTAATCCAACCCTAAGTTTCCTAGGTGAAGGAGATGATTTCAACTAAATCAAAATTAAAACCTAACTCTAATGCAAAAGAGAATTGAATTTAAAAACACATCCAGTGGTATGATGGTTGCATGATAAAATGGAGTGATTAAATGAAAGTCACCAAAATGTCATAAAAAATAAAACCCTAAAATCTGGGAAAAATTTGATAGCATAACGCGTTTTCAATAATTGAAATATTTTTTTGTAAAAGAAAACCTCATGACGTAATTAATGCAAAAATTAAAAATAATTAAATAAAAAGGATAAAATAATTTTCCAAGGTCAATTAAATTTAACACTCGACAAAATAAAAAAAGATGAATTAAAATAAATGACCAAAATAAGACTCAAAAATCAAGTCCATTAATAAATATAATTTTGCCAATTACATTTATTAATTAACTCAAGTTAAAAAAAAAAAAAAGAGGATAAATTAAAATATCCCCTCAGGGATAAAATTGATTAAAATAAAGTTAATTTCAATAAAAGGATTTCCCACCATATTATTTTAAATGTATAAGAAATTAAAATGAAAGCCCAAAATTCAACTACAAATAAAAAAAGTAGAGCATCCCATTTAAATAAAAACAACCCATCACCATTAAAATAAATTTCCAAAAGAAATTAAAATTAAACCCAAAATAAAAATTAAAACACTAGAGTGAAGCACAAAGAAGGTCAATAATTCAAAGAGGTTTGAAAATCCAAGGTGGAGGGAACTTAGTTTCCCATGCACATGGAAAGAAAAATAAAAGAGAAAATGAAAAAGAAAATTTCTAAATTCCTCTCACCCATCAAGCCCTAGTCCAATATTTTAATAATTTTCTACAAGTGATGCCCTAAACATATTTTATTCTTTTCTCTATGGACTTGCCCTAACTTAGTCTTGTGTTTTCTCCTCTTCTATTGTTTTGTTTTCTCCTCTCTTTTCCTTATTTTTGTGTGTGTGTGTTTTTATACTAGAAAATAAAAAGAATGGAGTTGAGATAGAGGGCCGAATGACGGCCAAGGTAGGGAAGGGGGTGCGAACTGTAGGGCCGTCAGCTCATTTCCTTCATCGCCGCCGATTGGAAGTTACAAAGAGAGGGGTGGGGGGTGATCCTCCCACTACATAGTGGGAGGTGGGTGGGGGTGATCGACCCCTACCACCATAGTCTAAGGCAGCATGGGTTTGGGGGACATTGTTCCCCCAAATCCACTTATATATATATATATATATATATATATATATATATATATATATATATATATATATATATATATTAACTTAAACGTTTTCAATCTGAAAACCCTTACAAGGTATAGCGATTTCATTCTATCTTACAGTCTATTTCTTTTATTAGCACAAAAAAATTATTATTTAGTATATGATTTGCATAAACAATTTTCTTTTTTAATATCTTTAAACATATAAATGTGTGTATATATATACAGTGATATATATATAATGTTTATTTTAGTTTCACAGTGATGTTAAATACATCAAAACCAAAAATATATATGTCATAAATATATATATATATACCCACAACAACATGATAGAGGTATATAACTAGATTTGAACATAAGACAAACCACTATATATATTTTTTGAAAGTAAATATAACAGATATTCTATAATTTTTTTTTTGACAGAATAATGAAGCAAAATAGTTTTTTTTTTTTATAGAAATTTAAATAGAACAATTTCTTTACTTTCAAACAACAAGATAATTTTAAACAACTTTTCCAAAATATACATATCTTTGAAATAGAATTTTCTCATGAGGAATCTAAGCTTTTTCCCTTGTCCCAACAAAAGCATTTCAATAGAACTATTTTATTCTCTTTCCTGTTTTAGCATAACACCAAAACTCAAAATGATAACATATGTTTTCTCTTTGAAATAGAATGGCAGCAAACTGTATTTCTTTTTTTTTTGGTAAACTTTCCACAACTCATAAACATAACAGCAACATGATACACATTGTAAAAATCTCTACAAGACAAATTTCACATTTAAATTTCCTTTCCTCAATAAGTATATGAAGAGTGTAATAATTTTTGGACAACGAAACATTAAGGCCTCCAAGGCCATGGCTCTCAAACAACCAACTAAAAATAAGGCAAATAAGGTAGTAATGAACTCCTCCAAACTACATTTCCTTAAAAAAAACAACTACAATAATACAACACCAAAAATGGGGAACCAAGCCACGAAGGAATGCCCTTCTCCCTACCATAGAGCCGCTAGTGGGTCACCCTTGAGATAGGGAGGTAGGATTCACACGGTTGCACAAACACACCACAACCAAGAAAACTCTAAACACACCAAACATTTACTCCCATGGATCTGCACATACTAAACTCAAGAAAATGAGTTTGAAAGGGGTAGGGGAGTGGACCCCTCAACTCAAGAGGTCACTCGAAGATTTCAAAATCACCAAGTCTCATGGCCTTAATCTAAAACCACATAATACATGTCTCCAAATATCTCAAAAAAAACTATCATGGCTCTCTTGCCATCAAAATACTCTCAACACCATAGAAAAGCCCTCAAGGCTATAAGTAGCACAACAATAAGTTGAGACTTACCTCCAAATGGAGGTGCTCTCACCAAACTCCCAACACACACAAAAAGAAAACAACAATCAACATAAAGTTACAAACACCAACATAAAAGAAAGTATACAAAGGGAAATGGCCATAGCCATGGGGCTTACCTTCAAAATCTGTAAAAATGGAAGCACATTTGGTGAAGAGCTCCAAGCTTCTCCAAGTCTCCCAATCTCTAAATTTCTCTAACTCGCAAAACAAAGAACTCCAAGAATAGAAGAAAAAATGTAAAATGCAAGAACCCCACACTCCTCTTCAAGAGGAGATAATATAGGCCTTCCAAATTGGCCTTGAGGAATGAGAAGGTGACACTTATCACCTTCTCCTTCCTCATCCCATGCCACTTGCAAGGGAGAAGGAGTGTGAGGGTGACAAGTGTCACCCTCTAATTCCATTCAAACCCTCACCTTATCCACTTGTGCTCTCACACATGTGTGAGAGACCAAGTGGTGAGGTGGGAATTCCCTTCAAGCCTCCATGAGGATAAGGGATGCCATATGGCATCTTCTTATTCTCCAAGAGAGTCATCTCCCTCTAAGATGCTCTCACGCATGTGTGAGAGTCTTGGAGGGTGATCCCACACAATTGGGAGTCTTGAAGACATCCCAAGTATTCTTGGTGAAGGGATCCCCAAACTTTGGGAAGGGAGATGGGTCTTTCCCAAAGCATGACTCATCTCCCACCCTTAGCCATTTCAAAATTCGTCACTTTGACTAAACCCCAATTTAGAGTGACCAAAAGTGAGTTACCCTAAGATTTAGTTAGCCAAAATTGACCCTAGACCCAAGGGTTACCACCTAGGGTAAGTTTGGGGACACTAAGGTACACCTAGGGAGGAATAAATTCACTTTTAAATGGCCCAAAATAAAAATAATACCAAGTGGTGTAAAACAATTATAAATATACATCACATGATACAAATCAATCTAAGAAAGGAAATCACTAGGCCAAAATAAATAAATAAAGCATGCACGCAATCAACATCCGATCACATGTGATCCTCATCCCTCTTGGGAATGGATTAGCTTAACAGGGAATAACATATGTGTGAACACTACCTTTGATTTCCCATGGCTTGGGAATATAATCCTGCACAACTAGATCAAGTGTCAATCACATCATGGATAGTCATAGCTAAAGCAACTGAACTTAAATTCATGTCATTACATACAAATTTAATCATTTACAACATAATTTAATATTAAAACTACATTTTCTATCTAATGTCTCATAATCATCATCAAATAATATATCCACATAATGAACTTGATATTTCATCAATAATCATCATCAACTATATCTCATATATCTAATATCATCATAACATCAAAATATGATCAAATCAAATCACCGCATGTCTAATGTCAAACCAAAATTCAGGAGCTATAATCTAATCTGCATAATGGAAATAATAGTCTCAAAAAGTCTGATAATGTCACCAACTATAATGTAAAATGATCAAAATAGGGAAGGGAAAATAATCGGCCTCACACTTCCAATGTCAAGGAATAGACATGATGCCAGTTTAGTTGTGGTGGATAAACTCACAAAGGTAGCACATTTTATACCAGGGAATTTGACTGATGGAGCACCAGTGTTAGCTTGCAAATTTGTGTAAGAGGTGTAGACATCCTAAAATGACCATGTCATCGAATCACTTGCATTTCATCATCTGTCTAATCACATGCATTTCAACGTTAATTAAATAATCTAATTATTTAATTAATTTCACCAAATTCTTGTAAATCACATACTTGCGACATTAATTAAATAAATTCTCTTTATTTAATTAATTAAATTAAATTCCTCTGTTATTCTTCCACAATTAAATAATTTTAATTATTTAATTAGATCATTATCCTCTTTCCAAAAATCAAGTCCACATTAATTAAATAAATCTAATTATTTAATTAATTCACCACAAATTCCCTCTTATCTATAATTAAATAATTCTTAATTATTTAATTAAATCAAAATCATTCTTCCAAAATCATGCACAACAATTAAATAAATTTATTTATTTAATTTGTTTTCAAATCTTCTAAATTAAATAATTCCAATTATTCAATTACTTCTTCCAATAATATATTCTCTAAATTTAAATAAATCAAATATTTCTTTAAATTGTTTTTTCTTCTAAATTGAGTTATCTCCAATATAACTCAAGCTTTCTTGCTCATGCAATTAAATATTTCTAATATTTAATAAAGCAAAATATCGTCTTATTCTCATGTAAATCCCTTCTTCTTATTTTAAATCACTTAACTGATCATTTCATTCTGTTAATGGCTTTAACTCATTCTTCTATTCTTGATAACTCCTCTCATGCAAAAGAAAGCAAGACACTTGGCTTCTTCTTATTCGTTGCACGTTCCTCAACTATTCTCCTCTGTTGATTCTTTTAAATTATCTGGACCATTGATTGATTTTCATTGAAACCTATATAAACCCCCCTCATCTCCTTCATTAAGCCTCTCTCTTCGATTTTATTCTCAGGCATACTTAACAGTGCTTTGAGCATACAAATGCGTCGATTGAGCAACCTCACGATCGCTTAACATTGATCTCTTGAGCACACTACTTGCTTGTTGCAGCTATGGTTTCGTAACTTCATTGAGCAATCTACACTTCTCCAAAAGGGAAGAATACAGATTTTGGTAAGAGCTTTCATTTTTCTTTGATCTGATGACAATGGCTTTTACTTAGATTGGTTCGCTTTATGTGATTGGTTTTTGGTTTTATTAGTTTTGATTTAATCAATTTTTCCTCATACACATTCTGGCACGCCCAATGGGACATACTAATCCCTCTTTTTCTTTGAGAAATTGATTTTTTTTAAGTTACAGTACGGAACAGGGCAAAAGACATAGAAGAACGCTTTTGGTAGTATCTTTCAGTGCTCTCGAAGGCACAGTATAGCGCCCTTGGGCAATACTAAGGTGCTTCTGGTAACGCAGAGAAGCACTTCTGGTAATATAGAATGGCGCTTTTGGTAGTATTGTTAAGTGCTTTTAGCTAATTAGGTTTTCTAACTTCGTTTGCCATTTTCATAGTTTTTTTATTCATTGCATATCTTTTGATTTATCTAACAAGTTGTTGTATTTGTCTTTCAAACTATCTTTTGATACTTCCTAAGCTGACTTATTTAGGGGTATTTTTGGCATTTGAGTTAACCCATCTATTCACAACACCTTTTTTGAGTTTGGTTGATTACAAGATATAGATCTAGCAGATCTTACTTCTCAGAACAGGGGATCAATCATGAAATCTTATTTAGGTCTAGTTATTTTGGCAAAACCTAACTTTTTTGTGATCTAAGATAGTGTAGCGCTTTTGGCTATATACAACAGCGCTTTTAGTAGCACAGAACAGCGCTTCTAGATTTTATTCTGCGCTTTGGGTAACATAGTACCATGCTTATGGTCTGCAACAGTTCACTTTTGGGAAAAACATTGCAGCACATTTGGTAAGACAATAACTCACTTTTGGTCAAATTGATTTGTTTTTTGCTAACTTGTGAGTTTTTGTGGAACTAATTAACTTGTTGCAGCTTCTTATCACTCACACAGAGAAAAAAGGCTTTTTTTTGCTAACATGTTCATGCAAGATGAGCGTTGAAGAAATATTGATTTATCTCACTAAGTCTTAGAAACACATTGCATTCTTAAAGGGATAATTGAACAAATCATTTTTTGCAAATCCAAGTCTTAGGAACTTACTGCTTTTCTTAAGGGACAATGGACATGTATGCAAAAACATCTCAATTTTCTAAGGGACAATGGACATGAATGCCAAACACTTCAATTTCATAAGGGACAATTGACAACTACAAATGTGTGTGTACCTAATTTATTTGCACCTTATTTTTCTTATAACGGGACAATTGAACCTTTGTTTGACGTGCTTGCTCTTACATTTTCAGTATTTCCTTTAGAAAGGGCCTACTTTTGGATTGAGTTTCATCCAAAAGGGATGACCCTAAGTGGAGTTTTCCTTTGAACCGCTATATAAGAGGGATAAGGCGAAAGCCAAGTCCTAACCGACGTCAGCCTTACCTTGTGGTGCCAAACTAAAAAGAGGTGTACTAGCTCTTTGTGGAAATGATTTTCACATTGAGTGAAGTGTTTGATACTCCTAGCAGGATTGGTTAAAACTTTTAGTAGCTTGTTGCATTGCTCGTAAGGTGGTGGTCCCTCAAAGTTACTAAGAACCGTTCTAGATAGAGACTACTTGACCTACCTCCAAACATTGCGGTAATCATCAGTGCAAGGGGAATCGATTTAAGCCCTTAAGATACTCACCATTGGCTCCCTTGAGAAAAGATAGTATTCCCTTGGCCATAAAGCTCTTGTGACCTACTTGAGCTTTCCAAGGGGAGGGTGAGATATCCCTACCTATCATCTCTCGCAAAGATACAAAATATCTGACACCTTTATGGAATGATATTTTTATCGATAGAGTATTAAGCTGTGAGCTAATCTACTGCAATGAAACATTGTCTCTAGGGATAAAAAGTGCTTGTTATTGATTATAATTGTCTTATACCTATGGAAACATTGGGCTTGTTCGAGCCTTAAACATACACTGTCTGTTGTGTCATTCCTTTTTTGACCACTTGTTTGCTGTGTTTTCTCTTGCCAAAGACAAATCTAATCAAAACCAAACTAAATCTAGCAAAATTTGCCTTTAAAAGCATCAGACACTACTTCAGCACCTCTAGTATTATAGCAGCTCGCCCTTGGTGGTACAGTAGCTCACTTTTGGTTACAGTAGCTCGCTTTTGGTATAGCAGTATCTTGCCTTTGGTAGCTCAGTCTGTCGCCTTTGGTATAACAGTAGCACGCTTTTGGTTGCATAGTCCTGCGCCCTTGGTCAAACAGTATAGCGCCTTTGGTCTAGTACATTGTGCATCAAAGTTTGTCTTTTTCAAAGCACAAGCAGAAACCCTAGCATTACCTTTTTTGTCCTAGTGTATTCCATGGTAACCACTAGGCTCCAACAAACTATGAAGTCCAAGCAAGTTGTCCCTAGGAAGCACAAGTCACCTCCTCACACACCACAATCAGGTCGTCTCAACATTACTCCCAAGGTCACTCCTAGAACACCCATGGAAAGATCTACCAATTCTCCAAACATGCCGCAACTTGACCAACCTAACAATCCTCAAGAAGGTAGGGTCCCTTTGGTAAGTACACCTCAATACACCACCGGCATGCCTCCAGATTTTGTCCCTCAAGGTTATACTATAGATCTAGCCCCATCTCAAGAAGAGCGATACTTTGAAATAGGTCAATCCTCTCAAGAAGATGGGCAAGATCTTGATGAATTCATACAAGAGCCTAGAGTCGTGGCCGCCTTTGACAAAATCCTTAGTGAAAACCAAGATCATTTCTTTCACTTGCTTGCAGAGCAAGGAGCCAAATTACCTCAAGATTTTGATTTATCCACTCTTAAGGAGACAAACAATACCTTAAGTACCATATAGGTGGTCCAAACCATGTCAACAGTGACCACGCCCTTACCAGAACAAAGCTTGTAGTATAGGAATCCCCTTTATCAAAACCCAACAGGAAAGAGGGTCATTTCACCGCTTCTGACTCCTATGGAAATCTACAAACACCAACAAGAAACTCTCCAACATCAAGCGGAACTAGCTAAGCAAGCCACCTTAGCTCGATCAAATATACAATAAAGTCCTAAAGTGTCCACACCAATCGCAAGTGGAATTTTGATTACTCCTTCACGAATAGGTTTCCCACCAAATTACAATCCAGGGAACAACTACGTAGTCATGCAATAAGGGGCTCAACAAATACCACCTCCTATATCATCAAACCTTCATGTCTCTCAACCAATTAGAGTCATGCAACCCCAACCACAACATTCTTCTACTCTCATCATCAATCAACCTCAACCATCGCAAATCACATCTACCTATGTCCCTCCTCCACAATGTTCATCCGCGCTAAATTTCTTCAACACCTTACCTATCCACCCTCAACATTCCCAACATCAAGTTTCCCAAAGCTATGTGCCACCATTGCAACCTAATCCAATGCACTTTAGCTTTCCTCCACCCAATCCTTTTCTTCAACCATCACAAAGCCAACATTCTTACCTAGCGCCACCTCCACCTCTTCCAAATCAAAACATCCAACTCCAAACCAATCTCAACCCAACATACAACACATATGACCCCAACCAACCTTATGACCCTTATAATACCAACGCACATGGCTTACACTACAGTCTTCCGCATGGGCAACCGCAACCCCTTCTAGGACAACAGGAGATGTTACCAACCCCTCCCACAATGATGGAGCTAAAAATTGTGAAAGTTCAACAATAGCTATCTGATCTTACATTTGGCCATGCCAAGAAGACCTTCTCTTTAGAGGAAGTGTGTCTTTATCCTTTTGATCGGTCATTACCAATGATCCCTTTTCCTCAAAATTTTACTATTTCTAAGTTTGATAAATACAAAGGAAAAGGTGACCCAAAAGACCATCTTAGGGAATTCTATCTTGCTTGCTTCAAGGTCTCACATAACGACACATATCTTATGCATCTCTTTCCTTGCAGTCTCGAAGGTCAAGCTATAGAATGGTTCTCACACTTACCCACGGGTATCAAGTCTTTCAATGAGCTAGCAGAGAAGTTTGCCACCCACTTTTCTTACAACACGGAGCATGAGATTTCCATGACTGATCTATGCAACAACAAATAGAAAAATGGGGAAACTTTCATTTCTTTCCTTCAATGGTGGAGACAAATGGCTAGCAAATTCCCTTTCAAGATTCTTGAGAAACATCTTGTTAGCATATTTGTGCAGAGCCTCAACCACGAGTTAGGTTTCCACTTGCAAATTCTTAGTGCTACAACCTTCAACGAAATCACATACAAAGGAATCAATATTGAGAAGGCCCTCATTGCTAAGGGTGTGGTCAAAATCTTCAAAGAAACAAAAGACAACATTCCTCATCAACAGACGAATGATAAACCCAAATATTAAAACAAAAACAAAAACGTGGTTAATGACGGTGTGGTTGATTCTAAACATATCCAAACTTTACAAAAACTGCTGCAGCTCTCCAAACCAAGTCAAGCTCCACCTCAACAACAATAACAACAAAGGCAACCTTATCAAAACCAATATCAATGACAACAAGAGCGGCCTCAACAAGATTACCCTCTGCAGTGTCAATTCACTCCCTTGTGAGAGCCCATAGAGATAGTCTTACAAAAGATTTTACAAAAAGGACTCATCACCTTACCCGATGCTCCTTCGTATGGTGAACCTGTTTACAAAATTGCGCGGTACAGAGAAAATGAATACTATGAATTCCATAGGAACAAAGGGCATAGAACCGCATCGTGCATGAAGCTCAAGCACCTAATCCAAAATCTCATTGAAGGCAATCACATATCTCTACAAGAAGATCCACCAGCTCAACACACGAATAAAGTTCTCAATGTTGGCAAGAGACACTATATGGATTCATTATTGTTGTCATTGATGGCAACAAAGTTCATCCCACACATCCGCAGGACATGGTGTGTCTCTACCGGAAGTCAGAATGAAGAATGTTGTGGTCTAGTAAGCAAGAACAGAGCATGTGGTGAGGTCCAACAGTCAGGTCTAGATCTCTCAGAGGAAGTATCTTGGTGAAGTGTAGATTTATGCACATCAAGAGGACTACCTTGACTGATATATTCCAAGGATTTAGCCTCCGGTGATAGGTGAAGAAAAAGATATGAATACTTGAGTATCTGGTTCCTGATTAGCAGTGTGGACAGAGGAAGAACTGACTGACAGAACATCAGACATTATTCTGGATGTGTTACTGATGATGGTAACAGCTATTAAGGCATAATTTATGATTGGCCAACATGATTGATGACTTCTACAAGTATATCCTTGATCCACATTACTTGGTAAGCAAGGTTTCAGCTGACAGATTAGAGTTTGTGGAAAAGACTAACTATTCCAGATGCCGACTAGAAAGGTGATAAAATCACTTGTGCAGATATATATACAAGATGGATTTAGTTGTGAGAAGTATCATTGTTTGTGTTTGTGTGTGAAGAAAAGTAGTAGAGCAGAGTAAAAGAAGAAAAGAAGGTCCGGTATGTGAAAGGAGTGGAACACAAAAGAAGAGGAAAGATGAAGTACAGTAGATCAGTGTACTGAGCCTAACCGGAACTGAACTCTAGCATATGTAGATGCTCCTTATCAGTTCAAGTATTGTATTACACTCTTATAAATTGTAGACGATGTGTCTCTTGTAGGCAGTATGCCTCTTGTGAGCAGTGTGCTCGGGCAGTGAGCCCTAATTGGCAAGTGCCATTTTGTATTTCCATTCTTCTAACAAAGAATACAATCTTAGGTTAATCACCCCGTGGTTTTCTCCCTTAACAGGGTTTCCATGTCAAAAATATTGTGTAATGTTTATTTCCATTTCATGGTTATGTTTGCGTATTTGAATTAATGTTGCATTGATTAATAAGAAAGTTCAGAAAGCATAAATAATTAGGATAATTGATTCACCCCCCCTCTCAGTTATCAACAATTGGTATCAGAGCCAAGTTCCTCCCAATAGAGCCTAACAGCTTGAGGAAGATCTGGGAATTCAAATGGATGTGTATGGTATGAGGGAGCAACTTAAGTCTACCCTAGATGATCTTGAGCAGTCAAATTTTGAAGTCAATGAATTGAAGGAAAGACTCAAACAGGCTGATGATTTCATAAATAAACTAAAAGGGAAGCTAAGTCTCTCTATGAAAAAGAGAAAAGAGCACCTTCAGCAATTGGCAAGTCAAGGTGAAGCCAATGATACAAATGAAGATCTGAAGGAGAAAACTAAGTTGTGTGAAAATTTATCAAAAGAAATCATCATGATAAGACATGAGATGGAATCAGGAGTTATAAAGTTTACCCAAGAAATTGAAGAGAAAAGAAAAAATGAAGATGATCTAAGACAATCTCTCAAGGAGAAATCAGAAGACTACCACAAGATGGATAGAATAATCAGACACCTTGAATCTGATCTTGAAGATGCTAAAGATAATGAAGAAAAACTTGAGGATCAAATTGTCTCTCTTAAAAGGGATCTTCAAACAACAAATGAATATAAAGAAAAATTCAAGATAAGTTCTGCTCAACTTGAAATTCTTATTGAAAGTCAAAAGAGGGTAGATGACAAGTGTGGTTTGGGATATGAGAAAGGAGAAAGCTCTGGATCCGGTCATAAGAATTTTGGATCAGAAAATCCAAGGAATAGGCCTAGAAGACCTCCAATAAGGCAGCCTAATGCTCAAAGATATCCAACCTTCAATGGATACTGCCACAACTGCAATAACTTTGGTCATAAAGATAATCAGTGCAGAAAGAGAATGAATCAGACTAATTCATCCTTCTCTAGACAGTGTTTCAACTGCAAAAGGTATGGTCACAAATCTCATGAATACAGAAATATGCAAATGAACAAATCATTCAATGGTAGATGCTTTGCATGCAATAGAATAGGTCATATGGCTAATCAATGTAGATCAAGAGGATATCAATCAAATATGCAAAGAAATGTTGTTTGCCAAATTTGCAATAGATCCAGTCATATTGCAAGATTCTATAGAAGCAAGAAACATGACAAAAGAGGTCCAGTATAGCATAATCAGAATCAAGATAAGGGAAAACGAAAAGTGAATACGGATGAAGTTCAAAGTGAGATGAACAAGATTTGGGTGAAGAAAAGTATAGAGATTGTAGGGGATGGGTCCACACCAGACTCTGGTGCTGATATTCCTTCTAGAAATCAAAAAGTGAGCTCTGGCTCAGGGGGAGACACAAAGAAAACCTTACTCCCCCAGCCAGTCAATTGGTGCCGGAACTAGCACAAGAAGAGTTGCGGATTAAAGGGTTCATAAGAGAAACATCCAAATAAACTATGGTTAAGATTTGAAAGATTCACAAGATGTTTAAGATCAAGATTGGTCCGGTTCTTCAAGTCATCTGAATAAGGCAAACCGGAATGACTTAGGTAGAGCATTTATTGCACTTAACATTAGGGTTTACAGAGCAATATAAGGGTTTTCTCATTAAGCATTTGTTCATTCTGCATTCAAGAAGAAACGAAAAGAGAAGGCTCTACAATCAAGCTCATCAAAGATCATTTGTAGAAGTCAGTTCATCTAGAAACTGATCTGGTTAACTCCGTGAAACTAAAAGATGCAAAAGGTATTTTCTGTTCTTCTCTGCAAAGTCTTTTAAAGAAAAAGGATGTCTACTCTGAATATTGTGAAGATCACTGATAGGCCTCACCCCAAATTCAAGAAACATCCCTACAAATCCCTAGAAGTAGATCCCCTAGGAACTTTTTCCAGTGTTCCACATGGTGTCCTGCATACAGAAGATATTAAGGTTTACATTCACGCAAACATTGAAGAATTTAGAGAGTTCAAATTGAGGGATATCTACCACAAACAGTTAATAGATGATTCATTTGAGCTCAAACCCCAATACAAGGCCTTCTGGGAGAAGCTCTTTGCACAATGTATACATTTCCCCTGCTTTGCTAAGGATGAATGGGTCCAGTATGCCTTGAGTAGAATACATGACAACTTCATGTGGTTGAATGGACCATTCAAGATCACAAAAGATGCCATTAGGGTAGTTACTAGTTTGCACTCGTCCAGTGGTATACCTATTCTCAAATCTGTCAAGAATCAGATAGTAAGTGTTGCAACCAGATCAAAATTTGACAAGAGAGCTATGACAATTGAAGATATCACTAATCCGGATGACAAATTTGCATCCATGATAATTGATTACAAGATTTATCACTCCAGTAGGGAAAATTCAGTACCAGGAATTGTAGTTTATACAGCCTATCAAATGTTAAAAGAAAATGTTGACTATGATCTGTGTGAACTGCTTCTAAGCCATCTTTTAGAGAATCTACAAAAAATAAAGAAAGATAAAAAGAATTCATTCAAGTATGGTGGATTGATATTGTGCTTATTCTTCTACTTTATGAATGAGCTTCCCGGATCTAGTGGCTGAGTGTGGGAGAATGATAGACCAGTAGCTATCCAAACTAGAGATTATTTGCATGGATTTGGTGATGACAAAGCTCAAAACACAGCTCTCTGGGATTTCTTTAAAAACTTTCAGAACATGATGCAAGCTAGAGAGAGAATTCCCCAATCTCTAGTTGAGAAATATGAAGATACAGTGTGCTTCATGGTAGACACTGATCAATGCCTAATGGAGGCAGTAGAGCCAAGGATAGTCTGGATCATGCCTATGGGGTATGAAGTTGATGAACAAATTATGGAGCTGCATGTTCAACACATGCTAAGTCAGCCAAAGGATCCAAAGGTAGAAAGGTTTGGAACCTTTGAAGAGCTAAGTGTAAAGATTCATGTGGAACTCAAACAACCAGAGATTAAGAGGAAGGTGAGAAAAGAAGTTGAAGATGTTGCCAAAGGATTTGGCATCTCAAAGGAGGCACTTGATGCCAACAGGGAAAAGAGGCAAAGAGCTGAGCAAGAGAAGAAAGAGGCAGAAAAGGAAAGCAAGGAAAGTGCTCCGATAGAAACTTCCACCTGGACTAGATCATCAAAGAGATCTGCACCTGCCACTGCCAAAAGCTCAAGGGCATCTAAACCGGAAGCAAGATCATCTGGTAAAATAGAGAAAAAACCAAGACCAAGGCCACAAGGTCTTATGTGAGTCAAAAGGATGAAGAAGAGACTGAATCTGATGAGGGGATAAAGGAAATAAAGAAGAAGAAGAAGAAAGGATCCGGTGAAACTTCCACAGGTCAAGACAAGGAAGAAATGGCAGAGGAATTTGTTGAAAATCCCACCGTCTCTAGAAATTGTAATCAAATTAGTCACTGTGGATGGAAACCTTCAACCAATGGTCAAATTCTATGATGATTATAATGAGGCTGACCAAAAGATCTTGCAGGAAGCTACAGTTAAGTATCTGAACATATATAATAAGGATTTTATTGAAATTATATCTCTTATTCCCAAGAGCCTAGAAAAGGAGTTGGAAATAAGAAAGAATAATGCCATGGCAAAAGACCTTGAGATCCAGGAACAGATAGCTATTCAGCTATATCCTTCAATTGATCCAAAGCAAATGAATATGATCTTTAAAGATTTCAAGGATGAGTTCAGGAGAAAAGCCAGAATGAATCACCTCATGCTTGGTGAGACTGACAAGGTAGCCAAGGAAAGAAAAGAGATCCTCTAGAAGGTCATCAAAAGATTCAATCTTCCTATCATAGAGGACTTGGGTGCTGACCCCTCAGCCACAAATATTGCAGAAGAGTCCACTGAGAAAATGGTAGAAGAAGTCATGGACACCGGTACAGAAAAGGATAAGGACTTGGAATCCTCTACTCCGGAAGAGGTGGCTCATGAACAAACAAATATCTCTCCTCTAGTTTCCCCTACAGTCTCTGGATCTAAAGGAGAAGAAAGACTAGAGGAGAAAGAAGAAGAAGTGAAAGGAAGAGATGAAAGTCAAGCTAAGAAGAACATAAGTGACAGTGCAAAAGAGAAGAAATCTCTGTCTCCAACAAGAGACACTGTAGAAACTATTAAGGACTTCTTGACAAAAAAAAATGTTGGAGATCAATGAACCGGAGTTACTTCAAGGGCCATTAGACTTTGACTCTCTATCTCCGGTACAAACAATGAAGATAACTTCATTTGCAAATGCGAAGGCCAAAGAGAAACTACTGAAATCTCACATGGAAGACTGTAAGCTTATAGGGGTAGCATCTGGAGTGTTGGAAAAGATCATGCCATCTTTTTAGAAGGTTCCCACAGCGTCCTCTTCTGGTAATCTCAAAACTCTAGTCAGCAGTGTTAGCACACATTTTGATTCTCTAGAGAAGTTAGTTGAAGAAAAGGTCCAGAAGGAGTTTTTGGATAAAAGATTCTCTGAAGTACAGGGTCTGATAACAAATGATAGGAGAGTTATGGATATTGGGATAAAGAGCTTGGAAAGTGCTCTTAAAGATGGCAAAAATATGTACAAATTTTGCTTATCTTGGCCCACAGTGACCAAAGATATTGAGAAGAAAATAAAAGAGCAAGAGGATAAACTACTAAGTTTGTCTCAAAATTTTGATCCTCTCTCATCCTCCATAGTAAATCAAGAGTGTCAGACTATTGCAATCACAAATGCAATAAAGAATTTTGAGAAGGAAAGAAAGAACATAATTAGCCAGATGGGTGAACTTAGAGGGATCATTATCCCTAAGTTAGAGGCCATGCATGAGGCCATAAGTGAGGCTCAGACAACCGCTCGAAACAATGATCTAACAGATCTTAAGAGGGCAGAAGCTTTTACGTTCCTGTTGAGTGCTCACATCTCAATTCTGGACAGGATGAAGGTGAGTTGGGTGATAGAAGTTGTACAATTGACAAATACTTTTACAGATATACTAAAGTTTATGTAAAGTATAACCAGAAAGTATACTTATGTGACTAAGTATAGTTAAATTTTTGAAAATTTCAATTTGCGGTTCCCACCCTTTGCCATTGATGTCAAAAGGGGAGTGAAGAGCAGTGAAAAATGAGGAATCCAACTGAGGGGGAGCTCTGAAAAATGTGTATAAAAATAGAGCATCAGCCAAGGGGGAGCATAGTGTAAACACTTAGTCATTTTTCACTAAGTGTTGCCATCAATGCCAAAGGGGGAGATTGTTGGCAAGAGACACTATATGGATTCATTATTGTTGTCATTGATGGCAGCAAAGTTCATCCCACACATCTGCAAGACATGGTGTGTCTCTACCGGAAGTCAGAATGAAGAATGTTGTGGTCTGGTAAGCAAGAACATAGCATGTGGCAAGGTCTGACAGTCAGGTCCAGATCTCTCAGAGGAAGTATCTTGGTGAAGTGCAGATTTGGGCACATCAAGAGGACTACCTTGACTGATATATTCCAAGGATTTAGCCTCCAGTGATAGATGAAGAAAAAGATATGAATACCTGAGTATCTGGTTCCTGATTAGCAGTGTGGACAGAGGAAGAACTGACTGACAGAACATCAGACATTATTCCAGATGTGTTACTGATGATGGTAAAGGTTATTAAGGCATAAGTTATGATTGGCCAACATGATTGATGACTTCTACAAGTATATCCTTGATCCGCATTACTTGGTAAGCAAGGTTTCAGCTGACAGATCAGAGTTTGTGGAAAAGACTGACTATTCCAGATGCTGACTAGAAAGGTGATGAAATCACTTGTGTGGATATATATACAAGATGGATTTAGTTGTGAGAAGTATCTTTGTTTGTTGTTGTGTGCAAAGAAAAGTAGTAGAGTAGAGTAAAAGCAGAAAAGAAGGTACGGTATGTGAAAGGAGTGCAGCACAAAAGAAGAGGAAAGATGAAGTGCAGCAGATCAGTGTACTGAGCCTAACCGGAACTGAACTCTAGCATATGTAGATGCTCCTTATTAGTTCAAGTATTGTATTACACTCTTATAAATTCTAGACAGTGTGTCTCTTGTAGGCAGTGTGCCTCTTGTGAGTAGTGTGCTCGGGCAATGAGCCCTAATTGGCAAGTGCCATTTTGTATTTCTATTTTTCTAACAGAGAATACAATTTTGGGGTAATCACCCCGTGGTTTTCTCCCTTAACAAGGTTTCCACGTCAAAAATATTGTGTCATGTGTATTTCCATTTCATGGTTATGTTTGCTTATTTGAATTAATGTTGCATTGATTAATAAGAAAGTTCAAAAAGTAGAAATAATTAGGATAACTGATTCACCCCCCTCTTAGTTATCAACACTCAATATGTACAAGGAACCATTCCCTCATCATGGTCCACCTCCTCCTCAGGATAGAGGTAAGGGTATTAATCATGCTTCCACGTCCTTTGATTCCATTGTAGGTCATTTTGAAGAGAGTCAAGTGTCTACCCTCACAATCAAAGGCAAATCTATGGATTGCACTATTACCACTCACTATGGTCGTGTCACCATTCGTGGTCCTACACCCAGTCTTTTGGCTCCATCTGATTATAATCTTTTCAAACATCTAGGAAGAATGCCAGCATAGATCACTATCTTGGACCTTTTACGATCATCACCTGCACATAGAGTAGTGCTAGAAAAAGCCCTCCAAGAGTCTGTGGTTCCTAACAACATAGCAGTCGCAGATTTCCAAGCTATAGTGGGTAATATTACTTCACCTTACAACGTGGTCTTCTCTAAGAAGGACCTCCCATCCCATGATCCATGTCACAATGATGCCCTTCATATTGAGGTTCTCATCCATAAGCGCAAAATCAAACACATACTCATAGATGGTGGTGCTGGTCTCAACATCTGTTCTTTAAAGTTACTTAAGCAATTGGGATACTCTAAGGATCATGTCAACTCTGATCATAGTGTTACAATCAAGGGGTATGATGATGATGAACGTCGCTCATAAGGTGTTATCCACTTGCCTATACAACTGGGCCCTGTCATGCTTGAAACCAGGTGTCAAGTCCTTGATATTGAGTTGCCTTACAACATTATCCTAGGCCACCCATGGATCCATGCAATGAAAGCTATTCCCTCCACGTACCATTAGTCTCTAAAGTTCCCATACAATGGTACGAAGATAACTATCCCAGGAGACCCCAATCCTTTTGAATTCTGTCATGTCTTGCAAGGCAGTTATAAGAATTGCAACTAGGTGCCTAACAATGAAAAAGCCCTTGAATCCCCACTATATGTTGATCCTGAAACTCTGACACAAGCCTCTACAAGTGAACTTAAACCTCTTCCTGAAATCAAAGCTCACATCCATGATGTAGGCTTTGGAACCTATGATATCTCAAAATCTTGTTGTGTAGGGTAGATGCCTTTATCCCCTAAATCTTACGGCTAACCGCCCATTGCCAAAGTAACTAAAAAAGTGACTATTCCTCCCCCAGCATTCCTAACCCATTTCCAATAGGGAAAGTTATTGGAAGAGGAAACTATTGAGGACATCTCTTCTTGGCTCTATAAGGAGAAAGAACCAGTCATAATACCAGTCAAGCAATATGGAAATGGCTTAAGGATAGTTAAAAACATGGGCTATAAAGGCAAGGGTGGCCTCAGGAAACAGAATCAAGGAACTATGGAACCCATTGTTGTGACAAAGAAGCTAGACAAGAAGGGATTAGGATTTGGTAAGAAGGTACCACACGCCTTGGAGATTGAGTATATCCTCGATGAGGTAGCTGACACTTTTCTCACTGATTCGACGTCTACAGAGGATATCATCGATGACTCTTCCCTCCATATGACCAATCTATTCTCAGAATCCTCCATTTTATGCTATCCTCTATATCCTTAACCTCCAACACAAACACCCAGAATGTCACACTTGTCTACCCTGAACTTATTGATTGGGACCAACAAGGGTCCCCCGTTATAGATGTATTTTAGAATGACAAAGCTTTAGCTCAGTTCATGGGACTTCGGGAAGGTATCCCGCTTGGTGATCATAAAGTAGGTTTTGTAATGGAATTAGAGCCAATGGCTTATTTTGGTGAGAATGCCAAATCCTCCAGTCGCAAAAGTCAACATAAAGAAAGATCTCTAGGTGAAAACCACACTGTGGCACCTCCCGATCACAAAATATTAAAAATAAAGGACGTCTCCAAAGGTGAAAACCCAACTATGGCACCTGAGGATGGAGGATTTGACCTTTCCCTACCATCTAAGTACAAAGAGAAGTTAGCTCTCCTAGTGGAAGATTCTACAGAGATAAATCTTGGCATAGAACAAAATCCAAAGACCACATTCCTAGCAGCATCATTATTAGAAATAGAGCACAGGAATCTTAACAATTTCTTCTTACAAAGAACCATCGACTTTGCATGGACCTATGATGATATGCTAGGGTTAGACCCTACGGTGGTAGTTCATTATCTCACAGTTGATCCCAAAGTGAAACCAGTCAAACAGAAGTTGAGAAAGATGCACCCACAGATAGCTCTCTTGGTAAAAGTGGAAATACAGAAATTATTAGATGCAAAGTTCATATGACCTATTTACTATTTAGACTGGGTATCAAATATTGTATCAGTGTCTAAACCCAATGTTCACATCTGCATGTGTAATGATTTTAGAGATCTCAATAAGGCATGTCCCAAAGACAACTTTCTTCTACCAAACATTGACATTATAGTAGACTTGACAGCAGGTCACAAGATGCTTTCTCCCATGGATGGATTCTCTGGCTACAACCAGATAAGGATAGCAGAGGAAGATCAACATAAAACAACCTTTACTTGTCCATGGGGTAATTATTGTTGCTATGTCATGCCGTTTGGTCTGAAGAATGCAGGAACAACCTATCAGAGAGCAATGACAGTGATATTCCACAATCTCTTTCATCATATCATGGAGGACTATGTGGATGACATACTAGCTAAATCTTCTAGGACAGATCACATACAGGTTCTAGGACAGATCTTCGACAGGCTTGAAAAATACCAAGTAAGACTCAATCCAAAGAAGTGTGTATTCGGTGTAACATTAGGGAAGTTGTTGGGATACATTGTATCTCGTAGAGGCATCGAAGTAGATCCTATGAAAGTAAAGCCTATAGTGGAGATGCCTCCACCAAAGAACCTTAAAGCATTAAGGAGCCTTCAGGGAATGTTGCAGTCCATTCAGCATTTCATCTCACAGCTAGCAGATAAATGTCAACCATTTCAACACTTGCTCTGAAAGGATGTCTCATTTCAATGGGACGACAAGTGTCAAGCAGCATTTGATCAACTTAAAGAATATCTAGCTACACCTCCTGTATTAGTTCCACCAGTTCTTGATAAACCTTTGATATTATACATCTCAACTACAACTTTGGCCCTAGGGGCCTTGCTAGCACAAAATGATAAATCAAGAAAGAAGCATGGAATTTATTATATCAGTAGAACCTTGGTGGGATATGAGCTCAATTATTCACCAATTGGAAGGGCTTGTTTAGTAGTAGTGTTTGCTTCTCAAAAGTTGCAGCATTACATGCTGAACCAACACACAAAACTTATAGCCAAGATTGACCCCTTGAAGTATCTACTAGCAAAAGCAGCTCTCACAGGCAGACTAGCTAAATGGGTCATGATCCTTAGTGAGTTTGATATTGAGTACATGGATCGTAAAGCAATCAAAGGACAAGCCCTAGCAGATCAACTAGTAGAGGCACCCATGACTGATACACACCCTATGGTAGCAGACTTTCCAAATGAGAATCTATTTGCTCTTGCTAACTCCATAATGTGGAAGTTGTATTTTGATGGTTCCTACACACAGCATGGATCAGGGGCTGGTATCTTATTCGTCACACCTCAAAATGACTATATTCCAAAGTCATATCAGCTTGCATTCCCTTGCACCAACAACATCACCAAGTATGAAGAACTCCTCATAGGCCTCAACACAGTAGTTCAATGGGACATCACAGAATTACAAGTATATGGAGACTCACAACTAGTCATTCACCAAGTCACAGATGAGTACCAAACAAAAGATGAAAAGTTGATCCCCTACAAGCAACTAGTGGATGCCTACACACCACATTTTTCTAGCATCACATTTCAGCAAATTCCAAGAGAGCATAACAAAGCTACATATTCTATGGCTTCTGTAGGGTCACTGATAGACATGCCTGCAAATACACAGAAATGTGAATTCTTGGTTGAGCAATTGTTGATATCCACCGTCGACGTTCCAATTACTGAAATCATCTGCGAACTTGTTGGTCCCAATTCCCCATGGTATGAAGATATCTATGAATACCTTAAAAACAATACCTTTCCCTCTGACCTATCATCCACCCAACATAAAACCTTTATCCGTCGATCCTCCCGTTACACCATTCTGGGTGATACACTATATCGCCAGAGTCTCGATGGTATCCTCTTACAATGTCTTAAGGCGGAAGAAGCTGAAGATACCTTACAAGACATACACGAAGGTGTCTATGGTGCACATTCTACTAGTCCTAATCTCGCTAAGAAGATACTCAGAATAGGTTATTACTGGCCTACAATAGAGCAAGATGCTGTACAATTTAATAAGAAGTGTCTATAATGCTAGTAGCATGGAGATTTAATTCACGCACCAGCCATGAACTATAGCCTGTGACTACTCCATGGCCTTTTTCTCAATGGGGTCTTGACCTTGTAGGACAAATCCAACCCTCCTCTTCTAATGGCCACAAATTTATCATTATCGCCACTAAGTATTTTACGAAGTGGGTTGAAGCCATTCCCATGACCTATATCACTGGTAAGTAAATAGCCAAGTTTATCCATAACTACCTCATTTGCCAATATGGTATTCTCCAAGCTATTGTCACTGATAATGGGAGACCATTTAAGAACCAGGATGTCCGTGCCTTGTGCATACAATATAATATCCAACATCACTTCTCAATGCCCTACTATCTGCAGAGTAACGGCCAAGCAGAGGCTTCCAATAAAACCATTCTCAAAATCCTCAAGAAAACTATCAATGACGCTGGCCATGATTGGCACTTACAACTCAATCCCGCCCTATGGGCCTATCGCACTAGTATCAGAACACCAACTGGTGCCACACCCTATGCCTTGGTCTATGGCTCTGAAGCCATCCTACCTATGGAGGTCGAGATCCCATCCCTCAAAGTATCCATGCAGGACCTAATTAGTGGAGAGGAGTATCACACTTCTAGATTAGCTGAGCTAGAACTATTAGATGAGAGGCACCTTGCCGTACTTAATCATCTCCATGTCTATCAAAACCACCTCCGGCGTAATTACAACAAAAAGATCAAAGAAAGATGGTTTCAAGTTGGTGATCTTGTCCTCAAAGAGAATCAGAGAAATCAAGCAGATCAAGAAAAGAAGGGAAAGTTTGAGCCTAACTGGTTAGGTCCCTTTATTGTCACAGCAGCATATGGATCAGGAGCTTATACTTTAGCTACACCTGACGGCATTCCTTTGGATGAGCCACTTAACAGTGTTCATCTCAAGAAGTTCTATGCCTGATCCTCAGAGTAAAAAATAAAAATTAAAAAAAAATCCAAACAAATAATCCATCCTATGGTGAAAACCTGGTAAACAGGGGCCTTGGATAAGTACCATAGTGAAAATTTGGCAAACAGGCGCTATGTGTAGAGTTAGCATCTATCGTCTATCGAGTCTTGTTCACTCCATTTCCAGTTCAACAACACGCTTCATCCATCCATCCATAATAAAATCATTAACCTTGTTTGCATTTCTATCTCCCTATCTAGTATAGCTTGGAAATTTGTCAGTGTCCCTCGTCATCATCCCACATCTTGATCTGTGTCAACAGTTTGCACTGTCTAGTCCTAGGTCACAACCTTCTAGGTCTTCTTCATTAGTCATCCATGCAAATTCCTCTACCGGATTGGGGGCAAATCTTTCCTTAACCTAGGTCTAGGAATGGATCCTTATTCGTGGTTTGCAATCACATCAATCTTTCTCCTTCTCGCAGATAACACCCTTTAACGGACACATCAGTCCTACGATAAGGCTGTTATCTTCTTAACACTTTTCCTACATCATCACAATAACCAGAACTACATATTATCTCATTTCAATCTTAAGGTACCTTGATCCCATGGATATAGGTATGTAGGCAGTCTGGAATATGAAGGATGTTTCCAGTACTCAGGTACATAAGATTTCCTCCTCATCACCTTGACCCATCTCATCACTCTATCCAGAACTACATATTATCATCTTTCATTTTTCCTCATAATGTGCCTTGATCCCGTGGATACAGGTTATGTAGGCAGTCTGGAATACGAAGGATGTATTCAATACTCAGGCACATATGATTCATCATTCTCCACCCATTCCAATCCATTTACATGTCGCCTTTCTAGTCTTCCACTTATCAAAATCCATTTGCTTCAACTTGACTAAATCAAGCAACAAGCTAGTGCATCCTTTCAAAGCGAAAGTCCTTAACAAACCTAAAGCAAAGTAGCTTTCTTCTAGAGTCATCTACTGTCCTACTGTTTTGATTGCCAACATCAGCTAAATCCAGCTTAACCAAAGTACCAGATCCACAAGCTTATCTTCTATAGAATGTTCCATTGTCGAGACCAACACACGCGTCTCCTGCGACATTTGGCATTTCCTACAGCAAGATATTGTCTTTTTAGGTAGATGGCCCCCTTTAATGGACACAGAGTTCCTACGATAATGCTGTTATTTTTCCTATCCAATCTATCCTGAGCAACCTCTTTAGCAAGAGAATATGTTGGCTGTATGTTTACATTGAAGTCAATCAATTTGGTTTTTGGTTTATCTTTTGTTCCTTTTCCATTACCTATTCAAGACTACCATAATTTATCTATAATCTTGGTATGTTGCAATGCAGTACGGATTGGGGGCATAGTCATTGCTTTTGAGTGCTGTGTTTGAGAAATGATCTTCAGCATTTTTCTTAGCATTATATTCATCTTGTGTGTGTTTCAACCTAGCATCTTACATATTGGTACTCTTCTTGCATTTACATGTATTGAAGTTTATTTTATGTTCAAGACTATGGCCCATTCACATGTTCCAACAAGGTTATATTATGTCTAAGGGATCTAAGTTTGAACCGCTTGCTTGCAAAGTCAATGTCCACGCACTCAGATATTACTGCACATTGGTCTTTTATACCTTGGTGGCAAACTATCCACGTGCTATATCAAAAATAATGATTGCTCTTTATATACAATTGCAAAACCAATGTAACAAGCTCATTCATCCATTCCCACACCCTTTATATCATTTTCATTGCAATGATAGATCAATAGTCTCTGTCTTCCATCTCCTCTTGTTTCTTCCCTTTGGTGCATATCTGCAAAACCCACATGTCAGATATCACTAGTCATAACATCTATATCATCATACATCTCTATCATCATAACATCTATATCATCATACATTTCTATCATCATAATATCTATATCATCATACATCTCTATCATCATACATCTATAAGCATCACATACAATATCTCTCATCGCATAAATCCATGATCATACATACATGTCATCACATCCATAAACATCAAGAAATGCTTGACAAAAAAACACGAACAATAGTGAGCAGAATCGATCTTCATATATCTCATGTACAGATCATCGTAATACAAAATGTATGTGTCTACATCAATAGACCATATATACATCAATATAAGTACATCAGGGCTATCAAGAGCCCGTAAGGTATCCATCAGGATGTATGTAAGCATCAGTCCAAAATGATACACAGTGATACAACATGATATAATATACAAATATACCTGCTCTAGTGGGTAGAGCTTCCCTCCTATCGTGGCCCCTGTCCTCCCCCTATGCTCAGTGCAGGTCCCCCAGCTGGTCCTCCTCCTCCCCCTGGTGGCACAAATGGTCCTCTCATGGAGGACACTGACTGTCTCGATAGCTCAGCTCTCGCTATGCTGCTGGCACCGTACCCACGTAGAGACCCCTGTAATACTCAGCCTCTCTACCCATAGATACTAGCTCTCCCTGCACTCGGATGAGCTCACTGTATAGGGTCCTCTAATCGGCACCCAGTGCACAGCGTGCCTCATCTCTCTCCCATCTAACTCTATGTAGTGTGGCCTCTGTTGTCAATCGCAGTTGTGCCTCTACATCCCTCTCCCACCTAGCCTAGGCTAGCTACCCATCATCCCTTGCTGGTGTAAGTGCTGCCTGTGCCTAGGCCTGTACCGCTGCCTGCACTGTTGCCTATACCTGTGCCTACACCCGGGCCTGTACCTGTGCCTGCATGTCTGCCTGTAGGTGTACCAGGGCTGTCTGTGCTACTGCTGCCACCTGTGTCTGCACCTATGCTAAGGCCTTAGCCTGTCTCACCTCCACCCTAGCTGCATCCATGTCTCTCCTCAATCATACCATCTGGAGCTCTAATCGAGTCCTCTGGGCTGTCTCCTCCTGTAGTAACTACTCAACTCTCTCCAAATCTATCTCTACCGCTGGCTCCTCCTCCTCCGCCATCTCTATGTCTGCCTGCTGGCTGCTGGGCTCTCCAACTGCCTACTGTCTGGCCGCTCTAGCCTGGTGTCTAATCCTAGCCTCTGCACCTAGGACCAATACATCCCCCACTACCCCTACCACACCTAGTGTAGTCAATCTAACCAGCCTATGTGTCTACCAGTACTTGTCATACTCTGGCAGTGTCCCTGGGTCTGCCAGTCCTATATCCCAGTCCCATCTCACGGGGACAAGGCCCTGTACCTCTGCCAATGCTATCGCTACCAGAATCTCTGCATCCCAGTCTTGCACCTCTCATCATGTCCTGGCATGGGTCGCCTCTCCAACTGGTAACCCCTGTGGTAATCCAAATTGCCTAAGTACCCGCTCTGGCAAGTATCTCTCAATAGTGTCTGTCCGTCTCCTTTACAGATACCGAGCCTGTCTGCAGTACATCAGCTGCTCATGCTCATCCTCCCACTCCTCACAAAGTAGCCATGGCCTCCAAAAAAAGAGGTCCATCTTGTCGATCTGTCGCCTCCAGTGGCTAACAGATCCCAGCCTCCTATGTGTAATGACTCCCTTGTACAAGAACGCATAAGGCTCTCCCCTCCCCTGCTGGCACTGTGTCATGGGTCTGATCACAGGGATATGCTCCCACGCCCACACCTATAGAAGTGTCACCCTACTGAGAGACTCCTGCCTCTCCTGTACACGCAGTGATGCATGTCTCGGTATAACTGTCCCAGCACACATGGGCCCCATGCGTACTGTCTACCATGTGTGAACATCCTAGATAATACTATGCCCCATCCAACTGATAGTCCCCTCGATCTCTGGTCTGGGCAGAGGAAGCTGCCAATCAATGAAGTCACTATCCATCAGATCCTATCGTAGAGCCTCATGACGTCTGCCCACCTAATCTCTCTGTCATCTATCCGCAAATCATCTGTGCAAAATACCTCAACCAATCTTGCCTCTCCCTGCGTCGGGTCAAAGTCCACTCTCTCCCCATCAATCTGAATCCTTAGGATATGATACACGTCCTCCAGTGTCACTATGGCCTCCCCTGTCAGAAAGTGAAATGAGCCTGTCTCACTGTGATATTACTCTACAACTGTTGTCACTAGGGCGAGATTCGCCCTAATGTGTGTTAGGTGCGCAACGTGCCATAGTCCCGCGTGCTCCAAGAATGCATCCTCCGCCCATGTCAATTGAACTACCTCATGTGCTATCGGGTGGTGTCGCTCTCGCGACATCAGCGGTGGCATAATCCTCTGCATCCATAAACAAACCACTTGTCAGTTCTTCTATACCATATCCCCCAAACTCCTATCTACTTCTATTCTATCCAACCCCTTTCTAATCTAGGGTAGTCAACCCTTCGGTCAACCTTACCTAGGTTCCTTTTTTCAGCTAACCAAAAGCGCCTTGTTTCACACAACAGCGCTTCCCTGTTCTACCACAAGCGCCTAACTGCTTCCATATTAGCGCTAACCTAGCTCCCCCAACCGTGACTTGATTTACAAAAGTGCCTCACTCTGCTGCCAAAAGTGCCTCCTTGTGATACCAGGAGCGACACGATTTCTTCTCTCCCCTCCCTAACACGCTACCCTTATCTACCAAAAGTGCTACATTGCCTAGCCAAAAGTGCTACGGCATCCTACAAAAAGCGCTGCGGTGCTAACCCCCAAAGCCAACCGCATTGCTTTTTTACCAAACGCATTGCACTTACCTACCAACCGCGCTGCGGTGTGCCAAAACCACCCTAACAGACTACCACTAGCGCCGTGATACCCTAAAGCGCTTTTGGCTGACCTAATCAAACCTCCCTAGACCTAGCCCTAAACCACCCTAAAAAGACAAAATAAAATGGGGTTTTCGACCACTTACCGCTACTGGAGCTCCTGCTGGCCTCCTGTACATCCGTACTAGCTTCGCCCGATGCCTGTGTGCTAGAATCGGCATCTCTCCTCGCTGTCAGCTCCTTCCACTCCACTCTCTCAACCTAAGCTTGAAGGCTCTACACTCTAAATTTAGAAGCTCCTAGTGTGCAAAATGAGGATTGTGGTCCCCATGGGTCCTATTTATAGCATCCCTCCCTCATTTTTCTTTTCTTCCCACCCCATTCTGCTTTTTCTCCTACCTTGTCGCACACTCGTCTAGTCGAGCGTTAACATAGTTCTTATGTCGCTTCCCTGTCTTCCCGCTCGAGGGGGCATACACTGGGGCAGCTACTTACACTGGGGCATCAATAAATTGTATCATGTCTTCAACAATTGTTCTTTGATGCAACGCTACAAACTGCATTGCATCAAAGAGGGGCAAAATGTAGACACCCTAAAATGACCATGTCATCGAATCGCTTGTATTTCATCATCTGTCTAATCACCTGCATTTCAACGTTAATTAAATAATCTAATTATTTAATTAATTTCACCAAATTTTTCTAAATCACATACTTGCGACATTAATTAAATAAATTCTCTTTATTTAATTAATTAAATTAAATTCCTTTGTTATTCTTCCATAATTAAATAATTTTAATTATTTAATTAGATCATTATCCTCTTTCCAAAAATCAAGTCCACATTAATTTTTTTTTTTTTTAAATGCGCCTGGTAAACTTTTTAACGTGACCAGCGACGCTGGTGCGACACGCCCTCCGGCTCCACGCAAATGCTTTTGCCCGGAGCAATGAACCGGTGAGGCCACAACTGGGGGACCTCATCCCCTAGGAAGAACACTTCAAACCTGCGAGCTCATTGGCCCAGCGAAGGCGTAAAGCCTTGCGAGCTCGTTGGCCCAGCGGGGGTTTGAACTCTGGTGGCCGCCACTACATCCTGAGCGACTTAACCACCGAACCATGCCATCATCGGCAAAATGAAAACACATTAATTAAATAAATGTAATTATTTAATTAATTCACCACAAATTCCCTCTTATCTATAATTAAATAATTCTTAATTATTTAATTAAATCAA
The DNA here is from genome assembly GCA_027924645.1 of Cunninghamia lanceolata. Lineage (NCBI taxonomy): Eukaryota > Viridiplantae > Streptophyta > Pinopsida > Cupressales > Cupressaceae > Cunninghamia > Cunninghamia lanceolata. Next base: position 9,359,591 of record BSBN01001715.1, read on the forward strand.
AATTATTCTTCCAAAATCATGCACAACAATTAAATAAATTTATTTATTTAATTTGCTTTCAAATCTTCTAAATTAAATAATTCCAATTATTCAATTACTTCTTCTAATAATATCTTCTCTAAATTTAAATAAATCAAATATTTATTTAAATTGCTTTTTCTTCTAAATTGAGTTATCTCCAATATAACTCAAGCTTTCTTGCTCATGCAACTAAATATTTCTAATATTTAATAAAGTAAAATATCTTCTTATTCTCATGCAAATCCCTTCTTGTTTTAAATCACTTAACTGATCATTACATTCTGTTAATGGCTTTAACTCATTCTTCTATTCTTGATAACTTCTCTCATGGAAAAGAAAGCAAGACACTTGGCTTCTTCTTATTCATTGCACATTCCTCAACTATTCTCCTCCATTGATTCTTCTGAATTATCTGGACCATTGATCGATCTTCATTGAAACCTATATAAACCCCCCTCATCTCCTTCATTAAGCCTCTCTCTTCGATTTTATTCTCATGCATACTTAACAGTGCTTTGAGCATACAAACACATCGATTGAGTAACCTCACGATCTCTTAACATTGATCTCTTGAGCACACTACTTGCTTGTTGCGGCTATGGTTTCGTAACTTCATTGAGCAATCTACACTTCTCTAAAAGGGAACAATACAGATTTTGGTAAGAGCTTTCATTTTTCTTTGATTGATGATAATGGCTTTTACTTAGATTGGTTTGCTTTATGTGATTGGTTTTTAGTTTTATTAGTTTTGATTTAATCAATTTTTCCTCATACACAAGAGGTGTTTAGATTGCATGGCTTCCCCAAAAAGATTATCTCAGATAGAGATGCATGTGTAACATCAAGGTTTTGGCAAACTTTGTTTTCTGCGCTAGGGACTAAACTCAAGGTGAGTATAGCTTATCATCGTGAAACCGATGGGCAAACTAATAGAGTAAACCAAGTTTTAGAAGATTTGTTATGCATGTATTGCATGGATCAAAAATATAAGTGAGAGGAATACTTACCACTTGTGGAATTTGCTTATAAAAATTCCTATCATTCCACTATTAAGATGGCACCATTTGAAGCATTGTATGAAAGAAGATGTCAAACTCCTCTAATCTGGGATAAGCTTGAAGATAGGATTAGCATCAGACCAGAAATGCTAGCTGAAATGGAAGAGAAGGTAAAGCTGATCAGAAAAAGATTGGCAAAAGCTAATGATAGACAAAAGAGCTATGCGGATGCAAAGCATGTTCTAAGGTAATTCTTTGTCAGAGAAAAAGTTCTTTTGAGGGTAAAACCTCAAAAAAGTTCTATTAAGTTTGGGAAATCTTCTAAGCTAGTCCCTTGTTATGTGGGACCCTTTGAAGTGCTAGAAGTAGTCAATCCGGTTGGCTACAGAATTGCTCTACCATCGGCCTTGTCTAGAATGCACATTTTTTTTCATGTGTCTTATTTAAAGAAATATGTTACAAGTGATAACCATATTTTGAATTAGAAATCTTTATAGATGCAGGATCTAGGGGTGGTCACAATTGAGCCACTCAAGGTGTTAGAAACATGCAAGATCCTCTTTCGTAATAGAGAAGTCTTACAGTGCAAGGTCCAATGGGACCAATATGCTAAGGAAACTGCTACATGGGTGGATTATCATGAATTCTATCAAAAGTTTCCTCATTTGTTTAACGTTGTTATTAGTTGAAAATAATGAACTTGCTTTAAGTTACATTTTGGTACTTAATATCATTGAGGATGATGAATCTTTAGGGGAAGGATATGTTACATCCCCATTTTTTGTCTTTACTAAACTTTTCATTTTTACTAGAACATAAGTAAATCTATTATGATGTTATAGATTGATGCCAAGAAAAGACATGGTTTATATTGAATGTCATTTATGGAATTATGAAAATGATTATGTTTTTTATCAAATTAATAATTGTTTATGATATTTGATTTATTATTTAAGTCATGATGCACTGATCATAAATTGTTTGGTTACAAGTTGAAATAGGAATACAGATTCTCAGATAACTCTTGGAGAAGAGAGAGAGAGAGAGAGTATCTTTCGAGGAGAGAGCTATAGACCTTGGGATACGAATGGTCAATTTGCCAAAATGAGTATGATGTGTAACAAAGTATGAACCAGTGTATTATGAGAGGTGAGTCTTAACTTGTCAGTTTACTTATAAACCCAATTGATAGGTAGTTGATACCTTATGAATCTTTGAAAGTCGTAATAAGTCATCTTAGTCATAAGTAGTGATAACAACGTCATTTGAACTTGAACTATGACTATTTACATTTAATGTAAATATTACGACGTAAATTGTCGTAAAATGATTCTCTTATTTTATAAAGTCTCATGATGTATTATAAATGATTCTTAATCATTTAGACAATTTTGTCGAGTTAAGAATACGTGATTATTATCGATAGATTGTGATGGGGAGACAAGCTCAACCCAACCACATTATCCATAATTCCTTGTTTAACTATTATTATTTTTATTGATTAAACTATGATTATCTAATATAGTGGAGATGTTATAAGAAGTATATTTGATGCAATCAAATATATAAATGCCTTAGCATTGTAAGAGGGTAATACCTCTTAATGAGTCGATGGTATTGTAGGAGTCATAGGCTAAATTATAGTAAAGTCTTCATTAGTGATAAGTGGTGGATTGAACCACATGTTTTGATCATTAAAAGATCAGTTATATTTTAATAAGTGTCGGCCTCATCCTTATGAGCATGATTGTGTTTACAAACTACCGAATAGAATGAACCATATGGTGGCTTTCCACAAACGACATGTGGACTTTTGCTTGTAATCGATTTCTGTTGTGACTTAGTCACAAAAGGCTATTATAGTTGCATTAAGTATTGCAACTAAATTCTTTATGAAGAACAAAGTGGGGCAACTATGTAGGAGTTGTGCCTCGGTCCTATTTAGGAAAAATAACTCATTTGAGCAAAAAGTAGAAAAAGGAATAGGATTAGAAGTAGAATATAGAATGTATTGAACGAATTGCCGAGGGCTGAAGTAGTTTTAGCTAGAAATAGCAAGGGAATACCTAGTTGGAAGGCGTTATATCTCAGTCAATTTCTAAGTTGATTTCTATCAGGTATTCTTCAATTTTTTATTTTGTTAAGCCATGCAGAGAATGGTTATCATTTGTTAGTATTTTCACCATAGTCTCAGTTGACTGTATGAGTACACTAGGGGAGTTATAAACTCTTGATTTCATTGTATGACAGTTGATAATTAGTGAGCTTCAATGTAGGAAAAACATAGTTAACTCCTAAAGGAGCTATGTCATTTTATCTTTGTTTATAATAAGATTTAGAATGCAAATTATAAGGTTGACATTTGGTAATACAAGTGAGTACATTGTTACAATTATTGAATCAAGCTTTTTGATTTTTATTAGAAACCAATTATCATATCGAATGCTTAAAAAGAAGGATAAACATCCATCATAGTGTGAGATTTTTATAACTATCATTTTCTTTGAAGATAGATCACCTATCGAATAAGTTTATAACCAGTCATTGAAAGAATTGTGAGCTATCAAAACAATAGCCTCTCAAATATTAAGGAAATGAATGAACCTTGTTTTTCTACTCTCAAAGTGAACCATATAGTATAGAGGTTATAATGTTTCAACATATTGTCTTGTTTAGACTATATATATATATAACAGATATTATTATCGATCCTTGAGAACTTGATTCGTATGAAACTTTAGTAACTATTGTATCATATCAAATGATAGTATCTTAGAGATGCTATGGAAGAAGGAATAAGGTTTTTTATGAGAACCCATTAATGACTATTTGTCTTTATTATTCATGTTATCCTTGAAGAGATTCAATACAATGGAGTAGACCTAGTCTAACAAAGAACGACCTTGTAGGAAAGGCATGAAGGGTAGGTTTTGTATTATCACATTATTTAAGGTATTTGACAAGGGTTAATATCTATTTAAAGAACTATAGTGTTCTTATCTTTGGTTGAACTAGCCACAAAACAATAGAGAATCTAGGTTTCCTAGATAAGCAATAAGGTTACATAAGCAATATTATATTAGCCATGGGATAATGGGTAAACCCCAGAGTTGATTTTGAACCAACTGTAGAGTTTCATCATAAGGACTTATTTAAGTATAAAGGTATTATTATTATGACTTATAGATTAAACTATTACATGATTAGGGTTGGTAAAAGAATTAAACTACGAGAATATGACAATATCCAAGTCAAGTAGGGGTAGGTGAACACAACGACTATGTTCAATATGAATGATATTGATATTAAAAACTTTGGCAAAAGTAATGCAATTGTCTTCTACATGCATTGTCTATTCATTGTATCTGGCTTACACTATCTATCAGAAATCATACTTATCTAGAGGGTATCTAGGGTTGTATGGTTGATAGGTATGCATAGGATACAACACTATGTACTCGGGAAGGCAAATTACCACTGGTCACCTTTGGTCTATATCCCTCGTGACGGGTAGGGCCTCTTCCTATGTGGAAGATGTGTGGGAGACCACCGGTCTATGGATGGAGGTAAATCACTAGAAAGATACTCTCTCTCTCTCCAAGCAGAAGATATGCCAAGACTTGTGATAAAGATGTCAGATATTTGGCAGCAGTATTTATCCCAAATTGTCTATGTAATTGATTTACATTGTAAACTTTGTCATTGAGAAAGATTTTAGGATGTATTATACCTTGTAAAGGAAAAATATTGTAATTATGTATATTTGATTATATGATTAATTAAAAGAAAAAAAATTTCTCTATCTCATTTTACCTTGTTAAATTACTCTATGGTAATTTTTTCTAGTTTTACTATGTTTTAGAATGTGGATGTTATAGAAGCTGACTTTTCTCTTGAGCAGCCATATTAAAGTTTTGGACAATGCCAAGAAGGCATAGGATGAGGAGCTATCTCAAATAAAGACCATTTTTGATGATATCCTGCAACTCATGTAAAATTAAGATGAAGATTGTACTTGTATATATGCGGTAGAGTATAGCAATTTTTGCAGTTTCAACAAAGTTTTTGACCCCAATTCATACACCTTTTCCATTGATGTCAAAGGGGGAGAAGAGGATGAGTGAAAACTGAGTAATTAACTAAGGGGGAGAACAAATTCAGAGTATATTTAATAAGGGGGAGTAGACAAGCATTTTTCACTAAGTGTTGCCATCAATGCCAAAGGGGGAGATTGTTGGCAAGAGACATTGATATGTATGAGACTTGAGTGTTGTGATTGATGGAAACAAGGAAAAGATCATTCATCACAATGGCAAAGACACATTCCTCTAGAATTCATTTAATGAAAAGACTAAGTTCGGGTTAGTAGAAGTAAGATAGAGATAGTTAAAAATGTTGACTAAATTGGGCCGCATTCCTCCACATTAGCATGTTTTGTTCTATAGTTCTGAAGTAAGATAGAGATAGCTCATGAATATCAAAATCCAATTTTGTAGCTCTAGAAGTATAGCAGATCTTATTCTACAAGCTCTCCAATACCAGCATCCAATATGGCAGTGTTGCAATGTGACAGGGCAACAGTTCTAAGGTTCGCATTTAGGCATATAGATTTATCTTGTTCTGTGGAGTTGAAGACATGTTAAGTTAAGAGATCAATAATGATTATTGAATATGATTCATGAACTCCCATTTGGTCCGCAGCATGAGTTGTGATGTGACAGAGGAACCTATCATAAATGTTATTAAGGAACAAGCCGACATGCTAGTAAAATCCTTATGTGGAAAAGAAATATGAGCTGGATGATAAATGTAAGTGGTTGTATGATTAGAGCCAACACATATGAAGACATGTGCATGATGGTTTGGATTTTCATTGAAGATTTAACACAAGAACAAGCTGACAAGATTAACACTGGGTATACACATTTCACAGTTTGCTTGCCAACCTGATCATGAGAAAGATTTAGCTACAGATATAAATAGAGGATGGATTTTGGTGTTTGAGAGTTGTGAAGTGTGATGTGATGTATGAGGATGTAACATATGTGAAGATAAAGTGTCCACAGGAAATGAAGAGAGATCTTGAACATATGTAAGAGCAGAGTAGAGAAATAGGGGCAGACTAAAATGAAGAGTTCTAAGTTAGTGTTTATGAGCTTAATTGGAACTGTAACCATGCATATGTAGATGTAATCATAGGAGTTCATCTTTGGCCATGAGCCACCCTTCTTCTTTCTTCTTTTAATTGGTAGTGAGTCTTTTCTCTTGAGAAGTGAGCTCTGAGTAGTGAGCCCTAAGGCAGTGAGCCTCTTGTAATTTGGTATTGTGCTATAATAATATATTGAGAGCTAACACTCTCCATGGTTTTTCCCTCCTTGCATTTTCCATGTAAAAATCCTGGTGTTCATGTGTTATGTCTTTGTGGTTGTTGTTCATTTATTTAATTTGCTTTCACATAATTGAATTTGGTAAATGGATAAAAAAGAAAGTGCATAAATGGTTTTATAGAACACTGATTCAACCCCCATCTTAGTGTTCATTGTATTCAATAATTACCTTCCACAATGGCATGCGAAGAATTAGCCAGTTATCAAGCTTTCATTATTCACTATTGTTAGGAGAATTTTGGCTGGGCAGAGTCATGGTTGGGGTTTCTAGAGCAAGGTGGTGAAAGCTACAAAGATATAGCTCTAGCAGATTTGAAGCTGTGTACAGCTCGTAGGAGACTAGGACGGGACTAGAACAACATTTCCATCAAAGTATTGTCCAGACATTATGGTGACAAAGTCATAATTACCTTTGATATATTAAACATGGACTGTGTTTAATCTCTATCCAAGATAGAGTGATGCTATTTGTTATATCATATGTTTAACTCTGAGACATGAGGCCTATGAGGCCGTGCCATGATATTTGTAAACCTTGACATAGTTGCAGCTCAAGGTTGTTACAATTGAGCTACCAATGTCTCAAAAACACTATAAAATTTTCTAAGACTGTGCTCCAGGCCATGAGGCTGAGGAAATAAAGTTTTTGTTTTCCTTCTGGTGTCTAAGATTGAGGCTTAGAAGCCAAGAAGTGACTGTATCATGATTAGTTTGTGACACTTGCTCGAGGCCACATGGCTAATCATTTAGAAATGAATTCTTTTCTATATCTGAGCTAAGGTATTACAACCAAAATATAATACATTCTACCTTTTATAGTGCTTGAAGCTATTATGGTTAATCTCAATATCAATGCATGTTATACACACGTCATTAAATGACATAGTTAGAGCTTAAAGATCTCTTAAATGGACTAAAGAATAACTCTAGAATGAAGATTGTTATAAATGAATAACATAGTCACGTCCCTATGATAATAGCTGAGAGGGAAATAACATCAATAATACAGTCATTCAACTATGATAACAGTTGGGAAGGCAATTAAATGTCAATGTGTTTCCTGTTGATGCATAAATCTATGGGTTTAATCTAGCAACAACATGGGAAACTCTTAGATGTGGGATTGCTCCTCAGAGTGGCCTCCAGATTTTAAGGAAGCTAGCTCTTCCATTCTTCAATGGGGTTTTGGGAAAAAGTTAGAAAGAAAACCATATTTGCAGAAAACAAATGCCTAATCTATGGTGATCCACCAGATTTGAAATAATTAGTTGCACAGTGTTAACTTTGAAAGATTTAACTGGAATTAAAGAGCATCAATGCATGAGTAAGACTCAGTTTAAGAAACATGATTAACAGAGGCGAAATAAATAGAGATATCAAAAATAAGAAACAAAGAGAAACTCTAATATGCATAGAACATTATCTCTTTATTTGAATGTAACAAGTTACAGAGGCTGAAATTGTTGCACAAAGTAAAATATTACATTCCCCTGAAAGAGAAACTGTTAAGGCAAAAGAAACCCTATCTACTAGCTACATAAAATCTTTGATCTAATAAAACTTGTAGAACTCTAAATGTGTATCTCTATCCAACCGTGTCTCAGATTTTCCCATTTATAGCCTAAAAGATTCAACAAAATCTTAACATCCTCCATTAATCTTTACAACTGAAACTCCACAAAATCTGGCCAAATGCAACTACAACTAAAACTAAATTGTGGCTTTCATTATTTGCATGGCTGAAAATATCTCTATGCTTATCTTTGGCCTGCATGAAGAGGAAATACTTTCTGTCACTATCCTCCTATAGCTTGCCATTAAATGAAACATTGCTACTCATATTATATAGGGTTTCACCTTCTTTTCACTTTTGTTGTCTCTCATAGAAGTCAAAATTTACATTTAATGAAACCTCACTTCATTACTTTGACCCACGTCATATTTTAATAAAGATAAATCTTTATTTAAAACTGAACTTTTCCCATGGCTTCATAGAGGCATTAATAAAGTATTGAACTTATGAAAGGGTCCCACCACCATGTATCTAATAAGAAACTTTATTAATACAAGACTCTTAAAAGATTTCCCATGAGAAATGATGCAATTTAAAAATGAAACAAAACACTTTATTATTCACCTGTGCTCAGGCTTCTCCACGTGGCTCCTTTTGCACCAAACTTGAGTTGCTCTCTTTTCCTTCCACATCCTGCACGTGGAAGACTCCACATGATTCTTATTTCTTTTCATTTATGCTCGGGCTCCTCCATTTGATGTGAAACAACATTTAATGCATTTGTTGGGTGTCTCCACGTGGTTTTCTCCACATGATTCTGAGTTGCTCTCTTTTAATCTGCAACTTACATGTGGAAGACTCTGCATCATATGTATTGTGTGTCTTGCTCACGAACTATTGATTCAACTCTTACATTAATAATTACTATGTATTCTGAATGTGTAACCCTAACTTCTGTGTTGCTTATTCTCTTCATACATTTGTTTCTGAATGGCCGTCATGATTCTACATACTGCTACACACCTTCAATAGCTAGTGCCTCTTAAATAACCATAATTGAGCGATGTCTCCATACTAAGATACATTTCCTTACTTGTAAAAGGTAGATTGGACCTTCATTTAGAGACTAAGCCTCTTATGTGCTAGCTGTACCCATTGTATCTACTATCTATTGTAGAACTAGCACCATGATTACAAGAAGCTGCCCCTATCTTACTTTATACACATCAGGCCCTTTAAATGTTTCTTATCACTATGCTCATCCTCAATATGAAGGTACCACCATACTTCTCACGCTGAAACTTTTACACTATTCCATTCTTTGTTAGCTCAGAAGCTCGACGCTTGCCATTGTATGATGCACAGAGAGCTCATAATACTTCTTTACTTTCCTCACAATATTTAGTGGTTATGGTGACTTACTGTATGATGTTTGTGCCACCCTAATGCTGAATGCTAAGTTTAGAATTCTAGTTGCTTAGACAATGCCATATCATGGGCTGTGCACTTCATACAAGTTGATGTCCCTCCATTTAAAGATGGTTGCATCTTCTATCAATGTGCCTTATTATTGATAATGCTAAGTGAAGTCCAATGCTGTGACTTTAGTTTCCTTACTACTTCCACTTTCAAAAGGTAGACCTCATCATCACTTGTGTTTGCAACGCCTCTATATATTTTGCCTTGATGGTATTAGGCAGTGTTCTTTGAGCTAATCCTCTTTGTCTGAGCTGCGACTTCTTTAGGAGAGCACCATATGTTTGAAGTAACAATAGCTGATCATCTTTGAGATATGATAGCTAAACCATTCTTTGGTGGTTGGACCCTTATAAGAACTACATCTTCTATCAATGACTGCACAATCTTTCATACCTTATACCATCTCCTTCATGTGCTTCTCAGAAACTCTACATCTAAGGAAGCCGCCACTTAATTTTGTAGCAATGGCTGAGGCTATGCTTTAACACTTTATTTTCCATTGATGCCTTCATTTAAATTTATGCTTTTACATGCCTTCACCTTTAACATATCCATACCATGCTTGAGCTTTATTTTGCAATGATGTGCCTCATGTTATAATGGCGGCTTGTATGCAATGCCACTGTAGCTATACACCTTTTCTATTGCCTGGCATAGTGCCTGATTTTGAATGTTCTACATTATGTTTGGAATTCATTTAACGGTAGCAGCATCTCATGTCTACATGAATATGTAAGCACCACTCTAGATACAGATTTCACACTGAAAACCCTGCCATGAAGGCTGAATGATGCCTTCCTTGACAATGAATTTTAACATGTGTGGTAGTTCACAAAGAAAAGCTCAGACTTGTATTTTATTTAGCTATGCTATGATTCTACCTAAATTCCCATGAAACTTGAAACATGTTGAAATTCTTAAAAGGAGTGCAAAAATTTGCACAATAGTTCCAACACCCAAACTAATACCAAGTCAGGCTTGGATGGTAAGCTGACTATGAATCCTCTATAGGATTATTTAAACTGTCAAGATTTTACTTATAAACCTTTGATTATGGAGGTGGTGAGACCAATTGAGAATATAGTCTCATCATGAAACAGTTAGAATGTGCTCATAAAAGTATACAGACTTGTTCTACATGGGTATGAATTATAATTCAATGGTTGATCTAATGAAATATAATTCCATTACTTACTTAAGTGTAATATAATAGGACTGGTGTATAACTCCTTCAGCTCTTAAGGATTGTAAGACCTATTAAACCTAATGAAACTAATCTTCTTTACTAAGGCATGGTATGCCTAGACTACTATGAAATTAACTTCAACATAGGTGATGATTTACTATCAAAAATGTAAACCATGGGAGACCAAGGTGGTCAAAATGGTTGAATTGATATAAAACAAAAACAAACAAGGTGACGAGGAGTCACTAGTTCCTTGTTATGAGGATAACCTAATTAATTGTAACCAACCTATGATGGGAGTCAAATGTCCAAGTATGGACAATGAATCAAATGGATCCCACTCATACTAGACCTAAAGAACAAGGTCGTCAAGAACTTACTATAGGACATGATAGCTTATAAGTTGAGTTAGGGTGGTGGACATACGATGATGTTCATTGTGCAATGTGTATGTATGTAAAAATTTGGCCAGAGTAATGCATTCGTCTCTACATGCATTGTTAGTCCACTATGTTCTAGATGTCCTATTGTCTCTAGTAGTGTCATAGAAGTTAGAGTGGACCTATAGTGTCTGATCATGAGACATTAGAAAGGACACAACACCAGATACTTAGATGGCTATCCAGATGGTTTCTAATGTCTAACCTTTTCATGAAGGGTAGGGCCTCTTCCAGTTAGGAAGTTGAGTGGGGGACCGCAGGTCCATGGTTGGAGGAAAAGCACCAAGATGATGCTCTCCTTTTCAAGCATGAGACAAGCCCATTCTTATGAAGACAAATGTCATTGATTCCAGATACATTGTTTGCATTTTATGAATAGTTGGTCTATTGTAATGTAAAACTTGATTATGATGCCTAGAGGATATAATGTATTTAATTAGTGATGGTTACTCACTAAAGATTGTAAATGTTTAATGAATTGTAAGATTTGTTATATCTTGATTTGATTAACATGCTTAATTGATGGAAAAGATTATGTTTCTTTTGGTTCAAATTTTGATTATCTCTATCAATTGTTAATTAAAGGCTTGATTAATCTACATGTTTAAGTTAAATCTTAAGCATTTTGGATAGTGTTGTTACATATGGTATTAGAGATACCAGGTTCAATACATGAACCTAATGAGCTGACTACTTGATGATTATTGTATCCAACATTAAGTATGCTAATGATTGGATGTTCTATGCCAGAATGGTAAAAATTATAACTACACCTCAGAAGAAGGTAATGGAACATGGATGCTACCTACACCAACAAAAGATCTTGAAGACACGAGCCTCCATGAAGGAGAAACTTGAATAGACTAGATGCTTGGTAGGAGCATGGTTGTCTAATGAGGAAACTTTCACTGATGCAATGAAAGGCATCAAGAAGGAGTTAAGGAAAGATGAAAGGATGGCTGCCCCTAACTCTACTAGTGCATTAGAAACACCCTCTACCCCTAAAGCACCAGCTAAGGAAAATAACCCTAAGGATTGTAATGCACCTAAGGAGGATGTGAAGGAATACCAGAGTGTATCCTCACCTCCTGAGAATGTAAACAAAATATGATAATGGGAAGTTATCCCAAATTGTAAATGACTTGCAGAGGCAAGGTGTAAACACAATTTTATGGATTATATGTAATCCAAAGGAAACTGTAATGCAATGGCAAGTTTTGACAATCTTTCCTTTCTTGTTAAAGATTACATGAATGTGAATAGATTTGTAAAATGAATGAATTGCATAGCATGGAAAACTAATCTGTGATTAATCTACAAACTTCAAGAAGAAGTAGATTGCAATAAAGGTTCAAGATAGAACTAGAATGGAGGATAGTCAAGATGAAGGAGCACCTTTAGGGCAATCTGAGTCTAAATTAGACCAAATCTTGACTTTGTTGAAAGAAACAAGAGTGAGGGTGGAGACTCTTGAACACAAAGTGGGAGACTAGTCAGAAGACAAGTGAGATGATTATGATGGGGGTGATGGCGAGGAACACCATAATGACACCACTAAAAGCTAGCATGGAGAAAATAACTTCGTAGCTAGACAAGAAGGGGATAAGAGGAGCCTTATGGCTATGGAATTGTCTCATGACAGGAAAAAGGTCATGCCACCTAAATTTGATGGATCCATAAGTGGAGATGCCATGGAGGCATGACTTATGGAGTTGGAGAAGTATTTTGAAATTAGAAATTATAATGAGGTTACCAAAGCTGTCTGGGGACATTTTAGCTAGCAGGTGAAGTATCCACATGGTGGATGAACAAAAAGATGGAATTAGGGTTGAGTTCTACAATCCTTACTTGGGACAGGTTTGTAGAAATGTTTAGGCAAAAATGGTTGCCTCAACTATTTTATGATAAAAAACTTATAGACTTTCAAAATCTAAAACAAGCTGCTATGATTGTAAATGAGTATTGGTAAAAATTCACCCGACTATTGAAGTATGTACCACAGTATCAGTAAGATGAGAAATTTTGTATCCAGAAGTTTATAATTGGGTTGAATGCCCAAATTGGGGGTGATGTTAATGTTCATAGTCCTACTACTATGGAATAGGTCTATGAGAAGGTTGTCAAACAAGAACAGAACTTGAAGGCTATGTCGGCATATAGGGAAAGAAATTGCAAGAGATATAATTGGTCTCAATCTTATCAACCCTCAAGGAAAAAGGGGAAGAAATAAGGATATACTGAAAAGAATGATAAAGGGGCCAAAAATAAACAAAATGAGTCTAGGGCAGAGAAAAAGGGGAACAACCACTCTAGGAAGAATGGGAACAATTCTGGCAAACCTCATGAGAGGTGAGGACAAGTTGGTAGATGCTACACTTGTGGCAGGGATCACTATGCCAATCAATATCCCAACAAATCACAGTGAGTGCAACCAAGAGGGAATCCTCTACCTTCCTAGCAAGTGGCATTCTAGCAATGCATCCATGTGGCCTTGCACAACTGACAAGCTAAGTACCAAATAACTCCAGTAGAGACAACATGTATTTTAAGTGATATAGGTGCCACAAAATGTTTTATTTCTCCCAAAATTGTAAATAAGATACCTAGAAAAGCAGGATTCATGGAAAACACTTGGTCTGTAGAATATCCAAATCACACCAAGGCTCAGGTAGAGCTATGCCTATTTGAGGCTCAGGATGAACTTCCAAGGTTTTCTATGGAAGTAAATCTATATGTAGCCCCACTTGGCTCATACAATTTTATCCTAGGGATAAATTGGCTATGGAGGTATCGAGCCAAAGTTGATTATTATTCCAAGATAGTAGAATGTTTGGATGACGTAGGAAACAAAGTCTTTCTCCAAGGGAAACCTAGGGAAATCAAACTAAGGTAAATTTATTCCTTACAAATGAAGAGGGAACAGAGAAAAGGATGCCAACTTTTTACTATCAAGATGGACAAAATAGATGAAACAAAGGAAAACTACTTCCAAGATGACTTGATGTTTTATGAATCCCAAAAACTTAATGAAGTAGTGATGAAGGAGTCCATAGGTCAGAAGGGATCAGATATGGACAAGTATCCCTTCCTCGGAGATTTTGAAGATGTTTTTCCAGATGAACTACCAGGGTTACCCCCTAAAAGAGCTTTTGATTTTTCCATTGATATTATTCCTAGGTCAGAACCTATTTCTAAAGCCCCTACAGAATGACCACAACAGAACTAATGGAATTAAAGGGGGTAAGTGCAGGAAGATGGGGGGCCAAAAAGGGGTCTTAAGTGGCCACTTTTTTCTGAAATTAGGAAATACTGGCCTTGGATGAGAAATTGAGCATAGTTACACTCAAAATTTGGAGATGCAACCAAAACAATGTTCGTAGTGCTCTGAGTCTACTTTCTAAACTACTATTTTGTTTTGAAAATGGCATAGATTAAGGGGTTCAAAAGAGGGAGCCATAGAAATTGGTGTTGTTTCTATCAAAAAAACATAACATAGCATGTTTTGTGGCTCCCTCAAAAGGTCAACTTTTTTTTGGTATTTTTAAAATCGCTTCAGTGAGAAATTAGCTAATAGCATGTGGTTTATGCCTGATTTTTTTGATAATTTTTTGATGAATATTTGATTTTTTACTAATTTTTAAAGTGGACACATCCTAAAAAATAGAATTTTGGCCGTGCTACCTCTATAAATTTTGAAACCTAATTGAAAATCTTTTTTTTATTTTTTTAATATTTGTAGAATGGAGTCTAGTTTCTAAATATGTAATTTTTTTGAAATTTGAATGAATAGTTATTTTACAATGAAAAAAAGACCAAACAGTGGTTTTTGCCTAAAAACGGACACACAAACAAAAGAAATTAAAGATGAAAGGCTTAACATTGTTAAAATGTGAAAAAAATCACATTGTCAAATAGCTAAGAGAAAGCCTAACATTACCCATGTGTTCGATTTATTTGACCTTGAAACATGTGCAAATCTGAGGGTTAGCACAAACAAAATTATGTGAAATTTTGAAGAATATAGAAAAACACGTCTGTGACTGTTCATAAGGCACTCCAAGCCTTTGGGTTGGAAATCCAAAGCAAATCCCAAGCCCAAGGCTTAGGATTCCCAAAGCAAGAAATAACGCGAGCGCGTTATAACGCGCTCGCGTTATGTTTTTCCTTGCATTTTTCTTTCCCGCAAGTCTATCTTTTGTCATGTTTGACATAATGCGAGCGCATTATAAGGTGCTCGCGTTATGTCCCACTCAAATTTTTTTATGTTCAAGGCTATTAATCATGAGGGTTAAGGGTTAAGGGATAGAGTTGGAGGGTTTAGGGATAAGGGATTAGCATTTAAGGTATAGTATCGAGCCCGTTGAGGGTCTAGGAATAGGGATAGCATTTAAGGTTTAGGGATGAGGGATGACAGATTACGGTTGAGGGTTTAGGGTTCAGGGATAGGGTTGAGGGTCGAGGGATCAAAGTTAAGGGTTGAGGGATTAGGGTTTGACATTGAGGGTTGAGGGTTGAGGTTCAAGGGTCAAGGGTTTAGGGATAGAGTTTAGGGTCGAGGGATTAGGGTTAAAGTAGAGTGTGGAGGGTGTAAGGATTAGGGATAGGGTTGGAGGGCTTAGGGATAAGGGATTAGGGTTTAAGGTATAGTATCAAGTCTGTTGAGGGTTTAGGAATAGGGATAGCATTTTAGGTTTAGGGATGAGGGATTATAGTTGAGGGATGATGGATTAGGGTTGAGGGTTGAGGGATTAGGGTTTAGGGATAAGGTTTAGGGTTGAAGGTTGAGGGATTAGGGTTTAAGGTATAGTGTTGAGGGTTGAGGGTTGAGGGTTTAGGATTAGGGTTTAGGGTTGATGGATTAGTATTTAATGTTGAGGTTAGGGTTAGAGTGTCGAGGGTAGAGGGATTAGGGATAGGGTTTAGGGTTGAAGGTTTAAGGATTAAGGGTTGAGGCTTTAGGGATGAGGGTTTAAGGCTTAAGATATAGTGTCAAGTGTTGAGGGTGTAGGGATAGGGTTTAAGTTTTAAGGGTTAAGGGTTGAGGGATAGGGATTAGGGTTTAAGGTATAGTGTTGAGGGTTGAGCGATTAGAGTTAAGGGTTGAGGGATTAGGGTTTGACATTGAGGGTTGAGGGTTGAGGTTTGAGGGTCAAGGGTTTAGGGATAGGGTTGAGGGTCGAGGAATTAGGGTTAAAGTAGAGTGTGGAGGGTATAAGGATTAGGGATAGGGTTGGAGGGTTTAGGGATAAGGGATTAGGGTTTAAGGTATAGTATCGATTCTGTTGAGGGTGTAGGAATAGGGATAGCATTTAGGGTTGAGGGATGACGGATTAGGGTTGAGGGTTGAGGGATTAGGGTTTAGGGATAAGGTTTAGGGTTGAGGGCTGAGGGATTAGGGTTTAAGGTATAGTGTTGAGTGTTTAGGGATAGGGTTTAGGGTTGAGGGATTAGGATTTGACGTTGAGGGTTGAGGGTTTAGGGTTTAGGGTTTAGGGTTAGGGTTGAGAGATGAGGGATCAAAGGTAAGAGTTGAGGGAATAGGGTTTGACGTCAAGGGTTGAGGGTTGAGGTTCGAGGGTCAAGGGTTTAGGGATAGGGTTGAGGTTGAAGGGATTAGGGTTAAAGTAGAGTGTGGAGGGTGTAAGGATTAGGGATAGGGTTGGAGGGTTTAGGGATAAGGGATTAGAGTTTAAGGTATAGTATCAAGTTTGTTGAGGGTTTAGGAATAGGGATAGCATTTAGGGTTTAGGGATGATGGATTAGAGTTGAGGGATGAGGGATTAGGGTTGAGGGTTGAGGGATTAGGGTTTAGGGATAAGGTTTAGGGTTGAGGGTTGAGGGATTAGGGCTTAAGGTATAGTGTTGAGGGTTAATGGTTTAGGGATAGGGTTTAGGTTTAAGGGATTAGGGTTTAGGGTTGATGAATTAGGGTTTAATGTTGAGAGTTGAGGGTTAAGGGTTGACGGTTGAGGTTGAGGGATAGGGTTAATGGTCAAGGGATTAGGGTTAAATAAGAGTGTCGAGGGTAGAGGGATTAGGGTTTAAGGTATAGTATCGAGCCTGTTGAGGGTCTAGGAATAGGGATAGCATTCAGGGTTTAGGAATGAGGGATTAGAGTTGAGGGATGACGGATGATAGATTAGGGTTGAGGGTTGAGGCATTAGGGTTTAGGGACAAGGTTTAGGGTTAGGGTTGAGGGATTAGGGTTTAAGGTATAGTGTTGAGGGCTTAGGGATAGGGTTTAGGGTTGAGGGATTAAAGTGAAGGGTTGAGGGATTAGAATTTGACGTTGAGGGTTGAGGGTTTAGGGATAGGGTTGAAGGTCGAGGGATCAGAGTTAAGGGTTGAGGGATTAGGGTTTGATGTTGAGGGTTGAGGGTTGAGGTTCGAGGGTCAAGGGTTTAGGGATAGGGTTGAGGGTCAAGGAATTAGGGTTAAAGTAGAGTGTGGAGGGTATAAGGATTAGGGATAGGGTTGGAGGGTTTAGAGATAAGGGATTAGAGTTTAAGGTATAGTATTGAGTCTATTGAGGGTTTAGGAATAGGGATAGCATTTAGGGTTTAGGGATGAGGGATTAGAGTTGAGGGATGAGGGATTAGGGTTGAGGGTTGAGGGATTAGGGTTTAGGGATAAGGTTTAGGGTTAAGGGTTGAGGGATTAGGGTTTAAGGTATAGTGTTGAGGGTTGAGGGTTAAGGGTTTAGGATTAGGGTTTAGGGTTGACGGATTAGCATTTAATGTCGAGGTTAGGGTTAGAGTGTCAAGGGTAGAGGGATTAGGGATAGGGTTTAGGGTTGAAGGTTTAAGGATTGAGGGTTGAGGCTTTAGGAATGAGGGTTTAAGGCTTAAGATATAGTGTCAAGTGTTGAGGGTGTAGGGATAGGGTTTAAGTTTTAAGGGTTAAGGGTTGAGGGATAGGGATTAGGGTTTAAGGTATAGTATAGAGTCTATTGAGGGTGTAGGATTAGGGATAGCATTTAGGGATTAGGGATAGGGTTGGAGTGTTTAGGGATAAGGGATTAGGGTTTAAGGTATAGTATCGATTCTGTTGAGGGTGTAGGACTAGGGATAGCATTTAGGGTTTAGGGATGAGGGATTAGAGTTGAGGGATGACGGATTAGGGTTGAGGGTTGAGGGATTAGGGTTTAGGGATAAGGTTTAGGGTTGAGGGATAAGGGATTAGGGTTTAAGGTATAGTTTTGAGGGTTTAGGGATAGGGTTTAGGGTTGAGGGATTAGAGTGAAGGGTTGAGGGATTAGGATTTGATGTTGAGGGTTGAGGGTTTAGGGTTAGGGTTGAGAGATGAGGGATCAGAGTTAAGGGTTGAGGGATTAGGGTTTGACGTCGAGGGTTGAGGGTTGAGGTTCGAGGGTCAAGGGTTTAGGGATAGGGTTGAGGTTGAAGGGATTAGGGTTTAAGGTATATTGTTGAGAATTGATGGATCAGAGTTAAAGGTTGAGGGATTAGGGTTGAGGGTTGTAAGGATTAGGGATAGGGTTGGAGGGTTTAGGGATAAGGGATTAGAGTTTAAGGTATAGTATCGAGTCTGTTGAGGGTGTAGGATTAGGGATAGCATTTAGGGTTTAGGGATGAGGGATTAGAGTTGAGGAATGACGGATTAGGGTTGAGGGATTAGGATTTGACATTGAGGGATGACAGATTAGGGTTGAGGGATTAGGATTTGACGTTGAGGGTTGAAGGTTTAGGGATAGGGTTGAGGGTTGAGGGATTAGGATTTGACATTGAGGGTTGAGGGTTTAGGGATAGGGTTAAGGGTTGAGGGATTAGGATTTGACATTGAGGGTTGAGGGTCGAGGGATCAGAGTTGAGAGTTTAGGGATTAGGGTTTGATGTTGAGGGTTGAGGGCATTTTCTATCACGAACTTGATTATGAGGGCTTGCCGCTTCATTGTTATGCCTATCATATGGCAGAGCATCTAACAAGCCCTTGTAGAAAAAAGATGTGATCAATGCAAAGGATGTGATGAATCTATAGCAGGACAAAACGCGAGCGCATTATAGCACGAGCGCATTATAATGCGCGAGCGTTATAACGTGCTCGTGTTTTGTATTTCTATTGAAATGGTAAAAAAGTGGTTACCCCCGTGATCCAGGCCCACATGCTCTATTTTCTTACTGATTCTGCACGTGCTCCGACAAAAAAGAAGTGGTTTCATGCTATTGGGAAGTTCACAAGCACATTTGACACATTGTACCACCTTTGCATGATCTTTCCACCACCTTTTCTGCTTTGCCAACTTGAGAAGGAGGAAATAACATAGTTTTCACACCAAGTTTGATATATATCTATTCAAGTTTCAATTTTTGTAGTGTTGCAATGTTAATTGTGATTCAATTTTAGGAATTTAACATTGAAAAGGAAGCAAGTGGTGAAAAACTCAAATTGTTGAGGAGTTTGATGCAAGAAGATAAAAACACTACATAATTGGGTACTCTCTCCATTCAAATCTTCATTTTTTAGGTATGTCAAGTCTTTACATGCATGTTCTTTACATTTTTCTTATTTTGGATTGAATTACTTTATCATGCTTTATCATACATGTTTAAAATAGACACATTCCCAATCAAGAAAGCAACCTACAATCTCACATGATGCCATGTATATTTTCTACACTTGGGCTCTTTAATAATTATGTGTAATAAACAAACCTTAGTTCATACCATGATGTCAAACTATACAAGAATAAATCCTTACAACATAAAAAAATACAATCCCACTATTATCATGTATTCATTTCTTAGGAACTAATATTGGTCTCTTTATCATGCTACAAACAAATTCTCCATCATGCCGAGGAAAGGATCAAGATTTAAACCAACACAGGAAGAGATAGAAGCTAAGAATTCAAAGAAAGCAATGGCTATGAGGGAACTTCGTGAGAAGAGGAAATTGGACATGATAAATGAAGACATACCAATTGAAGAGGAACCACAACCATCACAAAGAGATATGGTATTGGCAGCACAAAGAGAACGAGTGCAAAAACTTTGTGGTACAAGAGATTTGAATACCATAGTTGGAGACACGTCCTTTACCGCAAGTCAACATGTAGGGACACCATCTACCACATCTCAAGTTGAGAGTACATCATCACTCACATGTGATGAAGGAGGTACGCCATCATTCCCACCTCAATCTCAAGGTATGTCATCTATTCCATCTTCGATCGAAGGTATGCCATCTAACCCATCTCATTTAAATATTGATGAAATTCCTAATGTTGAGATGAATTTACCTAACTTGACACCACCTAGAATTTTACATAGAAAGCCAAAGTATTTGATTGATATTGATGAGAATATTTTGCAGCTAATGGAAGGTAAGATTCCAAAATGCACTTGTAGAAGATATGCTAATAAGATTTGGAGATTGTTCTTTGAAAAGTTAAATGAGACTACAAGATGTCAACTATTCGTTGAAATGAAGCGAAGTATAAAGTATAGGTCTATCATGAAGATTCTTGGGTTGAGAACATCAGAGGCTTCAAGTGAAAAATCTATTGTCAAGAATCTAATGAGTGCATATGAGAGTGTGGGTAACACCTCATGCACAAAAGATAGTAATGCAACACGATGTGTGATTACATTGACTATAGTAAGTAGTCAAACGAGGAAAGCTCGTCTCATTAGAAAGACAAGTCAAGAATTGAGAATTAATAGGAAAACTTTATCAAGAGCCATTGGAAGAGGCCAAAGAATTGAGGACACTAATGCCAATGAATTATGGGCATTCTCGGGGAGACTAGCATGAGAAGATAAACCAATTGTTGAAGCATTGAGATCACTAATTGAAGACTTTTGGAAGAATTACACAAGGGTATCTCCAAATCAAAGGGATGTGGTAAGAAGGAGAATTGGTAGTCAAAACCACGAGCCACATCCAAAGCATTTTTTGGATGAGACTCAAACACAGTTTTATGGTAAATTTCTAGAGAAGTATCCTCAAATTAAAATTTGTCAAAGATATTTTGAATTGCTAAAACCTTTCTATGTTAAGATAAATCACACATGCACTACTTGTTGTTGTAAATTACATATTGAATTTTCTAACCATTTTGATGCTTATAGGTCTATATGTTTAGATATGCATACTAACAATGATTTGCAGGGTTGTGCCATATGTGCCCCACTAACATCTTCAAGAGACTTCATATCAAGAATTTTATGTGAAAGAGAGGAAGGTCAAATATTCTACAAGAAATTATGCTTGGATGGCACATGTCATCATTGCAGTGGCTTGCAACATTTGCCAATATGTGAACATATGGAAATAACACATGTGGTTGGAAACGAACTAGTAGAGTTTGGCAAGTATAAAACAGTGGCATACAATACAAAAGATGGTAAAGAAGCAAAGAGGTGTGAATTAGTTATTGAAAAGATTCCAGTGTATCAGTTTATGCCTATATTTTGTGACAGCATAGTGTATGAGTATGCAAGACATGCCCATAGAGCTCGATGGTTGGACTTGCAATTCAAGTTATGTTAGGACACATTTCTAGTTGGTAGCATTGTTTCAGTCATCGACTTTGCAGAGAATTACAATCTACAACCACAGTGTGAGGTGCAATCACAATATTACAACTCCACACAGGTTTCTATATTTGACATCGCATTCATTCATGCGAATGATAGTATAGAGGATGACAGAAAGATCATAAGGGAGTATAATTTCTATATTAGTGATGATCGCACGCATTCTACAGAGTTCGTGCAAGGTTGCTTTCAAGTGTTCTACAATGATTTGGCTAGAAGGGGCATATCGTTCAATCAGCATATCATATGGTCAGATAACTGTGCGTCACAATTCAAGAACTCACAGAATTTCTATTAGCTGAGTAGGAGGCATAATTTTACAAGTATTCAACATATGTGGAACTTTTGTGAGGCTAGGCATGGAAATGGGGAGCATGATGGTGCAGGAGCATGTATCAAAAGAGCTATAGCACGAGAAGAGTTAAAGTATAAAGACAATGCAAAGTTGACAGATGCAAAATCGATTGTTGAGTGGTGTAATGCTTCCATGGGTCCAGGTAATGAAGGTAAGTCTTTAGTTCATAGATTTTTTTAGTTGATAGATGATACTAACATTGCACCATATGATGATTGTTGTACACTGACAGGATCAAATGAGATGCACTCTTTCAGAAGCTCAATTGCAGGTTCATGGAGTATCCATACATGAAAGATGTCATGCTTTTGTTCTTCCTATACAATTCATGTCTGGGATGAGTGCGAGTCAAAGGAGTGGGTTGACGAATGACAGTTAAGTTATCTTAGCCCACTTGACACGTATCGACCCCCAACGACACTGGAACTAACACAGATGGAATTGTCAGTTAACTTTGACCACATATCAGATTTAGTTCAACCAGGTAATATAGGGCACATATATGCATCTAATTTCATTTAGTTCAACCAGGTAATGTCATCTTACTTTGTAGTGTTTTTGTAATGTTGACTAATTTCATCTAATTTGCTACACATATCAATGTAGGGCACGTATATGCAGTTATTGTAGATGAAGATAATGAAGAGGGAATAGATTATTACTTATGTCATTGTGTTGAGGCCAAAAAGAAATTAGAGGCCCCTATTACAGAAGGAGAAAACATCGAATACCCTACAAGATCAGTGGTTATTACTGGAACATGGCTTAGAAGGTACCCACATAAGAGTGTTAATATTTGGCTATTTCAAGACTTTGACATGCATTGGACGATTCTTCATTACTCGAACCTTGTCGTGGCATCCAATGTTCATTTGATAAAGTATCGGGGTAGACCTTTGAACAAAATATTTTAGAAGGTGCGTGAGTCTGACCATGAAGCAATACTTGACACAATAAAGAGTAGAGCAAACCCGGATGGTTCATTGGGTTAATTTGTAAATATTCACATTGATTTTGTAAAGTTATTGTACATTGAGTTGTAAGTATGCACATTAATTTGTAAGGTTTGTCTTTTTTTATTTCCTCCTGTATTTTTACACATATGTACACATTTTTACATCATCATGTTATGTATTTTTGGTGTCCTGCTCTTGATGCGACCAAACTCATAACTCACCCTACTAGACACCATTTGATGATCTCTCTAACACTCTGGATCTGGGGTGCCCAATCATGATGATGACCTATATACCATTCTCCCAAGGCACTCATAATGAATGGAAATAAGACCAAGGGTGCCCAAGCTTAATAGACTTATTTCTTTCAATTTTGATGATCCAAACTCTTGCAATATGACATCCACTTTCATGCCTTTAGATCTTCCTTCACATATAGGGTGCCAAACTGGATGAAAGGAGACATGAAATGTGCCTTAGGACTCCATGCTAAGGTTTGAGCCATTAAAGTCTCTTGATATTAGGCGCTCATGATGATGAAACTTAGAGGTTTTTCCTTTCCTATGTGCTCATCTAAGATGTTTGAATGATAAGGAGTGCCTCGACCTCTATAATGTACATTGGGCACCAAATCAAGGTGATTTTAAGTCACTTTGAGTCATTTGGGGTCAGTTTGAGTCTTTGAGTCATGTTGCAAAAAAGTGTCAATGTTGTCAAGTTACACAAAGCAACTTTTACATTTTTGGTGTCCTACTCGTGATGTGACCAAACTGACTGTTCCAACACATCCAGATGGGTACATTTATGCTAGGCATGGTCCTGTTTTTCACCCAAACATGTCGAAACAGTCTAAGCTACATTGTACCAACGATATCCCTAAAGAGTCCAAAGTGCAAAAAGGCAGCAATCTTTGACAAGATGTTACTCGAAAACCGTGTCACTTAGAAAAATTTCGTCTAAGGAAACGCGATCATGTAAAGTGCCTCTACAATAACCTCTCTCAGTTTTTTATATCTCTGAGGCATTTTCCCGTGGTGAAAGGTTTTCTGTTGCCCCAAAAATCATCAGAAGGAGGTAGTGTAAAGTTGCAAAGGGGTGTAACTTTTGTCCTGCTCCTGATGCAACCAAACTGACTATTCCAATGCATCTGAATAGGTACATTTACGCTAGGCATGGTCCTATTTTTCACCCAAACATGTCAAAACAGTCTGAGCTACATTGTACCCATGATATCCTTGAAGAGTCCAAAGTGAAAAAAGGCTGCAATCTTTGATGAGATGTTACTTGAACACCGTGTCACTTAGAAACATTCTGTCTAAGGCAACGCTATCACGTAGAGTGCCTCTATAATAACCTCTCTCAGTTTTTTATAGCTCTGAGGCATTTGCCCGTGCTGAAAGGTTTTCTGCTGCCCCAAAAATTATCAGAAGGAGGTAGTGTAAAGTTGGAAAGGGGTGTAACTTTCATCCTGCTCCTGAAGCGACCAAACTGATTGTTCCAACGTGTCCGAATGGGTACATTTACACTAGGCATGGTCCTATTTTTCACCCAAACATGTCGAAACAGTCGGAGCTACATTGTACCGATGATATCCCTGAAGAGTCCAAAGTGCAAAAAGGTAGCAATCTTTGACGAGATGTTACTCAAAAACCGTGTCACTTAGAAACATTTTGTCTAATTTAACGCAATCACGTAGAGTGCCTCTATAATAACCTCTCTCTATTCTTTATAGCTCTGAGGCATTTGCCCGTGGTGAAAGGTTTTCTGTTGCCCCAAAAATCGTCAGAAGGAGGCAGTGTAAAGTTGCAAAGGGGTGTAACTTTTGTCTTGCTCCTGATGTGACCAAACTGACTATTCCAACATGTCTGAATGGGTACATTTACGCTAGGCATGGTCCTATTTTTCACCCAAACATGTCGAAACAGTCGGAGCTACATTGTATTGACGATATCCCTAAAGAGTCCAAAGTGCAAAAAGGTAGCAATCTTTGATGAGATGTTACTCAAAAACTGTGTCACTTAGAAACATTCTATCTAAGGAAACATGATCATGTAGAATGCCTCTACAATAACCTCTCTCAGTTTTTTATAGCTCTGAGGCATTTGCCCGTGGTGAAAGGTTTTCTACTGCCCCAAAAATCGTCAGAAGGAGGTAGTGTAAAGTTGCAAAGGGGTGTAACTTTCGTCCTGCTCCTGATGTGACCAAACTAACTATTCCAAAGCATTTGAATGGGTACATTTACACTAGGCATGGTCCTATTTTTCACCCAAACATGTCGAAACAGTCGGAGCTACATTGTACCGATGATATCCCTGAAGAGTCCAAAGTGCAAAAAGGCAGCAATCTTTGATGAGATGTTACTCGAAAACTGTGTCACTTAGAAACATTCTGTCTAAGGCAACGTGATCATGTAGAGTGCCTCTACAATAACCTCTCTCAATTTTTTATAGCTCTGAGGCATTTGCCCGTGCTAAAAGGTTTTCTGCTGCCCCAAAAATCGTCAGAAGGAGGCAGTGTAAAGTTGCAAAGGGGTGTAACTTTTATCCTGCTCCTGATGTGACCAAATTGACTATTCCAACGCATATGAATGGGTACATTTATGCTAGGCATGGTCCTATTTTTCACCCAAACATGTCGAAATAATTAGAGCTACATTGTACCGATGATATCCCTGAAGAGTCCAAAGTGCAAAAAGGCAGCAATCTTTGATGAGATGTTACTTGAAAACCGTGTCACTTAGAAATATTCCATCTAAGGCAACACGATCACGTAGAGTTCCTCTACAATAACCTCTCTCAATTTTTTTAGCTCTGAGGCATTTGCCCATGGTGAAAGGTTTTCTGCTGCCCCAAAAATCATTAGAAGGAGGCAGTGTAAAGTTGCAAAGGGGTGTAACTTTTGTCCTGCTCCTGATGTGACCAAACTGACTATTCCAACACGTTCAAATGGGTACATTTACGCTAGGCATGGTCCTATTTTTCACCCAAACATGTCGAAACAGTCCAAGCTACATTGTACCCACGATATCCCTGAAGAGTCCAAAGTGCAAAAAGGCAGCAATCTTTGACGAGATGTTACTTGAAAACCATGTCACTTAGAAACATTTCATCTAAGACAACACGATCATGTAGAGTGCCTCTAGAATAACCTCTCTCAATTTTTTATAGCTCTGAGGCATTTGCCCATGGTGAAAGGTTTTTTGCTGCCCCAAAAATCATCAGAAGGAGGCAGTGTATTAAGTCAGGATGAAAGCCTATTCACTCTAGGTGCCTATTTTTGAACAAATCACACATGTGCCTTGAACAAGTGATGCTACAAGTGGTGAACAAAATGGGTACCTTGAAGAATTGAGCCCTCCAAGACATCTTGCAATTGCCTAAAAGTCTAAAACTTACATAAGTGAGTTAAGGTGCCATTTTCCATCTCCAGAGCCTCCTTTGAGCGCCTTAACATGGAGTGAATGTTTTAGTCTATGAAAGATTGTGCCTAAAGAATATAACAACCCCTTGAGTCACTAGGATGAACTAAGTTAACAAAAGGAACTTCATTGAGGGAGGCGCACTTGTGCATCTAGACAACTCCAGTTTAGCGCCTGAGAAAAAGCATGTTTAGAGACGCCCCTTGAATGAACCCTCTAGAACCAATAAGAATCTTCTCTAGGTCCATAATTAACTCAAGCCCATATCCAAGTGAAAGTCTCCTTGGTCTTCCTGCTAAAACCTCTAAAGGGTAACCATCTCAACAAGTGTCTCTAATCCCAAGAGAACTCTAGCCTCACCCAAGTCTCAAAGTATGTATGAGAACCTACAACCAATCAATCCATGTTAAGCTCCAAATGCAACACCACATTATCATGAAGCTCCCAAGCACATGACCAATGTACTCAATACCAAGAGAACCAACAAGACCACTGTCAAAACTCCAACTACAAAATTAGGTATCCAAACATGACATCATGATCTAACATCTCCTCCTAGAAGATCACATGCACCAATACAGACATCCTAGTCTCAAGAGAACTTGTATCATGCTAATACTCTAATCTAGAATCAAGAGTCCACCAAGCCACACTACCAAACACCTCTAAACCAAGGATCAACATCTACAACCACATGAAGATAACCATTACACCCAACCACTATATAAGATCATCCATCACTAGGCGATGAATACTCATCACTATCAAAGCAAAATCCATCCTCTCATCCCAATGCAACATACCAATGCACAAATGAGCATAGACAAGGAAAAATAACAAAGTCATCCCGTGGATATAGGCAATATGCATTCAAGTCATCCCACTACAATCAATGAGGTGTGCATCCCAAAAAAATGCATAACTTGTAGATCCCAACCATTGAAAACATGCAAAATCATCATCACATTAGTAATCATCATCACATTAGTAAACATCATCACATTAGTAAACTAGTAAACATCATTTGCATCCATACTTAAACCAATCTTATTGTTGTGTTTGATGTGTCCTCTTTCAAACAACCATTTAACAAAATTTGAGTCCAAACAATAAATATTTACAACAATAAACATCTCAAAGTCCAAAATCCAAACATTCTATCATCCTTAATCATTTCCATCATGGACCCTTGGTTTGAAAAAATTATTATGCAAGATAAAAACCCTATGCCTATTACCTTGTCCGAGGCTCATGCAAAATCCAAAATGATTAGCCTAGTACCATGTGTCATGTCCCCGTTCCTGACTTGATCATCAAGTGTATAATGGATTAGCCTATTCCTCATTCCTGGAGGCTAATTCCAAATGATGAGGGAATGAATTGGTTTTGGACTAACTCTATCTGTTTGTTTTGTAGGAACAAGGTCAGAACCCTAAAATTTGACTAAGTATGGAAGCTTGGGAGCCTAAGTGCCCATTTCACTCCAGTTTTCCTTACTAAATGCCTAGCACAAGGATCATCCAAATTAAGCACCTAAGAACCTCAAGGCGCCTATACATGTTTCTAGGGATCCTCCAATTGAGTGCCTAGCATAGATGGATGAAGATTGAAAGTTTTCAACTTAAAGATGTCCTTTGGGTGAACTCACAGCACTAGGTGCATGTGTTGGTTGGAACTTCTTGGATCTGGCACCTAGGATTGAAAGCCTTTGATGAGGAGAGAAGTCTCAAGGCCTGGTCTAGCACCCTCACTTGCCTGCCCCACCCTCAGAATGCGCCTAACCTTCATAAGGTGTTAACACTCTATTTTGAGCGCCTAGCAGGGGGTAATGGATAGATTGAAGGCTTAAGGAAAGTCACTTAGATGAATAATCAAGATTGAAATGAGAAACTCCTAGCCAAGGCACAAAATTTCTCAATTCTAGCATCTAGAAATCAAATCTAAGTAAGGCACTCTTTCCATTTGCCAAAGGATCTATTAGTGCCCTTGGTTGATGATCTCTCCAGACACCTGAAATGGCACCCAGTGGATCTTTCAACTTGTATCAGGAAGAAAGGAAGCATTCTCAGTGTTGTTCAGATAATCTAAGTTGTAAAGTTAACAAGGAATAGAGCCAGAGGACAAGGCACACTTATTGGTCTCCATCACCTCAGAAATGCACCTAATGCAGTTGGTGTCAACTTCCCTCTTTCTAGCCTCCAAATGGCACCTAGAGTCAAAAAAGGATTTCACTGAATAATGTTAATGTTTTGAGCATCAAACTCTACTTGGTGCATACCTATGCTCTTACAACCTCAAATTGGCACCTAGGGTTCAGTCATCCTCCTAAGGTGTGGTTCTGCTCCTCCATAACCCTGTTTTGGCACCTAAACTTGGAAGTACCTTGAAGACTTGGATTAAGATGGAATTCACCTCCAGAATGTTAGGCTCTTGATAGAAGATAAAGGCGCTAGGGTAAAAGAGCTTCAAAAGTTTGATGTCAAGTGTGAATTGAGATAATAGGCACTGATACCAGTTGACATTACTCCAAGCATGCGCCTAAGAGAGATGCAAGTCCCCAAGACCAATTTTGGAACAAGGCGCTCCATCAGAGGGTAAGATGATAATACTTGGAAGTCAAGTGTTTCAAAGATTCTGTGAGAAATTGACAAGTTGTAACCTAGGCGCCAAAACCCCTGAGAATCCTCCTATCTGGCGCCTAGTTAGAAGAACACTAATATTGCACCTAAGTGAATTTGAGTGTCAATATAGAGTCATCAAACCCCACCAGACATTCATCCATGTCTCTACCACCTCAAGGAAGCACCCAGCTTAGGATGGCGCCTAGTCTGGTCTCTACTACCTTCAGTTGGCACCTAACCCTAAGAGTCTTGCAACTATGACGTTCATCCATGCAACAAGCAAGGTGATGCTCCCTTGTGATATTGTGAGGTGTTGACATTCAGTTGACATCATTGAGTTTGATTGAGTTGATCAAGTGTAGATGCCATTGTAAACATCAAGGCTTCAAGGCCTTTCTTTTGTATCTCCATTGAATAAGTTGTAACTTCATGCTATTGAAAGCATTATCCATGTAATAAGACATTGCAAGTTGATTGAGTCAAATAACTAGAAAAGTACCCAACTCTAAGGTTGATTCATTCAAGTAGTTATCTTTGATGTATATCTTTGTGTTGTTGAAGTAGTTGATGAATTGATAGCAAGTAAAATTGTTTAAGGAAAAATTTTCGTAGAACTAGTTGGGTATCTTACACCATGCCTATCCATCAAACATCACAATGCAATCAAAATCCTAACAACATGCCCATGATCCAAGATCAAGTGCAATCATGCAAAGATAATATCAATCACAAGCCTATTAAGAATGAACTAGAGTCTTCCAGTACCATACTTTTCCATCAAACACCATCATGTAATCCATGGCCTATCAAGCCTATCAAAGAAAATGCAAACATCCTATGTAATACAATTGGATTTTAAATATTTGAAGTAGCCATCTACAAATATCCATTCAAAAGTGGATTTATAATGCAAGTATGGATGCCATCAATAAAAAAGATTTGTGTTAACTAAATATCCATATAGGCATACATCAATAGCTGTCGATATAAGTATAACATATATACAAAATAGCCATATAGGCTTACAAGAATGCCATATAGGCATACAATGTCAACTATGTACAATACAAAATATATGTCCACAAATGCCATATAGGCATACAACAAAGGAACACAATAAAAAGTCATTCCCCTCTGGCTGGTAAAGAGAATAAATCATGAGCAGCCTTTGATCTTCTAGGGGATGGAGACATGCATGTGGGTGGTCTACTACGAACCCGAGGGCTACTCCTCCTATTTAGTTCTTCCTGCACCTTTAATTGTTACAAAAAAAAGTATAGACATTAATATATAGAAATTACATGTTATAAAAAAATGAAACATTTAACAAAATAATCACTTACTACTAACATATAATCTGTCTCCTTGCTTGCCTCAGTAGCAGGAATAGGCCCTGGTGATGTCATGTCCTATAGAAACCATCCAGATAGAAATTAAACTTCAAATCAATAATCTTTTGTTTTTTCAAAAATAGGCAACTATAACAATGAATGTAAATTGAAATTTACTAATCTGCCTCATACCCCTGTCAATGCCATGGAGCTATGAATTGTAGAGGCCACACCTGCTCCATTGCCCTATGAACATGGGGAGGTGTCTCCGCAGCCTGCATCATCTGGAAATAAAACAACATTATTCAATTACGAAAACTATAATAGTGATGCAAATCATGGCTCCTAACATACACACATGTTCATCTAAACATGGAAGTACACACAATAAAACACACAAATCACATACAAAAATTTAGTAAGTACAATTCATTCATTAAACTATTTATTTTATTACCTCCGTAAAGCTTTGAAGTCCACCACCGCTAGCAGGTGTTGCCATGAAATCTACAGTATTAACCTATTCAACATCCAAAATCAAAAATTAGAATACCATTCATATAATGATGCTATTCACATGTAATATTTATAATTGTTTACTAGTTACATACCTCGACAATAGATGATCTAGTGAAAAATGTAGGTGGAGAACCATTGAAAACTGCATCGACGCTATGACCCTAAAATTTCATTAAAATCATCAATTTAAATTAGTTAATCTTGTATTTCAAAAATGAAATTTAATAAATTAAATTCAATAAACTTGCTAATATTTACCTGAGTATCAAGGCTGAAAGTCTCACCCAGGAGGGTATCTATCATCACCATCTGCTCAGCTGCAGATGTAGCCTGTGCACCTGCATCTTGACTGTCCATGGGGTCATAACCACAGGCTGACCCGCAAGCCTAGCAAGTATGCGGTGGGACCCTACTCCTTGCACTATCTCCCAACCTACTCTGTGTTGTAGGATCAGCATGCTCTATGATGCTCTAGGTCAAGGCACTAATCGACCTCAGTGTATCGACCTCAACACTCTCCTTCACAATGGAAGGGATAGAAACATGCTCATGGGCTAGTCTGCTGATTACTCGTCTCACTACCCACTGTGGGTCAAGACGTGCCCCTGGTCTATCCTATGCTGAGCCCCCACCTCTACCCTAGAAGTCCTACATATATCAAAATAGTTTGGCATTTTATTGAGGACAAACTTGTAGTAGAGTTTCCTCAAAAAGTATTGCGGGACCTCATTATTATTGCATGGAGGATGGTCAAAAACCATCCACCACCTCTGCCCAAAATTGTCCCTTATCGCTTGGTTGTTGCACCAATGGATAGGGAACCTCTTGCATGTAATGGGTGGAGGTTGATTTGTTTGTGGGTTTGTGAAAATTGAACACAAGTCTAATTTTGTAATTTGTAATTTTTTGACATCTTGGTATGATAATTTATCTGCATAGTAATCTCTAAACTCTCTTTTTTTATTGGTCCAACTAGTTATTTGCTTGCTAATTGAATTTACATTTGATAACATAGACTCAAGAGATTCAGCAAGCATGGACCTATGCAAGGTTGAAGTGGAAGGATCTTTCAACCTTGCAATTATATCTTCAATTTGTTTTTTTTTGTTTTCAATTTGCCCCATTATATTATCTTGTGTTCCAGGGGCATGTCGAGGAATGAATGGAGGAGGTTGTTGTTCTGCAAGTATTTCCTCCTCAGGATTTTGTGGATTTTGAGGAGGAGGAGGAGGAGGTGCATTAACATTTCTTGACAATTAACGAAATATACATCAAAAATCAACAAAAACCTACCTATTTAGAAAGAAATTCAAACAAAAAAACAAAGATAACTCACCTCTTTGGCGTACTCGACGTCGTGGCGGCATTTTGGCGATGAATTGATAAGCTTTTTGTGTTGATTGGCGTTTTGCAAAACGCAAGTGCATTTTTGAGGGTTTGGAAGCTGCGGGCAGAGGAGAAAATGAGAGTGAAATGAAATTCACTTGCTTTTTTTTTCATTTATACTCAGTCATAACGTGAGCGTGTTATAACACGCTCGCGTTATGACTTAAATTTTTTTGAAATTATTTTGGCCACTTTTTGGCCCCCCGTCTTCTTGCACTTACCCAAGGCTCAACTACAAGAGCTGCTAAACAAAGGGTTGATTAGACCTAGTGTGTCGCCATGGGGAGTGCCTATCATTTTTTGTGAAAGAGAAAGATGTCACTTTGTGGTTGTGCATTGATTACCACATGTTAAACAAAGAAACCATTAAGAATAAATATCCTTTACCTTCTATTGATGATCTTTTTTACCAGATGAGGGGTACAATAGTATTTTCTAAGTTTGATCTTCGATCTGGATATCACCAATTGAGGTTGAAGGATGAAGACATCCATAAGACAACCTTTAGAACTAGATATGGACATTATGAATTCACTGTCCTACCTTTTGGGTTGACAAATGTGCCAACGACATTTATTAATCTTATGAACAATGTGTTCAGAGATTGTTGTTGTCATATTTTGCCTAATGCCAAAATATCCCTGCCCCCTCCTTCTATCAAATAGATCTGATCAAAGATAGCCCAAACAGAAGGAGGATTGCCTTGGATTCTTCATTTTCTCATGATGTGCCTTGCAAAAAATCCCAGAAACATGCCTGGGGAATCCTTGCAAAAGCCCAGGTTTTCCTTCAAGTGTCTTCCATCACAGGTTTTCTTTTTCATTTTCCATACTTAGCCTTTTTTCATACATATATCTTGATGAGGTCATCCTGCTTCCCCTTCATTCCTTGTGAAAATGCCCCCTAACATCAACCTGATATTCACAAAGATGAGTGATCTTAGCCATATCCCTCATCTTCGCGAATGTGACCATAATGTCCCCTGGATCCCCTTTTTCGAAGAAGCCAATATCCTGCTGACGTCATCTAGATACCTCCCATCCGAATGCTAAGTTAACCTCCCTCAAATTTGTTAAAGTGACCATGATGTCATCCATTCCTTCCTTAGACAAAATACTTCATATTGTTGACGTCACCCTAATCTTAGCCATATCCCTCATCTTTGCTAATGTGACCCTTTCTACGAATATCACCCTGACATCATCCAAGTTTTTTCATCAATAAATCCTTCATGATGATGATGTCACCCTCATATTTCATAACCTCCCTAATCTTAACTAATATCCTGATATTCATGAATGTCCTGGTGACGTCATCTTGACCCTTCATCTGTATGATGATGATGTCACCTAGACATTTCCTAATATCCGGCATGTTAGTTAATATCCCTCATCTTCGCCAAAGTGACTATGATGTCATCTAGTCTTCCCTTCGACGAAGTTCTTCATATTAATGATGTCACCTAATCTTCCACAATTCTGAGACAATAATTAAACAATCAAAAGATGAAGTGTGGAGCAGTGGAAATCTCAGCAGAATATTCTTCTTCCGCCATTCAAAAGATACATTCAAAGACATAGGCAAAATCAAGTGCGAAATTGTGGAAAAACATGCAAAAGGAAGAT
This sequence comes from Cunninghamia lanceolata, assembly GCA_027924645.1. Classification (NCBI taxonomy): domain Eukaryota; kingdom Viridiplantae; phylum Streptophyta; class Pinopsida; order Cupressales; family Cupressaceae; genus Cunninghamia; species Cunninghamia lanceolata. The sequence goes on from BSBN01001715.1 coordinate 9,393,382, forward strand.
ATAATCCCGATGGGGTCACGGATGGAGATCCAATGGAATGACGACACATGGACATCTGGATGTTGGTTGACCAGATCTTTGACCGCACCATATCTCCCTCATATGGAGGAATTTCAACATTCTTCAAAAGGCAAAATTGCCTAATTTTGCCTCCTCTTTCATTTAGGGGGATTTTGAGGGTGATCTCCTTAGTTTGAAATATGACCTAAACATCATGATCTAGATATGCACATCCAGATATCAGGGTGATCACTGATTGAAGGTGAATATGTAGGCTTAGTTGACATGACATCTTAATGACCCCTTGGCATGTTGTAGAGGTTGATATGTTACATTTATTCTAGTTGGTGAGCTTTATAGTTGAATTCATGGGCAGATGGCTTCATTCTTCAATGTGTATGGGCTCTGTGTCTTGTTGGCAGATCTTCTTGTGTTTGGCGATGACTTTGGGGCTCTTTCCTTTAATGCCCTATCTTATTTTGCATGTGGGCTACCATTTTCTCAGGTTGCAGACCTACCAGCGACATGGTTCCTGACCTCTCACCATGCCCCTATCTCTACACCCCTATTCCTGCATTCATGACCTCAGATCTCGTGGAGAAACTTTAACACCTTCTACACAAGAATTTGATCTATATAATGCCTTGTAACCTCATTATCATGGGGGATGGTTCATTTTGGGCTGTTATGCTACCAAATTTTCTGTAGTCAGATCTCTTACTGTAATTGCAAGATAAGGGAATGTGACTCACTATGCCTAAATCTAGCCTTGTTGTCTTCCTATTTATCCACCAATGAATGTAATTAGCTATACCGTGTATTTTCCTTCTACTGAATATTTTGTAATGTAATGGTTTCTAGCCTTCGTGATCAATATATGCATGATTTCTTGCCTCTCTTGTGTCCTGATTTCTGTGTTTTACTTGAAGTTATAATCTTTTATGTGAGTAAAGTGGTTCTTCTGTAGGTTAGATCTTCATAGCAAATTCTCAATCATCCCTATAAGTTTGTGTGAACTCCCTTCATGATTGAGATCATTATTGTGTCTCTTCTAAGATCACCCTCACTCACTAAATCTGGTGCATCACCCCTATTTCCTTTTAGTTTCCTTCTAACCCTTTCCCTCTACAAGTATCAACATTAGCTTTAGTTTTTTTTCTCTAAGTAATAGGCTTAGAAAGAGGAACCAACCTTCTCTAGAGGTCTGATCTCAATTGCAAGGTCCCACACCTTGAGATCATTCCCATTTTGTCATTAGCATGCTCAAAATGCTCTGAGCAGGGTGCAATTCTATGTGACAACAATTGTCTAAACAAGTTTGTCTTAGTATTTCTTGATGACATTTTGATCTATTCTAAGAATGAAGAAGAACATATGCAGCATTTGAGATTTGTTCTTCGGAGGTTAAGAGAGCATAAACTATATGGCAAGCTCTCTAAGTATACCTTCTTTTAGAAAGAAGTACAGTATTTGAGTTATATAATTTTAGCTAAGGGAATAGCTATGGACCCAGCTAAGATTAAGGCTATTTCTAAATGGCTTGAACCAAGAAATGTTCATGAGGTCCAAAGTTTTATGGGTCTTCCTAGTTATTATAGGAAGTCTGTGAAAAACTTCTCTAAAATTGCACATCCTATAACATCCTTGCAAAGAAAGGGCAAGAAGTTTGAATGGTTAGAAAAGTGTTAGGAGGCCTTTGACCTACTAAAGGAAAAATTGACTTTAGCTCCGATATTGAAAATACTTGATCCAGAAAGTCAATTTGTAGTCATTACCGATGCTTCGGGGGAAGGATTAGGTGGTGTACTAGCCTAGGATGGACATGTCATTATGTATGAATCACACAAACTAAAAAACTATGAACAAAACTATGCCCCACGGGATTTAGAGCTTGTAGCAGTCATTCACACACTTCAAATGTGGAGACACTACCTACTTGGAAAACCATTTGAGTTGAAACCAAATCACCAGGGACTTAAATATATGTTTACTCAACTCCATCTTAATGCTTGACAAAGAAAATGGATAGAGTTTATCTTGGATTATGATTTCAAGATTAAGTATATTTAGGGAAAAGAAAATCAAGTGGTAGATGCTTTAAGTAGGAGAAGGCATATCTCCTCTATGATCTCTATACATTCTGATTTTAGAAATCAAGTCTTACAAAAATATAAGGGAGAAGAGTTTTACAAGAGAAAGATCAATAGAATCCAAAATATGAAGGATTCAACCTTGAACCAGATGGGTTATTAAAGTTTAAAGGAAGGATGTGTGTACCTAACTCAATAGAGTTAAGGAATATGGTTTGGAAAGAGGTTCATTCTGCACCATATTCTGGGATCCCTGGAGTAACCAAGTTACTCACTAATGTGAAACCTTTATATTTTTGGAAAGGAATGAAGAGGGATGCTACAAAATTTGTAGCTACTTGTGTTTAATGCCAAAGGGTGAAGGCAGAACACCAACACCCAACAGGATTATTACACCCTCATGAAATTTCTAAGTGGAAATGGTAGATTATAAGTATGGACTTTTTGCAAAGGCTTCCTATGTCAAGGAATAGGCACAATGCTATTTTTGTTGTGGTGGACAGACTCACCAAAGGAACCCATTTTATTCCTGGAAACTTGATGGATGGGGCACACGTCATTGCTCAAAAAAATTTCAAGAGATTTTCATACTTCATGGCATTCCTGAGATTATCTCAGATAGGGATGCACGGATGACATCAAGGTTTTGGAAAACCTTGTTCTCTTCACTTGGTACACAGTTGAACATAAGCTATGCTTATCATCCTGAAACGGATGGACAAACTAATGTTGGCAAGAGACACTGTGTGGCTTCATTATTATTGTGAATGATGACAACAAAGTTTATCCCACACATCCGCAGCACATAATAGGTCTTTACCAGAAGTCAGACTGAAAAGTGTTTTGGTCTAGTGAGCAAGAACATAGCATGCAGTAAGGTACGAAAATCAGGTCTGGATCTCTCAGAGGATGTATCTTAGCAAAGTACGGACTTGGGGAAGTCAAGAAGAGTATCATGAGTACTACATTCCAAAGATTGAGCCTCCAGTGATGAAAGAGGGAAAAGATATGAGCATCTAAGTATTGGGTCCCTGACAGGCAGAGTAGAATTAGGAAGAACTGACCGACAAAGCATCAGACCTTAATCCAGATGAGAAATTGATGGTGATCAAGTTTCTTGAGGGATCATTCATGGTTGGCTAACATGATTGATGACTTCTATAACTATCTTTTTGATATGCACCACTTAGTAAGCATGGATTCAGCTGACAGACCAGAGTTTGGGAAAATCTTGAGTATTCCAGATGCCGACTAGAAAGATGTTGAAATCCTTGGTGCAGATATATATACTAGATGGATTTTGATGTGAAGGTGTGTGTGGTGTGATAGAGTGTGTGAAGAAAAGTAGAGAATAGTGTGGAAGAAGCTATACAAATCTGGTATGTGACAGAACAACAGTACTAAGCAAAGGAAGAATGAAGTGCAACAGATTAGTATATTGAGCCTAACCAGAACTAAACCTCAGCATATGTGGATGCCTCTGATCAGTTCAAACACTTGGTTACTTTCTATATATCCTATAGACAGTGAGTCTCTTGTAGGCAGTGAGCCTATTGTGAGCAGTGTGCTCAGGTAGTGAGCCCTAATTGGCAAGTGCCATTTTGTACTTCTATTCTTTTAACAGTGAATACAATTTTGGGTTAGTCACCCCATGGTTTTTCCCTTAACAGGGTTTTCCACGTAAAAATACTTGTGTTATGTGTGTTGATTTCTTTTTTTCTCTCATGTTCATGTATGCTTAAATGTTTTGAAACTGCACTAATTGTTAAAGAAGAAGAGAAAGTTAAATAATTAAAGATAACTAATTCATCCTCCCCTCTCAGTTATCCACCTTGTTCCAACAATTGGTATCAGAGCTAAGTTTCTCCAAATAGAGCCTAGTAGCTTGAGGAAGATCTAGGAATCTCAATGGATATGTATGGTATGAGGGAACAACTTCAGTGTACCCTAGATGATCTTGAGCAATCTCACGCTGAAGCCAATAACTTGAGGGAAAGACTCAAACAAGATGATGATTTCATAAATGAACTAAAAGAAAAAATGAGTATCTCTGTGAAAAAGAGAAAGGAACTACTTCAACAATTATCAAGTCAAAGTGAAGCCAATGATACTAATGAAGATCTGAATGAGAAAAACAAGTTATGTGAGAAGCTATCAAAAGAGGTCATTATGGTAAGACATAAAATGGAATCATGGGTTATGAAATTCACCCAAGAAATTGAAGAGAAAAGAAAAATTGAAGATAATCTAAAACAATCTCTCAAGGAGAAGTTAGAAGACTACCACAAAATGGATAGAATAATTAGGCATCTGGAATCTGATCTTGAAGAAGCTAGAGATAATGAAGAACAACTTGAGAATCAAATAGACACTCTTAAAAGGGATCTTCAAACAACAAATGAATACAAAGAGAAATTCAAGATAAGCTCTACTCAACTTGAATTTCTTCTTGAAAACTAAAAGAGGGTAGAGGACAAGCATGGTTTGGGATTTGAGAAAGGTGAAAGCTCTGGATCCAATCAGAAGAACTCTGGATCAGGAAATCTAAGGAACGGGCCTAGAAGACCTCCAGTAAGGCAACCAAATGCTCAAAGATATCCATCCTTCAATGGATACTACTACAATTGCAACAACTTCAGTCATAAAGCAACTCAGTGCAGAAGAAGAATGAATTAGACTAATTCATCCTTCTCTGGATAGTGTTTCAACTGCAAAAGGTATGGTCACAAATCTCATGAATGTAGAAATAGGCAAATAAACAATTCATTCAATGGTAGATGCTTTGCATGCAATAGAATGTAACATATGGGTAATCAATATAGATCAAAAGGATATCAGCCAAATATGCAAAGAAATGTTATTTGCTACAACTGCAATAGATTCGGTCATATTGCCAAATTCTACAAAAGTAAGGATCGGGATAAAAGGGGTCTAGTGCATCATAACCAAAATCAAGACAAAGGAAAAGGAAAAGTAAATGTGGATGAAGTTCAAAGGGAGATGAACAAGATTTGGGTGAAGAGAAGTATAGAAAATGTTGGGGATGGATCCGCACTAGAATCTGGTGCTGATATTCTTTCCAGAAATTAAATAGATGAGCCTTGGCTCAGGGGGAGTCACAAAGGAAAATAAATTCCCCCAGCCAGTCAATTGGTGCCTGAAATTGGCACATGGAAAGTTGCAGATTAAAGGGTTCTCAGAGAAATATCTAAATAACCCTTGGTAAAATTACTAAAGATCTGCAAGGAGTTTTGAAGAGGTTAATCATTCAAGATTGATCCAGTTTGTCAGTCATTCAGTAAAAGCAGGACTCTCATAGTTAGATCCGGTATGATTCAAAATTAAAATATCTTGATCTGTGGATAAATGGAATGACTAGACAAAGGGAGATAGATTTTCAATTATCACCAAGATTAAATTTAAGTACATCTCAGTGATTCGGAAGGATCTCTCTTAGAATAAGGTCAGAACAAGGGAACTGAAATGACTTAAGGTGTGCATTTATTGCAATATGAATTTAGGGTTTGCACAAAAATATAAGGGTTCCTTTGTTCATCATTTGTACATTTGCATTCAAGAAGAAGAAAGAAAGAGCTCTAGAACAAGATTGGTTCAATCCTCTCAAAGATTAACCACAGATTTTGATTCAACTAGCGATCTTTTCAGCTTATCGTGAACCCTAGAAGCATAAAAAGGTATTTCCACTCTTGAATATCTCTCTCTGAATCTTTATAAAGATGGCTACTCCAAATGTTGTTAAGATCATTGATAGGCCACACCCTAAGTTCAAGAAACATCCTTACAAATCCCTAGAAGTTGATCCTTTAGGTGCCTTCTCTAGCATTCCGCATGGAGTTTTGCATGTAGAAGATGTTAGGGTTTACATACATGCAAATATTGAGGAATTTGGGGAATCCAAACTGATGGATATATATCACAAGCAATTAATAGATGAAACATTTGAACTTAAACCTCAATACAAGGCCATCCGGGATAAGCATTTTAGACATTGCATCCACTTCCCCTGTTTTGTAGAAGATGAATGGGTCTGGCATGTTCTCAATAGAATACATGATAACTTCATATGGTTGTTGAATCCCCTCAAAATAAAAAAAGGTTGCAATTAGGGCAGTAACTAGTTTGCACTCATCCGGTGGGTTGCCTGCTCTTAAATCGGTCAAGAACCAAATAGTAAGTGAGGCTACTGGATCAAAGTTTGACAAAAGGGAAATGAAAATAGAAGATATTACAGATCCGAACATCAAATTTTCCTCTATGATTATTGGCTACAAAATATATCACTCCAGCAGGGAGAATTCTATATCCTGAATAGTAATATACATTGCTTATCAGATCCTAAGGGAAAATACTGATTATGATCTTTTTGAGCTTCTCCTGAACCAACTATTAGAGAATTTTCCAAAAATAAAGAAGGATAAGAAGAATTCTTTTAAGTACGGTGGCTTTATACTATGTCTATTCTTTTACTATATGAATGAGCTACCTGGATCCAGTGGTTTGGTATGGCAAAATGACAAACTAGTTGCCATACAAATCAGAGATTATATGTATGGGCTTGGTGATGCCAAGGCTCAAAGCATAGCTCTCTAGGGATATTTCAAGAATTTCCAAGGTATGATGTAGGCCAGAGAAAGAATTCCTCATACATTAGTTAAAAAATATAAAGATACAGTGTGTTTTATGGTAGACACTGATCAATGCCTAATGGAGGTAGTAGAACCCAAAATAGTCTAGATTATACCAATGGGCTATGAGGTGGTTGAGAAAATTCTAGAACTACATGTCCAACACCTACTAAGTCAGCCTAAGGACCCTGAGGTAGAAAGGTTTGGAACCTTTCAAGAATTAAGTGTGAAAATTCATGTTGAGTTAAGATAATCAGAGATGAAAAGAAAAGTGAGAAGAGAAGTAGAAGAAGTTACCAAAAGATATGGCATTTCAAAAGTGGCAGTCAATGCAAATAGAAAGAAACTAGAAAGAGTAGAGAAAGAGAGACAAGATGCAGAAAAAGAAAGTGATCCGGTGCAAGCCCCCTTCTAGACTAGATCATCAAAGAGTTCTACACCTACCTCCTCTAAGAGCTCAAAATCCTCCAAACCAGAAGCAAAGACATCTGGAAAGGGAGAAAAGAGAACAAAAACCAAGGCTACAAGATCCTATACAAGTCAGAAGGATGATGAAGAAATAGAGACCGATGAGGAAATTAAGAAAATGAGGAAGAAGAAGAAATCATCAGGTGAATCCTCTGTTGGTGCAAACAAAGAAGTAGAGATAGAAGAATTTGTTGAAAGGCCTACTCTCTCCATTGATGATGTCATCAAAGTAGTCACTATAGATGGGAATCTACAACCCATAAATGAGTTTTATGATGAGTATAATGACACTAACAAAAGAATATTGGAGGAAGCCACAATCAAGTACTTGAATATCTATAATAAAGCATTCATTGAAATCATCTCTCTAATCCCCAAGAGTTTAGAGAAAGTACTTGAACTTAGAAAAGACAATGCCAGGGAAAAGGATATGGAGATCTAGGAACAGATAGTTATTCATCTCTATCCTTCCATCACTCCAAAACAAATGAACATGATCTTCAAGGATTGCAAGGATGAGTTCTGGAGCAAAGCTAGAATGAACAAGCTTATGCTCAAAGAGACTGATCAGGTGGCAAAAGAGACTGAAGACATCCTCTGGGATGCATATAAAAGATTCAATCTTCCTATTATAGAGGACATAAGTGATGAACCTTCTTTCATGGATGTCGAAGGATTAAGTGTATCAAAGGAAGATCGTAGTGAGAAAATTTTAGAAGAGTCAAAGGAGATAGGTGAGGAGAAGACTAAGGACCTAGATTCCTCTGTTCCAAAAGAGGAAGTCCATGAATAAGTAAATATCTCTCATCCGGATCCTCTAATAGACTCTAGAACTGAAGGAGAAGCAAGACAAGAGGAGAAAGCAAGTCAAGAAGGGAAAAAGGGAAGAGAAGAAGAACAAACAGAGAAGATCTTTGATGACAGCTCTGAGACTGCAAAAGAAAAGAAGTCTCTGGCAAGAGACACTATAGAAGCAGTGAAGAATTTATTAACCAAGGAATTGATGGAAATAGATGAACTAGAACTATTTCATGGACCACTCAATTTTGACTCCCTCTCTCTGGTCCAGAAAAATGAAGGTAGCATCTTTTGCTCAAGCTAAAGCAAAAGAAAAGCTTCTGAAGTCTCACATGGAAGATTGTGAGCTAATAGAGATTGCATCCGGTGTGCTAGAGAAAATCATGCTATCCTTCCAAAAGGATCTTTTGGCCTCCTCATCCGGTAATTTAAAATCTCTTGTTAGTTCTGCTAGCACACATTTTGATTCTTTGGAGAAATCAGCAGAAGAGAAAGTCTGGAAAGAGTTTTTGGGTAAGAGATTCTCTGAAGTTTAGGGGTTTATAGAAAATGATAGGAGAAATCTAAATATTGGAATAAAGAGCCTAGAAAATGCTCTTAAAGATGGCGGAGAATTATACAAATTTTGTTTATCCTAGTCTACAGTGACAAAAAACATTGCCAAGAAGGTGGAAGAACAAGAGGGAAAACTATCAAGTTTATCCCAGAGTTTTGATCCTCTCACCTCATCCATAATGAATCAAGAGTGCAAGACTATTGCCACTATAAATGAGATAAAGAGGCTTGAGAAGGAGAAGAAAAATAGATTAAGTAGAATGAGTGAACTAAGAGGGATAATTATCCCTAAGTTAGAGGTAATGCATGAAGCCTTAACTGATGCTCACACTACAGCCCAGACTAGTGATCTAGCAGACTTAAAGAGGGCAAAAGCCTTTACATTTTTGTTAAGTGGGTCACATCTCAATTTTGGATAGGATGAAGTAGAGTTGGGCAATAGAATTTGGCCAGTTGAAAACCACTTTTGCAGATATACTTAAGTATATGTAAGTATAACTTGTATATATACTTATGTGGCTATGTATAGGTTACTTTTTACAAATTTTGGTATGTGGATTTCACCCTTTTCCATTGATGTCAAAGGGGGAGTGAGGAGCAGTGAAAAATGTGGAATCTAGCTAAGGAGGAGCTCTAGTAAAAAGTGTACATAAGATAGAGCCTTAGCCAAGGGGGAGTGTGATATGACACTTTGTCATTTTTCACTAAGTGTTTCCATCAATACCAAAGGGGGAGATTGTTGGCAAGAGACACTATGTGGCTTCATTATTGTTGTCATTGATGGCAACAAAATTTATCCCACACATCCACAACACATAATAGGTCTTTACCAGAAGTTATATTGAAGAGTGTTTTGGTCTGGTGAGAAAGAATAGAGCATGTAGCAAGGTCCAACAATCAGGTTTGAATCTCTCAGAGGATGTATCTCATAAAAGTGTGGACTTGGGGAAGTCAAGAAGAGTATCATGTCTACTACATTCCAGAGATTGAGCCTCCGGCGATGCAAGAGTGAAAAGATATGAGCATCTAAGTATTGGGTCCCTGACAGGCAGAGTAGACTTAGGAAGAACTGACCGGCAGAGCATCAGACCTTAATCTGGATGAGAAATTGATGGTGATCAAGTTTCTTGAGGGATCATTCATGGTTGGCTGACATGATTGATGACTTCTATAACTATCTTTTTGATATGCATCACTTAGTAAGCATGGATTCAACTGACAGACTAGAGTTTGGGAAAATCTTGAGTATTCCGGATGCTGACTAGAAAGATGTTGAAATCCTTGGTGCGGATATATATACTAGATGGATTTCGATGTGAAGGTGTGTGTGGTGTGATAGAGTGTGCAAATAAAAATAGAGAATAGTGTGGAAGTAGCTATACAAATCTGGTATGTGCAGAACAACAATACTAAGCAGAGGAAGAATGAAGTACAACAGATTAGTATATTTAGCCTAACCGAAACTCAACCTCAGCATATGTGGATGCCTCTGATTAGTTCAAACACCTGGTTACTTTCTATATATCCTATAGATAGTGAGTCTCTTGTAGGCAGTGAGCCTCTTGTGAGCAATGTGTTTAGGCAGTGAGCCCTAATTGGCAAGTGCCATTTTGTACTTCTATTCTTTTAATAGAGAATACAATCTTGGGTTAGTCACCTCGTGGTTTTTCCCTTAACAGGGTTTTCCATGTAAAAATCCTTGTGTTATGTGTGTTGATTTCTTTTCTGCTCTCATGTTCATGTATGCTTAAATGTTTTGATATTGCACTAATTGTTAAAGAAGAAGAGAAAGTTAAATAATTAGAGATAACTGATTCACCTCCCCCTCTCAGTTGTCCACCTTGTTCCAATAACTAAAAGGGTGAACCAAGTGTTGGAGGACTTATTAAGGATGTATTGCATGGATCAACAATACAAGTGGGAGGATTATCTTCCTCTAGTGGAATTTGCCTACAATATCTCTTATCACTTAGTTATTAAGATGGCACCGTTTGAGGCATTATATGGATGGAAGTGTTAAACCCCTACGAGCTGGTATAAGATAGAAGACAGGGTTAGCCTTGGTCTAGAAATGATGTCTGAGATGGAAGAACAAGTCCATCTAATTAAGAGGAGGCTAGCAAAGGCCAATGATAGGAAAATTAGTTATGCAGATGCAAAGCATATTGAAAGGCATTTCATTGTGGAGATAAAGTTCTCCTAAAGGTAAAACCTCATAAAAGCTCCATCAAATTTGGAAAAATATCCAAACTGGCCCCAAGATATGTGGGCTCATTTGAAGTTCTAGAAGAAGTCAACCCGGTGGCATACAGAATTGCTCTACCACCGGCACTTGCCATGATGCATAATGTGTTTCATGTTTCTTATTTGAAAAAGTTTAGTTTTGTTGATAATCAAATTCATATGCTTGATTAGAATATTCTATAGGTGAAAGACCTAGGAGTGGTGGTGATCGAACCCATCAAGGTGCTCAAAACATGTAAGCTACGCTTACATAACAAGGAAATAATACAGTGCAAGTTCCAGTGGGACCAATATTCAGTGGAAAATCCCACCTCAGAAAATTATGATGACTTCCATGCTAAATTTCCTCATCTTTTCTAAGACATTTGATATTATGCTTTTGAAAACATTTTCATATTAGAATGGTTTATCTTAAAGATAATTAATCATCAGGGACAATGATTCTTATGGGGTGGAATATGTTACATCCCCAACTTACAATTAAACTTAATCATTAACTTGGCATGATAATCATGAGGACTAGTCATAGTTAATTGATTTAATATTGTGGAAATGTTTGATTTAACTCTTGATTATGAAGTAGTTACTGATGTTAATTAGTTTTGTAAATTGATTGATTTATAGACATGATAATGATACATTGATCATGATCTTGTCATCCTGAGTGTTAACAGGAAAATGAACATCCTTTGAAGGAAGGAGAGTATCATCCTAGAGGAAGCGTTAGATGTTGGGAAAAAAAAGGTCGATTAGCCATCTAAGTATCATTTTTTATGTCCTAACTCCTTTCGTAAGTTGATAGTGTCTTCACTCTTTTCTATAGCTTCCATATTCTTTGTAAGTCATTATGTCATTAGAGTTATCACGACAAGTTGTGATGACCAAACGATGTTCTTGGAGCATCATCTCTAGTCGAGAGACAATAGTGTTTAGAGATTAGGTCTCTCATTACCCTTTTTTTCTTAGGGATTATTATTTCCCTAATCATTCAACTAATGGGGATAGTCAATTTTAGGGAGTATTACTCGACCCCGATAATCGAAGATCTTGTTGTGACTCAATTTGTGTTTTCTATTATAGAGTTATTATCAATCAAATATGCACCTTGTGCTAAGCTTACAGAAGACTTAGCTATTTGTTGAAACATGGAAACACTCTAAGGATGTGGGCTTCCTATGTCAAGAGTGAATCTCCAAAGTGAGTTGGTTTTCCTTATAATTTTTTCTAATCTAATGACTTGTCTGAGAAAAGGGATGAGAGAGGTAAATTGAAGTAAATAACTAAAATAAATTTCTAAGTTGATGCACTAACACTAAAGTCCTATCAGATCTTACTCACAATCGGACTATTGAACTTTAATCTTCACAACACTTGATTCTACCAAATTCATCAATATTTCACATGAAGGTTTGATTAAAACTCAACATGCAACCTGAACCAAGAAAAATATTTGCATATCTATCACAAAATCAAGACAAAACAGAGGATAAATACTCATCACAATGCAATATCAAATCAATCTTGCAAAAATAAAGGCAAAAAGTGAAGGAAAACTGCTGCTCTATAACTAAAGGAGTAATGAGTACATAGACTGAATACAACACTCTCAGTGTGAGAGGAAGACCCTGATATCCTGAACTCTGATCTCTACACTATTCTACTAAAAGTCTTACTGGAACTATTGAAAAAGAACTATATCTCTGCCATATATCCTATGAAAAATCTCTCCCCAAAAGAAAGCTGGAAAAAAGATCCTAATAATAGACTTCCAAGTCCATTTTTGAGCTCCTCAAAAAAGCCAAAATAAAATCTCTCAAGATGAGTCCAAACTATGAAAACAAGGTGCCAAAAGACTCTCATGAGACCCCACCAAAAATCTACTTTTATCTGCCCATGAATACTTAGTTTATGTCTTCATCTGCCTCATAATAAAAAAAATCAAGGAAGGAATATTTTGATTTGCTTTACTAGTTTTACCTACCTAAAAATAGTTTGATTTTAAAGCAATTTATAGATTATTGCTTTAAACAACTTTACAATGCTTGCAGTTTTGTACTATTCCGTTATTCAATTTGATTTTGCAAAAATAAATACTCATGGCTTATAATTTTTCCAAGTCCATTGAAATTACAATTTCATAAAAAATCATAAAAAAAATCAAAGGCATTATGTAGAGTTTGCAAAAAATAAAAACCAGATGGCTTATCTCCATATGACATGTCTCATATGCCACATGAAAGATTTGTAGACTATTCCAAGGCATGAACTCCATCTCCACCTCTAAGGGGTCTGCGGCACATATCATAATCTTCAAGGTGATCAAGCAAGTTTGAGGCATTAAATATTTGAGGGAACCCTTGAGGCTCAACCTCACTCTAAGTCATGGCACCTAGGCATCATATTGTGGTCACTTAACACCATGAAAGTATTAACTTATGTCTCAAAAATAAAATGAATGTGACAAAATACCATTCGAGCTAGGGTTCCATTGAAACCCTAATGACAAAACACTTCACACTATCTTATCGGGCTCATTTTACAACATATTTTGTGAAAATGGGGCTTTGCAGCCACCATGAAACCCTAGGGTTTCTCCTTTAAAATCTTCATCTTTCAGAGTTTCTGAGCATGATACCATCATGGATCTTACACCAAAAAAGGTGAAACTATCTTATGCACATTTGATTTGCATTCTTTGACTTTCCTTTGATTTCCTGAGGTGATAATGGCTTTAACAGTCGTGGCCATGTCATTTTCTAATGGTTTTGTTTGCATTTGTCTCAACTGTCATTCCTTCTCTATATCTTGGCCATCATTCACTATAACTGTGTGAGAGCTCTACATCATTATGCACTTTATATCTTGGCCATCATTCACTATAACTGTGTGAGAGCTCTACATCATTATGCACTTTCTCCAAACAAGGTAACATCTTCTATCTATCTCTATATGTTTAACTCTTTCCATATCATTCTATAGCTTTGGGGTCAAAACTCATAGCCATATTTTTCTTTATTCTGTAGCTATGCTTACTCAAATATAAAATGAAATGGATTTTGAACCATATTTGACCATGGATTAGCATGATAACACTCTCTATTGACTCTTTGTCTTTTTCATGGCTTGAAACTGCTTAGTATGGTTTTTGTATCTGTGTGTGGCCACGATTGTCTCTATGCATTACTTGTTATTTGGAATAAATGCATCTTGACCTAGGATGGAGGAACCCTTCTGTGTTTGGTTCTTGGCTTTAAATAATGGGAGGGTTTTGTATCTGTGATGGGTAAAATGGCATAATCAAAATGAATAATAATAACCCAAAAACACCAATGGAATGTGCAAGTAAAGAAGATTTAAAAATAAAAAAGTAATACTCACAACCTTTTTACCTTGCAATTTCCATTGTTCGCCTATTCCCATTTGATCTTCAGTGATGAAATGCAGCCCTCAAGAAGCTTGCTTCCTTGCTTCAAATCCTCAAGATGGCAAAAGAGAAATGGCTTGGATACTTATTGTGCAAAAGATGAGCTTCAACACAATGTGAAATGGATGATAAATGGTGGATGTGAAAATGGGGGTGCCAATGCCGCACTATGGATTTTGTAGCATAAGTTTACTCGAAAGCTAAATATGAAAATAGAAGAAGAGGGTTGTATTTATAGACTCATGAGAGAGAGGATCAACAATGTAAAAGAAATAAGAAGATCAATGGAGGAGAAGATTTGAAAGGATGTGCATGAATAGAAAGAAGACAAGTTTCATAAAAAAAGCTATTCTCTTTGAGTTAATTGCTTTCATGACAAAGATAAGATTTGCTTTTCAGAAATTAGAATGTTTTATTCTAATTTAAGAGTTATTGATAAAAACAACATTGTTTTAAATAAAAAAACTCAATTTTTGCTTTTGCATGACAAGAAAGATTTATTTTTAGAAGATTTTGGAAGATAAGAAAGCGAATTAAATAAATAAATTTATTTAATTACTTGCACATGATTTGGAAGAATAAATAAAATATTTAATTATATTTTATTTTTGGAGAGTGAGAGGATTTAAATAAATTTAAATGATTTATTTAAATTTGGAGGAATAGACTTTGACTTAATTAAATAATTTAGAATTATTTAATTGCTTAGAAGAATTTAATTAAATAAAGGATTTTATTTAATTTCGACTTTAAAAGAAATAATTAAATATTTTGATATTTAATTAACTTAGAGGAATTTTTTTTTAAAGGGGTAAAAACTTTATTGAAATTCAGAAAAGAGCATTACAAAACATCAAAGGGCCAAGGCCCTGGGAATCCATAAGAAACACCCATACAAAGCATGAAACAACATCATCCTTCACCAATACCATTCCCATCCTCGACAAGAATCCTCTCCAAGTCATGTTAGAGCTCGTGAGGAACCTCCTCCCACTCATTAATCTTCTAGCCATCTAAATTCTCAAAGGCCCACTTAGCCAAACAATCTGCTGCCCTATTCCACTCCCTTGG
This sequence comes from Cunninghamia lanceolata, assembly GCA_027924645.1. NCBI lineage: Eukaryota > Viridiplantae > Streptophyta > Pinopsida > Cupressales > Cupressaceae > Cunninghamia > Cunninghamia lanceolata. The sequence continues at coordinate 9,408,678 of BSBN01001715.1, forward strand.
AATATGGACAAAAGACACCATCTCCATCAAAGAACTTATATGCAAAATCTACTGTACCATCATAGCCAACTACCAACTAACATCAGATACCTTCTATTTATTCAACAAATTAATCAAAACTTGTGAATCAGACTCACAGATAACCTTGCACCATCCCAAAGCATAAGGCCTCTCCAAAGCGTAGAGGATCGCCAAACCTTCCATAAGGTTGATAGTCTGCACTCCTTCACGAATAGAAAAGAAAAAACCACCGATCCTGAAAAATCCTTCCCAGCCCCACCAATCCCAGTAGGTCCAGGATTGCCCCTTGAAGAACCATCAGTATTGACCTTCAGAATGCCAGTCGGAGGGGTTAGCCAACTCCCCACCCTTTGAACTTTCTTAGTCACCCGCCTTCCTCTCCTAACACAAGTAGAAGATGGAGACAACCCATAAATACCCAATCTATCCACTAACTCAGCATCCCCTTTCTCCAAAGGGAACACCACATCACACTTAGCTTCCACCGTCTCCTGAATCATACCCATAATTTTGTGCCAAACTTGTTGAATCAATAGCTTCTCCCCTCTAAATATTCTTTGATTCTGTTCCAACCAAATCTACCAGAGTATGAAGGAAGGCCCAACATACCACACATCTTGTAAGAAAGAGGCCATAGAAGGAGGTCTACCCAAACTACTCCAAAAATCCACCAGGGAGGACACATGAACACAAGGTCTTTTCAAGACTTCCCACCAAAAATGCCAAAGCTGCAAAGTCAAGGGACAATGGAAAAACAAGTGAGAGGAGTCCTCCTCTCCACATCCACACAAAATACACATAGAAGGACCCTGAAAACCCTACTTCCTAATACTATCCCATGTCAAGCACCTATTCCAAGCCAAAGTCCAAATAAAGCAGTTACACTTTGGCCAAGAAAGCTTATTCCACACTTTCTTCCACTAGTGAACCTCCACCCCATCTAGCTGGTGAGATAACAACACCTAATATCCAGAAGCAACAGTATAGACACCCTTAGGATTAGGAGACCAAGAAAGAACATCCCCTTCCTAGAGGGAGCTACAGCGTCTACAAGAAATGATACTATGAAGCTCAACACACTCCTCCATACCAACAACAGGCCACTCATTAGGATTCTTCCATCTCACCACCACCAACTACCCATGAGATGAAAAGGACTTGAAGTCACTCACCCTTGACCATCCTGCCTCATAGAACCTCTGGCACAGAGTCACCAAATTAGGAAACTGAGAAATAATGGGAGGAAAACCATCCCAAGAATTAAACCAAAAATGATATTTTGTCCCTCTTTTACAAATCCAAAATAAGCCATCCTTGATCAGAGTAGCCCCTTTCTTGAGTGTACTCTAAATCACTGAGCCTTTCCCCACTAGGGGATAACAAGGAATATCAATTTGAGGGATCCCCAGGAAGTATTTCTGTGTTAATATCCTAGCCCAGATCCCATCCTACTCCACACACCACAGCCAATACAATTTAGCAACCAATGCCATCCCTGAAAATGATGATTGCCTTAACCCTAGGCCACCAAACTGCTTCAGGCTACAAATAATGTCCCATCTGACAAGGCTCCATTTAGAGGACAATAAGCTACCAGCCCATAAAAACTGTCTTGATAAGGAATCCAATTCCCTAACAAAACCCAAAGGGGCCACCTAAATCATACATCTATAAATGGGGAGGGCCTGCACCACAGACTTGAGCAACTGAACATGACCCACAAAGGACAACCAACAATGGGTCCAATGATTAACTTTCACACGAAATTTATCTAGAATATTCTGCCAAGAATCACTGGATAGTCTTCCAACAGAGATGGGAATACCAAGATAGATCAAAGGGAGAACCCTAGTTTGAAATCTCAAGATATGAGCAATTCTCCTCTGAATGGAACCCAGAGTATTGAAGAAAAAGATGGAAGACTTATCTTCATTAATCAATTGGCCCTAAGCAACAAGATAAACATCCAACACCTTGCACAAATTAGAAGCTTCCCTAATTGTAGCCATACCCATCAAAGCAGTGTCATCAACAAACTGCAAGTGAGACTGTGGAGGTAAACCACCTCCCCACCTCCACCCCTGAATGAAACCTAACTCCACATTCCTTCTTATCAAATGTCCTAGACCTTCAACAAGAAGAAGAAACAAGTAAGGAGAGAGGGGGTCACCCTGCCGCAAACCCCAAGAGGCACCAAAAAGATCAGAGTGCTCACCATTTATTAACACAGAGAAGGAGACTGAAGTAACACAACTCATAACCCAATAAATCCACTCATCCCCAAAACCAAAAGCACCAAGAACCTTCCAAAGGAAGGACCATCTAACTCTATCATAAGCCTTATCCATATCAAGCTTGATGAACATCGCCTTATCTTTGGAACTGGCCATAGAGTGAATGGTTTTAGTTGCAATAACAAAACCATTTAGAATCTGCCAACCCGCCACAAAACCACGCTGTTCCTAAGAGATCAACACTTTAAGCCACTTTTTCAACCTATCAGCAATCAATTTAGAGATAATTTTATAAATTATATTGCAAAGAGAGATAGGATGAAATTGACTTAACCTATCTGCCCCATCACACTTTGGGATGAGAGCAAGGAAGGTAGAATTCAAAGCTTGTAACATCTATTTATTCTTATGAGACTCTTGAACAACCGCCAACAAGTCTAACTTGATAATCTCCCAGAATTCTTGAAAAAACTCAATCGGGAAACCATTAGGGCCAAGAGCTTTCCCCCTCTTCATTTGAAACACAATCCTCTCTAGCTCCTCAATTAAAATATCACTCATAAGATGCTCATTCATCTCCCTAGATACCAAAGAAGGGATACAAGAAAGGACCTGAGCTTCCTCATCAGAACCCGCCTGCGAGTCCTCCTTGAATAAAGAAGCAAAATATTGCAAAGTTTCACGTGAGATTTCATGAAAAGAAGAAAGAGCTTCACCTCTATCATTCACTAGAGAAGAAATAGAATTGCCATGTCTTCTAGCTTTCACCGAGTTGAAGAAAAAAGTTGTATTTTTATCCCCTTCCTGAAGCCACTCAATTCGAGCCTTTTGTTTCCAAAAAACTTCCTCTAGTAGCTCACACTCTTCTAGTGCTTTCAAAGCCCTAATCTTCTCCCACAGTAGGTCCTCAGTCACTCCATCCTCTCTGATCAACCTCATAATACCATCCAACTTAGCCTGGGCAGCAGTCTTAGCATGGAAAATGTTTCCAAAGCATTGTCGATTCGAACATTTAAGCTGATACTTGACAAATTGAAGTAACTTAGAAAAAGTATACATTATTGTACCATAAGCAGGTCTACCATACCTCCACCATTCAGCAACATAGTTATGAAGAGAGGAGTCACGCAACCACATATGCTGGAACTTGAAAGAAGGAGACTGAGGCACACGAGATGAAGAAATATCTAGCTTGATAGGCCAATGATCTGAGCCTCTCCAATCCAAAATTTTAGAGCTAGAAGATCACAACCCACCAACACAGTAGCAAGAAACTAGAAAGTAGTCAAGTCATTCCACAATGCAGTTATTCCCAATCCTCTGATTACTCCAAGTAAACTGGCCATTAATGGGCTTGATATCAACAAGATTTAAAGCTGAGATGTTATCCTAAAGTAGAAATGCAGAAGGCTCAAGCCTCGCAATACCACCCCACTTCTCAGCCAACTCAGAAATAGCATTGAACTCTCCAGCCATAATCCACAAATGGAAAGGAACCATGCTTTAGACAAACTAGATATGGGACCACAAAAGTTACATACCCTGAAGTTCAGTAGGTGCATAGATATTGGAGAAGAGAACAAACTCCCCCGTCTCAAAACAAGATGCAATCATAGAGATAGAAGACTGAAAGGACAGCCACCAAAGAGGGTGGATCTTCCAAGGATTCCATAAACAAGCCACTCCCCCAGTAGACCCTTGAGCACCAATACACTAGCACTCTCCACACCCCACAACTTGGGCATTAAACCAAACACTCCACTAATAACTTAGTCTCCTGCAAGAAAAGAACATCAGGAGATTCACTTCTAACCAAATCACGAATAGCTTTTTGTCGAGGGCCACTGTTTAAGCCCCTTACATTCCAGGATAGAACAATCATTTCAAGGGGCCCAAACAATGGGAATCTAGAGTCTTAATAGACCCTGACTCTACCAAAGTTTCCCCTATTAATTTAATCTTTTCCAAATCCTTTTTTCTACCAAGCTTGGAAGACTTCTCCCCAGCCCCTTTTCTTGGATCCTTTTGATGAAGACCCAAATGAGAAGAAGAAGACTTATTATTCTTCACCCCCTCAGTACCTACATTCGAAACAAGAGGAGATCCATCATCACCACCCTTCTTCCCTACTATAATAGGAACCCATTCCACTTGGACTTCCATTTGAACATCTGTGTCCATTTGCAAAGCCCTATTATCCTGCAAAACCTAAGAAGCTTAAGAAAGAATGCCCTCCTGTCCTGTACCCAAAGCACCCTGATCCAGATTCACCAAGCCTAGATTCACTTCCTGCTGGCTGAGATCATCTAAAACTTCAAATCTATTGAAAGAATCTTCATCCTGCCTTTCCTTCCAAGTCCTCTTTTGACCATGATTCTTGTTTCAAGCCTTGACAGGAATGAAACCATCATCCCCATCCACATCACCAAGAATGGGTTCCTTCCCCTTTTCAACCCTAGGGGGATTTCAGGGAGGCTGGGAATCCACAGGCCTAGCCTTTGGGCATCTCCTTTGTAAATGTCCATATTCATGATAGAGACAACACCAAAAAGGAAGAGTCTCATAGTCCAACTGCTGCTCCCAAGAGTAAGGACCCACACACATATCCACCAAATCCAGCAAAGGTTTGCTTAAATCAATCTCAACACAGATATGAGAAAAAGTCATCACCTTTTTAACTTGAGCCTGTTGTGAAGCACCAATTGGTTTTCCTAGCATCAAAGCCAGCAAGTGCAAAACATCATCCCACCAGCATTCCACAGGAAACCTCAGAAGCTAAACCCATACCGGAACCCAGTTCAGAATATCTTCAGTAGGATTGAAGCCCGCATGCCAAGGTTTAATAAATAACCCAATCTGATTATGAAAATAGGGGCCTCCTTCAAAGGCCTTGTTGTGATCCACCAAACAATTGATTGAAACCATGAAATAGTTATTTGCTAAAAGCATAACCTCCATTTCTCCCTCTCGCATCCAAGTTCGTTGGGCCCACGATTCAAGAAATTGTAATGAAACACGCATCCCCATAAACTTGCACAACAATGCATGCTTTGAATAAAAGTCAATATCTTCCGCAATCATCTCCAGTGGGATAACTAATTTTGGCCTCTCCTCACAACATTCAAGAAATCCATTGATCTTTGTAATCCGTGTACCACTAGACAAACCTGAACCAACCAACCCTGGATCTGGTGTGAACAAGTTATTATTAAAAACCTTTGAAGCATGTGAAGGAGAATTCACACCAACTGCTGCTAAGCGAAAATCCATCTTGGGACTAGCCCCTGAAGACTCCTCGATCGGCATTGAAACTAAACAAGACCCAAGGCAGGCATGCAAGCCCCCGAGAAAAAAGAACCACCACTAGGGTTTAACCAACCCACCACCCAGCACTACCTTCGAACTACAAACCCAAACCAAATAGGCACAAAAACCCCACCCACGGCCTCCAACCAGGCACAAAACCCTTGCATGCTTAGGGAGAAAGAGGCACCGATGCAGATGAAAAAACTTTGCACTGAAAAAAAATCACAACACCAGACCTCACCAAAATGCATGCACTCCCAACACTTCGCATAGCCAAGAAAAAACCAGAGGATCGAGCTAGGGCATGAACGCCCTAGCTCGACATGCAGAGCAAAAAATTGACATCCAGGGATCAATAAACTCTTGTTATAACTTAGAGGAATATGAATCGAATAAATAAATTTAATTATTTATTTATTGATGGAGGAAGGTAGACTTAAATAAATATTAAAAATATTTATTTAGATAGAGTCGTGTCATTTTTAGGTGTATACAGTATCTATGGCCATGGGGAATGTACTAGATATAATATATGTTTCTCTTTGTTTTCCTTTTGCTGTTCCATGTGGTTGTAGCTTGAATGGACTGAAAAGACACATATTTCCTTTCAAACCTATATCTTCCTTGCATATAACAATAAAGTTTCAAACTTTGAGAACAATAAAAAGGATTGAGATTTTTTCCTTTTAGAGGGTTTGCTTTATGATGCCATGGCTTGTCTTACCTTTTTGAGTATTACATGCTCGAAATACTTCATTTTTGTATTTGCATTATTTGTTAAAACCAATCAAGTGGGTACCCTTTCACTGGCCATGGCTACACTGTAGCTCCTCATTTTATCTTGTGATGGCTTGAATAAAACTCACTTTCTACATCATTATTTGGTCATTATGTAAACATGCATGGTTCGATATGATGAAGAAACTCCTCTGTATGATGACATATTTGATGAAAGCTCGTCATATTTTCTGGTCCAAAACTTATTTGTTTGTAAAAGCTAAACATGCTTACTTTGTAATCATATGACACAATCTTCATTCCATTTCATTCACTGTGGTTGTCTTAACTGTGCCTTACATCATCATTGATGACCACCATTTTGATATGCACATACCTGATATGGTTACTTAACCTATAGTATATAAACTTGATGTTGATTGAGTTCACTATTTGTTTGCATACACCACATATGGTATGGAATCTTTCATTGGCTGTTATATTTTTTAAAACCTCTATTGCATTTGCACTCTATGAACCTTTAGTTGTACTTGTTGCATCTTCTTCTGTAGGCTACTCTGTAACATGATGTATGATTTGATATGATGTTGCATCAGTGATTTTGACAATGTTAATTAATAACTATTCTTCTTCTTGATGCATAACCTTGGTGGCATCCTATACAAATGAATAATGTGTATTGTTTCTCTATTTATCTGCTACATGTGATGATATTCATCTACTATTCCACTTGTCATTTTTCATAATGGAAGCATTCTTACTGTGTCATTAAAAATGTATAGTCATGCATCCTCTAAACAGTTCTATTTGAATAGTTATGACTCTATATTTTAGTGCGATCATGGCCTACATACTAATAGTCTTACTTCAATGAGATAAACCAAATACTGTCACTTATAAACATTTGATTGGTGGATACTTCTCACTTCACAGTACATGCTCTTTACTGTGACTGTATATGATTTCTGCATACTTTATATGGTTTTTTCTACAACAAGATGCATACACTTTGGTAACTATATCATATGCCATTTATGAATGACAACACTTTTCCCTTACTATAGCATGGCACCTGAGATACATGACAGTTGTACCAGTTGAATGTTCTTTTGCTACATGATAGAGATGTTCATTTGATTTGCAATAAATTATCTTTTCCAGCTGTTCCATATATGCATGTGATCATTCATACTATACTCCATGATGAAACAGAAAGCGCTGGCACACACGCTACTTTCTCTATACCTACAGTAGATATTCATGAACATTGACGTTGTACTCCTTCTTGCCATCTTCCAGCTGATATGTGCATGTTTTCACTTGCTCACTGAGATAGTGGCTTCTTGTATTCTCATGGCTGAAGCAACATGATATGTGTATAGCATCCATTGATGACTATTGCATGCATGTTTACCTCTTTACATTCTCTACCTGCGAATGCTCATTACTTCAACATAAAAGTGACATGGCAGCATATGTAGTTCCTTGATGGCTATCCATTTACACTCTTTGGTTTATTCAAATCATGCATAAAATGATATTTTGTTTCTAATGGTATGTTATGACCAAAACAGTCATGTACTATTGCATGATATTATCCATTGGCAACTATTTGGCATACAAATGTTGCAAATGTACTTGATGTTCTTAATGTCTCTACTGCATACAAATACCATGAAGTATATATAGATGAAATACCTATGAATTCCATTTTTTTCAATGGCAGTTGAAGCAATGATGACAACTATTTTTTGTGTATTAAATGTTGTCCTAGATAAGTTCAATTCATCTTGATGGTTTCATGTCATTTCTTGAACCGCAATCATGGGGGTATTCTAAACTAGAAACCAATGCATCTGATTGCTTTGACACTCGTTCATTTTGTCATGCAATTAAAGCAATGTGAATAATGATCTTTCATTTTCATTTCATCCCCTTCAAGATTAAGGGGAGGGAGCATGTTGGGCTCAACCCTTGTTGGAGCCCACTTGACACCACATGTTGATATGTCTTTAATCAGCTAAATGACTTATCCTATACCTACACATGAAACAAACAAATTAGAATAAAAACAATGAAGTTCCATGATTGTTTCTTTCCTAGTTTCTCTTGCATGTGAATGATGTTCATTGACCTGTGCATTATAGGCAAAGTGTTATGTCTCTTCTAATAGGACATAGATATCTCATAACTAGAGCTCTAACAAGATCTTCCCACATTTTTGTAGGTTATTGTTGAAGATCAAGAGCAGGACATAAGACAGCCTCAGAGATTGAAGACTGCAACAAGGCAATGATGGCTATGACCTTCTCTTCCTTATCCTTAGATGCATATCATTTTCCTTATACTTGCATTTATTTAGCTATACCCACAGCTTGTGTGGAACATTTGATCTGTCATTATTTCTTTCAATGCAATGTTTATCCTTTTATGTATCTCATTTGTAAATGAATAATCATTGTAATGAATGAAATACTTATCTCTCCTATGAACATTCTGCAATGCAATGAATGATATGAAAATATTTTCTTCTCTTGAGCAACTGAACTGCAATTATCACTGAAACACAAACAACTATGTAAATAAATTATAATAGAAGAATGTTAACCTTCACTTTAAAAATGATTTTTTTGTACTAGCTCTAACAGTTTGAGTTGTAAATGAAAAATGGTAACATTTATGGTGACTTCTGCTATATGCTTGCCTGCTAAGTATCATATCAGTTGCCTTGAATATCCATTGGGCATGGAGTCATACTCTGCTCTTCTCAACTTAGAAAACACTACAATTCATCTCTCCATAAAGTTCAAATAGCAACAGAAAATTGAAAACAAACTCAACTGAAAGCAAACTAATAGGCCCTAATGGCTAGAAAACTTGTGCAACATCACTAAGGGAAACAAAAATTACTGAAAGCAAATGTGCATAAAGCACTTATTAACTGTAACACTATTCTACTATAATACAAAGGTAGTACTTATCCTTAGAGGCAATGATTGAGATGGATCCCATTAATTAGGATAGACAGCACCTCTCCACTTAACTCGGATAGTTGAAATGCATTATTTTCTTTGCTCTCTGTGATACCATAAGGCCCATCCCAAATTGCATCAAACTTGCAATGCCTTCCCAATTTGCTTCTCAGTTCATTCCATTTGAAAACCAAATCACCAACAATGAAGCTTCTCGGTCTTGCCCTCTTATCAAAATCTTTCTTCATTTGAGCTTGATGAATATAAAGCTTCCTCAAAGCCTCCTTTCTAGTCTCTTCTAACTCCATAAGCTGAGCTAGCCTAACTACTAAGGGTTGTTCCTCTAGAAGCTCAAGTTCTTTGATGAAATAGGCAATCTAGCCTCCTTACCATAAGTAAGTACATATGGAGAACAACTAGTAGCTCTCTTGGGTGTAATTCTGTTAGCCCAAAGAGCCAACTTCAACATCTCATGCCATGTTCTTTGGTTGTCTTCAATAGTCTTCTTGATGATTCTTATCAGATTTTTGTTGGTGGAATCGACCTACCCATTACCCTGTGGGTAATAGTTAGAAGAAGTAATCAAAAAGTGTTACCAATTTTTCACCTATAGCTCAAATTGGCAGAGCTGAAATAGTTTCATTATATTTAAGGTGAAATCTTGTTGCTAATTTATTTCTAATGGCATATCATAGCATGTGGAGTAAAATGGGCTCCCACAAGGGTTGATCTCAGCATCCTACCCCCAAGTCTTAAGAGGAATCTTGTGGAAAGAGTCTGAAAGAGCAGCAGTGATAAAGACCCTACAAAATAAAGATAGCTATCATGTGTTTTGATCATATCTCAAAATATATGATATGGGATTTTGATATTTTTGGACATAAATCAGATGATAGTAAGACAAAAAAACCCTTTAAATTTCTCACCTACCCAGTTTGTAGTGTTAGAGGAATCATTACAATGGCGGGCCCTCTTTTTATTTTGCAAATTTGTAGCTACAAAAAATTATTGTAAAATGCTATTTAAAGCAATATCCTATAAACTGCTTATAAATATTCATTATTTATGCAGTTAAAGAAAAGTAACATAAACAATAGCTTTCTTTTTTTGAGTTTGCTTTCTTTTGGGAAGATATGGACAAATTGAGCTTTTATTGAGGAAATAAAGCTTGTTTTAAAGCAGATTTTTGGTGAGGTCTACCTTGAGGAAGACCTCAAGACAAATTGGAGGTGATTTGAAAGCTTTATTTTTAGCTTTTTAGTGGATCTTGAAAAGGGATAAAATTGGCTATTCTAGGAAGATTTCTTAGCTTTTTCGTTGGGAGATTTTTAGAGTTATAAATAGGGGAGAAAGACATAGTTTTTCTCAGTTCTGATTATGGTTTCTTTCTCTTTGGCTCACCTGCAGAGAGCTTGTAAACATTATTTGTACTTAGATACTCAGTTTCTACTCCTTTCAATTTTGATAAAGTGGCAGAGTTCTCCTCTTTCATACTTTCTAATTCATTTTGTAATCAATGATCTGATGTCCCATTGTGATTCAACCTTAGAATCCTTTTCATATGTCTCATTGTTGTAGGATTGAGTGTGAAAGTTTCATGTGATATAGGTTGCATGTTATGTTTATCCTTGGTTAGTGGGTTGAAGTTGTGATAAAACCTATGTTTTTCCTTCATGCAAACCTTTAGCTTTCAATCTTTCATGCAAATTACTTATGTATTGCATTGTTTTAGTAAAATTGTGAGGATAAAAGGCTTTGTGAGGCTGATTGTGAGTCAATAGATAAAATTCTGGTAAAATATCCTTAGGTTTTAGAATTTAATTTTTAGTTATCTTCTTACCCATTCCTTAGGAAGTCTTTTAGATTAGATGATTTACCAGGGGAACTAGCCCACTTTGGAGGTTCACTCCAAGTTTTAGGCAACCCACAGGCCTAGGAATGTTCCCATGTGTCAAAAGATAGCTAAGTCTTATGTAAGCTTAGCATAGAGTGCATATATGATTCATAAAAAAAAGATGTTATTTTTGACAGACCAATCTAAAATTCTCAATCCAATAAAAGCTAAACCATTATTAGAGATAATTGAATCTAGTGTACTGAACCTTCATACCAGATCCTGATAGAAACTTAGAATAGTAGATTCATTGGCTTCTTTTAAAGTAATAGCCTTAGTCCACTTGGGGAAATAGTCTGTGGTAGTCAAGATCCACTTGTGGCCTAGACTTGAAGGTGGGTTTATTGGTCCTATGAAGTCAAGACCCCATTTTGTAAATGGCTATTTGACTTTGATGGGATGCAGAGGTAAGGTTGCAAGCCTTTCCTTACAAATAATGAACACTTCTTGCATCTTCTCACCCAAGTAAAAGCATCTTTAAATAAATCAGACCAGTAATTACTAGCCTACATAATCTTGAAGGTAGTTGTTCTAGCTGCAAAGTGACCTCCTAAAGTTCCATTGTGAAACTCCTCTAATAGTTTATCAACTTGATCAGGTCCAATACATCTTAGAAATACACCATTAAAATCTCTCCTATACAAAATACCATCAATGATAGCATAAGGAGTAGCTTGTAACCTAAAATACCTTCTTCTTGCCCTATCGAAACCTTCAGTGCATTGATCAGTCTGCAGATGGTGCATCATTTGCTATACCCAACTATTTGTAGGAGCTAGTATAGCAGCTGGTACACAATTATTTAGTATTGTTCTTGTGTTCTCTCCATGTTCTTGACTATGCTCTTCACTTTCAACAAGCTACTCACATAAGCCTTTGCCCCTAATCAGCTTAGTTACTTTGATATCAACATCAAACTCCATAACTTTGGTTATCCAACCAGCCCTCTTATCATTTATATCTTTGTTAAGTAAGAAACTCTTAACAGTGGGGTGAGCAACCATTAAATAAATTCTGTTATTGGATAGCATGTGTCTAAATTTCTTGAGGCTTCTAACAACAACAAAAACATGCTTTTCCACAAAAGAATATTTTACCTTGTAGTCATGCAGTACCTGGCTGAAAAATACCACTGGCTGCTCCAAACCTTCATGATTTTGTTGGCATAACATTGCTAAAATGGTGTCAGTACCTCCAAAAGAATATAAAATAAAATCCCTCTCATAATTAGGATTAATGAGGGTAGGGGTAGCAGTGGGAGCTTCTTTGATCTACTCGAAGCTTCCTTTTCCTTCCTTAGTCCAGCTGAATGGCACTTTCTTCTTTAGCATGGCAGTGAGGGGTTATAGCAAAGCTACAATGTCTGGAATAAATCTCCTCACAAAGATAATTCTGCCAGGAAATCTCTGCAAACCTTTCTTATGTGCAGGCAATGGTAAATCCAAAATAGCTAAAACTCTCTTAGGGTCAATAGAAATACCTTGTTTTGAAACAATATGGCTGAGAAGTTTACATTCATGAGCTAAAAATATGCACTTTTTGGGGTTCAATGAAACTCCAAACTCTCTGCACCTCTAAAAAATCTGCTTAAGGTGGTCAAAGTGATCATTAGCATCTTTGGAAAAAATAGTTATGTCATCTAAATATACCAGCACTATTTTGTTCATAAGGCCATGGAAGGCCATGTCCATTGCCCTCTAAAAGGTTGCCCTTGCATTGGACAAACCAAATGGCATTTTCTGATAGGCCATGGTACCCCACTTAGTCATGAATGTAGTTTTATATTGGTCCTCTTCTCTGACCAGAATCTAGTTCTAACTCGAGTAACCATCTAATAAGGAATATCTATCAGAACCAGAAACAATTTGCAATATTTGTTCCATGGAAGGAAGAGGGTAGTGGTGTTTCAATGAGGCCTGATTTAGATCACAAAAATTGACACAAAGTCAAATCTCCCCATTCTTTTTCTTGACTGGTACTAAGTTGGAGACCCAGAATGTATGCTTGATTGAGAATATTATGCTGCTCTCAATTAGTTTGTTTAACTCAGCTTTCATTAAATACTCAAGTTTTGGATTGAGGGGTTTTTGTTTCTACCTAATAGGCTTGGCATTAGGCTTTGATTCAATGGTATGTTGGGCCAAACTAGGATCAAATCCTCTTAAGTCTTTATACTCCCATGCAAAAACATCAAAAAATTCTTGACATAACTAAACAAATGACTATTGTTCATCTTTAGTACATATCTTTCTGAGTTTCAACAGTTTGTCCTTGAAAATCTCTATGGTTTCATAATATTCTTGCTTCACTGTCATGCTACACTTGTCCTTTCTAAACTGATCATCTATGTTAAACATTGATTCTAGTGTCACCAGTCCCTTAGGCAACTTGTTGGATCTCAGTTGTACAATCTGATCTTCAAATTGCTGCTGGTATTTATGTTGATTATCAACTGTAAATTCAGCTTTTGCACTTAAAAAACTTAAGATTTGCTCATCACTGTCAAACACTTGCTAAGAAACACCATTGTTAGGTACAGAAGGTCTGACAACCACTTTGACATATGGCTATACTTCAATGTTATGAATCTGATTAGGAATCTCAAATTGAGATCCCAAGGCTGCAAGCTTATCTGCATACTTATTTTGGTTTCTAGGAATCGAAAACAGATTAAATGCATAAAAAAATTCAATTGAATCCCACACTCTATGCTTGTATTTTTTGAGTAGGTCATTCTTAGTAACATTCAGATTGGACTAACTTGATTAATGATCAATTCAAAATCACCATAAACTTGGACAGATTTGATATCTCTTTTCTGGACCCACTCTAAACCATGAATCAGGGCCTCATACTCAGCCACATTATTTGTGCAGCTGAAAGTGAGCCTCAAGGCTACATAGTACTTGTCTCCTTTAGGTGAAATCAACATATTCCCTCCACCAGCACCTATTTTGATCCTTGATCCCTCAAAGTATAGCTTCTAAAGCTGATCTTCTTACTGTCCTGACTGGCTTTGGTCCTTAATTAGATTGGGAATCACTGCATCAGGTTCTTGTATCATATAAATGCCTAATCCTACCTCATCAGGGTGACGGAAAGGGTCAGTTTCATGATCTTTAGCTACCCAATCATCTAAATTTATGTCTTCTATAGGTACATTGGGAACTAGGCTCATGGGTTCATCCTACTACTCATGGGTGATGTAGAGATTAGCATTTATTGGGTTGGAAACATAGTGTTCAACATGATCCTTTGCACATGGTTTAGATTGTATGGTTACTTTTGTACCATATCTTATTCTAAAAAATAAGTGGGACCAATCTGAAGATAAGAACCCACCCAATTTAATACTAAAATCCCTAGAAAGGCATAATGCAAAATTGGGTGGCAGATCGATGATATAAATATCTTGATGGATTGCAAAATTAGGAAAAGCATGCAGTGTAAGTGGCAGATTTTTTATTATTCCTACAATACTAAGTGTAGACCCGTCTAACTGGACTACTCCTTTTTCAAGGGGCTCATAAACCAATCCTAATGAATCAGGTAGACTTTTGGGCATGACTAAACTTCTTGCTCTGGAGTCTATCTTACAGTTATGAACAAGCTTGTGACCAATAATCAGACTTAGGTAAAAAGGAGGGGGTTTTACCTCATTCACTGGCTATCCACTCTTAATTTCTGAACTATTGGCAAGTACCACTTTGGCCTTTTCTTGACTAGAATGGTCAAAAATTACAAGTTTAGTCAATGCCTCTTGTAGAAAATTCTTTTGGTCAGGAATGCACAATGCATCCATAACTGACATACTCACTGTAGCTCTCTTAAGATGATCTTGTTACCTAGATTTCACTACTAGCTTAATCAGGTAGAGCTTTTCAATTTTTGAAAGAGGAAAAGGTACATATATTTCTGATGCGTTATACCCATGCACATTTGATACAAATTGAGATTAAATTGTATTGTTGCATTCAGATGTTTTTCATAAAACTTAAGAGATTGTACAAATCTTTTAAAAGATCAGCAATATATATTGAAAAACTAAGTGTATAAGTTCTCACACAAGCCGTGAGACTAACTGTTTCATTGCAAAATGAAAAGACAAACTATACATTTATACATGAACTAAAAGATGAATATGCATATAAGGTAGGGTGACTCGTCATTGCCTGAATGACGAGCCTTCATGCTGTTTCCATGTCTTGTGTCATCCTAGATCATTTGTGTGTCCTGCATCCAGCCGCTGTCTCCTTGCTGCCCCCTAGTCATCTGTATAAAATTTTAGAAAACCGATGTTAGAGCAATGACGAGGCATCATACATCATATGATATACATCTATAAATGTACAATTTGTGTTTTCAGATGCAGTAAACCAGTTAGTGTCATAGAGATTTTTTAGAAGACAAATCAAGAATATCGACTGCAATTCCTTGTTTTTCTTAATATGTTTGCTTCATGTGAAGGTATGGGTGTAATTATGTTTCTGTTTGATTCATCAATTACATTATGAGTGGAGGAAATGTGGCTCCCCCAAGGGTTGAGCCTAGCTCATGGACCTTACAGAACATCTCAGATACAATATATAAATGCAAAGGCACAGCTCAAGGAACACATTTAGAAGGTTGATCTCAGCTTTCAAGAGGTTTCAGTCATGATAGGACAGCAAACATTCAGAGGAATCCAAGCAAAGCAGGACAGCAAGACACAACGTGCCAAGAAAGATCATATGGAATAGCAAATTGTCATAATAAAGAGACAGCAATTATGTAGTATGAAAAAGCAGCAATATACAACAAGAAGACAGTCTTTTCATAAGCAGTGAAGGCACCTAATGAAAGGTAGTGGCAATCACTAATCACAAGGAGAAATAGTCATATAGCTGTTATAAGAGGAGCAATCATACTAAAAGGAGCATGGTAGAGCTACAACTTAAAATAAAGTAGTAGACTATTGAAGCACAGTGATCCTAAAAAGAGCCAAAGATCAGTCATATGGTTCGGTAACATTCATGAGGACAGGAGACCAATGAGGAGAGAATATAGTGTCAATGATGCTGATTCTTTAAAGGAGATAATAGAGACAGTCATGAGGAAAATGCATGAAACTGAAAGAGTACTATCAAGAAGCATATTTGTTCAATCTTTTGTTGAAGAAGTAGTGGACAGAGTATCACAGACATGAATGAGGAATTTTGAGTTTGGATGAAGAGAAGATAAATTCAGAGGCTCACAAACTTGATAAGGAAACAAAACATGTCAAAAGGAAGAGCATGATAATATCAAGTGCACCGAAGTATATCATACAAAAATAACTTTTCTTCTAGATCTATAGTTTTTCACCTAGAAATGCATCTTGTAGAACATGAATATAGCCACTTCAAAGAAAAAATAAGACTTTTAGCCTATGTAGTGAAGAAATAACAACAGAAATGATATTTTTCAAGTTTTTGTCTTGGGTTGAGCTCGTTTTGAGCCAGTGGGAGACATGCAGATACAAAGGAGAAAATAAAGATTATGTAGTTTTCTCAAGAACAACATGCCCAGATTTTCATGAAACGTGCAGCAGCACTGTCAAAATACAAAGTTTCCTTTTCTTTTTAAGGCAACATAAAACTCAGAAAATGTCCAATAGTGTCTTCTGGCAGCAAATTTTTAGAAAATGCAATATTTTTTCAAGTTCAAATGCTACAGAACCCTCTGAAAGAGAATGACAAAGATGGAGTTTCAAAATCATGCTACAATACAACAAAAAATGCAGATTTCAAGAGTAGCAAGGCATATATGCCATTGTTCCAAGTTTTTTGTTAATACTGGGGCTTGTCACAGCCAAAAAATAGCAGAATACAAAAGAAAAATATAGAGTTTCAACTCAAAGTAAGCATTAATACTCAAAAAATGTCTAAAGTCGTGCTTCTAGTAGCGATTTTCAAAGAAAAATGCATTTTTTTCTTTTTCAAGTTTGAACAGCAGACAGGACAAAATGCATGGTTTTTATACTCATTTCAAACAAGAAACACAGAAACCCTCCGAGTCACCATTAACAAAGGCAAAATATGCAAGAAAATTTAGGAAGTGAAGATCTTTCAGGTTTTCTATCAAAGTAGCACACAGAAAAATATAGTTGTTCGAATTTACAACACACAAAGACGTCTTTTTGCAAGTTTTTCAAGATTTTGTTATGTGTTGTGCCTAGAAAATCAAAAGGAATGCAAATACCAAAGGGGGAAGTAAGGATTTTGCAGTTTTTCACACAATATGCTCAGAAATGCATTAAAATCGTGCATCTGGTAGCGGATTCAGGAGAAAATCTCAGAATAATTGGAGAGATGAACAGTGAAAAAGGTTACCTCTGTAGTTTCTACCATCTACTATGAAAAATCACGTTTTCTTCTCAACAAGCCAGTCAGTTTGTAGCCTCAACACAACCAACGACAGATACACAGAGGGTCGACCAAAAACAACAGCAAAATGCATCAATACACAGTTAAATCACGGCCTTGGAGGCCCAAAATCGACTGAATGGAGTTCAAATCTCATAAAAAATGCAACTTACCTTGCATTTCCCTTCAAGAAATGGCCAGAATCCTCTAAAATTGACAGAAATGATACATATTTTGCCTTCAAACCCTCATAGCGGTGGCCAGCTCGAACAGTAAAAAAATGAAATGCAAAATGAAGGTTCTTTTAGGTCTTCTTTCTTTCATTTTTTGAAATATCCATATGGCGATATGGGGAGAAACTTCATTTGTTAAAACCTAGCAATGATTTAAAGGGCTCGTGGCATTTCTTATGCCTTTTATTTCTTTTTTGAAAAACAAGCCAAATGTATTGTGAGAAGCACAAGGTCGAATATCATTTTTTTTGCCAAGGCATGTTGGCTACGAGTTACAAGGTGGGTTAAGTAATGCATGTAGGATTCGGTGAATGGTGGGAGTCATAAGGGTTGTTTTTGAAACGTATTCCATTGAACCTCAAATCATGATAGAGATGTATGCATATAGGAATGGCTCAGGGTTATAAGACTTTTGATACAACTTTGTGACGTGTATATGATGCAGATGTGATGAGTCATGTTATTTTTGCCTAGGAGCTGAGGATGTCTTCTTTGTCATCTTTTTATGACATTTATTCAAAACACCCTAAATCATGCAAAATCAGAGAATTAGATGATTATGTCATAAATGTCGTTATTTTCTGCATAGAAATGTAAAACATTTACTAAGGTGGTGTAATTATAAGCCTCTTAGTTAAATGTTAATTAAATATAGAAAATGTGTCATTTTGCCATTTATTGGGATATTTTACAGATATTTATGATGCTGTAGGAGATTATGACACAAATCTGACATATGTCAGAGGCCTTAAAGATCATTTAAAGGCATTCTATGAAATTTTCAGGTGCCTTTATGATAGTTGATGGCATGCCTTAACCATTTATGCCTTAAGAAACCTTTTTGGAGGACTTTAGAGAGATATTTTGTGGGCATTTATGAGATGCATGGGAATGGAGGTGGTGGATGTTTATCTATTTACAACTGTTTAGGAAGTATATAGTCTTCTTCCTTATTCATTTTTTTAAGGAGTTCTTGCTATTCACTACTCTGTATATTGTAATTTCCTGAGTTCTTTTGCAGAAGTGAATAGTCTTGTAACCCATTTCAGAGATATATAGTATTGTAAAACCTTTTTGGCAGTAATAAGCGATTTGTACCTTCCTATTTCTTTTGATATTGTGTCCTTAGTGTTAGTACAGATCTTGGTGACATTCTTTGTCCTTGGATCTGTCTTTCAAGTTGGTGCCTTTATGCAGGGATTACATATTTTTGTAGGTTGTGAGATGTGCAAGGAATAACAATCAATTTTGGGTAGTGAGAAAACCTCTTTCTCCTTTGTAGGACTATTGTTATTTGGCCTCCTTACAAAGTAATGATGCAAGGATTATGATTTGCTGGGTTGTGCAAAGGATTCTTATTATTACTGGTCCTGAAGTGTGTCATTTTTGTGTATTTTCTGATGATCTTTTGGTGCATCACCTTAGACAGTAGGTTTCATTTTCATGTAATCTGTTTTACCCTTTTCTCTGCAAAGACTTTAGTATAAGTAGTTTAGGTGGAGTATCAATAAGAAGCCGACCTTCTCCAAAGGTTCTTTCCATCACAAGTGACCCACAGACCTGGAAAGATCCCATGTTTCTCCAGATTGCCAAGTTCTACAACTCAACAAGGGTGCAAATCTGAGAGACAACAGATCTACTATGTTGAAAGAAACAGGATTTACCTTTTGCTATCCTTTTGCAACAGCAACATCATTCTACCTTTGTGAAGGCTATTGTTGTACTTTGGGATGATCTTTTACCGGTATAGTTTGATCCCTTTGTAGAATTTGCACTTTTTGCTGTAATATAGGGGCATCTTGTGATGGAAAAGTCTAAATTTTATCTCTCGTAGGCTGCTATTGTACCACTACAACTTGCTGATTAAGGTCTATAGCCCTCTATTTTGACCTTGTGTTGGCTAAAATAGGTGTATTCTAATTATTTTGACCTTGGGAATTATCTATACCATAGAAATTAGAATCTTGTCAGTTCATTAAGGCCACATCAACATTATTTTGATGATTAGAAACTTCACCAGAGACACCTTTCGAACTTGCATAACTATTATGAACCATGAGTGCCTAATTTCTTACACCATTTGTGCATGCAACTTGATTATGTAGTTGGCAACATGGATAACACTAGTCACTATCTTGAGCTAAGTTGTTCTAAGTGGGTACAAGCTCCTTTGAGGTGTTGGCAGCATTTGCATTGTAAGATTGGAAGGGTCGAGGGTTGTAGTTTCTTCTCTGACCCTGAGGATCAACTTGGAAAGGCTTCCTATACTGGTGAGTGGGCTGATATGGGGCTTGGTAAGGCTTAGTTTCTTGGCCAATTTGCTTTTTAATATTAACAAATTCATTGCCAAAGGTTTTGCCCATAGACTGAATCATGTCTTTCAACTCTTGGATTTCTTGGAGGTGAGCTGGGGTATGGTTTTCTTGGGCTTCAAATTGATGGGTTATTTCTAGAACAGGTGGGACAATAGCCAAAAAAGGCATTGCTATTGGCATAGATGGCTGGATTTCTGGGAAAATGGGTAAGGGAGGCCTTGGGGCTATCTTCCCTGCTTGAATAATGAATTTTTCTGCTCTAACAACAATCTCAAAAGAGTTTGGAAGGGTGGTTCCTCCCATAGACTGGATCATTACAGAAATTTCATTGTTCAAATCTTTAAGATAAATCAAAAAAGCATGCCTTGGCAGGGGTTTTACCATTGTGGGAATCATGTCCCAGGTTCTCTAAAATTGGTAATTAAAATTTGCCATGTGCTCATGGGGTGCCTTTTGATGGTGCTCAACTGCTCCAGCAATGAGAGATGATCAGATTTGTCTTCAAAATATTTGTGTAATCCATCTCCCAGCTCATCCCATGATGAAATTGAGCTCTCTGTAAGACATCTGAACCATTGCAAGGCCTTGCCTTTGAGTGATACAACCAATAATCTGATTGCTTCATTTTCTTAGGTAACATTATGCATAGCACAAAGAGTTGCCACATCTTGAATGTGTTCAACAGCTATAGTATGGTCTTCTGTAGTGAAATATGACAGTCCTTTGAGGGCTACAACTAGAAGATCATCTCGTTGGGCAAGTTGTAATAGGCTGCCTCCATTAAAAGGCACAAATGCGAATTGCCTAGCCATTATTGGTATTTAAACTATCAAAATTGGGCTTCTGCTTCTTTTTACTAGACTTAGAGAGATGAATCTTGGAGGTGTAGACTTTGATCTTATTGATGATTCAACTATTCTGCTTGCTGATCTACCTCTTCTTTTGGGTGTAGATAGGTACAAATAGTTGAATGTGTCTAGATTATACCTGGTTTCATAAGCTGATAACACTAATATGCATGCAAGACCAAAGAAAATGTGTCACCAGGGATATTGTAAAAGCCTCCAAAGGCTAGAATGTTGCTACATATATACCAGAATAATAGCTATGAGGGTATAAAACTTCTCTAAAATCACTTTCGGAGTCCCACCGGGCGTGCCAAAAATTGTTTTCAATCAGATATGCACCCTATGCTAAGCTTACAAAAGACTTAGCTATATGTTGAAACATGGAAACACTCTCAGGATGTGGGTTTCCTATATCAAGAGTGAATCTCCAGAGTGAGTTGGTTCTCCTTATGATTTTTTCTAATCTAATGACTTGTCTAAGAAAATGGATGAGAGAAATAAACTGAAGTAAATAACTGAAATGAATTTCTAAGGTGATGCACCAACACTAAAGTCCTATCATATCTTACAATCAGACTATTGAACTTTGATCTTCACAACACTTGATTCTACCTAATTCATAAATATTTTGCATGAAGGTTTGATTAAAACTCAACATGCAACCTGAACCAAGCAAAATATTTACATATCTATCACAAAATTGAGACAAAATAGAGGATAAATACTTATCACAGTGCAATATCAAATCAATCTTGCAAAAATAGACGCAAAAAATGAAGGAAAACTACCACTCTATAACTGGAGGAGTAATGAGTACATAGACTAAATACAACACTCTCAGTGTGAGAGGAAGACTCTGATATCCTAAACTCTGAATGTTACTCTATTCTTATAAACTTTAACTGGAATTGCTGAAACAGTAGTATATCTCTGCCATATATCCTGTGAAAAATCTCTCCCTAAAAGAAAGCTAGAAAAAAGCTCCTAATAATAGACCTCCAAGTCCATTTTTGAGCTCCTTAGAAAAGCAAAAATAAAATCTCTCAAGATGAGTCCAAACTGTGAAAACAAGGTGCCAAAAGACTCTCTCATGAGACCCCACTAGGAATCTACTTTTATCTACCCATGAATCCTCAGTTTATGTCTTCATCTGCCTCAAAATAAAATAAATCAAGGAAGGAATATTTTGATTTGCTTTACTAGTTTTAACTACCTAAAAATAGTTTGATTTTAAAGCAATTTATAGATAATTGCTTTAAAATAACTTTACAACACTTGCAATTTTGTACTATTCCCCTATTCAATTTGATTTTGCAAAAATAAATACTCATGGCTTATAATTTCGCCAAGTCCATTGCAATTAAAATATTTGATTTTTCCATAAAAAATCATAAAAATAATTAAAGGAATTATGTAGAGTTTGCAAAAAATAAAAGCCAGATGGCTTATCTCCATATGACTTATCTCATATGCCAGATGAAAGATTTGTAGACTATTCCAAGGCATGAACTCCATCTCCACCTCTAAGGGGTCTAAGGCACATATCATAATCTTCAAGGTGATCAAGCATGTTTGAGGCATTAAATATTTGAGGGAACCCTTGAGGCTCGACCTCACTCTAAGTCATGGCACCTAGGCATCATATTGTGGTCACTCAACACCATGAAGGTATTAATCTGTCTCAAAAATAAAATGAATGTGACAAAATACCATTCGTGCTAGGGCTCCATTGAAACCCTAATGACAAAACACTTCATCATATCTTATCATGCTCATTTTCCACAACACATTTTGTGAAAATGGGGCTCTGCAGCTGCCATGAAACCATAGGGTTGTTCCTTGAAAATCTTCAACTTTCAGGGTTTCTGAGCATGATACCATCATGGATATTACACAAAAAAAATGTAACACTATCTTATGCACATTTGATTTCCATTCTTTGACTTTCCTTTGATTTCTTGAGGTGATAATGGCTTTAACAGTCACGACCATGTCATTTTCTGATGGTTTTGTTTGCATTTATCTCAATTGTCATTCCTTCTCTGTATCTTGGCCGCCATTCACTGTAACTATGTGAGAGGAAAATGAAGCAAAAAAGAAATCCTTTTGGCTCTGCATGATTATGCACTTTCTCCAAACAAGATAACATTTTCTATCTATCTCTGTATGTTTCACTCTTTCCATATCATTTTGTAGCTTTGGGGTCAAAACTCATGGCCATAATTTTCTTTATCCTGTAGCTATGCTTCCTCAAATGTAAAATGAAATGGGTTTTGAACCATATTCAACCATGGCCTAGCATGATAACACTCTCTGTGCACTCTTTGTCATTTTCATGGATCAAAACCACTTAGTATGGTTTTTGTGTCTGTGTGTAGCCGCGACGGTATCTATGCATTACTTGTTGTTTTGAATAAATGCATCTTGACCCAGGATGGAGGAACCCTTATGTGTTTGGTTCTTGGATTTAAATAATGGGAGGGTTTTGTATCTATGGCCATGGGAAATTCACTAGATATAATTAATATTGCTCTATATTTTCCTTTTGTTGTTCCATGCAGTTGTAGCTTGAAAGGACTGAAAAGACACATATTTCCTTTCAAACCTGTATCTTCCTTGCATATAACAATAAAGTTTCAAACTTTGAGAACAAGAAAATGTATTGAGATATTTTCCTTTTAGAGGGTTTGCTTTATGAGGCCATGACTTGTCTTTCCTTTCTGAGTATTACATGCTCGAAATACTTCATTTCTGTATCTGCATTATTTTTTAAAACCCCTCAAGTAGGTACCCTTTCACTGGGTGTGACTATACTGTAGCTCCTCATTTTATCTTGTGATGACCTGAATAAAACTCACTTTCTGCATCATTATTTGGTCAATATGTAAACATGCATGGTTTGATATGATGAAGAAACTCCTCTATATGATGACATATTTGATGAAAGCTTGTCATATCTCTACTGGTTCAAAACTTATTTGTTTGTAAAAGATGAATATGCTTACTCTGTAATCATATGATGCAATCTTCATTCCATTTCATTCACTGTGGTTGTCATATCTATGCCTTACATCATCATTTATGACCACCATTTTGATATGCACATACCTGATATGGTTACTTAACTTGTAGCATATACACTTGATGTTGATTGATTTCACTATTTGTTTGCATACACCACATATGGTATGGCATATTTCATTGGCTGTTATAGTTGTGAAAACCTCCAACATCTGCACTCTATGAACATTCAGTTGTACTTGTTGCATCTTCTTTCATAGGTCACTTTGTAACATGATGTATGATATGATATGATGTTGCATCTGTGATTTTGATAGTGTTAATTAATAACTATTCTTCTTCTTGATGCATAACCTTGGTGGAAGCCTACACAAATGAATAATGTGTATTGTTTCTCCATTTATCCGCTACATGTGATGATATTCATCTGCTATTCCACTTGTCATTTTTCATATTGGAAGCATTCTTACTATGTCATTCAAAATGTATAGTCATGCATCCTCTAAATAGTTCTATTTGAATACTTATAACTATTTATTTTAGTGTAATCATGACCTACTTACTAACAATCTTACTTCACTAAGATAAATCAAATATTGTCACTTACAAACATTTGATTGGTGGATGCTTCTCACTTCATAGTACATGCTCTTTACTATGACTATATATGATTCCTGCATACTTTATATGGTTTTTTCTGTAACAAGATGCATACACTTTGACAACTATATCATATGCCATTTATGAATGACAACACTTTTCCCTTACTGTAGCATGGCACCTAAGATACATGACAGTTGTATTAGTTGACTATTCTTTTGCTACATGACAGAGATGTTCATTTGATTTGCAATATATAATCTTTTCCATCTATTCCATATATGCATGTGATCATTCATATTGTACTCCATGATGAAACAGAAAGAGATGGCACACACGCTACTTTCTCTATACCTCCAGTAGATATTCATGAACATTAAGGTTGTACTCCTTGCCATTTTCCAGCTGATATGTGCATGTTTCACTTGCTCACTGAGACAATGGCTTCTTGTATTCTCATGGTTGAAGCAACATGATTGTTGTATAGCATCTGTTGATGACTGTTACATGCATGTTTACCTCTTTACATTCTCTACCTGTAAATTCTCATTACTTCAACATAAAAGTGACATGGAAACATATGTAGTTCCTTGGTGACTATCCATTTGCACTCTTTGGTTTATTCAAATCATGCAAAATGATATTTTGTTTCTGATGTTATGTTATGACTAAATCAGTCATGTACTATTGCATGATATTATCCATTGGCAACTATTTAGCATACAAATGTTGGAAATTTACTTGATGTTCTTAATGTCTCTACTACATACAAATACCATGAAAGATATATAGATGAAATACCTATGAATTACATTTTTTCCAATGGTAGTTGAAGCAATGATGACAGTTATTTTTTGTGCATTAAATGTTGTCCTAGATGAGTTCAATTCATCCTGATGGTTTCATTTCATTTTTTGAACTGCAATCATGAGGGTGTTTAGAACTAGAAACCAATGCATCTGATTGCTTTGACACTCCTTCAGTTTATCATGCAATTAAAGCAATGTGAATAATGATTTTTCCTTTTCATTCCATCCCCTTCTAGATTAAGGGGAGGAAGCATGCTAGGCTCAACCCTTGTGGGAGCCCACTTGACACCACATGTTGATATGTCTTCAATCAGCTACATGACTTATCCTATACATGCACATGAAACAAATAGATTAGAATAAAAACAATGAAGTTCCATGATTGTTTCTTTCTTAGTTCCTCTTGCAGATGAATGATGTTCATTGACCTGTGCATTATAGGCAAAGTGTTATGTCTCTTCTGATAGGACATATAGATCTCATAACTGGAGCTCTAACAAGATCTTCCCACATTTTTACAAGTTATTGTCGAAGATCAGGAGTAGGATAGAAGACAACCTTAGAGATTGAAGACTACA
This sequence comes from Cunninghamia lanceolata, assembly GCA_027924645.1. NCBI lineage: Eukaryota > Viridiplantae > Streptophyta > Pinopsida > Cupressales > Cupressaceae > Cunninghamia > Cunninghamia lanceolata. The sequence continues at coordinate 9,434,630 of BSBN01001715.1, forward strand.
ACAAGGCAATGATGGCTATGACCTTCTCTTCCTTAACCTTATATGCATAGCATTTTCCTTATACTTGCATTTATTCAACTATACCCATGGCTTGTGTGGGACATTTGATCTATCATTATTTCTTTCAATGCAATGTTTATCCTTTTATGTATCTCATTTGTAAATGAATAATCATTGTAATTCAAATGAAATACTTATCTCTCCTATGAACATTTTGCAATGCAATGAATGATCTAAAAATCTTTTCTTCTCTTGAACAATTGAACTACAATTATCACTGAAACACAAACAAGTATGCGAATAACTTATAACACAAGAATGTTAACCTTCACTTTAAAATTGAATTTGCTATACCATCTTTACCAATTTGAGCTATAAGTGAAAAATGGTAACAATAGTGATAATCCCTTAGTAAGGATGAAAACCTTTTTATAGATCGAATTTCAATAATATATATTATTATTATTTTACTTATCATAAGATTCAATTACCATTGAATGTTATTAACTATTTTTGGTCAGCCTTGAAAAAGGATGGAGAGCTTTGGTCTCATCCTCTCTTGCATGATGCCTAGATTAAGCCACTTTTTGTGGAAAGAGATCAAGTGGGAAAGGTAGTTACCTTCCCCAATGGCATGCCAAGCATCGAACGATTATTGAGATTTCATTATTCACTATTGCTAGGAGATTTTTGGCTGGGCAGAGTCATTGTTGGGGTTTCTGGAGCAAGGTAGTGAAAGCTACAAAGATATAGCTCTAGCAAATTTGAAGCTATGTGCAGCTCATAGGGGACTAAGACTAGACTGGAATGACATTTCCATCAAAGTATTATCTAGGTATTATGGTGACAAAGTCCTATTTGCCTTCGATATATTAAACATGGACTATGTTTAATCTCTATCTGAGGTAGAGTGATGCTATTTGTTATATCATTTGTTTAACTCTGAGGCATGAGGCCTATGAGGCTGTGAAATGATATTTGTAAACCTTTACATAGTTGTGGCTAAAGGCTATTATAGTTGAGCTATCAATGTTTCAAAGTTGTATTTCATATTATGGCTCAAGGCCTTAAGGCCAAGCCTACCATGTTATTTTTATGTTGAGAATAGGCTCGAAGCAATATGTGTTGAGCTATCAAAACAAGCAAACTTCCATATGAATGAGTTCATGGGTATCGAGCTGAGCTTGAAACCCACAATAATCATTTAAGACTTCAATTAAGGTCATATGGCCAACTGTTGAAACACTATAAACTTTTCTAAGACTGCGCTCCAAGCCATGATGCTGAGGCAATAAAGTTTTTGTTTTCCTTCTGGTGTCTAAGCTCAAGGGTTAGAAGTCAAGTAGTGATTGTATCATGATTAGTTTGTGACACTTGCTCAAGGCCACATGGTCGAGCCTTTAGAAATGAATTCTTTTCTATATCTAAGCTAAGGTCTTACAACCTAGATATAATATATTCTACCTTTTATGGTGCTTGAAGCCGTTATGGCTAAGCTCAATATCAATGCATGTTATACACGTCATTAAATGACATAGTTGGAGCTTAAAGAACTCTTGAATGGAGTAAAGAATAACTCTAGAATGAAGATTGATATAAATGAATAATACAATCATGCGAATGTGATAATAGTTGAGAGGGAATTAACATCAATAATATAGTCATTTGACTATGATAATAGTCGGGAAGGCAATTAAATTTCAATATGTTTTCAACACCCAAACTAATACCAAGTTAGGTTTAGATGGTAAGCTGACTATGAATCCTTTATAGGATTATTTAAACTATCAAGATTTTACTTATAAACCTTTGATTATGGAGGTGGTGAGACCAATTAAGAACATAGTCTCAACATGAAACAGTTAGAATGTGCTTACAAAAGTATACAGACTTGTTCTACATTGGTATTAACTATGATACAATGGTCGATGTTATGAAATATAATTCCATTACTTACTTAATTGTAATCTAATAGGACTGGTGTATAACACCTTAAGCTCTTAAGGATGGTAAGACCTATTAAACCTAATGGAACTAATCATTTTTACTAAGGCATGGTATGCCTTGTCTACTATGAAATTGACTTCATCGTAGGTGATGATTTACTATCAAAAATGTAAACCATGGGAGACCAAGGTGGTCGAAATGGTCAAATAGATATAAAATAAAAACAAACAAGGTGACGAGGAGTCACTAGTTCCTCATTATGAGGATAACCTAATTAATCGTAACCAACCTATGATGGGAGTCGAATGTCCAAGTATGGACAATGAATTGAATGGATCCCACTCATACTAGACTTGAAGAACAAGGTTATTAACAACTTATTATAGGACATGACAACTTATAAGTTGAGTTAGGGTGGTGGACATATGGCAACGTTCATTACATAACATGTATGTATGTAAAACTTTGGCCAAAGTAATGCATTTGTCTCTGCATGCATTGTTATTCCATAGTATTCTAGATGGCCTAGTGTCTCTAGCAATGTCATACAAGTTAGAGTGGATCTATAGTGTGTGATCATGAGACATTAGGAAGGACACAACACTAGATACTCAAATGGCTATCTAGATGGTTTCTAATGTCTAACCTTTCCATGAAGGGTAGGGCCTCTTCCAGTTAAGAAGTTGAGTGGGGTACTGTAGGTCCATGGTTAGAGGAAAATCACTGGGATGATGCTCTCCTTTCCAAGCATGAGACAAGCTAAGGCTTATGAAGACAGATGTCATTGGTTCCAGATTAAGTGTTTGCATTTTATGACCAGTTGGTCTATTGTAATGTAAAACTTGAATATGATGCCTAGAGCATATAATGTATTTAATTAGTGATGGTTACTCACTAAAGATTGTAATTGTTTACTAGATTGTAAGCTTTGTTATATCTTGATTTGATTAACATGCTTAATTGATGGAAAAGCTTATGTTTCTTTTGGTTCAAATTTTGATTATCTCTATCAATTGTTAATTAATGGCTTGATTAAGATACATGTTTACTTTAAATCTTGAGCATTATGGATAGTGTTGTTACACTTTGGAAGGATTTTCCTGACTGTTTGTCCACATTGTCTACTCTAGATGACTAGTGAGTTCATTTCTTTTCTTAGACTTTCATTTAGCTGAACATATTTGAAGCTTCTAATCAATGAGAACAAATAATTTTATGTGTTCTTAGATGGAAAAATGTGTTGGAGTATAGACAACACTGAGAAGGGGGTGAATCAGTGTTGTAAATAAAAACACTTCATTTATTTATATTAAACTTTAAAAACAAAAAAGTAATGATCTTGATCTAAAGCTTTATCAAGTCAAGAAACTGTGCATTAAAAAATTGAACATTCAAGTATGAAGCTCAAATGAACCATGCATTAGATGAGACCATAACACTAAGATTTTAGGATTGGAAAACCCTCATGGGGTAGAAAAACCACTCAGTAAATGCGTCACTAGATTAATTAGAAAACATGACTCATTGGCTAGACAAGGTGTCTCACTAACAAGTTACAAATGCCTCACTGGCTATTAATATCTCACTAACATTCAGGTGCCCCACTGGCATAGTGTGCCTCACTGGCTAAGTGTGCCTCATTGACTATACAACAACACAAGAAAGAAAGAATGAATTTATATAGAGGGTTACTCTATTTCTTTGAAACATAATACATCTTATCACCTTTCTCAATTCATCCAGTCATCTATTACTTTAACTACATCTCTTATGTTTCTACAATATTGTGTTCATAAAAAACTTCATGCATATAATTCCAATCCCTACCAATCAACACGTCTCTCAATCATACTCTCTCAACCATAATGACAGCATGAACACAAAACAAAACCCTTTTTGTCTTCTACAAATAACAGTATATAACCATTTGTACACTGCAAGTGTCATATAAGTAATTCCTTCAAATTCATTAGAACTTCTACTTGGAATCTATCAAATACCCTTTGACAAAGACCATATGCACACAACTTACCCTACAATCACTGCTTATATTTTTACATTATATGTATGAACAAACCCTAACAAAAAGAACCTTTTCACATTCTTCTTTGTAGATCCCTATATTAGATTTTTAGTTCTTCTCAATAAAGATCTTACCTGTAGCACCATGAGCTTGTAATTAATCACCTCTGCTACCTTTTTTATTTCACTATTTCCCAAAAGTACTTCAAACTCCTCAGCATGTTTTTATACCTCTGCATAATGCTCTTATCACATACATCTCCCCTTAACCATTGTTATCTATAAAATATTATGATCATTTTTTTATATCAACACTTAGATCATGTTATCAGTAACTAAAAAAATACCAAGGTTTTTTTTGCACTCCACATCAAGCACTATCCAAAACCTAAATCCCTAGCCCTCTTAGTTGGTTTCAATCAGTTTAGGAGGTTAGTTAGGGCTTCATAATACACTTCCCGTCAAAGTTCAATGCTATGAAAAAAAATCATTGCAGTTTGAATTTTCTTTGAAATTTAGCCGTCGATCTCAATTTCCCTCCTTTGAAATTGAGGAATATGATTTAAACTTGCATTTTTTTAAATCCTAACATGTTATAGATGGTTAGGGGGAAGTTGGGGCTGGTATATAATATGACTTGAGAACCCTTTAGTTGGTCAATGTTGAGTGAAGAACCTGCGATTATAGGTCAAACAAAAATAGAACATAAAGTGACTCCTAGGGTTGATGGCTTAATGGCATATTAGGGCTTGGTTCTAGACTTAGAATAATACAAAGAACTCTCTTTAAAAATCTTTAGGGCTTAATCTTCAAGAAAACTAGTTAAACCTTGTGTAGAAGTAATCAAGAGTTTTCACTACAGAATATCCAAGAGACAATGAAGAATGAAGAAGACCCTTGAGAGAGATTTTACAACTTAGTGTTCCTAGGGTTTTGGCATTGAGTCACTTATGACATCTCAAAGTGTGATCTCCAAATGAAGAAATATCAAGATAACCCTATGATTCACTAATAATCCAATCATTAAGAGTATGAATTTCCATCTATAAATACCAAGCAAGAAACCACTCATGGACTATCAACTATGGACAATGAACATTATATCATGAGCTATTAACCTTATTTGAGTAAGATTCTTATGAAGATATTGAAACAAGAACTACTTAACACCATTCCTAAGAGATAAACTTCATGAACCTTATCAATCATGAACCTCATGAAACTTTTGAATCAACCTATGAACACTTGAGCATTTAAGCAATAAGAATACCATAAATACCCTAATTCAACATGAAGTCTTCCATCCAGCTGGTCAAGAGAATGATATGAGCAAACCCTTGATTCACAATTCAAAATGTCATGATGACCACTCTAAAGATGACCTCCAATCACCTGTGAACATCCTTTAATCACCCATGGACATGTCTTAGACATAAAACTCCTCATCAATGAACTCAAGACAGCATGCATGCATGATATACACCATTAACCCTGATCCTCAAACATGAATAGCATCATTAGAGTTAGCATGGTATGTATATCATTTTACCTCAACGAATGAACAACTCTATCATGTCATCAAGACACACTTGAGACAAACACATTGTATATCTTTAAATCATCATCCCTCAAACATGTGAAGCAACACCTCCTGCACAACTCCTCCTACACCAAAAATCCATGTGAACAACACCTATTTAAAACACCATCACCTATTAGATATCTCTGCCACATAAACATCAACATCCATGTCAACAAACAAACAAACATGAACATAACAATGTGAACTATCTTGATTCCTGATGAAACTTGGCATTGTACATCATGTGAACTATCATCACATCAACACATCAAACAACATCATGAGCATGAGCACTTTGACATCAATGACAACTGCATCACAACAAAATGACTGTATTAGCTACCCCTATATGATAAAACCTTCTGGTTTTGGTTTTTATCTGTGGATGAAAACCATATAGAGGCCTATCTCTTTATTTTGATGTTTCCTTATTCACTTACTAAGAAACTAAAAGACACCTTTGCAATGTCTTCTCTATGGTTTCTTTTTTCTGTATTATGGAACTGTGAAGTTTGCTTTATCTCTGTCAAAAACCCTACTAGGGTTATATGGAAACTAAGGCAATTTGCTACTTGCATAGTGAAGAGGAAAAAAGAAGAAAACCTTGAAACTAGGGCTATATGGAAGCTTTGCATCATGAAGACCTTGTATCATGAAGGGTGCCTATGTTGTTGTTTTGGTTATCTACCTTTTGATATTTCAAAACCTACAAAGCTGTAATAGTCTTTTAGCTAATGACCATTTCCTCTTTCATTTGGTACTTTTACCATATGAGATTTTGTGAAGAACCCATCTCTTTTATTTCTATATGTTGTTCTCTTCTTGTCAAAGCTCTGTTAGGGTTTCTTGTGGTATTCACCATACTCGTTATGTAAATGAAAAAGTAGCAAAATATTTTCTTTGTTAAATGAGTCACATCTTTGTTGTTTTGCATTTGTATCTATAAACTGAAGAAAATGGACCATCTCATGTATATTTTTGATAGTCATTATGACTATTATCATGCTTGTGAATGACTTGTTGAGACCTTGTTGTTGCCTTTCATGAATCTCCCTCTAAGTAGTTGCTCCAATGGTAGATTGAATGATTTGGAGTATTTTCTTTATGATGACAGTTTATGACATATAATGCCATCCTCCTCTACAGATGTCCTTTCTTGGCTATGATCACATGATGAATGGAAATAGTGGTAAAGTTGAGTTGCTATTTATAATGACTGTTCTCACTACACATTTGGTTGTCTTCTTGGTATTCCTTCATGCCATATCTTTATTGTTGGTTGAACATTCTTGAAAACCTTATATGGTGATCTCTATACATCATTAAGATGTAGTCAAAATACTCAAAGCACAGTGTGTATTAATATTCTTCGTATGTATTCTTTGACTATCAAAAACATAGTCAATATGACAAGAACACACAAAAGACAACATATGTCACTGTATTTCAACATAAAGTCCTACACAGATGAACTTCTTTACTGCTATCTCAACACTATATTAACCTCTAACAAGACCTCTAATAGTCTTTGATGATTGTCCTCTTGTTTTGTGACTGACATACATTTTATTGTAATAGCCGTGATGATGACTGTATTTGGGCTATTTGAAAGCACTTTTCTTGCATATCATACATTTCAATGATCAAATACTTGACTAGAAATTTTATACCTCATTCACAACAAAAGTAGTAAATATTTGTCCTTTTTTTTGCCCATATAAGCTTCTGACTATTGGAGTGGATGATATTTAAGCATACCTCTTTGTAATTTTTTGGAGGCATCATGATTGCCATGAATGTTCTATATGTATACAGTCAGTTTGAGGAGTATTATGATAGTAGTAACCCCCTTTTGGTACTCATTGTGCAGACCTCATGATTGTCACCCTCACAAGAGTTGGCCTTGGCTTTTTCCTTCTTTAACTATTCTCTCTCAAAGATCCATCTTCTTGTCCTGACCCTTTATGGTATCACTGTAAGACCCCACATTCTGTTGTCCCTATATATAATGGCTATTATGGAGGTCTCCTTTAGTATGGCTTCAACAATGGTATCAAACATGTCATCTGTTGTCACACCTTTTTATAGTTCATATACATCCTAATAGTCATAAATGACTATCCTCCATGCTAACCTAAATAAAAGAGAACACGACATTTCTTGTATTTGTTTGACAGTTAAAAGTTGCTACTAGAAGTTTATAACTACTCTTTTACATTTCTATAGATGTTTTCCCTCTTTTAAACTTCTTAAAGAGAACACAACATTTCCTGTATTTGTTTGACAATTAAAAGTTGCTACTAGAAGTTTATAGCCTCTCTTTTACATTTCTATAGATGTTTTCCCTCTTTTAGACTTCTTTGAAATATCAAGGCACTTCTCCCTAGCTTGAAACTGCACCTCCTTTTATGACTGCTCTATCTTACTCTCTTATTTGGTCAATGTATTGGTGCTTCTGTAGTTCCTTTGTGAACTTTCCCCCATGGTAGGTTCCTTACATTTGAAACATACCATTTCCTTATGACTTCCAGTCTATCCCCTCCCCTGATAAAAGATTTCTCTCTCCTTGCATTATATATCTATGATTTCATTTGAGTGGAACTTATCATGTTAGACTGCTCACTATCCACTGTTGTCTTTGTCCCTTGGGAAATAGTGCTTGTCATATTTTGAAAGTGCTCCATGAAAGGCTCTTATTTGCAACTGATGCTAGATCTTCTGTCTTGCCTTAACATTACATTGCTACTCCTTACACTTTTTTGTCTAATAAGGTTGAAAATTTTCCCTTGCTACTCCCTCATTTATGACTACTATAATAGCTTCAGAATAGTCATTAATGATTGGTCTTCAAGTACCTACACCTACAAATTCAACAAACCTATTAGGAAGACAAATGACGCTAGGAACCTCTCCTTTGATGATGATCTGATCTGATATTCTATTTCCTTTTGGTTCTTGTATAACTACATTCTAGAGCTATTTATCTCTTTTATCTCCTGATCAGATGCGTAATGACAAGTAGCATGTACATTTGATATTACTTCATATAGAAATGAAAAAAGTACCCTAAGCTCTAACATTCTTCCTCAATTTCTCTTGCAAGTTCCCTTAAAGATATCAATGAGGGAACTGAACATGATGCTACCAGCAGTGGGATTCATCATCCTGGCAATGACGGGTCCCTTTTTCTCTTTTATATGTTTGCTCTTTTTTTTTTTTCAATTGTACTTGTTTATTTTCATTGCATCATATATAGTTAATCCCATGGCTTGTGTGGGAGCATATAAACACTTTTCTTCTCATGAATATGAACAACTATTTTATGCAATGTTTTTGTATATTGCTTCTTTTTTATGAATCAATTACATAAAGATAAACTGAAAATTATTGTATGATATAGATGTTCACAAACATGAATGGATTTAGCAATATTTTGTGTACCTTTTATCATTTCATAATGTATCAAAATGTAATGAATGCATAAGGACAACAAATTGCAACACAATCTGCAATACATGGATTAGGTTCCCTTTCTCTTGCCAGAACTAGGATAACTCCTACTCTGTTGGAGTGTCCTTCCCATCTTATCTGGCTCATGTAGCATCTCTTATTGAGATACTACATGATCTTGGTTATATGATTATTAGAATGGCCCTCCACCAGGGCAGTAGGGCTTCTAGGGCTGGGATTGAGAATTCTCAACCTTCCTCTCATTTTCCCCTTAACCTATCTGCTTCTTCAAAGTAGAAAATATGAATGATATTACAACCTAATCCAATTAGGCTGGAAAACACAATTGGGTAACTTTTTTGGCAACCTCTATGTCAATTTTGCCTACTAAAACTCTCCAGACCAGTTACCTAGAATATTCACTGGGCAATAGAGTCTTTTCTTGACCTTTACAACTCAAAAAACTTATTGAAACCCAACTTCTATAAAAAACAACAACACCAAAACAAAATTGAAAACAAAACCAGACTGGCTCTAAATAGGGATAGCAAACTATGCCTCGGCACTTCTTGGAAAACAAAAATTAAACTGACATTATTGTGCAACCAACACTTATTAACTAAAAAAACTACTCTACTATGATACATTTGCAAACATTGGATCCTCAAAAATAGTGTTTGACATGAATCCCATTGATTGGGATAGGTAACACCTCACCTTCCATAGTGACCAGTTGAAAAGCATTATGTTGTTTGCATTTAGTAATCATGAAAGGGCCACCCCACATAGCATCAAACTTGTTGTGCTTACTAGGCCTATTTTTTAATTCATCCCATTTGAGGATAATGCCTCCCTCTTTGAAATGTCTAAATGTTGCCCTCTTGTTGAATGTCCTCTTTATTTACATCTGATGCATCTCCAACTAGTGTGTTGTTTGTTTCCTTGTCTCTTGGACTAGCTCTAATAATTCAACCAATCATTCCTCCATAGGACCATCTTCCATCATCTCAAGCTCTTTCATGAGGCTTAGAGATGGTAGCTCAATTGAAATGAGTAGCTTGGCATCCCTATCATATGCAAGCATAAATAGAGACTGACCTATTGACCTCTTAGGAATCACCCTATCAACCCATAGGGTTGATTTCAACTTTGAATGCCATGTCCTCTGGTTGTCTTCTATAGTCCTTTCGATAATCCTGATGAGGATTTTATTAGTGGACTCGACCTGTCCATTCTCCTGAAGGTAGTAGTTTAAACAAGTGCTTAGATAAACACCATGTTTAATGGCCCAATCAGTTAGTTTCATGCCAACAAAATCTAAGGCATTGTTAGAAATAATAGATTCTGGTACACCAAACTTGGCTACTAAGTCTTCATAAAAATTCAATACAACACTCTCATTAGCCTCTTTTAGAGCTACTACTTCTATCCACTTGGTGAAATAATCTATTGCTATCAACATCTATTTGTGGCTAGAGCTAGAGGGTGGGTTAATGGCTCCAATAAAATCAATTTGCCCCACTTGGTAAAAGGTTGATCAACTGAAATGGGTTGTAATGGCAAGGCTGCCAACTTTTGTTTAGCTACAAATACATCACATTTTAGACATTTTCTCACCCATGGATGCACATCTCTAAAAATAGATGGCCAATAGTACCCACCCTCAATGATCTTTAAGGATGTTGTTCATGCTGCAATGTGACCACCATTTGGTCCATCATAGAACTCATGCAAGACCCTTTCAATCTAGTTTGATTCAATGCATCTTAAAAGTACTCCATTGTAGTCCTTTCTAAACAATATATCATTGAAAATAACATATGGAATGGCTTGAATCCTAAAATACCTTCTTTTAGCAGCATTTAATCCTAATGGGCACTCACCGCTCTGTAAATAATGCATTATTTCATGTGTCCAGCTAGTGTTATTTGTTGGAATAGCGGGTTGTGACTCATTGTTAGCCATTAAAACATCTTTTTACACTTCTAAGTCATTTTCTGCCCCTTCAACAAGTTGTTCACACAGTCCTTTACCCCTAACTAGCTTAGTAACCTTAATATTGACATCATACTCCATCACCTTGGTGACCCAACCAACCCTTTTGTCTCCTAAATCCTTGCTTAGTAGGAAATCTTTTACACTCGGATGGGCAACCATTGGTTAAATTTTATCATAAGAGAGCATGTGCCTAAACTTTTTAAGACTCCTAATAATAGCAAGTACATGCTTTTCTACAAATGAATACCTCTATTCGTAGCCCTCTAAACCTTGGCTAAAAAAGGAAATTAGCTACTCTGGTTGTCTTTGCTTTGTTGTGTAAGCATAGAAAAGATAGTATCAGCTCCTCCATCAGCATACAATATGAAATCTTTTGAAAGTCTAGATTCATCAATGTTGGTGTTGCTGCTATTGCTACTTTGATGTCCTTAAAACTATTTTTTCTCTCTTTGATCCAGCTAAAACCAATGTTCTTTTTTAGCATAGATGTTAGAGGCTTTAAAAGACTAGCAATATTTGGAATAAACCTCGTTACAAAATTGACTCTGCCTGAGAAGCTTTGCAGTCCCTTTTTGTGGGCTGGTAAGGGTAAGGCTGAAATGGCACGTACTCTTTCTAGATCAATTGTAATCCCATGCTTGGAAACAATGTGACCTAGAAGTTTGCTTTTGTGGACAACAAAGATACATTTTTTTTAGATTGGGAGAGACACCATACTCTCTACATCTTTCAAAAACCTATCTCAAATGAGGAAAATGATCTTTTGCTTCCTTTGAAAACATATTAATATCACCTAAGTAAACCAATACAAACCTATTCACGATAACCTGAAATGCCATATCCATGGCTCTCTTAAAGGTTGCTCCAACATTTGACAATCCAAATGGCATTTTTTGATAAGCTATGGTACCCCATTTGGTTGTGAATGTTGTTTTATATTGATCCTTCTCCTTAACCAAAATCTGATTATAACTTGAGAATCCATCCAGCAATGAGAAGCTTTCATATCCTAATACAACATGTAAAATCTACTCCATTGAAGACAACGGATAATGATCTTTCAATGAAACTCTGTTTAAGTCCCTTAAATCAGCACATAACCTTATTTCACCATTTTTCTTCCTTACAAGCACCAAATTTGACACCCAGGAAGTGTGTTTGATAGGAAATATAATGTTTCTCTAAATCAACTTGTTAAGCTCAGTTTTCATCAAAATTTCTAGCTTGGGATTAAGAGGCCTTCATTTTTGCCTCATTGGTTTTGCATTCAGTTCTAGCTCAATGGTGTGTTTTGCTAGTTGAGGATTGAAACCTTTGAGATCTTTATATTCCCAAAAGAAAATGTCATCAAACCCCTGACATAATAAAACAAATTCATGCTTATCTTCTTCAGTAGATACCTTTCCCAGCTTGAGGAGTTTTACTTTGAAAATCTCAATAGATTCATAATGTTCTTCTTTGATCACTATGCTGGCTTTTTACCTTCTCAACTGATCATCTGAATTAAAAATGGACTCTAAGGTAACAAAACCCTTTGGCATCTTATTTTTCTTGAGCTGAAGAATTTGGTCCTCAAACTATTATTGTAATTTCTGTTGGTTTCCAGCTAAAAACTCTACTTTCTTCAATTAGAAAACTAGCAATTTGTTTATCACTCTCAAATACCTACCAATAGATGTTGTTATCTGGGACTGATGGTCTCACAACCACCTTTACATACTGTTGTTGTTCAACATTTCTAATCTCTTTTAGAATATCAAACTCAGCTCCTGTGGCTGCTAGCTTATCTACCTATTTATTTTGGTTCCTAAGCATGGACAATAGGTTAAATGCATCAAAATCTTCAATTAAATCCCATATTCTATGCTTATATGACTTGAGTAAGTCATTTTTTGTGACATTTATGTTTTATACCTGATTTGCAACTAACTCACTGTCACCAAAAACCTGCAAACACTTGATATTTCTCTTTCTGGCCCATTCCAAACCATGAATGAGTGCCTTATACTCTGTTGTATTGTTAGTATAGTTGAATACAAATAAAAAAAGTTACATAATATATATCACCTTTAGGAGAAATAAGTATGGTTCCACCTCCAACACCATCTTTGCTTCCTACACCATCAAAATATAGTCGCCATTTGTTAACACAGACCAGCTGCCACTAAACCAAAAGCCTAAGATGTCACTGACGGCACCACCAGAGAGGTTGAGGGGTACCGATGAAGGGTTGAGGGTCCCACCATGACAATAGTTTACCCTTGAGTCTAGAGTTCCATACTAGACATAGTCGACCACGAGACGAGCAAGCCTGTTGAGGGCAAGAGTCAAACCCTCTCTAGTAGAGTCACCATTTTTGTTAACACAAACTAGCTGCCACTACACCAAAGCCTAAGCTAGGTTTTTCATATACTTATTCATCTAAAAACTGATCAACAATTTTTTCTATTAGGGTATCATTATCCTAGACAATAGGTTATTCCTCATAATGATAAGTCAAATTAGCATTTACAACACTAGGATCATAAGGTTCAATGTGATCTTTGGTAATGGGTTTAGATTTGATAGTTACTCTTGTACCATACCTTGTCCTAAAACACATATGTGACCAATCAACTAACAAATAACCTCCAAACTTTGTTGTAAAATCCATGGAAAGGCATAAGGCAAAGTAGGGGGTAGCTCTATGACATATATGTCCTGTGGGATTGAAAAATCAGGCAAGCATGCAAGGTAAGACCTAGGTTCTTGATGACTCCGATGGTATTAATGGATGTACCATCTAGTTGTACTACTACTTTGGATAGTGGCTCATAAGTCAAACCTAACTTATCTACTATCTGTTTAGGCATGACTGAACTATTGGCACCTAAATCAATCATGTAGTTGTGAACTACGTGTTTACCAATAATTAGTGAAATGTAGAATGGGGTTGATTTGATATTATGATTTTATTGTTCATTCAAGATTGAGGGATAATTTGCAAGTACAACTCTAGGTTGATCTCTAGGCTGGTCTCGAAGTTGATCTTGCCTTGATTCATTGGTCAAGGAAACATTAGATAAGGCCTTTTGTAATAAGTATTTTGGGTCTGGAAGAGACAATAAATCCCACATAGACATGCTTACATTTGCTTTTTTCATATGATCTAAAATGTTGAAAGGAACTATACCAACCTTTGGCTGTCCTCTAGGAATAGTAGGATCCAGTTTCTATTGTACTAGTGGTGGCTTCCCTGTTGGTTGGTTTGTATTTGGAATAAGCTATCCTCTTGGCAAAACTTGAACATTAGGTGGCTATGATGGACCAGAAGCACCTTGCTAGCTTGTTTGAGAGTGATTATGGCTTCTCCTAGCTTATTGTCCTATGTCAATGGATCTCTTTTTGGCCCTTGTGTTGGCTGCTATGGCTTGGGCTGATTATTTTTTCTCTTGTGTATGATTAACCCCACAGAACTCTTCACCTTGCTAATTCATGAATGCTGCATCACACTGCTCCTATTCAGGATGAGAAACTTATTGTTTTGATTTTTCTTGTACTATGTTTTGCTGGACAACAACATTATTTTGCATCACTAAGGCATGATTTATCATGCCATTTGAGAAAGTTGATTGGTTGTGTGGTTGGTTACATGGGTAACACCAATCATACTCATGTGCTATATTATTCTGTACTAGAACTAACTCTCTAGAAGAGCTGGCAGCATGCTGGTTATAATGCTGATATGGTCTTGGGTTAAAATTTCTTCTTTGGCCTTGGTTTTCAACATGATATGGAGGTCTATTTTTCTAATTATTTTATTGTTGGTTCTAAAATGGGGGCGGATAAGGCCTATAAACCTGATTTTACTTTCTAATATTCACTAGTTCATTGTTAAATGTTTGTGACAACGCCTTGATTTACTATAGCTCTTGGGATGGGGTTGGGATAACTTTTGTGTGAGTAGTTACTTGATAATTCAAAGCTAGTATAGCAAGTACAATAGCAATAGGTGGGATTTGCAATGGGACAGGTGGTTGTACTTCTGAAAAAATAGGCATAGGTGGTCTTGGGGCTATCTTACCAGCCTGAATTAGGTTGTTTTTGGCTCTTATAGCAACATAATAAGCATCTAGCAGTGTTGTACCACCCATTGATTGGACCATTACTATAATATCACTATTTAAAGATTTAAGAAAGTACAGGAATGCATGTTCAGCAGTAGGCCTTATTGTTGCTAGTATTTTGTCCCATGTCCTTTAAACATGGAAGTTAAAATCTGCCATGTGCTCTTGTGGATCTCTCTTTATTGTGCTTAGTTGTTCAACCAGTGATAGGATGTCTAACTTGTTTTCAAATTACTTATTCAATACATCATCCAATAGATCCCATGAAGTGATTGAACCTACAGCCAATCCTCTAAACCACTGAAGTGTCTTACCCTTCAGAGATGCAACCAATAGTCTCACTACAACATTCTCATGTGTTACATGACGGACTAAACATAATGTAGCTACATCCTTGATATGCTCGATTAGAGTTGTTTGGTCCTTACCTATAAAGAAAGGCAAGCCTCTTAAGGCCGCCACTGGAATATCATCATGTGCTGCAAGCAGCAATGGGCTGCTATCATTAAATGTCACAAAAGGCAACCTTCTTGCCATTGGTGGAGGTTATGGAGCTTGCATTTGAAGGTTTATTACCAAATTCCTTTGATCAAACTCTACAGACCTGAGATTTGGAGGAGTAGAAAGGGCTCTCCCTATTAGACTAGGAGATCTCCTTATTTCTCTACCTCTTCTTCTTAGAGGTGATAGTTGTAGGTACTAAAATGGATTTGAGCTTCCTCTTGTTTGTATTCTTCTCATGTGCTAACTACATTGGATCTACAAAAATTTAGAATAATAGAATCACCAAGTACATTGTTTCACCTGAAAAAGGATGAAACTCTACTATGCATACAAAAACATCAAAGAAAAATAGTGTTCAAGTGGCCTAAAACTTAGTTCAGAGTCCCACCAAGCATGCCAAAAACTATTGTCACGAAGGATTACACCTGTCAAGCACTAAGCTCAACAATCCCGTGAAACATTGGATCACTCTCAGACTGTGGGTTGTCTATGATGATAATGAACCTCTGAAAGAGTCAGCTCCCTTTAAAAGCCTCTTAGATATGATATACATTTTAGGAAAAGAGATAGATGAATGATTAATAAAATAAAATTTATCCTAAGGGGTGATGCACCAATGATTGTAATCTAAATTGCAACTGATTCATAGTGGTTTCTCAATAGATCTATTACTACAACTCAAATTGGGCAATTATAACACAAATATTTCATAGAAAGGCCTAAAAACTTCTATCTTCTTTGAAGGAAAACTGGTATTTTCACAACTTAGAAGGATAAGATAGATCTATTGCACAACCTACAACCTATGATAATGAATTGCTTTTTCCATATACTTGCATTCAATGAACGAGATAGAAAACATAAAGGTTTTTTATTTAAAACATAATAAATCTTTATTAGATCATTCAAAAGAAGACAAGACACCTAAATATGAGAAGAAGAACCCCTAATTTTATTGAAAAATGAAGGAATACCTATGCAATAATTGTAAAAATATAAAATAAGCTAAAAAATGAAGTTGCTACTATATAAAACCTATAAAAATAGCTGAGTTACAATACTGAATCTATCTCTGTAATGTCCAAAAGTAAGAGAAAAAGAAAGAACTAAGAAAAAAAAAAAGCTTTTTCTCCTATAATACAAAAAATCTATCTCCAAATTTCAAGGGGGGCTCAACTCCAGTCTAACTAGACTCCAAATTATGCATGAATAGGCTAAAAAAGAAACTCCTAGTTGATGGGTGAGCAAGAGGAAAAAGCCTAAAAAAGGGTCCATATCTACTCCAAATTGAGTTATTTTAGCTTGTGACTGCTCTCAAGGTGTTTGACCAAAAAATTGACAAAAATAGGCCTCTTTGACTCCAAGTCAAAAAATAGAAAGAGATACTCTTGCATGAGTTTGCACTCTTCTTTTCCTCTTTGCATGATTGGAGGGAAAAAATATATTATTTTGACAAATCTTAAGGGTAACATGTGCATGTTTTACCTTAATATCTGTTTTATAATTATCTTCTTGGTTTTATGTAACAAATATTAAGGTAATTTATAAATTATTACACTTAATAAGTGTCAAAATACATTTAACTTCACTTATACTCATGCAAGAAAGAAAAGGGGAAAATACAATTGCAGTTTGACCTATCTCCTCTCCAACCCTTGGCAAAAAACCACCCCATCCTTACAAAAAGCCAAAAGACTTATAACAATACCTCCCTTATCTTTGGTTCATGAGGAGGCTTCTACTCATGCAAGAAAAAAAAGGAATATCACGGTGCTCTCTAATTATTTCAGCCCTAGTGATGTTCCTTTTTGTTGTCAAAGGTTGAAAAGATAACCTTAAAATGTCAAAACACAATATAACCACCTTATATCTCCCTTTGATTAGTCCTTGATTAAATGAAAAGACCTTAAAAAGGTCAGAATCTCTAATGATCACCCCTTCAAAAGGCCCAAGGTTGACTTCCAATGTTGGTATTTTAGTGGTTGACTCCCAAGGTCTAACATGAAATTAAATATTGAAATCAAATCTTTGGTTGAAAAATATTAGCATGATAATACTAGGGTATCATCTAATGCTAGAGATGTTTTAAAATTAAGAGTAGGGACCAAAATTCGCGATCCTCATCCAAAACACCTATTAGATACAACTCATACTAAATTTTATTAAAAATTTTTAGATGATCCAATGTTACCTGGAAATATTAGCATAAGTCAAAGATAGTTTAAAAATTGTAAACCTTGTTATGTCAAAATTAATAAGAAATCGATCTCTTGTTGTTGTAAAATGCATGTACAATTTTGTTATTATTATGATGTTTTTTGATATATATTGTACTTTACATACTAACATGATTATGCATGAATGCATTATCAATATGCCACCTAAAACAATCAAAGAGTTTATAGTAGGTTTATTTTGTGAAAGATCTAGTGGACATTTATTTTATTTAAGTTCATGTATTTCTGGACAATGCATTAGTTGTGGCAATCTTTCATTCTTAGAAGTTTGTATGCGTGAAAGTGTGGAAAATTATTTTGGACAACAATTAGTGGATGTTAAAAGATTTAAGAATGTTGAGTATCTTTTAAAGGATGGAAAAATTGGAAAGCATTGCGATTTAATCAAAGAAAAAAATAGTGTGCATGCATTCATATCAGAAATTAAGAGTAACATTGTACCAAAATATGTCAAACACTCTCAACATGCTCAATGGTTTGATGGACAATTTTGCACATGTAGAAACATGTTTCTATTTGGAACTATACTATCAGTGGTTAATTTTGCAGAAAACTATACTCTTGCTCCACAAGAGAAAATTCAATCACAATATTACAATTCAATGCAGGTGGCTATGTTTGTTCAAATTGTATATAGGCATGCAGATGATAGTATAGAGGATGACAATTTTTTTTTGAGGGAATATAATTTCTATTTGAGTGATAGCCGGTTACATTGTTTCAATATATTTTATACAAATTTAAGAGAAAGTGGAATCCAAATGACATAACATCTCATATGGTCAGATAATTGTACATGATAGTTCAAGAATGCTTGAATATTTTATTGGTTAAATAGGGTTCGCAAAGAAAATAATGTTCAACATATGTGGGGTTTTTTTTAAGATGGACATGGCCAAGGAGAACATGATGGAGTTGGTGCATGTGTTAAAAGAATTCTTACTAGAGAGAAATTGAAATTTGAGGATATAGTAAAATTTAAATATACATGTGCGATTGTGGATTGGTGCAATACAAAATTATCTATAGGATCAAGTGAGTATTCTATAGTTCAATGATTCTTTTGGTTGGTTGAAGAAGAGAACATTCTACCTAGAATTGATTGTGAGACAATCAGTGGATCTAGTACATGGCATTCATTTAAGAGTTTGAATGCAAGCACATGGATTATCTAGACAAGGGAGCTTGCATGTTTTTGTTAGTTTTGTATTTCAGGTTATTGGGAAGCATGCGAGAATACAAAATGGGTTGAAGAGTGGAAGCAAATATCATTGACACTTGCACAAACACATGATCAATATGAAACAACAATTGAAGACAATGATCAAGTTTTTGCATCGAATGACTATGACCATGTTTCAAACCTTGTACAAGAAGGTAATTTAATTCAATTTATTTCACTTTTTTACTATTTTTAATATATTTAATTATATATGAATGCATGTATGTAGATTGGTCAAATTATATGTCACACAAGTTATAGAATTAACTTTTGTTTGCAAGACATGTGTATGTTGTTGTTGCACCTAAGGAGAATGAAGAGGAAATAGAATATTGGTTGGCTCAATTAGTGGAGACTAAACATAAGTTAATAGCACCTCAGGAAGATGATGATTTCTATAATTATCTAACAAGTTTGGTGGTGGTTGATGATGCTTGGCTATGAAAATACCTAACAAGGAAGAATGGTTTGTCTACATTCAAAGATTATGAAACACATAAGAATATTATATACTACTTGCATTTGGTGGTGAAAACAAATATAAAATTAGTGAGGTATCATGGAAGACCTACTAATAAATAGTTATGGAATATTTATATTGAAGAGCATTAGACAATCATAGATACATTACAAAAAAGAGAGGATGCAGATGATACAATGGAATAAGTAAATATAGGTAAGTATATATATAGTTTTATATATTTAAATACATGTTTTGATGATAAATTGATATTATTTATATACACAATTAAAATTGATTTATTTTTATTTTGTATCCTTAAGCCATCATCACATTCATCACATACTTTGAGACAAAAAAAGAGAGGATGCAGATGACCTACAATGAAATACTTGTAAATACATGTAAGCATATATATAGTTTTATATAAATTTAAATTCATGTTTTTATGATAAATTGATATTGCTTATATACATAGTTAAGATTTATTTATTGTCATTTTGTATCCTTAAGCCATCGTCACATTCATCACATACTTTGAGACAAAAAAGAGAGGATGCAAATTCAATGTACAACATGGAATACTTGTAAATACAGGTAAGTATATATATAGTTTTATATAAATTTAAATACATATTTTGATGATATATTGATATTGCTTATATACATAGCTAACATTGATTTATTGTCATTTTGATATCAATTGGCGTGAAGAGGCTACATTTTCATTATCCACCACAAGTTTTGGATTTCCTTGAGATGACATAGCCACATTTTGTAAATATTTTTTGAGTTGGTATGCCAAATTTGTATATGTACATACACAATTACTCTATACTTTTATATATAAAAATCGATATTTGATATATTTTGTTTGTTATATGCATGTTTTCCTACTTTGAAACTTAAAATTTGAATGTATAATCACTTTTTCATGTATATTACTATTAAATTTGATTACCTTAAGCCATCATTTTTCCTAGGACCCCTTAATTCATATATATTATAATTAATTAACATAAGACATACTTTGAATTCTTTGATCCCCTTAAGACATCCTATTAGGACCCCTTAAGCCATCATTTCTCTTAGGACCCCTTAATTCATATATATCCTAATTAATTATATCAATTGTGATTGAACATGGGACATACTTTAAAGTCTTTGATCCCCTTAAGCAAATTTTGAATTCCTTGATCCCCTTAAGAAAATTTTGATTTCTTGTATATTGTTGATTATTGTGATCTTGAATGGTTTTGGTTAGTTTTTAGTCTAATGAATGGTTTATATACTTGCACATAAATGTAACATTAATGCATGTCATATTAATTATTATATATAAAAAATAATATATGTATAGCATCAAAAGTAATGATATATAATGTGCTTCACATTTATATATCCCCAATCCTATTCTAATAATATTGAACATTTTGACTATGAATCAAATGCAAAGTAAAAATATTTGAAATGCTTAGTGTTAAATTATTTTTTTAACTCCTAATTTATAATGTATGAAAATATTGAAATTTAATGATAAAATATGGTCTCATGAGGATAAAGAATTTGTTCAAGTTAAAATGCATAAATGTACATGTGTGAGTTACTAAAACAATAATAGTCCATAAAATACTAAAATTAATAAAGTTCATGAAACAATATATAAAGTCCATGAAAATACTGAAACATATTTATAGATCTAGTCCATGAAATACTAAAATACTATAACATGTACATATAGAGTCCATGAAATACTAAAACATATATAGATCTAGTCCATGAAATTCTAAAAAAATGAAACATGTATAAAGACTACATGTAATGTACTGAAACATATATAGAGTCCATGGAATGTATTAAAACATGAAATGTACTAAAACATATACATCTAACTCCCATCATTCATATAATCAAGAGACCTCTTTACTCCACACGGACTAGGATGATCTGAATCAGTCTATACAAGAGAAAGAAACTTGAAATCAGATTTTAAATGTTTAATAATGATTTTATTCAATTTAATTTATAAAATCATAAAAATTGTTGTATGAGGCTACTCATCTCCTCTGACGACCTGCTCTGCACGCTTTGCTATAAGACCTATCTCATGCTATAGAAGAAAAAGAATTTAACACATGAACATATATTCAATTGAAATTTACTTTAAGTCATTCACAATGTATAATATAATTGACTTTAAATATAATCAAAATTTTAAATTACCATATGAGGCTGCTCATTTCCTTTGTCATTATGTTCTGCATGTGTTGTAGGTGGTATGGCATCATCGAGATGAAAAGTGTCACTAACAAGGTCCTACAAGGTCAAATAAAGCACATGTGTACAAATTAGGTTAAAACATATATATTCACTTGTGTACCTAATTTTTGTTTCAATCTATTTAAAATACCTACAAATTTTGCACACATAGAAAATCTTTTAATCAACCTAAAATATAGTTGACCCCTAAAATTAGCTTGGATCAATCGAGTGTGCAATACCCATCCTCATGGTCATGTCAATCTACATAGACATATATTTTTAATATAAGTACATGCACATTTGATGTAGTGAATTCAAAATATAAAATTCTAAGTATAATTTTTAAAAATAGTATACATACGAGTGGCTCATACAAGATGTCCAACAATGGAGGAGCGCTTGACACACCCTGTGATGGATCCGACATGGAAGTTGGATGACATCCCTCAACCAACATAAATATTTAACACATGTTTAGGACTAAATTACAAATTAAAATTGAGTTTAAATTATTTAATATATATTTAAAAAATCAATCAAAATACCCCAAATGAGTGGCTGACTAAGTTGCACAAGCATCAACGCAAAACAAAATCGATCAAAACATTTTGATGTCCTTGTGGTGATCATCTACACCAAATGGTTTGATTGTTAAATATTACAATTTTTTGATATATGTTCATTAAAAAAACGTGCTTAAAATTGTTATAAATTCAAATGTATATATATATATACCTATGTCAGATGATATGTAGGATGATCATTAGCAATTAGAAAATCATCAAATGAACTGATATCATCAGATGCTCTACGTGCAGTTGAAGTGGATGTAACATGTTTAGGTCCATAACATAATTGATTACAACTCGTACACAAATGAGGCTTCAACACAAGTGGAGTGGTACTAGGACCAACTCCACCATCAGCTCCTCCATGGTCTCACCCACTAACCTCAACTGCCATCTCAGAAGTCTTCTCATCAAGGTTAGTTGAGAGTGCACTCAATGCTCCTAGTGTGGATGTGACCACACAATTCTAGATGGGTATAGGAATGGTAGTATAAGGAGAGTCAAAAAGAGGTTGAGAAGGCATGGATCATTGGCGATCAACCTGTGGCCCTAACCTCTATTGTGACATGCTACCACCAACACCCTAGAATGATCTAAAATAAAAATAATTAGTTTTCCTACCCAACTCAAACTCTGCATATAATTTTCTCAAAAAATAGAGAGGAACCTCACAATTAGCATGTGGTGGATGATCAAATACCATCGACCACCGATCCCAAAAATTAGTGACCATCTCTAGATGTCTACACCACCTAATTGATATTCCTTTTTTTGTTTGCGGGAATTGGTTGATTGCTGATGGGGTCCACAAAATATGGAGCTAAATAGGATTTTGTGATTTTAAGGTCAAGAATCTCCCTATAGGAGAGTCTATCAGAATAAAACTGTCACCTCTCCTATCTCCATACTCGATAATTGTCTAAGTCCACATCAATGGACCTGACAACATCTACAATATGCAAAATGCATCAAGTGGGGTGGCATGAATGCTTCATTTCAAATTGCATTATTTTTTTCTTCAATGGATCTAATGTTTTCATTGATCTAAGCTCACAAGCAAGCCTCATCAGATCTTGGGGGTGGAGGTGGAGGGGGTGGAGGTGGAGGGGGTGGAGGTGGTGGGTGTTGAGGTGAAGGGGATGAAGGTGGAGTAGTGAGAAAATCCTCAATATTGAAGTTATCCATGATATAAAAGTGAACTTGCATATATATAAATATACAAACAAGTACAAAATTATCATTCAAGAATCTATGTATAAATTATAAATTAACATATTAAAAACTAGATATTATACATGTTGAGAAATTACAAGAAATATTTAAATTAAATGTACATGACTTATTAAAAGAAAAATTAGGATACATACACATACATACATCATTCAACTTGAGCATACATACAAATTTAAAAATTTAAGATCTAACCACGTAATTTTAATACATGTACATACTAAAAAATAAACTGAAAACATACAAAAAAAAAGGTAAATTTCTAGGTAAATTTAATCCTTTTAATCCATTTTCTTAAAAATCCCCTTAATCCATGAAATGAATAACCTAATGATACAAATGAAAAAAATTGTAAGGCTCATTTATGTCTAAGGCATGTACAATTTTGTGGCTTGATGTAATTTAAAGTGTTTACAAGGAATAGTGAAGTTTCCCCTTAAATCCTATTTTCTTAAATCCCGTTTATGTAGTGCCCCTCCACTCTCCCCTTGGATGTACAGGTGGACTGATCAAGGCGCATGAATATGAAGGTAAAATAACAGGAATAATTAAGGTAAGGATTTGACATTGTTTGCATTCCAATGATTAAGAGGTCGATCTTACTACAATTGTTATATGATAGAATGGATCTCATGGACCGATTATGTTAGATTTAATTGTTATGATGGTACATCTGAGACTTATTCAAATTCATGCACCTACATGTTCAGAGTATGGTTCTGTTCAGATAATGAGTCAGATTTGATTTGGTTATGATTATGTGTTATCTAATCTAGATTGATCTGATGTGGAAAGGACGATGTCACATCACTCGCTTGCAAGTGCCCTCTGATGTTGTAATTCCTTCTTCACCTAGTGCCAGCTTATATGCATCTATACATGCTTGACTGTGTCATTTGTTGTAGGATGTAGGTATCTAGCATTGACTCCACCTGAATTAACAGGTCTGAGCATGCCCTAAACCCAATGGATAAGTTGTTCCAAAGATAACTTAAGGTCCCACATCCCAAGTCATCATCCTTGATCAGGATGCATGACATGTCTAGTTCAACCTGTCAGTTCTGTCAGTATGATAGGTCTTGCTATTGATTGATTTTGATGGAGCCTGTTGGTTAAGTGTGAGTTTGGCCCTGGCTTGTGAACTTGTTTGATTTGGCATTTGTAATCTGTCTTGCTCATTGGGTTAATGATAGATGCCTAGATTTTGTTGTGGCAAAATAGAAACTACTATAGTATATAGTATACTATTATTTAACCCACTGCAATATTTAATAAGGTTATATCATATTATTATTCAGATTTAATAAGTTGTTTGTGAACTAATAAATATAAATAAATTATTGTTAATGTGTAGTGAAATCTTATTTTAATAATAATTATTATAATGATAATAATATTATGTTGTATGTATGTGGGGGTAAATAAATTACCTGTTTACGTGAATAAATTTAGATTGGGGAATTATTTTATAACTATGGGCTTAATAAAGTTAATATTTTGTAATTAGTTGGAGTTGGTTGTTTTTCCCGTACCTTGTCTCCTCCCAAAATATTTTTGGTTGGGGAGGTATAAAGATTGGTTTCGATTTCTCTGTTGGGGGAAGAAAGGCGGTAGCTGCAAGTGCAGGATCTGGAAGCAACATTAATCCGTCAGCCAGACAAACAATTGGAATGCAGGTTCCATTATCTTCTACACTTAATCTCCCATCTCCTGAAACAAATGTTGTGAATAGGATCTAATTCAAGTTCTTTTCATGTTGAAAATTTATCTTTGAGAATTTCTGAAACCATTTGAATTTTATATCATATGCACCTGTGATCTTCCCAGTCATAGAGGAATTAGGGTTTTGTTTGGATGAAGAAATCTCAAGTGGTGTCCTCGATTCTTTTCAAATCTTTTAAAATGGCACAGGCTAGGAGAACCCTAGCAAGGCTGATGAAGTTTCCCTCATCCTGCCAAATACATTTGCCTGGCAGATTTATGGTTTTCTTTCTTAATCATTTCATTGAGCATATATCTAACTATCACTGAGTTTAATCGCTTAGGCCCATTTTCTGATGTATTTCTGTGAGGTTTGTATACAAATTATGAGTAGCTGTTGTGGCCATTTTTTAAAAAAGAAACCCATTTCCTTCTGTATGCTGCCACATTGGCATACATGTCTATGAGGGCAGTCATAATCACATCAGATAATGTAGGACCTGTTATGTGAGCACAAGTTGAACCTTGAAGAACCTTCACGTGAATGCCAAGACTTAGGTTTTACCATCACATCTGAGACTGTCAAAACATATGGGAACCACGTCACTTCACTATTAATGGCATCTCGGCCTTTTAGGGCTGCTACATTCCTGTGAGCACTTCCAACCTGCAAAGGGCATTAGCCATCAAGTGGAAAAAGGCATCTTCTCCTCTAAATTGTTTTCAATTACGTTTGATGGATCTCTATATCCTGTTCCAATGCTCCAGGTTTAGCCGAAAGTAGGAGGATACTGACAAACCTCCTCTATCCCTTACGCTTTGATGGATATCCATTACCTGTCCCAAAGTTCCCACACTGGCAGAGGGGTGTTGGCAAAAGCTGAATCAGTGTCTAGTTTTACACCTGTGATTGCATTTGCTTAAAAGTTTCTAAAGCCTATTCCACAAATCCATTTTGTGCAATCCTACAATAGCCAGATCCCATCAGATAATATCTCTTTGAGGCAATCTGTCAAAAAGTTCATGTGCCTGTCTATTCATCCACCATTATTCATACATGTCTAGTAGGCCATTACAACTACAACATCTGATAGACTTCCTCTATCCCTTATGCCACGATGGATATCCATACATGTTCCAAGGCTTCCATTTTGTCGTAGGCAGCGCGCAAGGAGGAAAATCTTGAAAAAGGTTGTGAATTTAGTGTTAAGCCTGCCAATTGCATTTGATTGAAAGTTTCTAATGCCTTTTTCATCAAATCCACCTTGTGCAAATCTAGCACCTTGCGTTTCCACATGACCTTGTATTTATAAGGCATTTTATTACACAATTCGTGTGCCTTGTCTGGCGTCCACATTTTTGCATGCATGTCTTTCAAGGCTCTTGGAACTACCATTTCTGACCAAATTGGCTACTTTCTTTCTATCAAGCATTTGTATATAGGCTCAGAAGTATAATCAATGACTTTGCTTGTTAGATTATAAACCTGGTGGTATCTCCTTTGCACTTGTCTTTCGATCATATTAGACCTCATTTCTTTTAGGTTTTTGGTGAAATATATGATGTGTGGATGTGGCTACCAAATGCTCACAATTCCAACTTCTATTAAACATTCACTTCTAGTATGATTCAATGGTTTCCCTTCATTTTTACTGGCGATCTGGCACTGTGCACATTGTTATAAAGCACGGGCCTATTTATCTACTAATTTATTTAGTAACACCAATACTATAATATTAATACTGTAATGAGTTTAGAAAATAGTTATATTCCCTTATAATTAAATCCAATTTCTTTCTGGCAATTCCTTCCCCCACAACTATGAATTCCTAGAGAATATAGGATGTCCGAGAATTGTTCAATGTTACATCTATGTCTATGTAAAAAGGTTGTATGTTCTACAAGGAGTATAGATGAAATATTCTTTCAAAATAGAAAAGAAAACCTTGAATCAAATTTTATTTTAGTTTTTCAAACAGAATTATAATTATATCGTATGCATTTTAATACAAGATTTGTTTTCTATTATAAATATAATATGTTAATTGTAGTTGCCCATGTTAGTGGTTTCATAGTCTTACATTGAATCCCATTCTATTATGGACTATGGTAAAATTCTTGCTAAGATAACGTTCTGGAAGTGTCTTTGAGTAAATTTAATTTGTAATTAAGGCTCTGTTTTGATGACTTTGTGAGCTTTTATATCCCATAGATAAAACTGGTTTAGTAGAAACATTTCCAATATAGTTTATGATAGAATCTTTCTTTAAGTTATAAAGAAAGAGACTGATTGTTTGAAGGATTATAATACATTAATGATCTTGGTTAATTAGATTTGGTTAATAATTGTCTATGGTTTAAGGAGTCCTATGTACTGCATAAGTAGGGAGGAAATCAAGTCTTTTTGATATGTTGAAAGCAATATTGTGTACTTGTAGTAGGAAAGGATAATAATATTTATGTGTTTACCTTTGACATAAATTATTGCTTAAATGTAATTAGTGTTCCTTTGTTTTGAATATCTTCACATGCTCCAATGTCAAATGGCTCTCTCTGTACCCATGGCTGTTTTTAAATATCATCCATTTCAAGAGTTAATTTTGGCCAATAAAACTAAGACAAATATTTACCACTTGCCTTAATTGCAACATCACAATTCTTTTCTCAGCTCACACAAAAGCCAAATCTATAGTTGATAAGTAAATTTTAGGGTTTAGGTAATATTAAGGCTTTAACTTTTACTTAGGTAAAGATTTACTTATATAGATATATATCTTTATGTAAATTAATGAACATATTGTTAGATTATTTTGTAAAGTATGTTGTGTCTTATCTTACTGCATGTAATCTGCAATAAGTATATTATGCTCTGTATTAAAGTTTAAATGCGTAGAACTCTTATGAGAGAATTATATCCTCTTGAAATTAATACTTGCATATATTCTTGGATTCTAATTAGAATATGAAAGTTAAATACTCTTATGCTCTATTCAATTTAAAAGGATTAAACCATTCATATATTCTTTTACTTGCATGAGTGTAAAGAAATGGGTTTCATTATGCTACCTTACACTAGGATTGAAAGGCAATTCTTCTTTGTTCATATTTAAAATATCTATATATATTATTTTACAAAGGCACTTGGGAGATATTACAAATGTATCCTTAGTTATTATTAATCATATAGGAAAATAAATGCATTTTAGTTATTATTAAACATATAGATAAATTAAGATGTTATTATCTGATATTGTGTATTTTATTACCCTTTGTAATTTGTTTAACTTGAAGCTTTGATGATTAAAGCATTAGATTTATCTAAAGTTGGAAGAAATTAATTAAGGTTGGAAGATACGGATTTTGTTTATCGGTTAGTATATGATAGGATATTGAGGCTATTAATATTATAATTAGATGAACCTTGCAGTTAAAACCTTGTGATCTATCTTTTGAAACATAATGAGGAGAATTTAGATAACTTAGTCTAGAGGCTTAGTATGTCGTACATGCAAACAAGTGGATAGGCGTGCTAGTATTGTGTTGATGTTGTAAGAACATGATGTCTCCTGTATGAGAACTTTAGTTATCATAAATAAGGTAGGATGTAGGGTTTGGGTCTTGAGGTTCTTTGTGAGTTTCGCATCTTAGTTTAAAAGTGACATGCTTATCATGTTATTGAATTAAGAATAGAATCATTTGTGATCTCTTTTAGATAGTTTAGTTCTAAGTGTTGCTCGTCAAGTGTCTTTTCGAGTAATGGTTATTGCTAACTTTTCCTAGTAGTGAATAAAATGTTGAGAATAAGTGCTAACTCTTTGTTATAAGTGTTTTGGACTTGGATGAATTGATGTTTGCATTCATAATGAAGTCCACATTCATGGATCCCATTTGATATA
Organism: Cunninghamia lanceolata; assembly: GCA_027924645.1. NCBI lineage: Eukaryota > Viridiplantae > Streptophyta > Pinopsida > Cupressales > Cupressaceae > Cunninghamia > Cunninghamia lanceolata. The sequence goes on from BSBN01001715.1 coordinate 9,463,816, forward strand.
ATAAATTATGTTGTTGTTTATATCCTCTTGTTGCAAGGAATAGTAGAATAATTGAAGTGAATGTTGTATTGATTCATGGGCATCTTATGAGTACGGTACTGCTTTGAAGACCCATGGTTAGTATGTCATATTATATATTGCACTTATGGTATGTATTTGGATTGGTGTTTTTGAAGGAGTTGTGTTTTTAAGAGTACATGTTAATGTGGGGATTGTTGTGTTTTAGTGGTGTCTAGTGAAAGTTTATTCCAGAGGCCAGTAAGGGTAGTTGTGGGTTTGATCCTTGCATTGTTGCATTCTGGTTGAAGAATGAGCATGTTTTGGTTTTATGTGATGTTGACTTCCCTCTGCTTATGGTTTATATGATTTTCACGACTGTGTAAGAGGGATAATGCCTTGCTCTAGATTACACCTTGTTATGGTTGAAATGTTGGAGCAAGAGGACCCATGCCTTGCTCTGGTGATTTATTATGTTTTGTATGCAAGAAGGTAAATGCCTTGCATTGTTTATATACACTTATCAGTATGATAGTCATTATCTTGCTTGATGGTTAGGGTTTCTAGATGCAAGTAGTGGAGTGGCTTTCAGTGTGGGGCCGGCACCCAAAGTGGCTATCAGGATAACCCATTGAAAGTTGTTAATTAAGTCAAAACCTAAAAATGAACTGGGGGGAAAAGGGTAAATTACACATTAACAAGATAATTGGATTTCCTCTCCCATGCCTGTAGTGCTTGTTTAGACTAAGGATGGGTAGAGAAGGCCTGGTTGGCAAGATCAACTTCCATGTCCTCACAAAAGGAAGGTTGATTCCGCATGTGTCACCCTATGGGGCCGGCGCCTAGTGAGAGGCTGTCAGGATAACCATAGATGGGGGCCGACGCCTAGCGAGAGACTGTCAGGGTAACCCAGGGATGGGGGCCGGTGTCTAGCTAGAGGCTGTCAGGGTAACCCATGTTAGGGCCATGCGATGACACTCTTCCTATTGTAGCCTAGCATTCCCTAGTTGTACTCTCCCCATTCGTCTAGTGTTGCCTCTGGAAGTGATATTGAGTTGCTTGTGTTGTTGTCATGTGTTGTAATGGAGTCATGTTTAGTCCTTGTTCCTGTTAGGCAAATGTCTACCTGACTGTTTGATGTTTTGGGACCTTATGTTATCTTCTAGCATGGGGGGTGGACCTTAGGGTTCCACATGGTCAGGTGGATGTGCTTTATCTCCATTGGTTTCTCCTTGCCTTTGTTTGTGTGCAAGAAGGTTGTAACTCCTGTAGATGTTTCAGATCGTCTACCTACTTATGGAGACAGTTATTTATGCTCATGTACTATCCTGTGAATCAGAATATTCGTAATGTTTTGTTCATATGTATTCAGAAGATGATAATGTAACAATGTAATGTTGTATTTATATGTCGGGAGAAATTGTAACTATGTACTAGATCCTGATGAATACTTATATGATGCTATGTAAATGTAAATGTTTATTGATTTAGTGCATTAGGTTTACAATGATTTATTGATGCTAATTCATGATGTGGGTTAGATTACATTTATTGTTTTGTCAAGTAATGCAACCATGTTATCTTAGAGGACAAATCATTAGTTTAAATGATGCGTTAATATTACTTGTTACTTTACTATCTCTTTCAAAAAAAAAAAAATTATCCTATTGCATATAGCATAAATGTGATGTTCTCTAAGGTATTCATGGTGGGGCATTACATCTGGTATCAGAGCCAGGTTTGCAGCACTGGGATCTCTAGTTCTTGTCATTGCTTTAGGTTAAACGTCTTTCTCCTTATGGTGAGTAGTAATAGTACCTTTCACTTTTGTGCCTTAGTATGGTGTTAGAAGGTTGATAAACTTACAAACTTGTTCTGGATTGTAAAAAAAAAAATTTCTTTATGCCTTGTCTTACTTATGCTTTTGCTATGTGCTCTCTCTCCTTCTTTTATGAGAATGTGATGATATATTTAACAATATGTGTATGTTTCTTGAATGCTAGTATTTACTGATTAGATGAGGTCTTGAGTTCCTCTTGTGGTCTCTAGTGTTTCAAAAGAAAAGAAATTGTATTGCATTAAAGGTGGAAATTGTTGTAAATAAGTAATTATTTTGTTGTCGTAAATCCTTGTATAAAAGTTGTTTAGGATAAGGATGTAGATAACCTAATTACCTATGTGTTGGCGTATGTTCTCTAACGCATTCTAGACCTTGTGTCCTGGGTGTTGTGTAGCGGATACTCCCTTTTGTGACTAAAGTTAGCCACATTGTGATGTGGGTTTGATTGCAATTTGGTTAATTTGAAATTTTGATGGTTGTTTCATGTGTTGTTAGGGGCTAACAGTGAATTTGTTTTCTTTGAAATTTCTTATGATAGGAGTGGTCATCAAAACTCTTTTCTCTATACTTGAGTTATTGTTGGAAATTGCTGGCATTTTGTGATTTAATATTGGATTTGGTTACTTTCCCACTTGGGTTTTCACCTTCTTTAAAACATTGATGGTGACTATTCTGAATGGTTGTTTTTGTTAGCCCTGTATTGTGTCGAGTGTTGTTTCTATCACATTCATTTTGAACCTCTGATAGTGTGTACAAGGGAGGACTCTACAGAGAATTGTACTTGAATGCTTGGTAATTAGTCAAAACCATGGTGGAAATAAGAAATAAGATATAATTTTCCTTGATAATATGTAAACACAGATCCTTGAATCGAAGGAAATTCTCAAAATACGTGCAATTGGTTATAAGTAGGTTACATGATACACCTTGAAGGTAAGGAATTGATGTCTTTTATGCCTGTATTGAACAATTGTGCTTGTCTTGGGAACAATTGCTTAATGTGAATGCGTATGTTGGCAATAGAAAATTGTAATACTAATGTGTTATGTTTCCACCCTAGTCTGTGACTTCTAGGAGTAAGTCAAGTTTTAGGGGGGGAGGATGTAGTGCCCCTCTGCTCTCACCTTGGATGTACAGGTGGACTGATCAAGGCACATGAATATGAAGGTAGAATAACAGGAATAATTAAGGTAAGGCTTTGACATTGTTTGCATTCCAATGATTAAGATGTCGATCTTACTACAATTGTTATATGATAGAATGGATCTCATGGACCGATTATGTTAGATTTAATTGTTATGATGGTACATCTGAGACTTATTCAATTTCATGCACCTACATGTTCAAAGTATGGTTCTATTCAGATAATGAGGTAGATTCGATTTGATTATGATTGTGTTATCTAATCTAGATTGATCTGATGTGGAAAGGATGGTGTCGCATCACTTGCTTGTGAGTGCCCTCCGATGTTGTGATTCCTTCTTCACCTAGTGTCAGCTTATATGCATCTATACATGCTTGATTGTGTCATTTGTTGTAGGATGCAAGTATCTGGCATCGACTCCACCTGAATTAACAGGTCTGAGCATGCCCTAAACCCAATGGATAAGTTGTTCCGGAGATAACTTAATTTCCCACATCCCAAGTCATCATCCTCGATCAGGATGCATGACATGTCTAGTTCAACCTGTCAGTTCTGTCAGTATGATAGGTCTTGCTACTGATTGATTTTGATGGAGCCTATTGGTTAAGTGTGAGTTTCGCCCTGGCTGTGAAGTTTGATTTGGCATTCCTAATCTGTCTTGCTCAGTGGGTTAATGATATACGCCTAGATTTCGTTGTGGCAAAATAGAAATTACTATAGTATATAGTATACTATTACTTAACCCACTGCAATATTTAATAAGGTTATATCATATTATTATTCAGATTTAATAAGTTGTTTGTGAACTAATAAATATAAATAAATTATTGTTAATGTGTAGTGAAATATTATTTTAATAATAATTATTATTAATGATAATAATATTATGTTGTATGTATGTGGGGGTAAATAAATTACCTATTTACGTGAATAAATTTAGATTGGGTAATTATTTTATAACTATGGGCTTAATAAAGTTAATATTTTGTAATTAGTTGGAGTTGGTTGTTTTTCTCGTACCTTGTCTCCTCCCAAAATATTTTTGGTTGGGGAGGTATAAAGATTGCTTTCGATTTCTCTGTTGGGGGAAGAAAGGCAGTAGCTGCAAGAGCAGGATCTAGAAGCAACATTAATCTGGCAGCCAGACAAACAATTGGAATGCAGGTTCCATTATCTTCTACACTTAATCTCCCATCTCTTGAAACAAATCTTGTGAATAGGATCTAATTCAAGTTCTTTTCATGTTGAAAATTTATCGTTGAGAGTTTTTGAAACCATTTGAATTTTATATCATATGCGCCTGTGATCTTCCCAGTCATAGAGGAATTAGGGTTTTGTTTGGATGAAGAAATCTCAAGTGGTGTCCTCGATTCTTTTCAAATCTTTTAAAATGGCACAGGCTAGGAGAACCCTAGCAAGGCTGATGAAGTTTCCCTCATCCTACCAAATACATTTGACTAGCAGTTTTATGGTTTTCTTTCTTAATCATTTCATTGACATATATCTAACTATCACTGAGTTTAATCTCTTAGGCCCATTTTCTGATGTATTTCTGTGAGGTTTGTATACAAATTATGAGTAGCTGTTGTGGCCATTTTTTTAAATAGAAACCCATTACCTTCTGTATGCTGCCACATTGGCATACATGTCTATGAGGGTAGTCATAATCACATCAAACAATGTAGGACCTGTTATGTGAGCACAAGTTGAACCTTGAAGAACCTTCACGTGAATGCCAAGACTTAGGTTTTACCATCGCATCTGAGACCATCAAAACATATGGGAACCACGTCACTTCACTATTCTTGGCATCTCAGCCTTTTAGGGCCACTGCATTCCTATGAGCACTTCCAACCTACAAAGGGCATTAGCCATCAGGTGGAAAAAGGCATCTTCTCCTCCAAATTGTTTTCAATTACATTTGATGGATCTCTATATCCTCTTCCAACGCTCCAGGTTTAGCACAAACTGGGAGGATAGTGACAAACCTCCTCTATCCCTTACGCTTTGATGGATTTCCATTACTTGTCCCAAAGTTCCCACGCTGGCAGAGGGGTGTTGGCAAAAGTTGACTCAGTGTCTGGTTTTACACCTGTGATTGCATTTGCTTAAAAATTTCTAAAGCTTATTCCATAAATCCATTTTGTGCAATCTTACAATAGCCAGATCCCATCAGATAATATCTCTTTGAGGCAATCTATCAAAAAGTTCATGTGCCTGTCTATTCATCCACCATTATGCATACATGTCTAGTAGGCCATTACAACTACAACATCTGACATACTTCCTCTATCCCTTATGCCACGATGGATATCCATACATGTTCCAAGGCTTCCATTTTGCCGTAGGCAGTGCGCAAGGAGAAGAATCTTGAAAAAGGTTGTGAATTTAGTGTTAAGCCTACCAATTGCATTTGATTGAAAATTTCTAATGCCTTTTTCATCAAATCCACCTTGTGCAAATCTAGCACCTTGCGTTTCCACATGACCTCGTATTTATAAGGCATTTTATTACACAATTCGTGTGCCTTGTCTGGCATCCACATTTTTGCATGCATGTCTTTCAAGGCTCTTGGAACTACCGTTTCTGACCAAATTGGCTACTTTCTTTATGTCAAGCATTTGTATATAGGCTCAGAAGTATATTCAACGACTTTGCTTGTTAGATTATAAACCTGGTGGTATCTCCTTTGCACTTGTCTTTCAATCATATTAGACCTCATTTCTTTTAGGTTTTTGGTGAAATATATGATGTGTGGATGTGGTTACCAAATGCTCACAATTCCAACTTCTATTAAACATTCACTTCCAGTATGATTTAGTGGTTTCCCTTCATTTTTACTGGCGATCTGGCACTGTGCACATTGTTATAAAGCATGGGCCTATTTATCTACTAATTTATTTAGTAACACCAATACTATAATATTAATACTATAATGAGTATAGAAAATAGTTATATTCCCTTATAATTAAATCTGATTTCTTTCTAGCAATTCCTTCTCCTACAACTGTGAATTCCTAGAGAATATAGGATGTCCGAGAATTGTTCAATGTTACATCTTTGTCTATGTAAAAAGGTTGTATGTTCTATGTAACACCCGCCTTGAACACCTTAAAGAAATACATACTTATTCTATATGAAACAGGAATTTTTTTTTTTTTAAATGACTAAGTAACGATAACATAACTAATTACAACATATTCTCTAAGGATTCAAGGCTGCATTACTTTACAAACCAACTAACATAATTTAACATACATCAGTAACTGATCCAAAACCATGCTCAATTAAATAACTTATTAATATTCATTGCATATTATCAAATAACAGAATCTGCATGATTCAATACATAACTAAAATACTTTCATACAAGTACATCATGACATCATTACATTGCCTTTTTCAGACTACATCAAAATTACATACATAAAGAATGTTCTATTACACAAATCTGGTACAAGGTTATACACTTACATCATCATCATTGGTACAAGTACAACTGGAACAAATCTTTTCTGCATATGTTCTTGACAAGAATAACCAATGGATAAAATAGCTCTTCCACCCGACCATGTGGAACCCTAAGGTCCACCCCCTGAGCTAGGAGTTAACATGAGGTCCCAAACAATGACAGTCAGGTATACGAAAGACAAACAAGAACAAAGGATGACCAACACCAATACAACACATGGCAATAACAATACAACACAACTTAACTTCCAGAGGTGACACAAAACAAATGAGGAGAGACCGAACAAGGGATGCTAGGTTGTAGTAGGGAGAGTGTCATCGCACGGTCCTAACATGGGTTATCCTGACAGCCTCTCACTAGGCGCCAGCCCCCATCTATGGTTATCCTGACAGCCTCTCACTAGGCGCCGGCCCCATAGGGTGACACATGTGGTATCGACCTTCCTTTCATGAGGACAAGGAAGTCAATCATGCCGACCAGGCCTTCTCTACCCATCCTTAGTCTAAACAAGCACTACAGGTCATGGGAGAGGAATCCATTAATCTTATTAATGTGAAATCTACCCTTAACCCTCTAGTTTATTTTAGGTTATCACTTGATTAATCTACTTCCAATGCGTTATCCTGACTACCACTTTGGGCGCCATCCCCACGTTGAAAGCCACTCTCCTTCCTAACACCTAGTAAACCTTAAACATCATACAAGACTTTATAACAATACACGTACATGTTCACTGCAAGGCATAAACCCTCTTGCATCACATTATAATCATAACATCAATTGATATCCAACGCTTTTAACATTAGAATACTTTACTCTTTTATAGATTTCAGGTCTCTCCATATGACAAAATGGTACAATAAGATCACAAGTGGTTTAACATCCCCACCAGAAAATATTACTTTCAATACACATAAACAACTTGACATTATCTCAATATACTTCATACTATGTTTGATCCACATAATTGCTATTACATCGTAATTACAAAAACAACTATACTCAAGTTGCAAATACTCAACTATGACAACTTAGCCTCTGGGATTCGAGTTTAACCACCCTCAATTCGACTCATTACAACAACTCAATCAATTCAATTCAGATACAGGAGATTAAACACTACAGTTCCTTCTTGGTTAATGTAAACAACTCCCGTAATAAAAAGAACATTAAATTACAACAATTAAATTAATACCTTGCAACTGAATATCTAACTGATCTTTATTTTGCTTCAAAAGATAAATTGATTGATTAACTAAAAAAAATACAATAATTGATAAAAGAACCACTTAATTCCTGTTTACCATTACGACACTTCGATAATGATATGATCTTTATAATCTTTCCTTAAAACTTGTCCAATTAACTTTACTCTTTCAAGGATGAAATGAATAATAATGCTAGGAGAGATGTCTTATGACTGAACGGCAATTACACGAGGAAAATTCAATCACGAAATGTTTGTTATTCCTCAAGGTTCTGCCTTCATACGGTCTTTCAGACATTCTAGTGAGCTCAACCAAATGAATCCTTTTATGAAGTTTTGAAGATGTCTCTGAAATTGATCTTATCTATGGTGTTTTAATTTGTCAAGGAGAACGATCGTAAATGCGCCCTATGCAAACAGCTTGGTATATTTTACTACTGAGATGTAAAATTGTTATTAACTGTTTTACCATTGACGTGAATGATATGTATCCAGTCTGATGACTTTTGGCCATGTTCAATAAACTTAAAAATTTACTGCGTTGCCGGTATCCATGTAAATAGTTTTCTCTTTTTCTAACGAAAAGCAATAATCACAAAAAGACGGTGATAATCCAGAAAAGATAAACTGGAGTTGTTGCAAAGACTACTTACGGCTTCTAATAGCGTTCTTCTTATTTCCAAAGCCAACATGATTCTTTCTACAATTGTGCAGATTTCCAAACATACAGGTATGATTAACATTTCAAATACTAAAGAGGTGCCCTTTTTTTAATGGTCTGACAGAAGGTTACACGGTTTAATCTTACTTGTAACTATGATCACAGAATGCTAACCAATAATTGCTGTTTTTTTTTGCTGAGTTGATCACCTTGCTGCACTAGATACAGTACTGAATGTTTTAAGCCCCGTTATACTGAACTCAAATCTGGTAAGAACGCTATGTTATAGCAATTGTTTCTAGAGATGATCTTATTGCAGTTTACACAATATAAGTATGAATTTCCAGGTGCAATGATGGATCCTTGTTCACCAGATACATTTCTATCAGTACAAGGATGGACGTCTCATAAACTGAATATATAGAACCAATTATAATACCCCCGTTAACTATCTACGTGGGGTTGCACACTGGTAGGCTATAATTATCAGAAAGTACTTGTACTACAACTCAGGGTTGTTAATGATAAGCATTAGAACATCTTACTATACGCCCAACTCATAAAGTAGAAAACCTACAGACAGTGGCTGCCAGACAACCCTATCCTATGTGTTATGTTCGCACTACACCCTAACAACCCCTGCAAACCCTTTTAGAAAGAACTCCAACTGTCTGCCAAGACTGCGGCCTCCTTGGGCATCACGACTTCATTTGGTAGTGGGGGAAGCCATGGATAAACACCCCATATATTACTCTAATATATTCCTCCATAATGGAGTCTGGTTTAGGGTTTATACTGTCCAAGAGATGAATAACTCATCCTCGCGACCTTAGAAAATAGCATACCAACAGTCTGCAGACCTTCCTCCCTTTGGCAGATATGCGCCTAGCCCAAACAGCTAGGAATACAATGGAATGAGTGCAAATTAGGTATCCAAACAAGAAGAACTTCAATAATCAAAAATGAAAGGATTTCGATAACTCAAGCTATGGAGTAGGCTAGTCAACGGAAACATAGTATAATACTAGATAAATGGTGAAGAAAAGGATTCAGAACTTTCATTCAAAACGAATGATAATAAGGCAGCGAACTACCTAAAAGCAACACCTCCCTTTCACGCTCTAGCATTACAACTAATAGCGGTACATAATATTACCAATCCACTAATAATTAATACCAATGCAACAAAACAAAATAAATAGAGTGTCGTCTCACAACACTGGGTGAAAGGCGAAATGACAAGGCTTTAGAAATTTTCAATCAAGGCGAATAACAATAAGGCAACAACAGCGAACTATCTATCACGCCCTAGCATTGCAAACTTTTAGCGATTCATGTTATTATCAATCGACTAGTAAATAAGATCAAAAGAAACAAAAAAGATTAACAGATTCTCAGACAAAATTGTTAACCAGATCTGTTTTGAACAAAAGAACTTCATTTGCAGATGTGGGCAAGTTAAATGGCATGCACCCTAGGAAAATCAAATGAATACAAATACGACATATAGCAAGTTTCCAGATTTGCCAAGGTCGTAGGTTTCAGGCTAAACACAGAAAAAACAATAACAACATTGATCTGATATTACAGGGACGACTAGCTGTAGCCAACATCGATCTATGGTGATCCTATCAAGGTGTCTTTAAACTGTAATACTGATACCTATCAAGTCAGGCACAGGTTTACGAATACAACCTCAAAACAAATACAGGAAACTAAACTCAACACTATGATGGAATCTACTATGGTACATACGACTGGGAGAAGATGACAATGCCAAGAGTTTCATTGCTAAACAGAGGAGGAAAGACTAGTTGAGATGACCTTATCTAAAGAGAAACTTTTCAATTAAGGGTTTGGAGAACGGTGTAAGGAAAATTCCATTTAATACAGACCCAATGATTTACATGTACAACTGTCCATAGAAAATATACATTTGCAGAATCAGACAGAAAGTCCCGACAGAAAACCATTTAACCAAAAACCATTTCATTTGCAGATAAAGAAGCAATCAATCAACATGCTCAGATTCAGAGAAAAAGAAACAGCAAAAGAAGTCAAGCATTCCAAGGAACTTGGCTACGATGTTGGTACGACAATTCTGCTTCAATTGCTGCAGATCCAAGCTGCTTATTCCAGCCTTCCTCCCTTTTCTTTCACCTGTAATGCTGTCCTTAATGCCTCTACCGCTTTTCTTTTATAACACAGTCTCTCTCATCTACCAATGAGCTTGGCACGTGATCCCGTGCATCTCCCCCCTCAAGCTATATTTTATTTACTTTAATGATCCCAAAAATGTTATTTATTTATTTTATTGTATTCCATTTTTAAATGTAAACACATAATTCCTGACAACATTTAATTTCTTTATAGCCAACCAACTATATTGTTATTAATAAAATTGTACTATTTCGTCAATCTATAATTTTGTAACTATATTTTAATTTATTTTATTAATCAAGTTGTAAATCACAATTTACAACATGATTACAACTATTTTATTTATTTAAATATTTATTATAAATAATATTATATTGAACAATACAAAATTTCTTACAACTTTATTTAACAACTACACTTTTAATAAATAATAATTTATTTATAACGATAACCGACAACTAACGACATTATGCTCATTTATCAACATTTATATTCTTTCGTATAATGATTCTAATTAAAGCACAACACTACCACACACACTTAGACACCTTCAAACCTAAATAGACTCCAAGGTACAATATTACCTGACAGCAAGACATGATCGAACAACAACCAATAACCACAAGGGTAAACTGACGACCAGACAACACTGACTAGGGACCTCACGTTAACTCCAACCAACTAATCCATTGGCGAAGGCACGCTCAGACCTGGTAATCAGGTGGAGTCGGTGCCTAGTACCTGCATCCTGCAGCAATGCACGGTTAACCGAAACAAGATATATATATACATAACATGTAGTCCTATACTGGATGGAAATCACAGTGGGGTAGGGTACTCGAGAGCGAGTAATACGACACTATTCCATTCACATTTACGAATAAACAATTAACTATATTGACAAGGTATCTGATTACTAATCATCAATATAAAATGATCAACTATCTTCCTATCCCATATAGTGAATAACATCAGAGCATCTATAACATCCAGTTCATTTATCAAATTGTAAAGCATAAAATAACATAATCCAACATCAACATCTGTTATCATAACAATTAGGTCCATACTGAAATAGCAAAATAACTAGAAATCCATCATCAAATGATCTAAAATACTATCATAATGTCTAGTACTACTAAGCAAACATCAGTCCGTTAGATGACCAGTTGAGGGGCACTACATCCTCCCCCCTAGGATCAGGCTTACTCCTGGAAGCCTGCGAACAAATATGGATATAGCTCTCGCATTCGGGATGTATCTTCCCAGGTCGCTAAAGTCTCATCACTAGGATCCCATTGGACCCTTACCTGCTCTATGACTTTGCCCCTGAGAGCGAGTCGCCTATGCTCCAAAATGCCTACGGGCTCCAAAGCTAGCTGCCCGTCCTCTACCTGTAAGGCATTCCAATCAAGAACATGTGAAATATCTGGATGATATGGTCTAAGAACAGAAACATGAAATACATCATGGACGCATGACAAGCTAGGTGACAAAGCAAGACGGTATGCAACAGGACCGATTCTCTCCAAAACCTCGAATGGCCCTGCAAAGCGTGGCGTGAGCTTAGAGCCTTTTCCGTAACGAATTGGACTCTTTCGCGGACGCACTCGCAAGAACACCTGATCACCAACTGAAAACTGATGATCATGCCTGTGAGCATCTGCATATTTCTTCTGCCTGTCCTGAGCTGCCACCGGATGCTCTCTGATGCGATCAACCTGCTGCTCCATCTCTTGGAGCATCTATGGACCCAGGAGAACTCTATCCTCAAGATGATCCCAACTCAATGGGGTACGACAAGGACGACCATATAGGGCCTGAAAAGGAGACATGCCAATGGAACTATGGTACCCATTATTGTACGCAAACTCCACCAAATACAAATAATCTTCCCAACGGTTTTGCTGATCCATAACATACATTCTGAGCATGTCCTCAAGGACCTGATTGACCCTCTCAGTTTGCCCATCAGTCTCTGGATGATAAGCTGAACTGAAGTTCAATTGAGTCCCCAACGCATGCTGAAGGGATGTCCAAAGAGCTGAAGTAAAAACTGGATCACGATCAGAGATAATCTTGCGAGGAATCCCGTGCAATCTGACGATATCCTCCATGAAAATTTTGGCCACAAATGAAGCATTATATGAAGATCGGACAGGAGAAAAGTGTGCTACTTTCGTAAGCCTGTCTACAGTGACCATTATTGCATCATGGCGACGAGAGGACATGGGTAAACCAACTATAAAATCTATTGAAATGATGTCCCATTTCCATTCCGGAATAAGATGTGGCTGAAGAAGACCTGCGGGATGCTGATGTTCCGCCTTAACCCTCTGACATTCTAAGCATCTCGAAACAAAATCAGCAATATCCCTCTTCATTCCAGCCCAAAAATATATCTGACGAAGGTCTGCATACATCTTCTTGACACCTGGATGAGCAGAATAAGGTGCCCGATGAGCCTCAGTCATGATTAGGGTGCGGAGACCCTCTGTAGAAGGCACATAAATGCTACCTAAATGTCACAAGAGGCCATCCGACTCGATAGAATATCCAGCATATCTACACTCCAAGGTTCTACCAGACTCAACTTCAGCTTTCACTTCCTGATACCATCTATTTGCAGGGAGTGCTGCAAGAATCTGTCCTTTCAAATCCACTCCAAGATTGATTGAAGAAAGTTCATGTCTTCGCCGACTAAGAGCATCTGCCACCACATTCTCCTTACCTTGGATATATTTTACCTCAAAATCATACTCACATAGAAACTCCATCCATCACCTCTGTCTCGCATTCAGGTTTGGCTGTGTAAAAATATACTGTAAACTTCGGTGATCACTGTGCAGCTCAAACTGATGCCCCAGTAAGAAGTGTCTCCATCTTACCAATGCATGCACAACTGTAGCTAACTCTAGGTCATGTGTAGGATAGTTCAACTCATGATCTTTGAGTTTACGGGACTCGTAGGCTATCACACGACCCTCCTACATTAAAACTACTCCTATACCTTCCAAAGATGCATCAGTACAAACCACAAAATTTCTAGCAGGATCTGGCACTGCTAGAATAGGTGCACTAGTTAACCACTCCTTAAGACTCTGAAAGGCTGCTTGACATTGTTCTAACCAAATGAACTTCTTTCCTTTTCTCTGAAGAGAAGTTATAGGGTGAGCTATCTTTGAAAACTCTTCCACAAATCGTCGATAATAGCCTGCTATGCCCATGAAACTACGAACCTCTGAAACATTGGTAGGAGCCGGCCAATCCATGATGGCTTGAATCTTTGAAGGATCCACTACAATACCCTTGTTGGAAATAACATGTCCCAAATATTTCACTTCAATTTGAAAGAAATCACATTTAGCCAGATTTGCATACAACTGATTTTCTCTTAAACACTGCAGAACCTGTCACAAATGATCTTCATGCTTCTCCATAGACCTTGAATAAATCAATATATCATCTAAGAAGACTAGAACAAATCTATCAAGATAGGTACGGAACACACCATTCATCAGGCTCATAAATACTGATGGCACATTTGTCAACCCAAAAGGTACAACAGTGAACTCATAATGCCCATAGCGAGTGCGAAATGCTGTCTTGTGGATGTCAGCCTCAAAGATGCACAACTGATGATATCTAGATTTTAGGTCTATCTTTGAAATTACCTTAGCTCCCTTGATTTGATCAAAGAGGTCATCAATTCGTGGCAATGGGTATCTGTTCTTCACAGTCACCTTATTAAGCTGTCGATAGTTGATGCACAAACATAGAGATCCATCCTTTTTCTTCACAAAAATCACAGGTGCTCCCCATGGAGAGACACTTGGACGAATGAATCCCTTCGCTAATAACTCTTCTAGTTGCAAGCGAAGCTCCTTAAGCTCCTGAGTAGTCATCCGATATGGAGCTCGTGAAATAGGTTCTACTCTGGGAACAAGGTCTATCTTAAAATCAATATCACGCTTCGGTGGCATACCCGGAATCTCGCTAGGAAAGACATCATCATACTCTTTGAGAATAGGATGATTGTCAAGGGATGTCTCCCTATTCTCCCCAAAATCTAAGTCATTAACTGTTACAGCAAACAACTTGCATCCTTGACGCAAACATCTCTTCAATTGCATAGCAGAAATCATGCGCAAGGAGATGGGTCTTTGAATCCCAACCACTTTTGCTTCTTTGCCCGATTCATCAACACACCTCACTAATTTGTGGCGACGGTCTATCACTACTCGATGGGCATCCAACCAATCCATTCCCAACACTATGTCATAGGATCCTAATGGTATAATGCGAAGATCTGCTGTGGTAGATAAAGGACCTATCCACAACTCACAACCATACACAAGAGAGTCTACTGATACCCTAGATCCCGAGGCCAATTCCACCTGCCAATTAACATCTTGCTTTGCTGCCACTAATTTGCAACGCTCCACTATAGAAGGGGAAATGAAAGAATCTAAAGCACCAGAGTAAAAAAGAATAGAAATGGTAATACCTCGCAAGACACCTGTAGTCTCCACAATGGTACCTTGGTTCTCCGCTTGGCGATTATCGACCGCTGCAAACACCCTATGTGACCTGCCTACATCTCCAATAGTGGGCTCTGAAACTGCGGGCCTCTGTCCAAATCCTGAAGTATTCTTATGCGGACACTGTCTGGCAATGTGGCCCTGTTGGCCGCAATAGAAACATCCTGTTCCCTTACCAAAACCTCCACCACCTACAGGAGCATTTGACTGCTGAAAGCTACCTCTACTTGCTACAGATTGTGTGCTTTGCGCTGGTTGACTGACACGATCACATTTAACTCTTTGCCAACTTTGATCCTTTCTGGAATGAAATCTACTACCTTGCTGATATTGAGAGTTTCTTGATTTCATCTGGAAAAACTGTTGTTGTTGCTGTCCACTCTTAGAAGGTACATGTTGACTCCTCGAGTTACCTGCTGCATGAGACTGACCACCTCAGAAACCTGAACCTGCTCAAGATGAGCTACCAATCTGTACACCTATATGACCCCCTAGGGCCATGGTCAAGTTCTCTTCCACCAGTCGAGCCTTCTCAACTGCTACCTCCATGGTCTTCGGCTCGAAAACACGAACTCCTCCAATGATGCGTGCATTTAGACCTCTAATAAAATGCTGAACTAACATGGCCTCATTGTTTCCAATGCCTGCATACTACTTGAGCTCATAAAACCTGCGCTCATACTATTCCACTGTCATGGCCAGCTATCTCAACCCATGGAACTCGTCCGCTCGACGTTGCCTCTAGTGGTCAGATAAAAATCGAGCTCTGAACCTTTCTAGAAATAGTTCCCATGAAATTGTCGCAATATCTAAATGCAACTTTTGTTCCTCAAGACGCCACCATGTAGAGGCGAATCCTCTTAGATGCATGATGGCACATCTTGCCTTAGTGTTGCTACCATATGGATGCATAGCAAAGCATCTCTCCAAATCAATTAGCCATGTCTCTGCTTCCAAACCACTACCGGAGCCATCAAATGTAGGAGGACGGGCTCTCATCAGGTCTCTCATGTGGCCCACAAGAATAGCTTCTTGTTCAGCTGTGATTTCTCTCCTTCTAGGAGATCGTTCCCTTTCTCTCTCTTCTGGTTGTTCTACCTCCTACCTAGGACCAAGACGACAAAGCACCTCCTCTAGGAGCTGGCGTAGTTGAGCACCCTTGGGCTGATCCTGATTCTCTTGATTCTCACTTCCACCTTCTTGTGTACTCCCATGAGGGGAACTAGGAGGACGGCTGTTATCAACACCTCTCCCACGACCCCTACCTTGTCCACGTCCTCGGCCTCGTACCCTAGGCATCTTCCTAGACAACACATCCAAGAACCACTTCAGGTTGCTAGGCAAGGACTACGAATGAATATGTTCTTTAGAGTTTAAGCAACTAGCATAGCTAAATGGGCTAATTATAAAACCAAAGTACCTAGTGTTAGAAACTTGGCTCTGATACCAGATGTAACACCCGCCTTGAACACCTTAAAGAAATACATACTTATGCTATATGAAACAGGAATTTTTTTTTTTAAATGACTAAGTAACGATAACATAACTAATTACAACATATTCTCTAAGGATTCAAGGCTGCATTACTTTACAAACCAACTAACATAATTTAACATACATCAGTAACTGATCCAAAACCATGCTCAATTAAATAACTTATTCATATTCATTGCATATTATCAAATAACGGAATCTGCATGATTAAATACATAACTGAAATACTTTCATATAAGTACATCATGACATCATTACATTGCCTTTTTTAGACTACATCAAAATTGCATACATAAAGAATGTTCTGTTACACAAATTTGGTACAAGGTTATAGACTTACATCATCATCATTGGTACAAGTACAACTGGAACAAATCTTTTCTGCATATGATCTTGACAAGAATAACCAATGGATAAAATAGCTCTTCCAACCGACCATGTGGAACCCTAAGGTCCACCCACTGAGCTAGGAGTTAACATGACGTCCCAAACAATGACAGCCAGGTATATGAAAGACAAACAAGAACAAAGGATGACCAATGCCAATACAACACATGGCAATAACAATACAACACAACTTAACTTCCAGAGGTGACACAAAACAAATGAGGAGAGACCGAACAAGGGATGCTAGGTTGTAGTAGGAAGAGTGTCATCACACGGTCCTAACATGGGTTATCCTGACAGCCTCTCACTAGGCGCCGGCCCCATAGGGTGACACATGCGGTATCGACCTTCCTTTCATGAGGAGAAGGAAGTCAATCATGCCGACCAGGCCTTCTCTACCCATCCTTAGTCTAAACAAGCACTACAGGTCATGGGAGAGGAATCCATTAATCTTATTAATGTGAAATCTACCCTTAACCCTCTAGTTTATTTTAGGTTATCACTTGATTAATCTACTTCCAACGCGTTATCCTGACTGCCACTTTGGGCGCCATCCCCACGTTGAAAGCCACTCTCCTTCCTAACACCTAGTAAACCTTAAACATCATACAAGACTTTATAACAATACACGTACATGTTCACTGCAAGGCATAAACCCTCTTCCATCACAATATAATCATAACATCAATTGATATCGAACGCTTTTAACATTACAATACTTTACTCTTTTACAGATTTCAGGTCTCTCCATACGACAAAACAGTACAATAAGATCACAAGTGGTTTAACATCCCCACCAGAAAATATTACTTTCAATACACATAAACAACTTGACATTATCTCAATATACTTCATACTATGTTTGATCCACATAATCGCTATTACATCGTAATTACAAAAACAACTATACACAAGTTGCAAATACTCAACTATGACAACTTAGCCTCTGGAATTCGAGTTTAACCACCCTCAATTCGACTCATTACAACAACTCAATCAATTCAATTCAGATACAGGAGATTAAACACTACAGTTCCTTCTCGGTTAATGTAAACAACTCCCGTAATAAAAAGAACATTAAATTACAACAATTAAATTAATACCTTGCAACTGAATATCTAACTGATCTTTATTTTGCTTCAAAAGATAAATTGATTGATTAACTAAAAAAAATACAATAATTGATAAAAGAACCACTTAATTCCCGTTTACCATTACAACACTTCCATAACGATACGATCTTTATAATCTTTCCTTAAAACTTGTCCAATTAACTTTACTCTTTCAAGGATGAAATGAATAATAACGCTAGGAGAGATGTCTTACGACTGAACGACAATTACACGAGGAAAATTCAATCATGAAATGTTTGTTATTCCTCAAGTTTTTGCCTTCATACGGTCTTTCAGACATTCTAGTGAGCTCAACCAAATGAATCCTTTTATGAAGTTTTGAAGATGTCTCTGAAATTGATCTTATCTATGGTGTTTTAATTTGTCAAGGAGAACGATCGTAAATGCGCCCTATGCGAACAGCTTGGGATATTTTACTACTGAGATGTAAAATTGTTATTGACTGTTTTACCATTAACGTGAATGATATGTATCCAGTCTGACGACTTCTGGCCATGTTCAATAAACTTACAAATTTATTGCATTGCCGGTATCCACGTAAATAGTTTTCTCTTTTTCTAACGAAAAGCAATAATCACAAAAAGATGGTGATAATCCAGAAAAGACAAACTAGAGTTGTTGCAAAAACTACTTACGGCTTCTAACAGCGTTCTTCTTATTTCCAAACCCAAAATGATTCTTTCTACAATTGTGCAGATTTCCAAACATACAGGTATGATTAACATTTGAAATACTAAAGAGGTGCCCTTTTTTTAATGGTCTGACAGAAGGTTACACGATTTAATCTTACTTGTAACTATGATCACAGAATGCTAACCAATAATTGCTATTTTTTTTTGCTGAGTTGATCACCTTGCTGCACTGGATACAGTACTGAATGTTTTAAGCCCCGTTATACTGAACTCAAATCTGGTAAGAATGCTATGTTACAGCAATTGTTTCTAGAGATGATCTTATTGCAGTTTACACAATATAAGTACGGATTTCTAGGTGCAGCGATGGATCCTTATTCACCAGATACATTGCTATCAGTACAAGGATGGACGTCTCATAAACTGAATATATAGAACCAATTATAATACCCCCGTTAACTGTCTACGTGGGGTTGCACACTGGTAGGCTATAATTATCAGAAAGTAATTGCACTACAACTTAGGGTTGTTAATGATAAGCATTAGAACATCTTACTATACGCCCAACTCATAAAGCAGAAAACCTACAGACAGTGGCTGTCAGACAACCCTATCCTATGTGTTATGTTCGCACTACACCCTAACAACCCCTGCAAACCCTTTTAGAAAGAACTCCAACTGTCTGCCAAGACTGCGGCCTCCCTGGGCATCACAACTTCATTTGGTAGTGGGGGAAGCCATGGATAAACACCCCATATATTACTCTAATATATTCCTCCATAATGGAGTCTGGTTTAGGGTTTATACTGGCCAAGAGATGAATAACTCATCCTCTCGACCTTAGAAAACAACATACCAACAGTCTGCAGACCTTCCTCCCTCTGGTAGATATGCGCCTAGCCCAAACGGCTAGGAATACAATGGCATGAGTGTAGATTAGGTATCCAAACAAGAAGAACTTCAATAATCGAAAATGAAAGGATTTCGATAACTCAAGCTATGGAGTAGGCTAGTCAACGGAAACATCGTATAATACTAGATAAATGGTGAAGAAAAGGATTCAGAACTTTCATTCAAAACGAATGATAATAAGGCAGCAAACTACCTAAAAACAACACCTCCCTTTCACGCCCTAGCATTACAACTAATAGTGGTACATAATATTACCAATCCACTAATAATTAATACCAACGCAACAAAACAAAATAAATAGAGTGTCGTCTCACAACACTGGGTGAAAGGTGAAATGACAAGGCTTCAGAAATTTTCAATCAAGGCGAATAACAATAAGGCAACAGCAGCGAACTATCTATCACGCCCTAGCATTGCAAACTTTCAGCGATTCATGTTATTATCAATCGACTAGTAAATAAGATCAAAAGAAACAAAAAAGATTAACAGATTCTTAGACAAAATCGTTAACCAGATCTCTTTTGAACAAAAGAACTTCATTTGCAGATGTGGGCAGGTTAAATGGCACACACCCCAGGAAAATCAAATGAATACAAATACGACATATAGCGAGTTTCCAGATTTGCCAAGGTCGCAGGTTTCAGGCTAAACACAGAAAAAAAACAATAACAACATTGATCTGATATTATAGGGACGACTAGCTGTAGCCAACAGCAATCTATGGTGATCCTATCGAGGTGTCATTAAACTCTAATACTGATACCTATCAAGTTAGGCACAGGTTTACAAATACAACCTCAAAACAAATACAGGAAACTAAACTCAACACTATGATGGAATCTGCTATGGTACATACGACTGGGAGAAGATGACAATGCCAAGAGTTTCATTGCTAAACAGAGGAGGAAAGACCAGTTGAGACGACCTTATCTGAAGAGAAACTTTTCAATTAAGGGTTTGGAGAACAGTGTAAGGAAAATTCCATTTAATACAGACCCAATGATTTACATCTACAACCGTCCATAGAAAATATACATTTGCAGAATCAGACAGAAAGTCCCGGTAGAAAACCATTTAACCAAAAACCATTTCATTTGTAGATAAAGAAGCAATCAATCAACATGCTCAGATTCAGAGAAAAAGAAACAGCGAAAGTAGTCAAGCATTCCAAGGAACCTGGCTACGATTTCGGTTTGATGAGTCTGCTTCAATTGCTGCAGATCCAAGCTGCTTATTCCAGCCTTCCTCCCTTTTCTTTCACCTATAATGCTATCCTTAATGCCTCTACCGCTTTTCTTTTATAACATAGTCTCTCTCATCTACCAAGGAGCTTGGCACGCGATCCCGTGCATCTCCCCCCTCAAGCTATATTTTATTTATTTTAATGATCCCAAAAATGTTATTTATTTATTTTAATGTATTTCATTTTTAAATGTAAACACATAATTCCTGACAACATTTAATTTCTTTATAGCCGACCAACTATATTGTTATTAATAAAATTGTACTATTTCGTCAATCTATAATTTTGTAACTATATTTTAATTTATTTTATTAATCAAGTTGTAAATCACAATTTACAACATGATTACAACTATTTTATTTATTTAAATATTTATTATAAATAATATTATATTGAACAATACAAAATTTCTTACAACTTTATTTAACAACTACACTTTTAATAAATAATAATTTATTTATAACGATAACCGACAACTAACGACATTATGCTCATTTATCAACATTTATATTCTTTCGTATAATGATTCTAATTAAAGTACAACACTACCACACACACTTAGACACCTTCGAACCTAAATAGACTCCAAGGTACAGTATTACCTGACAGCAAGACATGATCAAACGACAACCAATAACCACAAGGGTAAACTGACGACCAAACAACACTGACTAGGGACCTCACGTTAACTCCAACCAAATAATCCATTGGCAAAGGCACGCTCAGACCTGGTAATCAGGTGGAGTCAGTGCCTAGTACCTGCATCCTGCAGCAACGCACGGTTAACCGAAACAAGATATATATACATAACATGTAGTCCTATAGTGAATGGAAATCGCAGTGGGGTAGGGTACTCGAGAGCGAGTAATACGACACTATTCCATTCACGTTTACGAATAAACAATTAACTATATTGAACAAGGTATCTAATTACTAATCATCAATATAAAATGATCAACTATCTTCCTATCCCATATAGTGAATAACATCAAAGCATCTATAACATCCAGTTCATTTATCAAATTGTAAAGCATAAAATAACATAATCCAACATCATTATCTGTTATCATAACAATTAGGTCCATACTGAAATAGAAAAACAACTAGAAATCCATCATCAAATGATCTAAAATACTGTCATAATGTCCAGTACTACTAAGCAAACATCAGTCCGTTAGATGACCAGTTGAGGGGCACTACATTCTACAAGGAGTATAGATGAAATATTCTTTCAAAATAGAAAAGAAAACCTTGGATCAAATTTTATTTTAGTTTTTCAAACAGAATTATAATTATATCGTATGCATTTTAATACAAGATTCATTTTCTATTATAAATATAATATGTTAATTGTAGTTGCCCATGTTAGTGGTTTCATAGTCTTACATTGAATCCCATGCTATTATGGACTGTGGTAAAATTCTTGCTAAGATAATGTTCTAGAAGTGTCTTTGAGTAAATTTAATTTGTAATTAAGTCTCTGTTTTGATGACTTTGTGAGCTTTTATATCCCATAGATAAAACTGGTTTAGTAGAAACATTTTCAATATAGTTTATGATAGAATCTTTCTTTAAGTTATAAAGAAAGAGACTAATTCTTTGAAGGATTATAATACATTAATGATCTTTTAATTAGATTTGGTTAATAATTGTCTATGGTTTAAGGAGTCCTATGTACTACATAAGTAGGGAGGAAATCAAGTCTTTTTGATATGTTGAAAGGAATATTGTGTACTTGTGGTAGGAAAGGATAATAATATTTATGTGTTTACCTTTGACATAAATTATTGCTTAAATGTAAGTAGTGTTCCTTTGTTTTGAATATCTTCACATGCTCCAATGTCAAATGGCTCTCTCTGTACCCATGGCTATTTTTAAATATCATCCATTTCAAGAGTTAATTTTGGCCAATAAAACTAAGACAAATATTTACCACTTGCCTTAATTGCAACATCACAATTCTTTTCTCAGCTCACACAAAAGCCAAATCTATAGTTGATAAGTAAATTTTAGGGTTTAGGTAATATTAAGGCTTTAACTTTTACTTAGGTAGAGATTTACTTATATAGATATATATCTTTATGTAAATTAATGAACATATTGTTAGATTATTTTGTAAAGTATGTTGTGTCTTATCTTACTGCATGTAATCTGCAATAAGTATATTATGCTCTGTATTAAAGTTTAAATGCATAGAACTCTTATGAGAGAATTATATCCTCTTGAAATTAATACTTGCATATATTCTTGGATTCTAATTAGAATATGAAAGTTAAATGCTCTTATGCTCTATTCAAGTTAAAAGGATTCAACCGTTCATATATTCTTTTACTTGCATTAGTTTAAAGAAATGGGTTTCATTATGCTACCTTACACTAGGATTGAAAGGCAATTCTTCTTTGTTCATATTTAAAATATCTATATATATTATTTCACAAAGGCACTTGGGAGATATTACAAATGTATCCTTAGTTATTATTAATCATATAGGAAAATAAATGCATTTTAGTTATTATTAAACATATAGATAAATTAAGATGTTATTATCTAATATTGTGTATTTTATTACCATTTTGTAATTTGTTTAACTTGAAGCTTTGATGATTAAAGAATTAGATTTATCTAAAGTTGGAAGAAATTAAATAAGGTCGAAAGATATGGATTTTGTTTATCGGTTAGTATATGATAGGATGTTGAGGCTATTAATATTATAATTAAATGAACCTTGAAGTTAAAACCTTGTGATCTACCTTTTGAAACATAATGAAGAGAATTTAGATAAATTAGTCCAGAGGCTTAGTATGTCGTACATGCAAACAGGTGGATAGGTGTGCTAGTATTGTGTTGATGTTGTAAGAACATGATGTCTCCTGTATGAGAACTTTAGTTATCATAAATAAGGTAGGATGTAGGGTTTGGGTCTTGAGGTTCTTAGTGAGTTTCGCATCTTAGTTTAAAAGTGATATGCTTATCATGTTATTGAATTAAGAATAGAATCATTTGTGATCTCTTTTAGATAGTTTTGTTCTAAGTGTTGCTCGTCAAGTGTCTTGTCGAGTAATGGTTATTTTTAACTTTTCCTAGTAGTGAATTAAATGTTGAGAATAAGTGCTAACTCTTTGTTATAAGTGTTTTGGACTTGGATGAGTTGATGTTTGCATTCATAATGAAGTCCACATTCATGGATCCCATTTGATATAATAAATTATGTTGTTGTTTATATTGTCTTGTTGCAAGGAATAGTAGAATAATTGAAGTGAATGTTGTATTGATTCATGGGCATCTTATGAGTATGGTACTACTTTGAAGACCCATGGTTAGTATGTCATATTATATATTGCACTTAGGGTATGTATTTGGATTGGTCTTTTTGAAGGAGTTATGTTTTTAAGAGTACATGTTAATGTGGGGATTGTTGTGTTTCAATGGTGTCTAGTGAAAGTTTATTCCAGAGGCCAATAAGGGTAGTTGTGGGTTTGATCCTTGCATTGTTGCATTCTGGTTGAAGAATGAGCATGTTTTGGTTTTATGTGATGTTGACTTCCCTCTGCTTATGGTTTATATGATTTTCACAACTGTGTAAGAGGGATAATGCCTTGCTCTGGATTACACCTTGTTATGGTTGAAATGTTGGAGCAAGAGAACCCATGCCTTGCTCTAGTGATTTATTATGTTTTGTATGCAAGAAGGTAAATGCCTTGCATTGTTTATATACACTTATCAGTATGATAGTCATTGTCTTGCTTGATGGTTAGGGTTTCTAGATGCAGATAGGGGAGTGGCTTTCAGTGTGGGGCCGGCGCCCAAAGTGGCTGTCAGGATAACCCATTGAAAGTTGTTAATTAAGTGAAAACCTAAAAATGAACTAGGAGGAAAAGGGTAAATTACACATTCACAAGATAATTGGATTTCCTCTCCCATGCCTGTAGTGCTCATTTAGACTAAGGATGGGTAGAGAAGGCCTGGTTGGCAAGATCAACTTCCTTGTCCTCATGAAAGGAAGGTTGATTCCGCATGTGTCACCCTATGGGGCCGGCACCTAGTGAGAGGCTGTCAGGATAACCATAGATGGGGGCCGGCACCTAGCGAGAGACTGTCATGGTAACCCAGGGATGGGGGCCGACGTCTAGCTAGAGGCTATCATGGTAACCCATGTTAGGGCCATGCAATGACACTCTTCCTACTACAACCTAGCATTCCCTAGTTGTACTCTCCCCATTCATCAAGTGTTGCCTTTGGAAGTGATATTGAGTTGCTTGTGTTGTTGTCATGTGTTGTAATGGAGTCATGTTTAGTCCTTGTTCATGTTAGGTAAATGTCTACCTAACTGTTTGATGTTTTGGGACCTTATGTTATCTCCTAGCATGAGATGTGGACCTTAGGGTTCCACATGGTCAGGTGGATGTGCTTTATCTCCATTGGTTTCTCCTTGCCTTTGTTTGTGTGCAAGAAGGTTGTAACTCTTGTAGAAGTTTCAGATCATGTACCTGGTTATGGAGATAGTTATTTATGCTCATGTACTATCCTGTGAATCAGAATATTTATAATGTTTGTATTCATATGTATTCAGAAGATGATAATGTAACGATGTAATGTTGTATTTATATGTCGGGAGAAATTGCAACTATGTACTAGATCCTGATGAATACTTATATGATGTTATGTAAATGTAAATGTTTATTAATTTAGTGCATTAGGTTTACAATGATTTACTGATGCTAATTCATGATGTGTGTTAGATTACGTTTATTGTTTTGTCAAGTAATGCAACCATGTTATCTTAGAGGACAAATCATTAGTTTAAATGATGCGTTAATATTACTTGTTACTTTACTATCTCTTTCAAAAAAAAAAAAATCCTGTTGCATATAGCATAAATGTGATGTTCTCTGAGGTATTCATGGTGGGGCATTACAGTTTATCCACATGTCATCTTTCCTAGCTCCATAAACCATGCTAATGGAATGATTTCATCCTAAGTTGACCAAGTTTAATAAATAGATCTTTAATAAATTTGTAAAAACTTCAAGCATCTAACATTATACAAATTGATCAAATCTGAATGATCAATTTGACTATTATTAGTGGCTTAAGGGGATTAATGAGTAGATTTCAAGTTGTACCATCTACATCCTCTTAGGATAGGCCTTAACCAATTTTCTTAAATCCCCTTAATCCATGTCATCTTTCCTAGGTCCATAAACCATGCTAATGGAATGATTTTGTCCTAAGACATTTTCTTAAATCCTCTTAATCTATGGCATGAAGAGGCTACATTTATATGGATCCATGTATAAGGGGGAAATAAGTATATGGATCCATGTGTAACGGGAATATTTCAAAGTTATTATTATTTATTTTACACTCTATCATCAATGTTAGTGTAAAAGTTAACACCCCTCAACCATCTTCACAATGCTCATATTGGATGATAAAACTATGGCTATATAAAACTATGTTTGTGGTTATGATGATAATGAACTTTATTTTGTGCTTTTTAGATGGAGAATAGTTTTATATAAAATATTTATGTGAAATCTCACTCAAACCAATTGATGAAATAAAAGCTACTATATATACTTGGTGTGTATTGTGAATAATGTAGACTATATTGCTGTAGCCCTCTTATGTGACCTAAGTGTGTAAAGATAAAATGTGGTATTAGATCATGATATGAATTTTATGATCATCCCTTGAGAATGAGATGTGGTTTTTCTACCTTTGAAAAAACAAATAATTGTTAATGTAATGTGAAATTTAGTTTTCTAGCCACATTTTGATGAACTATTGTTCTAGATTAATTATTGGTTGTTTCAACCCCCTACCAATAATTCATTGATAGTACACTTTTCATTTTACATATCCTATTTTTTTAAAATGTATTTAAGAGGTAATTAATAACATATGATTGCCTCCTATTGTTAATGAATAACTATAAACATACCATTTTGATGAGATATTATTGATTTCTATTGATACTTGTGTATGGACTCCTATTAATAAATTTTATAGAAATATTTTTTAAAAAATGATACTTTTTCCTTAATCTCTATATCCATAAATAAATATTCTAAATTATTCTCTACTTACATGCACTACCAAATCTAAAGCCTCCTTAGTATCCTTTTAAATTCCTACTCAAGTTTCTCAATGCTTTCCCTATACTCTAGCATACCTTGCCACATAGAGGTCCTTCAATGCTATTGATTTTATCCTTTATTTCTATTCCCCCCATAATCTACCTATTAATATCTAGAATCATTCCCATATCTAAAACATTCCTTCATCTACCTTCTTAAGCAATTGACCATCATTAAGGGGTTGATTGCCATTAAAATATAAAGTTTCACATTTATCCTATTACTCTCAATGAAATACCATTTTATCAATTAGTTTGAACCATTGAAGCTTAAAAATAATAATCTATATTAGAATGGATTAATTTTACAAACTCATTCAGATCCTCCAAACTCTCAAGGTCCTCACAGTTATGAGAATTAAATTTATAGATTGGGTGGTAGGGATTAGACACACTAGGGAAGATATCTATTAGATAAGTTATATGATGAGAATTAAATTTATAGATATGCCCTAAGAAACTTTATAAATATGAAATTGTTTGATGACAGAAGATATAAATTAAAAGGGTAGCCTTTCTTGCTTACCTCATGCTCATCCATTTTTTTCCATAAATCTCTCAAATCAAATTGGATTTTGTAAAGAGGATAGCTATATTTTGGAGGTTCACTCTTAGTAAAAGTCATTTATTTATTTAAGGATAGCTATATTTTGAATGTTTTCTCTTAGTCAAAGTTATTAATAGCTAGTATTATTTTGTTGGTTGTTGCAAAATTAGGATGAATGTTTCCTTATCTAGTAATTACAATTATAGATATAAATATTCAAGTCTAAAAAGATATGATTCCTAGAGTGGATACAACTTTATAAATACATTATAGTTTCTCATTTATGATGAAATTTGGTTAGCCGTGGATTGACATTTTATTCCTATAATTCAAATTGAACCACATGGATATATTGTATTAATGACATGGAATAAAATATCTTGCATGAACATTATATGAAAATTTATAGGTAAATTTAATCCCCTTAATCCATTTGAGGAGGATAACCTCAATGAACATTCATATTTTAGGAGGGAGTACTAGATGCTCCATTATCAATATGATCATGCTAACATATTCCAAGATCATGGTTTCTATCAATTTTATTCTTCTATCTTTGATCTAATGTGTGATCCTAATGATATGGACTAGTTATATGTAGGGAACGATAAGATTATGACAATTTGTTATTGTAATTTTATATTTTAATGTGAAACTAAGTAATTAGTCTATAAGTTTGACTAATTTCTATCTTATTTCTAATTCAACATATCTAAAAACCTCATAGGGATTACAATTATAAAAAAAGAATATATACTAGCATTTGCACCTAAAGGAGGTTAAGGATTACGCTGATAGAAAATTATATGTATGTTAATATGTTAGAGAGTAAGTGTTTGTGCATGGGTACATATGGATTCCATGTGCTACAAATTCTAGTTGTATGTGGTTAGATTAAACAATTAATAATAAGAGATAAATAGTGGAATGAAAGAAACTTAGACAAATCTAGAATTTTTTCTGAAATAAATTAAGTTGTATCTAATTTTGAAAAAATAAAGTTGCCATCAAATTGAAATAAAAAACATTGCAAATGGAAATAGTTCTGTGTTCCCATCCAGTTGGAAAATCAATATTTATCTAGCTTTTACATAATAAATGACATTTTGGAGGCTTTTACTATTAAATGGCAGTGAGTTTACCATTGAACGATAAGTAAAAATTGTTTTTTGATGACTCGATAATGGTTTGTGGGCATTATTGGATCTTAGTTTAGGGTTTATATTTTTGCTTGAAGGGTAAATATTTTTGTTTCAATTCAGTTTAGGATAATTTTTTGTCTGTAGGGTAATTTTTTAGTTTCAACTGAATGTAGGGTTTATACATTTTGCAGGAAGATTCGAACCAAATATAAAAATCTAATTTAAAAAAAACACAAAAGAAACCTAAATAAAAATTTAAAAATACTAAAAAATGGAAAAAATAACTCACCTCAACTATTTGACGACCGGAAATTGCTTGCTTAGACTTTGGATCTCATTCTCTCTAATTTGGCCACTGGTGAAAATGAGCTCATAGGCCATTTTTTAAAAATTAAATACTTTTATGAAAAGAGATCTTGTTTCATGGTAAACGGGATCCCGTTTCATGATCCTTGGCTCATGATCCCACCATGAAATGGGATCCTATTTTAAATTTAGGCTCCGCATCCTGATGCATAACAAGATCCCATTTTGTTTTGCTGAATTTTGAGTTTATGGCTTAGTTGGAAACTTCCACGAGAAGTGGACTCATCTTCTTGCTTTTACCCAACTAACAACAAACTTTAGGGCAAAATAGGAAATATCCCAAACCACAAGAAAAAGTGTGACTAGCTCAATGAATTAACTAGGATTTGTGATACACTAGAAAGAAATAAATGGGATAAGGAGAAAGAACCAACACATCACACATGTCAATGCACCTAGAAGAATTACAAGAGTATAATATTGTCATTGTATAGGTTGATTGGATGAAATGTCTCATACTATGTGTTGGTGTTTGTTATTATTTATATACATTATTAATAGAATTAATGGTTTAATTTACTTTCTTGTGTTTGAAAACAATATTTTTATTTGGCTACAAGTGATGAAATAAAAATACAAACACCATAACTCCATGCAAGAGTATTGACTTATTCTTTGGGAATCCCTTTGTTGCATCAATAGTCTTTTTAAAGTGTCATTTTGAAAACATAGGAAGAGAGAAACATGAGAAAAACATAGGGGAAGAGAGATCTCATAGAGAGGAAGTGTCTGAGAGAGAAAGGGGAGGGAGATGAAGACAAATATAGAGAGATAAAGAAAAATAGAAAGGAGAGAGGTAGAGACAGAGAGACGAGAGAGAAACATATGTAGAGACATACTATTTTTTCCTATTAAATTATTATAGAGGATTTCACCTATTATCAGATCAAAACCTCCTAATGAATTAATCATTTCATCAAGTCTTTCTTTTGCCAATTTCTACACATCTTTCACCTTAATCAATTTACCCTTAAGATGTTACATGGAGAGAGAGAGAGGAGAGAGATGCAGATATAGAGATAAATATAGAGAGAGGTAAAGAGATAAAGAGGAAGAGAGATAGAGAGAGTGAAAATAGAGAAATACATTTTATATGAAAAAATATGAAGAAACATAAAAGATTCACAAAATGAAATCAACGGTGGTTGATTGTGAAAATGAAATCTACCAATACTCCTTCAATTTGGGCGTACCCATTACAAACTAATTGAATGTCTTTAAATACAATCACATGCATGCATATTTGGGTGTTTTAATAACTAAAATATGGCCCAATATATTGCTTTTGTATTAGGGGAAAGGGGATCATTTAATTAATGTTTGATATGAGCAGGTATTGGGGATTGAGAAGCGTGCACAAAAGGAGGGATGTTTATAAGTGGCATTCTAGATCCTCCACATTGGGGACCCATGGCTTGTATGAGATGTGTATTATTATATTATATAAATGTTTTACCTTCCTTCTAGGTCAATTATATCTTATGTTTTGAGGTGGATATATATCTTATGAGCCATGGAAAACATTAAGGTTCAAGGCTCAGGTGGATATGTTGAATATTTTATTGGCCCAACTATAGTATACTTTGAAAGTGTTGAGGTAAAGGCTTAGGTGGATATGTTGAACATTATAATTGTAGCAACTATCTTTTCCCATCTAGAAAATTAATTGACATACCTACCAAAAGTCACCACTTACATCCAATGTGTTCTCAATCATGTGCCCACACATATTTCAAAAAAAATAACCACCCACACATATTTCAAAAAAATCAACTCAAAGTCATCCGAAAAAAGTAACTCAAAGTCATCAAATGCGTAACTAGAGTGGCAACAAACATTATTAAAAACAAACAGTGGCATTAAGGGAATGACAGTGACGTGTACATAAAAAAAATAGAGTCCACAGTTTTTTTAAATAACTAGACATATTTTTTTAATTAATTATAAATATATAGCTGACATAGTTTTGTTAAATCAATGGACATAGATAAAATAATGTGTATAAATATAAGTAGTACTCAAACATAAATTTAAGAAAAATCAAATCAAATAAAAGAAGACCAAATTGAATTGGGAGAAGAAGTTTAATCCATAAGGAGCATAATTTTAATTGTTAAGGGCACTATGCAACTAGCCTCCTTTTTGTTTTTTTCTTGCAAAGTGAATTTATTAAGTGATGCAATGCTACTACTATTATTTATAAAAGGTGAGATTAGGAATTGCCTATTATTTATTCTTATTCTATTTTTTTGTATAAATTTGTTCCATTAAAAACTCTCACAATGAAAATTAATCAAACGTAAATTAGAAAAATCTATGTAAAAGATGTCAGGCGCCTATTTTTAACTAGATCTTATTGAATTTGGAATAGATGCCTTGAGAATTATATCTATCGGTATCTTTTACATAGATTTTTCTAAAGATAAGTATGCTAGTTAAATGACAATTGTAGGAAAATGTATTCTAAAATAATAAATGTTAAATATGGAAAGTAAATGTATTTCAATGATTGTATAAAATTTAGATCACTCTTACTTCTCACAAAGGTAAGAGTTCATACAAACAAGGCAGTACCTATTCTCTACCATTGTGTGTGTTTTTGCAGGTTTTGTTGGGGTTGTGTGTTGGTGTTCAGGGCTTAAATTTGACAGTCCACCTTGCCTGTCAAGGAATTTTTTTCCTACAGTTTAGTCTTTAATATTGCCTGTCACGTGACAATTAATTTTTTTAAATGCAAGTCTAAAACTTCAACTTATTCTGAAGGATAGAATCACAAATATATATATATGATAATTTAAAAAGGTTCACTATTTTTGCTATTTTTTTAAATGCAAGTCTAAAACTTCAATTTATTCTGAAGGATAGAATCAGAGATATATAAGATATTTTAAAAAGGTTCACTATTTTTTATTTTTTATGTGTAACAAAAGTTTAGAAAGCTTTGTTGAAAAAGCTTAGGATAAATAAAATATTTTTATAAAAAAAATAATTCTAGGGAATTTTTTTTAAATAATAAAAGTTCCTATTAAAAAATTTAAAAATAAAAGTAAAAAACTAAAAATTTAGAATGAATATATTCTATAAAAAAACAAATCTATTTCTTAAATAATAGAAGTTCTTATTAAAAAAATTAAAAATTTAGAATGAATATATTCCTTTAAAATATATATATATTTCTTAAATAATAGAAGTTCCTATTAAAAAATTTAAAAATAAAAGAAAAAAACTAAAAATTTAGAATGAATATATTCTATAAAAAATAAATCTATTTGGGAAATTTAAAAATAAATGGAAAATATATATATATTATATAATTTAGAATGAATATATAATTATATTCATAAAAAAAAATGTAAAAAACAAATCTAAAAGATATATATTTAAAATGAATATATAATTATATTCATAAAAAATAAATCTAAAAATTTGGGATATATTCTATTAAAAAACAAATCCAATATATATATATATATATTTCATATTAATTATTTTTTTATAGTTTTTAAAATAAATTATTTGTATATCAATACAATCAAATATTTATTTTTATTGTATTTTACAACTAAAATATTTAAATACAGGTATACAACTGTCAAATTTAAGCCCAGTTGGCGTTACAGTGTGTGCTCCTCCTATTCATCTGATTTCTCTCATCCTCCTCTAGGATGGAGCAGATTAGGAAAAGATCCAGTGACAAAATCACTGCAGAGGAGTTCACCTGGGTCACCATCTTCGACATTCAGTTTGATGACCAAGATTGAAGGTGATATCCAATATCATAATACCCAGATCCAGCGCCTCCGTAAGGAGCTCGATGATGGGGAAGCTTAGAAGGCGGCAAAATATGGTGCAGCTGGCGCCTATGCCCCTCCTAAGCCTAAGGAGGTGGCGAGGAAGGCTTGGGTGAAGTATCAGGCTGCATGTATTTTGGCGCCTGTTCGTAACACGGCCAATGTTGTCAAGGCCGTTGAGCTTTACCTGGATAAAATTTATGAGGAATACAAAGCTGAATTCTGTTGTGATCCCCACATCAAGAAGAGCCTTGAGGATTTCCTCAGGGAGAAGATTCGGCGCCTGGAGGCGCAGAATGATTTTCGCACGGCCAAGAAGCTTAGGACTAACCTGGCTAACCTTGCTAGGGCTGACACGTTTGTGGAAGAAGATGATGTTTTCACCCGCGCCGAGGTCCTTGCCAATGTTGAAGACAAGCAGGTTGAAGATGAAAGTCCATCAACCCATGCCAGGTTGAAGATGAAACAATTCAAATTTGAAGACAAAGAGGTTGATGATGAAAGTCCATCAACCCACGCCAGGTGCAATACACATCCATCTGCTCCAACGAAATACACTCGCCGAAGGAGCAGCCGGCCTACTAACTTCATATTCTCTAGAGATAAACCCGACGTGCCTAATTCTTAAAGCAAGTCTTGGGGATGTAAGATGCAAAGGAAGCAGCGTGGTGGGAAGGAGAATTCAAATTAGAAGACAAACAGGTTGAAGATGAAAGTAATTCTAAACAGTAGCAGTTAATTATAGATTGCTATTTATAACTAACAGATGCACAATATATGTGTGCAAAGGATCTATGGATAGGCTAGTTGACTGTTGAATGGAAGTTTTTCTTATAAATTCATGGTTTATAATTATAATATTTTGATACTATAAAATAATATAAATATTTTTTTAACGTAGAATTATTTAAAGAAGGTCAAATAATGGTTGTATGAGATAGTGTATGTGCACTTCCAACTCTCATATATGCAATGCAAGCTGTCCAAACCAGCAGATGCAAGGGAATCACAAGAATTAAAGGAAAGAAGGAATTAACAACAAAACTTAAAAAACTCAGTCATAACCAGCAGCTCTGAACTTGGAAGAATTATGGGATGATTATGCACATGTAAGAATGGCAGACTACACATTTTCACACAGAATGACTACTTTTTCAAACCGCAACTCTTATCGCCCACTCTCTGCGCATGTTGTCTTTCGAGGAAACAAAAGGCTCCGTTGGTAGGATACATAGGAGAAGATACGCGCTCCAGAGTCTATCTACAACAACAGGGATTTTATCGCAGGGAAGGAACGTGACACCTATCAAACCTGGAACAAATATGACTCTAGAGAAGGTGGGAATAGGTTTAAGGCCCTGATAGATCTTTTTTGAAGAAAAAAGCATTGAACTCCCAATGGGACGAATTCAATAGCTTCTTGAATAGAAACAACGGGGACAGTAGAGCCCCAAATTTCCATATATGTAAGAACAAGCCCAAAAACACTAAAAAGATAGGGCAAAACATAACACCAATGAATAGAGAAAAGACAAGGCAAAGCAGAGTTGAATAACCCAGAAATATATTTATCTAGCTTTCAATACATTACATCCAAAACATTGTATCCAACAACCATCTAGAAGCTATGTCTAGCGGCCATCCAAAGGCTCTATCTGGCAGTTCTCTATAATCACATATATATAGGTACAAAGTCCTTGAAGCCTGGAAGCTTCTAATTTTCTACATAATTCTAAAACAGCTCTTAGAATGTTATTTTCTAGAACAACTTCAGGAATGTTCTAGCTTATAGAAAACTCTAAAAACATTCTATCATTTTCTAGACAATTTTAATCCTTAACATCCCCCCTTGCGATTGGCTAGAATAATACAAAGAGAATACAAATAAGAGGGCAAATACAAACGAGAGGGGAACATTATACTACTAACCCCTTAATGTTCACCTATAGCATACTAAGCATTCTTCGATCATATTCCTCTTTCATGGCTTGCTCCCATTCTTTCTTCCCTCTAGCTTGCTCATATGCGATTGCATCATTTATATATAATACTTTGGCCGTGAGAGCTCTAGCATTCTTTCCTTGGATCTTTGAGCCTTGCCTATATATTTCTTCAACACTCCTTATCTTTTGTCTAGCTGAAAAGTCATCTTCATCATCACAACCAATAATACCTCTATCTTGTTCCAACTTGCATTTTCAGCAATATAACAGCCCTACAAACAAAAGTCGCTCTTACAATATACCAGCCATGAAAACAAATGACTCCAGCAATATATCTACCCTGCAAACAAATCACTCTAGCAATATATTTCTAGCTGAACTTCTAGCTAAATCTCTAGCTGAACCTCTTGATGGTCCTCTAGCTGAACCTGGAAAACATTCTAGTTGAACCTCTAGCTGAACCAGGAAAACATTCTAGCTGAACCTGGCTGAAACTCTAGCTAAACTTCCAAAATATTCTAGCTGGACTTTTTTTTCAACAGGGGATTCGAACCCATGACATGGCTCTAATACCATGTAAGAACAAACCCAAAAACACTAAAAAGACAGGGCAAAACATAACACCAATGAACCGAGAAAAGATAAGCCAAAGGAAAGTTGAATAACCCAGAAATATATTTATCTAGCTTTCAATACATCACATCCAAAACATTGTATCCAATAGCCATCTAGAGGCTATGTCTAGCAGCCATCCAAAGGCTCTGTCTGGCTTTCTCTATAATCACATATATATAGGTACAAAGTCCTTGAAGCCTAGAAGCTTCTAGTTTTCTACATAATTTTAAAATAGCTCTTAGAATGTTCTTTTCTAGAACAGCTTCAGGAATGTTCTAGCTTATAGAAAACTCTAGAAACATTCTATCATTTTCTAGACAATCTTAATCCTTAACAATACACCTAGATGGAAGTCTTTTCATGGACAAAGATAGAAACACCGTAAACATCAGAGGGGCCGGTTAAAAGGGAAGGACAAACATACTTTCAAAGATCAAAGAGGCTATGCCCAACAAAGGTGGGGGACAAAGGAGAAGGATTCTAGGCCCAAGGAAAACAAAGTATGGATCCCTAAACTTATTTTCAAAGAGGTCATAAGAAGAAAAGACAAGCATGTCAGTGTATCCTTCAATGGAGAAGCTTTGAAGAAAAGAACTGCCAGTCTGCTGGCTGAGGCACTAATAGGTAAAGTCCTATCCCCCCTCTTCTCTACAGAAGACTTCTTGACATGGACCAAAAGGGAATGACCAGAGCCAAAGGAAGCTAGCTCAATGGGTAATGGTTTCTTTACTTTCCTTTTTAACAATAAAATAGATAGAGATCTAGTGGTGTAAAAAGGACTATGGAAATTTGAAAATATAGTGGTTTTTTGCCAAGCATGGAAACCTAACTTTAACATAGGACGGGAAAAAATTCATTACCTTCCTTTCTTGATGGAACTACCATTTCTACCGGTAGAATACAGAGAAGAGGAATTTCTACAAGATATAGGGAATGCCCTAGGTATTTTTCAAGAACATAAAATTAGTTATGACCAGTTTCTTACCCCTTTTGTAAAGATTTGTATAATCTTGGATGCAAAAGAAGCCCTACCCAAGTGTATCATGATTAATACAATGGAAGGGCAGTGGGTACAGGAAATTTGTTTGGTTGATGGATTCACTAAGGACGACTTGGCTAGAATGAATAGAATGCTAGGTGTCGATAGGGAAGAAAAGACCTACAGTGAACTGCGCTAAGGACATAATACCCAAATCAGTACAATAGGGAGTCAAGTTAGGGAATGCTTTGAGAGTGAAGTGGGCACAAAGGCGAGGCTTGCTAGGCTCCAAGATAGAGAGATCTCCATAGGCTCAGAAATTTGTGAGAGGGCTGAGATGGATAATCTGACAGACATAGATTATGTCTTGTTCGAAGCCTCCTTCCAAGGCTTTAAGGTGTCTATTGAGGAAGATTTGAGAGACGAATAGACTAAATACTTTCCTAATGAAAGGTTTGAGGAGAGGACGAGGGACTACCATCAAAATGCTCTGCAGCCCCATCAAAAGGAGTCAGATTACTCCTCGGCCATTGAAATGATTTCAGTTGATATCGACGATGGGTGGATGGAAGAAATGCAAAATGCCTCTCTACCCAGGGGACAAGAAAATAGATCCCACCCAGAAGGGGAATTTAGCCAAAGCAAGGAGAATGAAGAGAAAGAGGACTCAGGGGATATCAAAATCCAGACCCTTCTTGAAGAAGTCATATGCAAATCTACTAATTCTCTCCTGGATGAGATAACAGAGGAAGTTCTCCATGAAGATGATCCTGAAGTATGTAGTATAGATTTGGGGTTCCTCCAAACCCCTCTAGGTCTGAGAAGGGTTTCTAACTCCTTGACCCCAACAAGGCGAAGCTCAAGGCAAAAAAAGACAAAAATTCAAAGAGAGATTGATGCGGCAATCCAAACCACCATCGACAAAGCACTTAAGCAGAGGAGGGACAGTAGCTTTCCTTAGGAGCCATGAGGTTCCTTACGTGGAATGTTAGGGGCATTAATGCCCCTAACAAAATCTACCTCATCAAATCACAGATTGATGGGGTCAAAGCAAACATAGTTCTCTTACAAGAAACCAAGTTGGCTAATGATCAAAGTGCCTTTATTTTTCAAAAATGGACAAATTGGGAAGTAGTCTCTCACCTAGCAAAGGGATCCTTGGGTGGATTAGCAGTGTTGTGGAAGAAACACTTGCCTAAGATGGAAGTTGTTGGTAATAGAGAAAATTGGATTTTGGGTAAGTTTTCAGGTATTTTAAGTGGGAAATATGTGTGGGTTTTGTGCATTTATGGCTCGTCAGGAGTCAACCAAAAGATGAACCTCTAGAATCATTTGACCTCTCTGTTACACTTTATTAATATGGAATATGTGATTCTAGGAGGGGACTTCAATGTTGTGCTTGAAGACTCTGAAAAATCAAGTGGAGTTTTAGGACAATCAAGGGTGCAATCTAATTTCAAGGCCTTCGTAGCAAGTAATAATCTATTGGACTGTAAGACCTCCAATGGCTAGTTTACATGGTCCAATAGGAGGAAAGATGAATGGAGAATAGTCAAATGGCTAGATAGATTTCTTGTTTCACCACAGTGTCTACAAGATAATGTCTTGATTTCTGCATCTATTCTTCCTTTTTCTGGGTCAAACCATTATCCAGTCACTTTAATTTTGGGTTTGGATCAGAAGAACTATAATTCCTAGTTCAAGTTTTAAGAAATGTGGCTTAGAGATTCAAGTTTCCTTCAAAATGTGGAGACATGGCGGCAATCGACCCATTTTGTACAAGGATCCCGTATGTTTCAGCTGGTAAATAAACTTAGCTTTGTGATTAAAAAGATTCAGGTCTATAATAGGAGTCAATTCAAGAATATCTTCTAAGAAAAGGAGAGGATCTCAAAACTGTTAGCTGACACTGAACTAGACATAATTTCACATGGTATGGATGAGGCCGTGTATGTAAGGGAAAAACCTCTGCGAATGGAACTGGAAGAAGTCCTTCTAAGGGAGGACATATTATGGCACCAAAAATCAAGAGAATCCTGGCTTAAAGAAGGTGTCTGAAAGACAAAGTTTTTCCATCTTTCAACAAAAATTTGTAGACATTCTAATGCAATAACCACCTTGAAAAGTGAGGATGGATCCCTCATAGAGAGTGTGGAGGAAATTAAACTGGAAACAAGTCTCTTTTTTAAATCCTTACTTTCAATAGATAGGTCTTCTAATCAAGACTCATTCAATTTGGATAATTTTCCCTCTCTAAAAACAAGGGAATAGAATGAAGATCTTATGAAGGAATTTACAGTGTAAGAGATCAAAGCAGTGGTTTTCCCAATGGAAGGAGATAAAGCTCCAGGTCTAGATGGTTGGACGGGGATGTTCTTTCAGAAATGTTGGGATACAGTTGGTAGGGATGTCTTTCTTGTAGTGGAGTCAAGAAAATTTAAGAATGTTCTCAAAGAGATAAAATGAACAAATCTCATCCTCATTCCAAAAGGTAAAGCACCTTCCTCTCTCCAAGATTATAGACCCATCTCACTTTGCAATTTTTTTTACAAAATTATCTCCAAAGCCATAGCCATCTGCATTGCTCCTATCCTCCTATAGACACCTAAATTTAACTGTCTTGCAAACACCTAGTCAAATACCTTACATAGACATCATGTAGCATTTTGTCCTAAATCCCACTCTCAATCCCATTTATCCATTAGCCAATTAATTAAATAAATTTTATTTATTTAATTAAAATCTGATTTAATCCCATCCTTATTCCACTTAGCCAATTAATTAAATAAATTTTATTTAATTAATTAATTTCACATTCATAATCCCACTTTCTAATTAATTAAATAAATTTTATTTATTTAATTAATTTC
This sequence comes from Cunninghamia lanceolata, assembly GCA_027924645.1. Classification (NCBI taxonomy): domain Eukaryota; kingdom Viridiplantae; phylum Streptophyta; class Pinopsida; order Cupressales; family Cupressaceae; genus Cunninghamia; species Cunninghamia lanceolata. The sequence goes on from BSBN01001715.1 coordinate 9,503,031, forward strand.
CCATCATATCCCAATTATATCCTAATCCCACTATCCAATTAATTAAATAAATTTTATTTAGGTCCTCACCTTTCATCACATTTCGACACTTGTCCATTTCTCAATTGAATCATGTGTGGTAGTACAACTTTTATTTAAAATTCTTTACATGTACAACTAATGGGACCTAATTTTAGTATTTGTGTACACCATCACATATAAACTCATTAAATAAAATTATTTGTGTACACAATCGCATATGAGCCTTATCCTCCTTGTACACTTGTCACATGACTACAACTCCCTTGAACAATGGGAATAACTAATCAATCCTAGCCGTCCACATCAATCATTTAGTTTTTTAATCTCAACCATCTATTTGAACCAAGCCTTTCCTATAAATCAACTCCCTCATAAGCCATTAGCATGCATTGAGCCTCAAGTACCCTTATTCTACCAAATTTTTATCTCAAGCCATCATCCATCATCTTTCATCTATCTAGCTTGCATCTATCAACCATCAATCTTCCATCTATCATCTCAATCCTATGCAAATGTTATGCTGTAGAATCGAGCAACCAACATATCAAATCAATCATACAATTCATCTTGCATCTTTGAGGTATTGAATGATTTGGGTTTAGGTTATGTATTTCATTGTTTGATCATTTCCATTTGTAAATCCAAATTTTTTGATATAAATTTTGGCACACCTGGTGGGACTCATGTCCTTGATTAACTTTATTATTTGAAGTTGTTTTTATGAAGATCAGATCTTTCGAGTGCTTACGGCAAGTTTCAGTCACTTATGAGAAAACATCTGTCACTGTCTGCATATCTGTGTTGCTTCTATACTGAAATCTACCACCTGTAGTGTTTTCTGGATCACTTTTATTCTGACAGTGATCGCCTTTAGTCTATTTTGAATCACTTTTATCTTAATAGTGCTCACTTTTGCATATAACTGGATCACTTTTATTCTGACAGTGATCACTTTTGGCTGATCGCTTTGCTTTTCACAGAATTAGGGCTTTTGTTGCGTATTTTCTATTTTACAAATCCATGTTGCTTATGAGCTAAAAATAACCGCTTCACACTTTTTCACATCTCTTATGGGCTGAAACAATTCACTTCTAGTGTTTTTTGAATCGCTTTTGATCTACAGAGGTTCGCCTGTGGCAAAATTAAGATCGCATTTGACAAACAGTGAATCGCCTCTGGTAAACTATGTCTCTTTCAGTCTATATTATTTACAGTTTGTTTTCTTGGCTACTAATTAGGTATCTGTACAGTACCTTATCGATTTGTCCAGGAAAAGGAGGTTATCAAACTACTAACACATCTGTTGTAGCTTCGATCGATCCAAGACTTGTGGTTTATCACTAAATTAGGAACATTTGGGCTTGGTGCTTAAAATGAATCATTGCTTGCTCCATGCTTGATTTATCTTTTCTTGATTGCTTGCATGTGATTGATTATAACCTAAATTTAATGACAAAAGTATCCTCTCCCCTTGCCTATCAAATGGATCTTGGGTGTATGAGAACTTGTTATTATCTTTAGAGGGCCTGCCTTCCTGGTGTGAGAAGGGATACGACCCAAGCGGTAATGGGCTAAAGCCAAGTCCTTCCGAACCACTATATAAGAAAAGTGTTTGTGTCAAAAGCCACAAACAACGAGTGTTTTTGTGTTATACTGATAGCCAACCTCCCCCAAAACCCTCCAAGGCATAACCCTTGAAGGCTGGGAGACTTCATAATGGAGAATAGCATTGCTGCACATATAGCCACCCAAATGGATGCCCTTATCAGCAACTTTGTATAGTAGCCCAAAACCTTCTATTTGTTGATGCAAAAGGTGGGACCTTTGAAGCGGCCTTGATTCATGTGGTTCTTAGAAGAGATAGCAAGGACAATCGTAAGGTTTGGTGGGGGGACAAGCCATACAAGAAACCTGGATCTTGGTATGTGTGAGAAGTGAATGTCGTGAAGAGGCGCCGGTGCTACCAAGATCCTGAAGCTATTCGCTTTGAATAAGCACGACCAGGGGATTCAACAAATATAGTCCTTTCCTAGCCTAGGTTGTACAAGTTTGTGATTGTTGTGAGTGTAAGTGACTACAATTACTATTTTCTTGTCAAAAATCACAAATCAGACACCTTTTTGAATAGACACAATCACTTTTAACCCTAAACTACCCGCATACAGACAATAGATTCACTTTCAAGCTGCAGTTATTTGCTTTTTACTTGAACTCAATCACCTTTGAACAACAGTATTTCACCTTTAGCCAAACCTAATTTGCTTTCAATTGGAAGTAAATCACTTTCAAGCTAACAGTTATTGCCTTGAAACATTTGGACCACCTCTGGTTAGCATTGTAATCTGTTTCAGAACTCAAACCAGTCCACATTTGAGCTATTACCTATCACTTCTATCCATTTTTGCATTGCTTCTAAGCACGTAGTGATTTCCTCTTCCATTTTCCTCATCACTTTTAAGCCGAACATAATCGCTTTTAGATCTCTGAGTCGCTTCCTACAAATTAGGGCTTTTCCATTTATACCTATTTTTCACAATTTACGGTCGCTTTTGAGCTCTAATCATTCGCTTTTGGATTTTACGCTGTCATTTTTTAAGCTATAGTCACTCACATCTGGTCTTATTTGGGTTGCATCTGAGCTATAATGAATCACCTGCAAACAAATTTAGATCACTTATAATCAATAGTTGGTCGCATCTGGTAACTGTAATTCACTTTTGGTTGCTGTCATTGTGCATTTTGGTGTTTCTATCATAACTTTCACATACAGAGGCCAAATTGTGAAAACAAGGACTCGTTGGAAAGTTGAGAGGACAAACTATGTAGTGGAGTAGGTTTTATTAGGTGACTATATCATTTTCCCATCTTTTTTATTAGTCAAAGTGAAACTTGTTTTTAAACTTCAATTAAGCATATGTTGAGCACAATCAATTGGATTTCAATGAAACTTTTTTTCAAATTGCTTTGAATCTTTTGAACTTTCTGTTTATGCAATCCATTTTTCTACATAAAATAATTTTCATTATCATATTTCATCTTTTTGATATAATCATCTTCTATGCAAATTTACTTGTTTCTTTTTGGAATTAGTGACTTGTAGGGGCATCTAAGGAGCTGGAGCAGAATTGACATCAACATCTATAGCAATTTGGATAGAGAATTAACCAGGTGCAATCATTTCATCTCTTATGTTTTAATCTTGTTTGCAAAAACATTTCAATTTGTGTATAAAATGAACAACTTGTTTGCAATCATACCATTGAAATTGGGCTAAAATGAATCATTGTCTTCCATCACATTTGGATTTGGGGTTTAAAATAAACAAGTCCTTGCATTGTCTTCCACACATTGAATTTCTAAGGTTAATGAACCCCATGCGAGTGTGACCTGTTGGGTCTAGGGCATACAACTGAGAGGCGGGGGGGTGAATCAGTTGTATAAAAACTTGCTCTGTTCTTCAAACACTTGATTCGTCTTGTTAGTTAACAGAATATCAATTAATCATCCATGAAAGTAAAACGCACAAACACAAGAGCAGATAAATATCAACACATTGAACACCAAGATTTTGACGTGGAAAACCCGGTTAAGGGAAAAACCACGGGGTGATTAACCCAAGGATTATTCTCTGTTAAAAGAATAAGAAAAAGAATGGCACTTGCCAATTAGGGCTCACTGCCCGAGCACACTACTCACAAAGAGACCCACTACCTACAAGGAGACACACTGTCTACAAAGTGATAAGAATCACAGTCTTGAACTGGAAAATGACATCTTTACCATGTCTGGATCAGTTCCATTTAAGCCCAAAAACCTCTACTCTGTCTTTCGCACTTCTCTTCGCTACACCACTCTCATCCATGCAATACACACTTCAAATGAACTCACAAACCTATATTTATACAAGACATCAACTTAGGAACAATCATCTAAGTTGGCAATCAACCATAAGAATATCCGCAAGATGAATAACACATCCAGTCGGCCACCACAAGAACATTCGCAGGATGAACAACTCATCCGGTCGGCTAGTCTGAACAAGAACTTCATCCGGAAGAATATCTTCAATTCTGGGCTCTACTATCAATGCGGACCAACAACACAACCTCAACATGATTCAAGAACCTTCATAAGCCTGCCTGAATGACCAGGTACATCCACACTTTCTCTACGTACTGGAATCTTTTCTCTTCCTCATCCAGAACTTCAAGAACACTGTCTGTCGCCACTGTCATAATGCAAAAGGTACTTCCGGACCTCCAAATCATACACAACTCAAGATGACACATCACAAGGACATCCCAAATGCTCCTTCTAATCTGCAGATTGGGATTATACAGTTTCGGACCTCACCGGACCTTTCTGTAATCCACTGTCACCTCTGAACACTTCCCGGAACTGATTCTACACCGACAACCACAACTCCTTCAGATCTTCATGCGGACCTCTGAAATCTTAACTAAAGCATCTCAAGACTCATATATACAAACCCTTTAATCCGCATCCTCCGGTTCGTATCCTATACAATACATTTGCCTTCTTCTTATCACTGTTCTTCAATGTTCCTGACTGAGGCTAATTTTCTCAATATCCTTAGCACACTGCTCATCAAATCCTTCTTGTCAATGTAGTATGAGTATGTTGACATCAATGACAACACTGGTTCACCTCACACTTACAACAATCTCCCCCTTTGTCATTGAAGGCAACATATGATGTGAAAAACCATCAAGACAAGAACTTCTCCTTTCTGTCACAGCTCCTCCTATCAGCAACATGTCTTCTCCTTATTTATTGCTCCCCCTTTGATCATCAGCTACTTGTTTTTCACATGTCTTCTCTCCCCCTTTGACATCAATGGCAAAGGGCTCATACTTGCAATTCTTAACACATCAGAATCATACCAGCTGCTCCCCCTTAGTAGCAACTCCCCATCATCAATCCGGATCACAAGATATGACCATGATATCCACCGGAATGATGCACATCAGTACATCCTAGTTCATCACCGGAGGGGCCATGACCCCTAACTTCTCCCGAAGATATTCAAAAGAGTCCTTGGGAAGAGGTTTAGTAACGATATCTGCAATCTGATCCTTGGAGGGAACATACTCCAACCTGACTTCTCCTTGTTCACTTGTTCTCTCAAAAAGTGAAACTTGATAGATATGTGCTTAGTCTTAGAGTGTAATACCAGATTCTTGGAAATATTAATTGCACTTGAATTATCACAGAAAATTGTGATAGGCTCCTCATATTCAACTTTAATGTCTCTTAGCATCTGCTTCATCCATAAGATTTAAGTGCAACTACCTGCTGCTGTAATGTATTCTACTTCAGTTGTGGACAGAGATATTGCATCTTATTTCTTGCTTAGCCAAGAAACCAATCTCTTCCCCAAAAAGAATGCTCCACCACTAGTGCTCTTCCGGTCATCCACATCTCCTGCCCAATCTGCATCTGTGTAAGCATGAAGAGAGAAATCTAGATCTCTAGGGTACCATAGACCATACTCAACTGTTCCTTTCAAGTACCTAAAAATTCTTTTGATTGCCATAACATGAGATTCTCTAGGATCAGCCTGGAATCTTGCCACAAGACCAACAGCCTACATTATATCTGGTCTAGTCTAAGTGAGATACAACAATCCACCAATCATTGATCTATACTTTGTCTGATCTGCCTTTGGAGAGTCATCATCTTTGCTCAACTTACATCCAGTTGTCATGGGAGTGTTCATTGCCTTTGAATCTTCCATACCAAATTTCCTCAACAATTCTTTCACATATTTGGTCTGAGAAATGAAGATCCCTTTCTTTGTTTGAGTAATTTGCAGACCTAAGAAGAAATTCATTTCACCAAGCATAGACATTTCAAACTCACTTTTCATCTGATTTGCAAAATTTTTGCACATACTATCTCTTCCTCCAAAAATGATATCATCCACAAACACTTCAACAATCAAAATGTTTTCATGATCAATTTTGAAATATAAGTTACTGTCAGCAGTACCTTTGCTGAATCCAATCTGCACAAGATGCTTATCCAACCTTTCATACCATGCTCTTGGGGCTTGTTTTAATCCATACAATGCTTTCTTCAACTTGCAGACCATATCATCATTGTCAGCCAATTGAAATCCATCCGATTGTTCAATGTAAACTTCTTCTTCTAGATCACCATTTAGGAAGGCAGACTTGACATCCATCTGATATACCTTGAAGTCTTTAAAAGCAGCAAATGCAAGAAATAATCTGACTGCTTCAATTCTTGCCACCGGAGCAAAGGTTTCTTCAAAATCAGTTCCTTCTATTTGAGAGTAGCCTTTGCAGACCAATCTAGCTTTGTTTCTAATTACTTCACTAGCTTCATTTAATTTGTTCCAGAAGACCCATTTGGTTCCAATCACATTCCTATCTCTAGGTCTGGGAACAAGATCCCAAGTATGATTTTTCTCAATTTGCATTAATTCATCTTTCATTGCTTTGGTCCAGTTTTTATCATTGCAGGCTTCATTTACTGTTTTAGGTTCAATCTTTGAAATTAGACAACATTCATCCTGATATTGAGCAACATTCCTTCTAGTTTGCACACCTTTGCTTCTGTCACTTATGATCTGATCTTCAGAGTGGTTCGGTGTTACATACCTAGGAATTTTGGGAGTATCTTGCACTGCTGCTTCTTGATCAGGCTCATTCAAACCTATCTCTTCTTCCTAATTTACCAGATTAGGCTGACTCTGACTTACCAGAGAGGATTGAGTTCCTTGAACCTGAACACTGTCTTGGTCATCCTCTTCAAACTCATAAAACCTTGAGGGCTTCTCAATTCCTTCATCAACTTTCACATTAGTGCTTTCTATCATCTTCCTCAGTCTCTTATTGTAACACCGGTATGCTTTGCTTTGAGTGGAGTAACCCAAGAAAATTCCTTCATCACTTCTAGCATCAAACTTTCCTAGATCTTCATCTCTTTTAATATAACACTTGCTACCAAATACTCTAAAGTATTTCACAGTAGGAGTGATGCCAAACCAGAGTTCATAAGGGGTCTTACCGGTATTGTTTCTGATTTGAACTCGATTTAGAGTGTAGACTGCAGTGCTGATAGCTTCTTTCCAAAACATCTAAGGAACATTTGCTTCTAACATCATTGTCCTGGTAGCTTCCTGGATGGTCTAGTTCTTTCTTTCAACTACTCCATTCTGCTGTGGAGTCCTAGGAGCAGATAATTGTCTCCTTATACCTTGCTTCTCACAAAAGTCAATGAACTCACTAGATGTAAATTCATCACCTCTATCAGACCTTAAACACTTCAGTTTCAATCTGGTTTAATTTTCTACCATAGCTTTGAAGATTTTGAACTTCTCAAATGCTTCTGATTTTTCTTTTAGGAAGGTAACCCACATCATCCGGGAATGATCATCAATTAACAACATGAAATATCTATCACCTTGTAGACTCTTGATTCTTGTCGGACCACAGAGATCAGTATGTACTAATTCCAACAATCTGGTAGAGGACTGATCTTTGCTTTTGAAAGAGACTCTGCTCTGTTTACCTAGCTGACATTCTTTGCACAAACTATTTGTAGGTTTCATCAATTTTGGAAGATCTCTTACAGCCTGAGTATTGCTTATCTTGATGATGTTATCAAAATTTACATGACACATTCTTCTATGCCATAACCAACTCTGATCAATTTGAACAAATAGACAATTTTTATTTGAACCAACCAGATGAAAGATATTACCTTTTGTCTAAGTACTGGATGCAATTTCAGTTCTGGAGCTTGTAAAGATTCTGTATTTTCCATTCTTAAACCGGAGATCATAGCCTTTGTCTACTAACTGACCAACACTGAGAAGATTGTGCTTCAATCCTTCAACATATAGTACATTACCTGTTTTACTCTTTCCATCAAAGGAAATAGTTCCCCTACCTCTGATTCTGCCAGCAGAATTGTCACCAAACTTTACCATTCCTCCTTCATACCTTTCCAAATCCAAGAACTTATCCTTGTCACTAGTCATATGGTGAGAACATCCACTGTCAATAACCCAATCATCCTTTTCTTCCACTTGAGCAGCTAAAGCTTTTTCAACAACTTTGTGATTGATAGATTCAGAGAGTATTGAATCTTCTTCCTTGATGGCAATAAACACCCATTCATTTCCGGATTTGCTTCCTAGTTCTGATTCATCATCTGTTACTCCTTCATTGTCATCTTCTTCATGAACATAATAGCAGTTCTTTTGAAGCCTTTATCTGTTAGTATTAGTCCTTGCAGATCTTTCCGGACATCTTGAAGCAAAATGACCAATCTTATTGTAGTTAAAGCACTTAAAGGGCAATTTTCCTTCATACTTACCGGATCCTCTTGGTAGTCTTTTTGCAATGAGGGCTTCAAGTTGAGCTGTTTCTGCTTCTTCTTCTTCCATGTCTCTTCTTGCTTGATCATACCATGACATCTTCCTTGAAGAGTTTTCTCCCGGATCAAATCTCTGTTTGCCTTTCACATAGGCAGTAGCTTTGAAAGCAGATTCAGTCTTGGGAGGATCATCTCCAAACTCGGTCATTTCAAATGCAGCTAGCTTGCTAGCCAATTGTTCTCTTGTGACAGTTGTGTGGGCTCTGAATTCATCAATTGCAGCAACCTTGATTTTGTAGGCAGCAGGAAGGGATCTGAGGATTTTGCAAACAATCTCATTTTCATCCAGAGTCCCACTAGCATTTCTAATTCCACACACCAGCTCATTCACTCTTGGCATAAAAGTAGTGATGTTTTCATCATCTCTCATCTTCAATCTTTCAAATTTCCCTTTCAGACTTTGCAACCTTACACTCTTGACAAACTCATCTCCTTCATACAGAAGCTCCAGTTTAGTCAGGATCTCATATGCAGTTGGTAGGTCAATAACATTTGAGAGATCTGAGTCTTTCAATGCGCTTAGAAGAGCTTCCTTGGTCCGTAGATTGTTTTCAGCATCTGTGATTTCATTCAGAGTTTTTGGACCGCCTTGTGGAGGTACATATGGTTTTGAGACCATGGCCAAATATGCTTTTCCCATACATTCCAAGTGACATTTCATGCGTCCCTTCCAGAGAGTGAAGTTGGTTCCATCGAACTTTGGACTATCCTTCTTGTATGATGACATCCTGGATCTCCTCAAGCGGTTAAGCTCCTTTCAGAGGAACTTGGCTCTGATACCAATTGTTGGTTCTAGGGCATACAACTGAGAGGGGGGGTGAATCAGTTGTATAAAAACTTGCTCTGTTCTTCAAACACTTGATTCGTCTTGTTAGTTAACAGAATATCAATTAATCATCCATGAAAGTAAAATGCACAAACACAAGAGTAGATAAATATCAACACATTGAACACCAAGATTTTGACGTGGAAAACCTAGTTAAAGGAAAAACTACGGGGTGATTAACCCAAGGATTATTCTCTATTAAAAGAATAAGAAAAAGAATGGCACTTGCCAATTAGGGCTCACTGCCCGAGCACACTGCTCACAAAGAGAGCCACTACCTACAAGGAGACACACTATCTACAAAGTGATAAGAATCACAGTCTTGAACTGGAAAATGACATCTTTACCATGTTCGGATCAGTTCCATTTTAGCCCAAAAACCTCTGCTCTGTCTTTCGCACTTCTCTTCGCTACACCACTCTCATCCACGCAATACACACTTCAAATGAACTCACAAACCTTTATTTATACAAGACATTGACTTAGGAACAATCATCTAAGTCAGCAATCAACCATAAGAATATCCACAAGATGAATAACACATCCGGTCGGCTACCACAAGAACATTCGCAGGATGAACAACTCATCTGGTCGGCTAGTCTGAACAAGAACTTCATCCAGAAGAATATCTTCAATTCTGGGCTCTATTATCAATGCGAACCAACAACACAACCTCAACATGATTCAAGAACCTTCACAAGCCTACCTGAATGACCGGGTACATCTGCACTTTCTCTACGTACTGGAATCTTTTCTCTTCCTCATCTGGAACTTCAAGAACACTGTCTGTCGCCACTGTCATAATGCAAAAGGTACTTCCGGACCTCCAAATCATACACAACTCGAGATGACACATCACAAGGACATCCCAAACACTCCTTCCAATCCACAGATTGGGATTATACAGTTCCAGACCTCACCAGACCTTTCTGTGATCCACTGTCACCTCTGAACACTTGCCGGAACCAGTTCTACACCGACAGCCACAACTCCTTCAGATCTTCATGTGGACCTCTGAAATCTTAACTGAATCATCTCAAGACTCATATATACAAACCCTTTAATCTGCATCCTCCGGTTCGCATCCTATAGAATACATTTGCCTTCTTCTTATCACTGTTCTTCACTGTTCCTGACTGAGGCTAATTTTCTCAATATCCTCAACACACTGCTCATCGAATCCTTCTTGTCAATGCAGTATGAGTATGTTGACATCAATGACAACACTGGTTCACCTCACACTTGTAACATGACCAAGTAAATGTGTATGCTCTCTCCTTGAGTCCTAACACGAACTTGGAGATCAAAAACATTTACTTGTGTTGCTTTTGTTAAACCTTAGAGAGGCCTGCCTTGGTGGGAAAAGAGGTACTCACCCCAAGGGAATGACCTCAAGTGGTATTTTCATCCAGTCCACTATAAAAATCAAAGGATAAGGCAAAAGCCAAGTCTAACTGGTATTAGCGCTCACCATACAGTGCTAACTCGAAAGGAGGTGTATCTTTGTGTATATTAAAACTCCTAGTAGGGTTAGTTAAAGTCTTAAGTGGCTTGCTGGATGCTCGTGGGGTGCCAGTCCCCTAGATTTTCACTAGAACTTCCTTGTGATAGTGGCCTTGCCTTGACTAGGACTTATTGAAGTGTCTTCATGTGCTTGCTTAACCATCATCACATTTTTCCAAACTAACAACTTGCTTATGTGTCTTGTGTGAGTGATTCATGTGTGTATATGCATAATCATTTGTTTGAATATTGCCACATCAAGCTCTAAACACCCAAACACATAAAGACAAGTCATCCTACACATTCTTCTAATAACATTCAAACCCAATCACTTTCATCCCAAACATAGCCTAGTCATCATCCAACCCTTCATAGCCAAGTCATTCAAACCATCCTAAACTTATCCTAGTCACATCCCTATCCTAACCAAATCACTTCCGCCACATCATCAAAATCCCTAAATGAGCACTTGCAAAAAGGACTTAAGACAAACACTTGGGTGACAACATGTTTACACCAAAGGACCCAAAAATCAAATTCCAAAGATTCCTCCAAAATCTTTATTGAGGATCACAACCCCTAAACCAAGACGCCATTGAAACATTACAATTCTTCATCCAAAGAGCTCAACCCCACGCAAGCCAATCACCTTAATTGCAACACTTCGTAGCCCAAGTCCAACACCTTTTAGCCACTAGTCAAGCTCAACAAGTACATCAATCCTTAGCCACTCCATACCAACCTAATCCACCTCATAGCCACATGTCATATCCATCCACTTCCTATCAACTTAATCCACCTATCCACCAAGTCAATGCCACTTCAACCTATGAACATCCACCTCAAGCTTATCCAATCCCCCATGCCACCATTCCAATGCACTACCAAGCCCATCCATAAGGAAATCAAGTGATATTACAAGAACAACATCCAAGTCCCAATGGCCCTTTGTACATAAATCAACTGAGCACAAGTCAACCATGCCAACAAGATCAAATGCCCGCATCTTTAATTCTACCTCAAGATCTTTTGTCTGCATATCCTATCATTACACCTAGCTACCAAGACTATCAATAGCCTCACCAATGAGTACAAGTGAGCCCAAATCCACCTTTCCAACAAGAAGCATATGCAACTCCAAGTGGCCATTTGTATATAAACCATGCAAACCTAATACAAAAAAGACTTAATTACCTTTGACAAGGGAGATACCAATCTAGCCAATGCATCCTATGAGTGGCCTTCATCATCCAATCACATGCCAACACATGAGCCTATTAGCCCTATCATAAGACCACCATGTGATTCTACCCCTAGTCCATTGGTCCACCAACCTTCATCACCTTCATCCCTATGTTCTACCAATCTTCCGCCACAAGATCCCTTGGACATAACCGTACAACAATTGGTTCAAGCAAATTTGATTGAGCTGCCATCGATAGAACCTTTTGAACCAATCCTTAAACCCCCTTGGTATAATGAAAACCATTATTGTGCATACCATAGGTATAAGGGCAATACAACAACCAATTGTGTCAAACTTAAGAGATTGATCACAAACCTCATAAATTGTGGTAATATTATCCCTTCATCCAATCCAAATCCTAATCCACCGAATCTAATTAGCCCCCAACCTAATCCTAGTCCTAATCCTGCAACACCATCCACTATTATTGCTCATCCATTATATTTCCCATCCACCCATACCCTCGCGAAGGATGTGATCCATTGGCTACTAGCTAGGAATAAACTACCCCAATGTCAAACACCCATTCATGAGCCTACCAAAGAACTTCCAAAGGTCATGTCCAATCCCATAATCCCATCATGTGGTCCACCTATCCTTGAGCCTATTCAAGAACCTTCCATTAACATACCTAGCCATTTAATCCCATCATGTGATCTACAAGACAACAAGTCTATTCAAGAGTCTCCAACCACAAGCCTAAGTCAACAGCCATCATGTCCTCATGTCAATAACCCTCAAGAGCCTATCAAGTTCACTCAAGAACCTTCTGCTTTCATCCAAAGTCAAGAGGTATGTCAAGAGCATAATCTTAAACATGTGGAAATATTAAACCCTAATCTTAATCAAGATCAAAGCACCTCTAAGTTCCACCTATCCATAACCTACATATGGTTTTCCCTCAAGCTATTAGCCACCACTATGACCCTATTCATGAGAAAATTTATCCCTTTTATAGCCCACTTAATCCTATTTTTGCTCATATTTATGATCAAGGTTCTATCTAAGATCATGAAAACCATGATGATCCATTTGGCCAAACTTTATTCATCTCATTATCAAGATGACATCTATGATGAAGAACCTATTCAAAAGCACCTTGATCCTATCCATAATCCCATAACCATCCATGAGCAAGATATCCCAACTACTCTTATCCATCCTCCATCTAGCCCTATCCATAATGAGTAAACATCCACTTGTCATAATGAGACATGTGCCTCTCAAGAACATATAAGCATAAAAGATCAAACAAATAACTTGGATCTTAGTGAACACAATGCTAATCAAGATCCTAATGATCCTTCATCCCCATCTACTATCAATCCCATTTCAAGTCCACCACCATATCCAATGGGTTTATCCACCTTTGTCCATGAATGTTCTTCCTTAGAACAACAACAACCTTTGTCCTCCACTTCACCTTCTTCATCCAATAAAGAGCTCAAGTCTAGTTCCCTAAGCACAACTAGTCCCATTGTCCATCATATACTCCAAAACATGATCTACAAAGGTAAAGGCCTAGGTCTTTATGAACAAGGTATTTTGGAGCCAAACCATGTCAAGATTCCTCCATGCTCATATGACCTTGGATACATACCCCAAGGTAAACCTTCTAAAGATGTTGGTAATTTCTCCATCCCTCCTAAGTCCACAACTTTCCATCACAAACCTTATCATATACCTAAGACATATGTAGCCATTCCACCTCCATCATCCTATAAATGCCAAAAGCATGTGACCATACACCTTCCACCTTCAAATTTACCACCATTACTTCCAACTCCAAATATCCCTCCATCCACCTTGCCACCATTACTTCCAACACCTAACATACCTATCATTCATAAGTATCCTTACAGCCCTAATCATGGCCAACAAAAGCAGACATTATTTAAGCATAAATCTTCCAATCATTCCATCATCATCCTATCTTTCCATCATCATCAAATCTTTTCATCCATCCATTTTCCTCTATCCATACCTTAGCTTCTTTGAAATAATGTTACTCGATACAAATCTCATCATCTCAAACATCATCTCAAAGAGGGGCAAAATGTAGACACCCAAATTTGTCCATGTCTTGCAACACCTAGTCAAATACCTTACATAGACATCATGTAGTATTTTGTCCTAAATCCCACTCTTAATCCCATTTATCCATTAGCCAATTAATTAAATAAATTTTATTTATTTAATTAATTTCACATTCATAATCCCACTTTCCAGTTAATTAATTAAATTTTATTTATTTAATTAATTTCCCATCATATCCCAATCATATCCCAATAATATCCTAATCCCACTATCCAATTAATTAAATAAATTTTATTTATTTAATTAATTTCCCTCACATATCCCAACTAATTCAAATATTTTATTTGAATTAAGTCCTCACCTTTCATCACATTTCGACACTTGTCCGTTTCTCAATTGAATCATGTGTGGTAGTACAACTTTTATTTAAAATCCTTCACATGTACAACTAATGGGACCTAATTTTAATATTTGTGTACACCATCACATATAAACTTATTAAATAAAAGTATTTGTGTACACAATCACATATGAGCCTTATCCTCATTGTACACTTGTCACATGACTACAACTCCCTTGAAGAGTGGGAATAACTAATCAATCCTAGCCATCAACATCAATCATTTAGTTTTTTAATCTCAACCATCCATTTGAACCAAGCCTTTCCTATAAATCAACTCCCTCATAAGCCATTAGCATGCATTGAGCCTCAAGTACCCTTACTCTGCCAAATTTTCATCTCAAGCCATAATCCATCCTCTTCAATCTATCTAGCTTGCATCTATCAACCATCAATCTTCCATCTATCATCTCAATCCTATGCAAATGTTATGATATAGAATTGAACAACCAACATATCAAATCAATCATACAATTCATCTTGCATCTTTGAGGTATTGAATGATTTGGGTTTAGGTTATGCATTTCATTGTTTGATCATTTCCATTTGCAAATCCAAATTTTTTGATATACACCTCCCATCCATTATTTCAGAGGAACAAGGTGGTTTTGTTCCGGAGAAAGAAATAGCCAAGGGGGCAATTCTAGTGCATAAAAACTTTCATTCCATAAAACTAAGAAAAGAGCCAAGTATGGTCATTAAGTTAGACATGGCAAAGGCATATGATAGGGTGAACTGGGATTTCCTCATAAATATCTTGTAAAAGATGGGCTTTTGTAAGCATTGGATTAGGTGGGTAACTACTTGCTTTAAAGGGGTTAGTTTTTCAGTCCTATTCAATGGTATATAGACTCCGCCATTTGAGTCCTCAAGAGGGCTGAGACAAGGTGATCCTATTTCACCCTACCTATTCATCATAATGACTGAAGCACTATCATGGGCCATTAAGTAAGCAAGCAACTATCTCAGTTGGAGAGGATTAAAGATGTCACAATTTTTGTCACCTTTTTTACATACTTTATTCGCAAATGACACAATTCTCTTCATATAGCGAATAAAAGATAGGCTTTAGTGATTAAGAGTGTCATAGATGGCTACTGCAAAGTTACGGGGCAGAAGGTAAATGAAAATAAGTTGAGAGTATATCTCTTCTTTGCCAGCAAGGAATCTATGAATGAAATCTCAAATGTTCTAAAGTTCAACCTAGAATCTTTACCAAGAAAGTATCTAGGAATTCCTCTCTTCAATGGCAGCCACAAAAAAGTCCTTTGGAAATAACTGGTGAACAGTTTCGAGTGCAAAATTGGGTCCTGGAAGGGAAGGTGGCTATCATTGGCAAGGAGAATTACCTTGGTCAAATCAGTACTCTCTACTATTCTAGTATATATGCTATCCTCCTTGCAAATGCCTAAAAGGATATCCAATCAAATAGGGAAAATCTGTAGATGCTTCCTATGGCAAGGTTCGACAGAGGAAAGGAAAATACACTTGATTTCATGGGATAAAGTAGGCAAACCCATGCATATAGGTGGAGCAGGCATCATCAATCAAGAATTACAAAACATGGCATTGGGGGCCAAATTAGCCTAGAAAATGTATAAGAAACCTCAGTCTAAATGGGTAAAGTCGATGCAAGAAAATAATCTAGATAGTGATTTACCGGAAAGAATCTTCACGGTTGCAAACCCTCTAAAGGGCTCTTCGATGTGGAATTTTATTATGAAGAGCAGAGAAGTTATATTGCCCAAACATTCATGGGTAATTCATAATGGCAGGAAAGCAAATTTCTAGAATGACTCGTGGAATGGCAGTCCAATACTTGTAAAAAGAGATGACCTGAAAGAAGCACATCTGATTCTCAGGAGACGGTGGGGTGAGAAGGTTGCGAATTACTTGTTAATAGACTGGTATTGTACCCCACCGTGAGCAAGCTGGAGAGATTTCTCTAATCTTGATATCCCAGAGAATCAAAAATTGATTCTCAAAACCATCTTAAAAGATAGGATTGTTCATCCATCTTTCAAGGAAGACGAGCTCATATGGCTAGGTGATGGATCAAGACAATATAAGGTCAAACAATGTTACAAATGGCTCTCTTCAAAATGAAACATAGACTGGCCCGTTCAATTATGCTGGTCGGACACCATCCTTCCTAAGGTGGGAGCTTTTGCATGGCTAGCACTCAACAATAAGATTCTAACAGGAAATACGATTCAAAGGCTAGGCATATGAAAGAGCTTCAAATGTGTGTTATGCAAGGATGAAGAAGATATGGTCGATCATCTCCTCGCTCATTGCAGTTACAACTCAGAAGCATGGAACTGGTTTTTCATGAAACTAAATTGGTGCTCGGCCCTCCCAAAGACAATCCTACAACTTTTTAAAGGGTGGCCTTTTATCTTCCAACAGTCTGTTTTCTGAAACATCTGGTTAATATGTCCTATGGTGATTTGGCACCTATGGAAAGAACAAAATCTCAGGATTTTTAGAAATAAGTCAAAATCTCCTCAACTTTTCCTTGAAGGTCTTTAGGTAGCCATTGTCAAAGTGATGAATGCAAAGCTCAGAATGGACAGTTCCAGGGATAAGGTTTGAACTTCGTGGGATGCTCATACTGCTCAAACCTAGGGTGGTTTAGAGAGTCTAACCCCCAGGTCATTAACCCATCAGAATGAGCCAAAGGTTGATAGAGCTAGAGTTAAATGGTGCCTGCCAGATTGCCAATATATTCAAATTAATTTTGATGTTGCCAGCCAAGGAAACCTGGGACCATCAGGGACAGGGTGTGTCCTTAGGGACTCTATTGGAAATCTGCTAGTTGTTAAGAGTACAAATCTCCCTCAGGGATCAAATAACACAACGGAAGCCTTTGCACTAATGCATGGACTGTAATTAGCTCATAATTATGGGGCTCGACACATCTCGCTTGAAGGGGACTCTCAAGTGATCATATCAGTTGTCCAGGCTAAAATATTAGGAAATTGGCATCTTGCATATATCCTAGGAAAAGCACGGCTATTATTAGAGAAATTTGAATCATACAAAATCTCTCACTACTACTAAGAGGCTAATAGAGTAGCAAACTGCTTAGCTAATAGAGAAATTGACCAAGGGGAACAAGAAGTGTTTTATTCAATTGCACAATCTCAGTGGCCTCCAGGCCTGTCAGATCTTGTTAAAAAAGATAAGCTCCCCCTACAGATTGGTTGAGATATGCAGGTTCTCTTCTCTCCCAACACTTATGATTCATGATAGGTGCATATGATTAGTGTGTCTTCTTAGACACGGTTGGGTGGGGGGAAAAGTTGCAAAGTTACAAAGTTGCATAGTTGCTAAATTGGTAAATGGCTAAAGTTACTAAAGTTGATGAACCTCCTAAAGGCAATAAAGTAGTTAGAGTTGACAAAGCTGATAAATATTCCTTTAAATTTTTTTGGAAAAAAGATGTTGATGCACTCGTTGAAGCTGATGCCTAACTTAATAGCTAGCTAATCTACCAATGGTGACTGTCATCATGACATTTGGCAAGTAAGCACCCCTCCTAGATGATGTCATCAATGAGCTCACGCACAACAACATTAGTCAGTCTTAGTCGTTGCTTGCACCCTTCCCATACCAGGAGTAGGTTGACATTTATGATTTGTTGAAATTGGGCCGACTTCTCTCTTCCCGAAGGGTGGCGATTTCTGTTAAAATAAAGAAAAATCAGATTTGTTTTTTTTTATTTGTTGGGAATGTTTCCCAAACAATTTTCTGCACTTTTTTTTTCTGTTTGGGAAAGTTTCCCATCTTAGCTTTTAGTTTACTATTTAGTATGCTTTATGTATATATTTCAGTTTTCTTTCAATAAAGAATGTTGAAGACATTTTGCAACAAGTATATCAAATTTTCTCCTCTTCTCTCTCTGTTTTAAGTTATATTTATTTTTCTGGTTTATTTGCTGTGTACTGGCATTTGTTTTTAGTTTAATCTTTTCTAACATATGGTATCAGAGCCAAGTTCGAAATCACAATGAATGCTAACAGTACACAGCTGCAAATTCCTAAATTTAATGGAAAAAATTATGATTTTTGGAGTTTTCAAATGAAGATTTTGTTCAGGTCACAGGAGCTATAGGATCTTGTGCAAAATGGGTATTCAGAACCAGCAGATGCAGTAGCATTAGCAGCCCTCACACAAAATGAAAGGGATTTACTACGAGATAATAGGAAAAAAGATCAGAAAGCATTATTGTTCATAGTGCAGGGTCTTGATGAAACTCTCCTTCCAAGAGTTACAACTACTTCAAAGGCCAAAGAAGCCTGGGATCTCCTTGCATAATCATTTCAAGGTACAGAAAAAGTAAGAACAATTCGCCTTCAAATGCTTAGAAGAGATTTTGAAATTTTACAAATGTCAGATTCAGAAAGTTTAGGAGATTTATTTACTCGTATAATGGGTATAGTTAATCAGATGAAATCAAATGGTGAGGTTGTGACTAGTCAGAAAATTGTTGAAAAAATTCTAAGAAGTTTGCCTAAAAAATATGATCCTGTAGTTATAGCTATTGAAGAATCAAAAAATCTAACATCTTTATCTGTAGATGAGCTTATGGGTTCATTGTACACACATGAACACAGAATAAATAAATCAACAAAGGAGCCACTTGAGAAAGCTTTAAAGAGCAAGGTATCCTTGAAAGAAAAAGAAACAACACCAGAATCATCTTCAGCACAAAGAGGAAGAGGTAGAAATTCAAGAGGAAGAGGAGGACGTTTTCAACAAAGAGGCAGAGGTCAAAGAGGCAGAGGTCAAAGAGGCAATAGAAGTGATGAAGAACATTATGGTTACACTCAAGCAAGAGGTAGAGGCAGAGCAAATTTTCAGCAAAGAGGTAGAGGTTTTCAGAGGTATGATAAATCATCTATTCAATGTTATTACTGTCAAAAGTATGGACATTTTGCATCTGAATGTAGGAAAAAGATTGCAGATGAAAATAAACAAGAAGCCCAATATGCAAATGAAGGTGAAGGGCAGGAAGGATATGTCTTACTAACTTGCAGCACAAAGGAGGAAGTAAATGATGACAAATGGTATGTTGACAGTGGGTGCAGTAATCATATGACAGGGCACAAAGAGATATTTCAGAATTTGGATGAGTCCATCAAATCTGAAGTCAAGATGGGAAATAATACAATTGCACCAGTCATGGGGAAAGGGAGGATATTAATCACAACAAGACAAGGTGAGAAAAAATATATTGGTGATGTGTTTTATGTACCAGGCTTAAAGCATAACTTGTTAAGTGTAGGTCAACTTGTCCAAAAAAGCCACACTGTCAAATTTGAAAATGGTTCAATTGTTATGTTTTGATAATATACAAAATGATAAATCATAGAACTAATTAGTATATGTTTAATCAGGTGAGAAAACAAACAATCATGGATCAATTAGAGTTTAATGAGGGGGAAGATCGGGAAGGTCATAACTCTCAGGAAAACTCCACTGATAAGTTGGATAGAATTCTTAATATGCTTACTGAAACTAAGGAAAGGTTGGGCAAACTAGAAAAGAAAGTGAATGAAACTGGGAACACAGAGGGTGAAAACAAGAATTCTCATAATGCAAGTAAAAGTAAACAACGGGATCAAGGCACGTCAAGTGAAAACCAAGATGATAGTGAAGTTCAAAGGGAGACCAAAGATAAACTTGCACTAGAATTATCTAAGGATATGAAAAAGATCATCCCTCCTAAATTTGATGGAACGTAAACCAGAGATGCAACAAAAGCATGCTTAACAGAAATGGAGAAATATTTTGAAATTAGAAATTACTCTGAGGTTACAAAAGCAATGTGGGGAGCATATCAGTTATCTAGAGAAGCATCCACTTGGTGGATGAGCAAGAAAATGGCACTAGAATTAAGTCCCTTGAAGGTGACATGGAACGAATTTGTGGAACTTTTCTGAAAGAGGTGGTTACCTCAGTTATATTTTGATCAAAAGTTAACGGATTTCCAAAACCTCAAGCAAGGTGATCTGTCTGTGGTTGAGTATGCAGAAAAATTTACTAGATTGTTGAAGTATGTTCCTCAATACCAAAAGGATGAAAGATTTCGAATCAAAAAATTTATTATGGGACTCAATCCTCAGATTGGCGGTGAGGTGGAGGCGCATGGTCCAAACACAATGGACCAAATGTATGAGAAAGCAATTAAGCAGGAACAGAAGATCAAATCTATTTTTGCTTACCATGAAAAGAAACATAAGAAATTTGATAAGAACTACAATGTTCAAACGTATAAAAGGAAGAATGAAAAGGGATATGGAAACAGGAGGTTTGATAAAGGAAATCGAAAGAACAAAGGGGGATTTGGTAATGAATGTAGAAGTGAAGATTTTAAGAAAAATGACAATTTTAAGAAGAATGATGATGCTATGAATAGGCCATCCGAGAAGAGGGGACCTATTGGAGGGTGTTTTTCTTGTGGAGGAGATCATTATGCTAACCATTGTCCTAATAAGAAGTAGAATGGGCAGCCTAGGAATACAGTACTTCCTTCATAGCAGGAAGCATTTCAACAAAGGATTCATGCCGCTCTGGACAATCGACAAGCTGAGTATCATATTACTCCTATTGAGATGACAGGTACATTATTTGAAGTTCCCGTTTCTATTCTATTTGATACTAGTGCAACAAAAAAATTTGTGTCATCTAGAGTCTTAAGTAAATTTTCTAGAAGAGCTGGTTTTATGTCAAAACCGTGTATAGTTGAGTATGCAAATAACTCAAAGGCTCAGGTAGAGCAATGTTTGTTCGAAGCCAAGATTGATATTTCAAACTTCTCCACTAAGGTAAATTTATATGTAGCACCTTTAGGGTCCTACGATGTCATCTTAGGAATGAATTGGTTGTGAAGACATAGGGCCAAGGTAGATTGTTTTCATAAAAAAATTGATTGTCTAGATGATAAGGAAATATAGTAAATATTCAAGGGATTCAAAGGGAAATAAGGATCAGATCCATTTATTCAAAACAATTAAAATGGGCAAGGCAAAAGGGATGTCAACTTTTTGTAGTCAAAATGAACCTAGTAGAGGAAGCCTTAGAGAAGCAAACATTTGAGGAAAAATATCCATATCTTTGCAATTTTAGTGATGTATTTCTTGAGGAACTACCAGGCTTGCCCCCAAAAAGAACCTTTGATTTTGGCATAGATATTAAACCAGGATCTGAGCCAGTATCTGAGCCAGTATCTAAAGCTCCATATCGTATGACCACCACTGAACTTATGGAATTAAAGGCTCAATTGCAGGAGTTATTATCTAAGAATCTAATTAGGCCAAGTGTATCACCATGGGGAGCCCCAATTATATTCATCAAGAAGAAAGATAGAACTCTTAGACTATGTATAGATTATAGGATGCTTGATAAGGCAACAATAAAGAATAAGTATCCACTGCCACGTATTGATGATCTATTCGACCAAATGCGTGGTGCATCAATATTTTCTAAGATAGATTTGAGATCTGGATATCATCAGTTAAGGTTGAAAGATGATGATTCATAAGACGACATTTAGAATGAGATATGGTCATTATGAGGTTACTGTGTCACCATTTGGATTGACCAATTGAATCTCATGAATAGTGTTTTCAGAGATTATCTTGATAAATTTGTCCTAGTTTTCATAGATGATATTTTGATTTATTCCAAAAATGAAGAGGAGCATAGACAACATCTTCAAAAAGTTTTGCAATGATTAAGAGAACACAAATTGTATGCGAAACTCTCGAAGTGCACCTTCTTTCAGAAAGAAGTGCAGTATTTGGGACATATAATATCAGCTGAAGGGATATCAGTTGACCCAGCCAAAATTAAGTCTATTATGGAATGGCCTATACCTTCCAATGTTTCAAAGGTACGAAGTTTTATGGGGTTGGTAGGATATTACAGGAAATTTGTTTTGAATTTCTCAAGCATTGCTAGTCTAGTTACTTCCTTGCAGAGAAAAGGAAAAAGGTTTGTTTGGACTGAAGAATGTCAAAAGGCTTTTGACTTGTTAAAGGAGAAGTTAACAACTGCACCAATCTTGAAAGTTCCTAATCCTGAAGGACATTTTGAGGTTGTTTTTGATGCCTCAGGAGAAGGGTTTGGAGGTGTGCTTATGCAAGATGGCTAGGTAGTAGCCTATGAATCAAGAAGTTGAAAAACTATGAGCAGAATTACACTCCTCATGACTTAGAATTGGCAGCAGTGATTCACGCCCTTCAGATGTGGCGACATTATTTGTTGGGAAAGACATTTATACTAAAATCAAATCATCAAAGTCTTCGCTACATATTTACACAACCTCATCTTAATGCAAGACAAAGAAGATGATTAGAATTAATATCAGATTATGACTTTGAGATTTCTTATATCAAAGGTAAAGAAAACCGAGTAGCTAATGCTTTAAGTAGAAGAAAACACATAGCTTCTATAATCTCTATTCATGTTAATTTTAAAGATTTAGTATTGCAAAGTTTGTCTGGAGATGAATATTGTGAGCAGGTGAAATAGGCTCTGCACTTAAACCCTAAGGATCCAAAATATGACGGATTCTGTTTTGAATCAGATGGATTGATGAGATTTAAGGGAAGAATCTATGTTCCTAATTTAGTAGAGCTTAGAAACCTTGTTTGGAAAGAAGTTCATTGTGCATCTTATTCCGGACACCCAAGAGTAACAAAACTCTTAGCTGATGTCAAGCTGCTATATTTCTGGAAAGGAATAAAAGTGACGCTGCAAGGTTTGTAGCAAGTTGTTTGGGGTGTCAGAGAGTGAAGGCGGAACACCAACATCTTGCTAGATTGTTATACCTGCATGATATTCTAGAATGGAAATGGCAGGTTGTTAGTATGGATTTTGTTCAGGGGTTACCAATGTCTAAGAATAGGCATGATGCAATATTGGTTGTTGTAGATAAACTAACCAAGGTAGCACATTTCATACCGGGAAATTTGACAGATGGAGCACATATTTTGGCTCAAAAATTTGTGTAGGAAATATTCAGATTGCATGGGGTACCTGAAAAGATTATATCGGATAGAGATGCTCGGATAACCTCTCAGTTTTGGCAAACCTTATTTTCTGCATTAGGGACTAAACTCAATGTGAGCACCGCTTATCATCCTGAAATAGATGGACAAATAGAAAGAGTAAATCAAGTCTTAGAAGATCTTTTAAGAATGTATTGCATGGATCAGCAATACAAATGGGAGGAATATTTACCTCTTGTTGAATTTGCCTATAACAATTCCTATCATTCTGTCATTAAGATGGCACCATTTGAAGCATTATATGGAAGGAAATGCAGAACTCCTATAAGTTGGGATAAGCTAGAAGACAAGATAAGCATTGGACATAAAATGCTTGTGGATATGGAAGAAAAAGTGAAAATGATTAGGAAGAGGTTGGCAGAAGCCATTGAGAGGCAAAAAGGTTATGCAGATCGCAAACGGCTGCCTAGACATTTCTCTGTTGGTGAGAAGGTTCTTTTGCAAGTGAAACCCCATAAAAGTTCAATTAAATTTGGTAAATCATCAAAGTTGGCTCCTCATTATGTGGGACCTTTTGAAGTTCTTGAGATTATCAATCCAGTGGCCTACAAAGTTGCTCTACCTCCAGTCTTGTCCAAAATGCATAATGTTTTTCATGTTTCATATCTAAAGAAATATTTTGTAGGTAATGACCACATCCTTAAATGGAATTCTTTATAGATACAAGAACTAGGGGTGGTTGTGATTGAGCCACTCAAGGTGCTTGAAATGCGTAGACTTTGTTTATGTAACCGAGAAGTTTTGCAATGCAAAATTTAGTTTGACCAATATGGCGAGGATAGCGCCACTTGGGAGGACTATAAAGACATCTACCAAAGATTTCCTAATCTTTTCAAAAACATTAATGTTAAACTATAAAAAGTTTGTTTTATGTTTATTTTTTGCTTGGTAAACTCAATCATCGGGGACGATGATTCTATAGGGGAAAGATATGTTACATCCCCCTTTTTGGATTCAATATTACTATTTACTTTTTCCTGAATATTACAGTTATGTGAATATGTTGTTAACATCATAGGAACTGATGATGTAGATAGAGAAAGTTAATTTAATGAAATCTTGGAATTTATTTGATTATGATCAATATGATATTATGGACTGGAATGTCTT
Organism: Cunninghamia lanceolata; assembly: GCA_027924645.1. NCBI lineage: Eukaryota > Viridiplantae > Streptophyta > Pinopsida > Cupressales > Cupressaceae > Cunninghamia > Cunninghamia lanceolata. The sequence goes on from BSBN01001715.1 coordinate 9,527,684, forward strand.
TTTGTTATGAGAATGTAATGATTGGATATACTGTGCATTCATTAGAATATTGGTGCTTTGACCACAAAATTTGTATGTGAGATTGTCATTGCAAGAGTAGATGGACTATGTTTGACAGGAAGAGAAAGTATCTTTGAGAAAGAGAATAGACTCTAGAATTAACCATGGGTGTTTGTAACTGAAAATACAAATCAGGTAGATAAACCTTGATGCCTTGAATTAAGTCATGTTTCCAGCAAAGTTAATTTTAGTCAAGATATTGACATCTGAAGTAAAGGTTTTTCTCCTTTCGTAAGTCGTCATTTAGCATATGGGAAAATTGACGTTATTGTCGCAATCTTCTTAAACATGTCATTTAATAGGAATGAAAAATATTCTGAAAATATGTACTTATTTGGCTGAGTTGTAATTCGCGTCATGTTGTCGATTGGTGCAAGAGTCGAATTTGTGCGTAAATCAATCTCAAGTCTTGTTCTGTGTTGAGCCCAATCCGTCGTGATTGTCGTAAAATGCTTTGAGTATATGTTGTAAACTCTTTTTGTTTTCTAGTTATAGACCACCAAATAGCTATCGACCAAACTATTATTGCTAAGGTGGCAATTGTTTATTCTCATGATCAGTTTAGAGTAGTGAGATGTTTTAATTATTTAAATATGTCGCCTCGTAAGAATTTGAGCACCACTTTTCTATGTAGTGGTGAATCAAATGGTATTGTAGCCCTTATCTCATGTGTAGTGGACAGGTTGTTGCCTTTTCCAACCGCCACATCGCCTTATAAAGCTCCATTATGGAGAGTGTTCACTAATAGTTAGGAGTCAACTATGCATGCCATAAGAATTTCCATCTTATTAGGCATGGTCGACAGTTTTGGAAGTCATTGCAATGCTTCGCTTGGAAAGACTTTAGTAGGGGTTTTTGAGTCAGTTTTAAGGGATGTGGAGAATACCATCGGGGGTGGTCTTCGTGAGAACAGGAGAAGTTTAATAGAAGATAGTAAGGCAAGTAGGAAGGAGGAGATAGAGGAAACTGCAGCTCCACTGTATAGGTTCATGTCTTCTCTTATTCTACGTCCAGTCTAATACAAAATCTATCTATCTTTAGCTGCATAAAAGAATAGAGAATGCCATTCTTATACTTGAAGTATTGAATTTGATTAAGATAGGAGGAATTAATTGATGCTGTCATGTTGTTGAAAATCTTATATTCTAGTCTTAGACTTTAATGGCTTCGGCATAGGACTGTAGTCTATTTCTGTTTGTATGCATTTAAGTTTTCTTTACTAGAGAAAAGCGTAGCATAGCATTCAAGAGAAACATCTTTCCATAAGCTTTAGAAGACTGGAAAAATCACTCTAAAATTCTGTAATAGGAGTACATTATCACTTGGTTAGATCATTAGATGGCCCAAGGAAAATAAGACTATCTTAGTATGAATGAAATGAGTAGGCAAACCTCGTTCATTGAACCTATGTTTTTTGCTCAAAGGTTTTTTTTTATACAAATATTTTAGTGAGCCATTTGTAGTAAGAGGAATCTCTACTGACAGTTTTTACCCAAGTCGTATCAACTTGAGATACTAGAGTATTGTTATTATGACTTTAGGAAATCTTCTCCTCTTTTGATACTGTGTTTTGTAGTTAACTTGCATGTAAACAATGAACTAAAGTAAGTTTTACCACTCTTAGAACTTAGGATAAACTTGTCTTAAGAGTTAAGAGGAAATTGTAAAACAAATTGAAGAAAGGCTTTGATCATGGGCAGAGCAATGGTACTACCAATCCTAAACCACCTCTTGCTTAAAATATAGTGTTAAATTATTTGTCCTTAAACCCATTTAGCTATTGGGCTTCCAAATTTGGTTAATGATATCTATAATACCATGTCAACTTTTGAAATAGCAAAAGAACATAGCAGCAGTATTATATCCAGTAGGTTGAAGTTGGTGTCAAGTAGATATTAGATTTGAATCCTTGCTTAGGAAGAATAGAAGTATTAATAACCTTTGTGTTTTCCGAGAGGAGGGTTGCAACTAAACAAGTTAATAAGATGAAGATTTAGAGCAATGTAATGAGACTTTAACCAAGTCTCAAGCTTTGACTTACACGCAGTCTAATTTATTAGAAGAATATGAACGGAAAGGTTTTCCAATGTTTGAATCAACAAGATTATGCTATGTCAAAAATTTTGACACATCAAAATAGTATGTTGCGAATCTTAACATAGGGTTTCGAACACTGTATTCTTGTTTTGACTTATAAAGAACCCTTCCTAAAACCGTAAAGTTGAGACCATGTCAAAGAATTGACAGTTGGAGAGGATCCCTTAGAATGTTCAATTTTAAACTTAGGAACTTCAAATAACTATGTTGTATAAAAAGTTATACACAAAGTTGGGATTAGTGCCCACTCATGAATGGATGAAATAATCAATGGGATGATTTTAAGATGTTTGTAACAACGCAAAGTGTTAATTGAAACATTGATATGGAAGGAAACCGTATATTTATTCTATAGACAAAGAGGTTTTCATAAGCTCAGGGATAGAGTAAACCTTTACGCCATGCGCTAATACATGATGAAATTCTAATACCTTGAGGTCATCGAGGTTGATATATATATAAAGCTTACAAATAGGAAACTGTAGGATTGAGATTACTTCGAGTCGAGTAGCATGGGAACTTAATTCATGCTTTGATACAACACTAATTAAATTCAAATCCTTTGGCCAAGGTAATGCACGATCCTCAAGTGCATTGAATGTTCACTGTGACTGGATGGTGTAGCTTGTGGAGTGGTCATGCATGACTAGAGGGAATCTAGGGGTTTTGCATGATAACAAGTCACGTAGGTCACAACACTAGAGCTCAGATGGCACACCAATGGTTATCCTAAGTCTATCGTCTTGAGTAGGGTAGGGCCACTTCTGGTTAGGAAGGAGTGTGGGAGACCGACGGTATGTGGTTGGAGGTTAAGCTCCTTGAAGATACTTTCTCTTCTAATTATTGAGAAATTCCAAGACTTGAATATGGATGGTCGACAATCAAGATGTAGTGATAATGGTATGTTCCTAATATTGGATTTTCTTTAAGTAATTTAAATTATTATGTTATCTAAATGTTTTGGTTGATCATTTCTTTATGCTTTACAAATAATGAAATCATGTTTAATGTTAAGTCGATGGATGTTTTTACTTGTTTGTAGTGATAACTTTTTTGTTTGAAAAAAAAAAACAAATACCTATGGTAAAAAAAAAAACTTAGTTTTTAGAGTTAAATCTAAACAGGATGTTACAGAGAGGTACCCATTTACAGAGAAATCTCTCAAAAATGGAGTAAGATAGAAAACCCAGTGGGAAAAATCTATCCTTCGAAAAGAGATAAAAGATGCATGAATATGGAAGCTTCTTATGTACCGATGTCGATGCTGAACTACAACTGATAACTCCATATTTGTTGATATCATGAGTATTCAAGAACATTAACCAAATTTGAGATGTGATCTGATGCAAGATACAGGTTCATTTACCATAGGCTCTCGATGTGAGATATGAACCAATGAGAATTTGTTGCAAGATTATAGATCATTTACCATAAGCTCTCAAAAATGTTTGAAGGATCATTCGATCCAGCTATTTCTCAATGAAGGATCATTGGATCCACTTGTTTCTCAACCAAGGATCGTTTGATCCACCTTCTTTTAGTTGTAACCTCATTAAGTTAATTTAGGTGACATAATCCTCTATAGAATTTAGAGTTATACTTATGAGGTGACTTCTTTTGTTCGATGGTCTTCCCTTGGTTGTTTTCAAGGTCACAATATGAACAAAGATTCTTGTTAAAGTCAATCACACATATAAAACTATGTAGATGAGTTATAATTGCAAACTCAGAAGCACGGAAAGAAAATAGAGAAATTAACTTGATGATACCTCCCTTTACTTTGTTCCCCCCTTCTTTGTGGCACTTTATAATTTAGTACATATACATAGAGTAATCCAATTTTGGAACCAAAAAATGCACATTAACACTTATGGTTTTATAAAGAACCATTACTCCCTCAATTTAATTTTGCCCAAATATTAAATCCCCCCTATTTTGTATCTTATATTGCTTAGTGTCTTTACACAGAAAAATGCCTAGCACTATAAAAACATAATTTTAAATGCTTACAAAATAAAAAAAATAAATTAAAACCATAAAACCTACATTAAGGCAAAATCAATGCCTAGTAGAGGGATAGAATTAGGGGAAAAAAAGTTTGAAAGGAAGAACGCAAGGTAGGGCAGCGGTGACCATGGTTGGAGTTTTCATGGCTTGAACAGAGGATTCCAAGTAGAGGCTATGGAAAACTTCAACACCAGGGTGTAGAATGCATTGGGTGATGTGGCTATAGTCTGCTTCACCATGGCATCTTTTAGCAGAGGGCTCAGGTTGCCTTCACAACAGGGGTCAGTTCCTCTCTTGAACGCCTCTTCTGTGTTGAATTTGCCTTTGCCAAATCCCTCCTCTTGTGTTCTAGACCTGCATGAGACTTCACATTATGGGCACCTATGTGACTTCTGCCTACATTCTGGATCTGCGTGAGGCTTCACACTATGCAACATGGTGAGGCATGTTGGTAGTGCAGGGGATTAACCCCTCTATCTAACTGCAATAGAGGATAAAAGATGCATGAGCAAATGTTAGGGCAAAATCCACACAACCCTGTGTGAGATGTTAGGCTCTAAATTGAATTGGAGGTGTCTGAAGAACAACAACAGGCCACGAGCCTGGCTTTTAGTGCAAGCGATGTTGAGAGCCCCACTGAGATAGTCGCAGCTTAGGCTAAGTCTCCAAATGGAACCAAGGAAAACTTGAATTGGCCTTCCACCATGGAGAATGTTGCCGTAAAGGAACTGTTGGCTCGAGAAGAGGGCAAAATTGTAGTGTGGTGCCACCTGATGGGACCATTCAAGGGGTTGAAGAAGCTGACAAGGCTGTAATCATAGCCAGTGCCACAATGGACCACCCGAGTGCCAGTCTGCTTTGCCTCCAGCTAGACCCTACAACTAAAAATCAAACCTTGAAACTCATCACCTGCAATGAGCAGCGCCACCAGATCCCGGCAACAAGGAAATATACCTCACAACCTTGACAGTAGATTGGGGGCGCCAAACAAGGGTGTGAGGATGGGTGCTGGGTGAGTCACACACTGAGTGTGAGTCGAGTTGGCCAATATCCACCATGAGAGGCACGCAAGGTAGGGGAGTATGATTTGAGCAGGGTCAATCAACAGCTTCTCACAGGTGTTGGAATGCCTTTCTTGTGAGTAGATCTATGCCCTTTGGATGCCTCTCCTTCGCTTGGACTTTCACACGAGCCTTCCTTTTCCACAAAAGCATCCTCTTGTGAATGCCACAAGTAGGAGAAGTCATTTTGGTGTGGGTCTGCAAATCACACCTTAAGTCGCACTCTGTATGTATACAGAATAGATGTGGCCTCTGTTGTGCTAAATCAAAATTTTTTGCTTCATTAAGGCATTGTGTGAGAGTCTGGAAAATTTGTCATCAAAAAGTCAAAATTTCTAAAAAATAGAAAGTTTCTATTTTTAGAATGTTTCTAAAAATAGAAAGTTCCTTGAGATATAGATGCTAGCAAAATTTTCTAAAAATAGAATCTTTGATTCAGGAGTCCTGCCTGTTTCTAATTGGCTAATATTGCTTCATGATCAAAGTGGTCCATACGAATTTTGCAAAAGGTTGAGTTTTCTCTAGTGGTTCAATTCTACTTTTTCAAAAGGCGAGGGGTCAAATTCAAGATTTTAGTGTTGTTCAGAGGATGAAGAATTGTTGAATGATCAATGATCGACGAAGAATAGAGAATGAAGCATGATGAATTTGGGAAACAAAGAAAAGTTGAAAGAAGACAAAATTTGGCTAAATTTGGGTTTTCTAGGCGCCCCTGGAGGCGAGGGGCACCCAGTTTGTCTAGAGATAGTTTTTTTTTGCATTTTCTCAAAAAACATTAAGAAAGGACCTCGTCAGCCTGCTTCAGGGTGGTTAAAATCAGTCAAATTCAGTCAACAGGCCTAGAAAAGTTGGGATTCATCTTAGATATGCTCATTCTATCCAATCCACCCTTCATCCAGTGACAATTGCCTGGCAGATTATGGGAATCAATGACAAAGAGCAATTGTTGGCATGCAATATGAGGAAACTCAGAAGAAGTTGAAAATTATCAAAAAAATTCTAGGGCTTGAAATCCTAGGTGCCCCTGGAGGCTAGGGGTACCCAGTCTTCTCAGAGTTAGATTATTTTTCATATATTCCTAGAAAATTTCAAATCTTCTTCCGCCAGCCCGGTTAGATTCATAAAAAATCAATCATATCCAGTTTCTGAGGTAGGCAAAAGATTCAATCAATTCAGTTTTCATCAGCCTTGTCTAATTGTCTGACCACCAATCTTAGTTTTTCTCTAGCATGTGAGATTCAACATCCAAACAGGGGCCCACAGTCACCAGAATGCGCATGAAAAATGAAAAGTGAGAAAAATTAAAAATCTCATAAAATTAGCTAAGGCATGAGATCCTAGGTGCCCCTATCTAGTCAATGCACCTGGGTCTTCTAGTGTTTGAAAATTTCTTGCCTCGACAATGACTCCTTCAGCCATTTCCTAATCTTTGTCTGGTGACGGTTTCTAGAAATCAAAATTGCAGTCAAACATTGTCAAATCATCAGTTCGACGCTGGGGATCAAATCATAATTTCATAAAATTTCAAAATGCCATGGTCAGTCAATTTTTTCAGTCAACAGTGACAATTTGCCGTCTTGTTGAAATCGAAGGTAGGCCATGCCGGAGTCAGAATGAGTGCAAAAGTTTCAAAACGAAAGAAAATTGGCTAACACTGTTGCAACTTCGTGTGTTTGACAGCATCATCAAAGTAGTAGCTTATTCATCATCCTCACACATGAGAATAGGTAGCTATAAAATAGCAATTCATCCTATGCAAGCATATCAACTTGGATTTTGCTCAAAATATTGCTATCTTTGGGGATAAGCTGCAAGATTTGTGCTTTCATAAAGAAAACTACTTTTTTCTCCTTAAGTTATATAAAAACGAGCATTTGGCCTCCTTTATTCATTATTTTTGCAGGTTGCATCCAGAGGAAGAAGAACATCATTTTCTTCTCATGAAGATTTGAGAACCCAAACGGGGTGTTTTTTCAATGTTCTTCGTGGTTTCAGGATTGGGAAGCACAGAGGCATGCTTTTTAAAGGTCCATTTTTCTAGGGCATCTTTTTGCAAAAATAGAGCCAGAGATTTTTCAATTTTCATCGAAATGGGTTCATCAAAAATCACATCCTCTTAAAGATTGGAAAATTTTGTTTTCCCAAAATCTTCTTTTTTGCATCTTTTTTGGGAAATCTCTGCTTTTTCAGAATCTGACAATCTGGGTTGCTTCAGAACGAGATTGTCTACAAAACCCACATGCCATCTTTTTCTCTCAAAATCTACTTTTAAAAAGAAATCAGCAAACAATTTTCAACCTTTTGTGCAAAATATTTCCAAACATAGGCATGTTTATAGGCATTCTTCAAGTGTTTCAGTATGCAGTATTCTCCAATAGAAATCAAGTCTAAAATGACATTACTTCATGATTACCCGAGAACTGTCAAGACAGATTTGTATAAGGTGCTTCCAATATTCAATTTGCATGCTTTAGAAGATGCAGGAAACATCGCCATCAAGAATCTGAGTCACTCTGGGTTGCTTGCAGCAACTTCATTCCCTGCCATAGTGCAAAGCATTGAATTTGTAATCGCTTGTACTAAGCATTACAATTCAGTTACAAGGGGTATCCAATCAACAAATGGGCATATACTCTATAGCCTTAGGCCTAATGACATTGAGAAATGTTTCTCAACACCATCATAGAAGGAGGACTTCATCATTTCTATTGAAGAATGCGAGAAGGTGTGGCAGAATAACAAGGAAAAATATCATAAAAGGATTGCTCGAAAGTGGCTGAAAGAGAAGTAGAATGTTTTTCCAAAGGACATTGTATGTAGAGAATTCAAGTAAGAATACGCGATAATGATTACTCTATTGAACCGGGTCATAGGTCAAGCAAAGGCCAATAAATTTCAGCCTTGGATGTTTTACATCATCTCCTAGATTGTTGACAAAATAGAACACTATGATTGGCCAGTAGTAATTAGTGACAGTCTTCACCATCAAATAATTGATTTTTAAAAGGCCCATGAATTCTACATGATGTCATACCTCATATATCTGATGGCCTTTCAAGTTCAGTTTAGGGGTTTGAATATCATTAGAACTTTGGGCATTCAACATATATATCAGAGGTTGAATGACATTATAGGTGGGTAAATGTTGCATTCCTTATGCATGCGATGCAAGATCTTGAGAATGAGTTGCATATATGGTTTTCAGTTGATTCCAGATCAGCAATGGTAGAATGGGCTGATTGGTTTATTCAATTTCCCACTTTCTCCTACATCAGGGTATATGGCTTCTCAAGAGAGCCAGTCGTGCTACCAAGATATCCTATGGATGAGGTAGCATTCATGGAGTTTCTGAGGTAGGTCTATGAAGTTCATTCATTTTTGTGTGGCAAGCGCAAGGTGACTTTTAGTTTTCTGGTTGGGATGGGTATATATAGATGCAGATCTGGAGTAGATCCCAAAGTAATTAGTGGTGAATTATCTAAGTATGGTCTCAAGTCATCCGATAAGAGGTTTTCATATGATCCGCGTGGTGTTTTTCCAGCACACCGTGGTCAGAATTGTGTACATGCACATGTAGTTGAATATTTCTAGGCTAATTGTGTAGATGAATTTGAAGTGTGGAAACATAGCTATAGTAGGTTTACCTTTCAGCAGTTGGCTGATATCCTATCAGAGGATGTAGAGGGCTTGTCAGACGATGATGATGAAGTTGTACTTCCCATGTATTTCAGAGATCAAATCAAGCAAAATCCACTATCACAAGTTAGTTGATCCACCAAAGAGAACACCTCAATTGAGGAAAGAATGAGCCAGATTATCAAAAACAGTATGATATTATTGAGTAATAAGAAGAAGAGGAAAGTAGCCATTCTAGTTGTAGAGTTTCCATTTGTTCAAGCATCTATACCTTCCACTTCCAAACCAAAACCAAGGGTTAAGGTTATGAGTGTTCCTCTAGAAGTAATGAAGTTTGCCAAGTTGAAGAGGAAAAAGGTTGAGTCTAGTCTATATACAGTAGGAGTAGCCAGCACTTACATTAGAAGTTTTGGTTGAATCAGCACCACATGTTGAAATGATGCCCTCAATTCATGTTTCTTCATCTTCATCGTCGAGGCCTTCTCTCATTAATATAGATTCAGAATTAGATTCTTCGGTTCATAACACTGCAACACATATTGGTTCATCAGGAGTTCATAGAACTAGAACTGAGCCTCCCAAGGAAGTTATCTCATCTTGGCTTGAGAACATCTTAGTCAAGAAGAGGAGAAATCCTTCGTACCAGTTGAACTTCACAGAACTTTATAGCATCTACCAAGACATACCAGAGAAGAAACTTAAGAAGCAAGTTCACATGGAGAAGAATGTTGATGGAGAGATTATTCTTGAAACTACAACACCACCGGAAGATAAGAATGTCAATGAGATTGAGGTTGATGACTTCAAGGTGGTCAAGACCAATCTTGGTAGAAGTACCTAGCACATGGATGTGAATCTCTTTAAGGTTGCAGAAAATAATCTGAAGGAGAGAGTGTTGAAGGACAGGGAAGATAAAGCAGCCCTCAAGGCTGAGAATAGGCAGCTACTGCAATATATTTCCAATCTTCTTCATGGCACTTCACAGGCCACCTTATTTGTTCCTCAGATTCTTGGATCACTGGTCGATCAATAGTAGCTAAGTCAGTTCGTCATTTACAGGAGGTACATGAAAGATTGGGTGGAAGAGTTTGTAACTAAAGGTAGATTCGTACTTTCACAGATCTATCAATTAAAGTACAACGCTCATGATCTATGTCAAGGCATTCAAGGGTTTAAGCATAATATGGATGAGGACAAGCCAATATATGAGATCATAATCTTTGACTTGAAGGTAGCATATGATTCTGTTGATTTAGCAGAAAATAAGAAAAAGGTTTCTACTTGGAAAGGACAATACCTTTTCATAGTAAAAACCCATGAGAGGATATCCTCAGAGTTAGCAGAACGGAGGGAAAAGGTGGTAAGTGTTCTCAAGTTCATGAGGTATTTTGTTTCTCAAATCCCCTACTCATATGAGAGACAAGATGGTACCCTATATGATCTCGATGAAGTATAGATGGAATTCCAAACTCTCGTCCATGATAGTTTTAATGGTGATCTCAGTGCTGGGAAGATGAATCATTTTTCCACTATAACAGTAAGATTTGATAAAGCTATGGATGAAGTTCATCAATTCCTATAGATGGTTGTAGATGGTGAAGAGATGTTAGAAAATCATAATATCATCTTAGAAAATATTAGTGTTCCTGGAAAAAATGTAGTTATTAGCTTTTTGGAGGATATTGTTTCCCAAAATATCAGTGGGTGATGTCACTAATGGAGCAACAATGTAGATAAGGATGGAACTCAAAAAAGTGATAGTTAACTCAATGCTTTTCTGATTTAAAGTTATCATTTTCATTCAAGCTTATCCATCCTTTAAATAGAAAAATCACTTTGTAATAGTCAGTGATTTCTCTGATTTAAATTGAATTGTTTTAAAACAAGTGTTAGTTAGAATCTTTTGTCTAGAATAGAAATAAAGCTTGCAAGTTGGCAAGTTAGTTAGCTAGGATCAAGGAGATTTTAGGGTTTCCTACTCCTTTGTGTTCTGTATAAATAAGGGCAGTCTTGCCCATTTTTTAGTAACTGTAATTGTGATAGAAAAATTTGTTGAGCCTATTCTTGCCTGTAAATGTTTATTAAAGTGCTTGTTCACCTTGTGTCATTTGTAATCCAGTGTTTGATCGCATATTGCATGCCTGTCTTGGCTACAATACTATTGTCCTGGAGTTGTAATAGCTCTTGATATCGAGAAAGGAAATCTCACTCCTTCCATTGATCTGATTCTCTATCTCATGTTCATTTAGTTTATTGTCATATGTGTTGCTTGCATATTCTTAATTTCATTTTTCATCTTAAAAGTACAATGAGCCTTCGGGTGCAATCTGGAATAAGTTTATTTGAGCTTTTGTGTTAACAAATCATTCCCTATTTAATTTTGATTCCTAAGCTCTGAATTTACTTGGGTTGTCAAAAGCGTCATTTAGTTTAGACCTATCTGTAGTTAGTAGTTAAATAAAAAAACCTCTGCTATAGCGATAGAGTTTTATAACCTTGTGCTCGCAGCTGAGAATAAAAAAGATAGCCAATTTAGTTTATTTAACTTTAAAAGCAATCATCAGCAAAGAGGGCGCTTCTCCTCCTAATTTGAAGAGCAGTTTATCTATGCATAGTTGTCTATTTCCAACTCACATTCTAGAGGTGTGAATTGAAATGCCAACAATTTTCTTGTGAGAAAATCTACGCCCTTTGGATGCCTCTCCTTTTCTAGACTTTCACATGATTCTTCCTAAAAAACCATCCTCTTATGAATGTTGCAAGCATGAGAAGTCATTTTGGCGTGGGTTTGCAAATCACACCTTAAGTCATGCTCTATATGTATAAAGAATAGGCGTGGCTCTAATCAATAGGCCATTCGGCCTTTTTCCACCTCCCTTCTACATATGCAATGGGCCTGCCTGGGGATGGATTCTTTCTGCAATAGAAAAAATATCTTCCACAAAGAGAATGGCCTACCATAGATCAAAAACTCCATATTGAATATGCAGATAGAGGTTCAACAAGTAGGGGTTGATGGCATGCCTTGATATTATGGGCAACACCCTTCCACTAGCACAACCAATGCCTTTCTTCAGGGCATACAGGAAGGGTTTGAACCCTGCCACTCCTCTATGGCTTTTTCACATAGCACATAGCCAACAACCAAACCAGAATTGCAAACCAGATTAATGTAACCAAATCAAACCAGCCAATGACTTAGTTTGGATCTAATGCCATATTGGAAACCATAATTGACTAAGCATGAACTAATTACAAAATGGGGTGAAAGCAATTGTGAATTGCAATAATTAAACAATGAACAAGAGGTGTACATATGGGTGAGAGAGGTGAAGAGGTTGAGTCGACTTAGGAGTTGACTTCAATACTCCTCTCATCAAGTATCAAATGAGTATCGACACATAGCTTGGAGAGTCCAATACAACTCTCCAAGTTTGACACCTAGCACCTAATGTGGCTTAAAGCCATGTACTTAAATATATTACTAGGAATAAGTAATATAAGGTATAGTTTAGCACTAACAAGGCATTTATAACATATTAACTATAATATTAACAAGGCATTTATGTTGTGATGTGTTAAATACTACCTGGTGAGAACAAATAGTCCATTCATTAGCTTAAAATGTAAGTCTGCATTTAATAGGGTTATTTAAGTACAAAGTCATTATTATCCTCATTTAAAATTAAGTCAAAATGTAGATACGATTTTCCATATTGAAATATTCAAATGTCTTTAAAACTGTGAAATACTTGGAGCTATATCCCTATTTAATAGGAAAGAAATGATTTTGATGAAGGTTGTATACCAATGATCAAACTTCTTAATGTCGTCAATAGGGGAGAGGATATATCTATAATATAGATTTACAATGTAAAATAAATATCTATTTAATATAATATATAATAATACATATACCTACAATATAGATTTAAAATATAAAATAGATATATAGTTACATAATAAGTATATATAAAATAGAATATATACATATAATTTACATCATATCAAATATAATATACCTAATAAATATAGTTACAATAGAGATTTTCTATATCAAATAGTTATATAATTATGAGAGAGAGAGAGAGAGGCCAAAGAGATAAAGCCACTACCCTCAAGAAGACTCTTGTTTCACTTAGCTCCTCATGAATGAGGCTCACCAAGAATGAGAGGGGAGGGTAAATCTTAAATTTGATGTCCTCATATCTCTCTGTCAAATGAATAAGCTTTACATATCTAGAAAGTTGAATAGAGAGAGGGGGGGGCAAAGAGAGAAAGAGAGATAGAGGAAGAGAGAAGGGGAGAGAGAGAGAGAGAGAGAGAGAGGAGAAATACATGAAGAAAGAAGGGAAGATAGAGACAAAGGGATAGAGAGAGTGATAGAGGAAGAGATAAGAATAGATAGAGGAACACACACACACACACACACACACACACATATATATATATATAGATAGAGAGAGAGGTAGGGAGAGGAGACATAAAGATATAGAGAGAGGTAGAGAGAGGGAGAGAAAGAAAGGGGGAGAAGTGAAAAGTGACAGAGAGGGAAAATAAATAATGTCAAAAATATAGAGGGGGGGAGTGTGGGACACATGCATATATAGAGAGAGATATGGAGACAAAGACAGAGATAGAGATAGAGAGGAGGAGAAATAGAGAAAGAGGAAGAAATATATATATATATATATATATATATAGAGAGAGAGAGAGAGAACAGGCAAAGTGGGAGAAGATAGAGATAAAAGATATAGATGAAGAGAGAGAATAATTTAAAATAGACACAAAATTATATAGAGAGAGTGAGAGATAAAGAAAGTTTTTCAACTTCTTAAAGTTACTGCATGATTTGATGGACCAGTAAATGCCTTGTTGGGTGTTAGCACATAAGATTTATAACTTCTACTACCAGAGCCTAATGTTGCCAAACACATTTTAGACAATGTTGTCAATTGCCAATTCTTACTTAATATCACCGTCAAAATAATTCCATTTGGTGGGTAGGAAAGACAAAGCATTGTTATTACAACCATTAAATGCATTTAACATATGCATTTACCTCTCACTATGGAGACTCATATATGCATTTGTATATCTCCTTTTATGTTATGTACTTCAAATACCCATATATGTAAAGATGGTTAACCTCAAATAAACCTATATATAAAGATATGTTGTGTTTTTTGGTATGTTCCAAATTCTATTTTCACACCATGTTGTCTCATTGGATTCTCTGTAATGGTTAGTCATGTCATTTAAAAATATGTTTGCACATTTGTGTTAATTAATGTCATAAAAATTACTTGCAAATAGTTAGATATCTTAATTTTTCATGCTTCAAATTGTTATATATGTTTACATGATCGCCATGCACAGATACATTGCATTCCTTTAATCTTCAACATACCCCATGATGGAAGTACAAAATGAAAGGATGCAAGCAAAATGCACCCACTGAAATCAAATGTAGTGTACATAATACCATATAAGGAAAAATGCTATTAACATGAAAAGATGAGAAAACCACCAAAACCTTGTTGAAGGAGCCTCAACATATGAACCCTCTTCCTCCAATAACCCCCCATCTCCAGACACCTACACCTTAGTTGCAACATACAATTCAACCCACCCCATCTAGCTAAATCCATCATCCTCAAAATTTCCCACAAAATTATTGCATCACTAGAAATAACTTCCATTCAAGGTTGGATAGCATTTCAAACATGTCAACACATCTAGCCCACATGGAAAGATATCCAAGAATTAAAACTAGGCAATCAAATGGAATCACTACTTGTTATATATGCACATCAGAAAAATAGTAATCACTTCTCAAAATGGAACAACATAGACCCTAGTGAGCACCTAATTGTTTGCCAAAATAACTCAAATTGAGATGTTAATAGCAAGGATTAGCCCAATCCTTTGAATAACCTATGCAAGAGGGGGAAACTAAAATATAGCGGTCACACTATTTGTTTTCCTTAGAATATTTCTACAGTTGCAACCTACTTCTCCATGAATTAGATATGATAATACTACACAAAGAAAACATTGAACATAAAAAATATAGCTTCTACATTAGTAGAGGTCGTGTTCATGATGCATTGAAATATACAATCCATTATGATCCATAATACAAAGATGTGTAATTAGATGAACCTGCATTGTCATGTTTACCCCATGCCTCTACTGACATATCAAACCTTCTATATGCAACAACTTCAAATCCTAGCCACACCAATCTAGGCTTGATGCATATAGATGTTACAAAAGGATGAAACATTGCATAGGAAAATACAAACCACAACTTCATTTGTGGCAAGCCTCCCACCTGCACTTAGAGAAATGGAAGAAGTTTAATCTTTGCTACAACTAGGGAATGGATGGCCAACTCCTATTGTAGTCTGGTCTGCCATTTCTGTCACCAATAAAGGATTATTTGTAATGGAATTTCCCACTTTGTTTCCAAACATAGTAGCCGAATTCAAACAACAACGAATGAAAGAGGTTAAGCTATATGAATATGGTCTTCATCTTCTAAGGTACCATGATAATAGGTTTGGTCAGTACCTGTGGTTTAGGTACTTCCTACTCAATAGAATTATGCATCATTAAAGGTAGGCCACAACCACAATATTTGCCCACAACCACCTAGATGATTGTCTACCTACAGCAATTGCTAAACTTCATCAAAAATTAAAAGACTTGTCTGATGACAAGCTTGCAAATCAACTCATGTGGTTTAGCTCATCACTTTATGGTACACACTATTGACTCCCAAAATAACAACCCAAAACCCTAAAACATTTTATAATCACCTAAGCCAGGGGTATCATTAGGGTGATTAACATATGTTTATCAACATGTTTTGGGTGATTCTGGACAACCTACATGAGTGGGTAAGCTCCTCTACACTTCAAGTTCAGATAGACCTAGGAGGGATACTCCTAGACGTGTTAAATAAGACAAAAACAAACAAATACAATCGTACCCAATGTACACTTGACCCGAAAGTTGTCACGAGGTCAAGACAAACTAACTTCATAGACCTTTGATTAAGCTAATAAAGCAATCCTATAGAATGAGGACACTGGCAGAACTACTACTATGATTAAAATGTGATATATTGTTGTGATTTTCATAGGCCTCTTAGACCGGTGCCTATCCAATGGGCTATAAAGTTTCAAGTTTATCAAAGGAAAACATTAAAACGGGATGTATGAATGGCTATCTAGTTATTCAGATGCACAAAAACCAATATCAAACCATGAGAATACTTAGCAATCCAATACCATACAATATTCTTTCATATGTAATACTAAAATGACCATTTACAAAGCATAAAAATGGATTAAGAACTATCACATTCATTCAAACCAGATTTTACAATCAAACCACGAAGTGTGGCAAGAGAAAACCCTAACTGCGATAGAGACTTCCTAAAAGAACACTTACATCAATGGAGAAAACAATGAATTGATAGCAAGATTACAATATAGTATACACCTCTAATGAATGCTTCTTGAAGAACTAAAAATAAACAACAGGTGAAGCCATAACTGCATTGGATGCACACCACCTGTAGATAGAAATTTTTCCCAGAATGATCAACCCTTAAAAAGAGTTCAAATCTTAACTTTATAGCCTTTACGCATGGGTCTGAGAATGAACTAGGTAGGAAAACCCTCAACAACCCCACCAACTATAGTAAAAACATTAATTTTGGCCATCGATTTTGCATTAATGGCATCTCCAAAAGTAGTTGGCACGTTCCCAGGTAGTTGGGGGAGTTTGGAAGGCCAAGAAGTCAACCTCTGACAAATTTGACTTTCAGACTTCTAACCTTTGTCCTTCTACCTTTGTCTCTTTTCTATAATATCTTTATTTCCCTTTTCCAAATCAGACTTTGGGCTTCAGGTTTTTCACTTTTACTTGCTTTGAGGAAGAAAGAACACCACAACTCCAACCCCTGAAGTCTGCTTTACTTAGAAAATTTTGGAACCTAAAGTAGACTTTGGACTTTGGGGCTTTTGCTATTTCGCCTTGGTCACTTGGTAGCTTCCTATGATTCCTCAAGCCTATTATGGATCCACCCAAAAGGCTCAATGAAATGGTGGAATGCCTTAGAGAAAATTAATGCCTGTCGAGGGTTGGTCATTGGGCATTCCACCTTCCACCTTGTGCCTTCCTCAAAGGAAGGAAGAAGAGCCAACCTCTAACCTTCATCATCCACCTCATACTTAGAATAAATTCGAACAAGTAAACTTGTTAGAATTTGAACTTTAGGGCTTCTCCCTGATACTTGCATTGAAGGAGACCAAAGGCCAAAGGCCCAAAGTCTGACCTCTAAAACACTTAGAAGAAAGGAGCTCATCAGACTTCACCCTTCAATTCCCCCACCTTCCAACCACAACACTGAAGAAGATGAAACGCTGAAACTCTAACCTTCGACACTCCGAAGAACTGCATCATACTTAGAATATTTTTCATTACCTCAAGTGGACCTTGGACCTTGGGCCTTTTCCCTGACATCTTCCATGAAGAAGATGGAAGGATGAAACTCTAATCTCTGACCTTCAACTCACTTAGATAAATTTCAACACTTAGGCAAATTTTGAGCCTCAAACCTCAAAGTCGATAGACAACACAAGGCAAAAGGCATGAACCCTAAACTTTGAAACACTGACAAAGGTGAAAATACAAGGAAACACTTAGAGTTTTTTGGACTTAGTCTTTTTTTGGGTTTCCTATCTTGCATTTTCAAATGGAAAACACATAAAAACCTATGGAAGACATCTCTGATCTATTATAAACTATATATTCAACAATGGAGGATTCAGGTGGAGATTAGGGGCAAAATGTGGCATTTTGGACACTGATTTATCAGGCATCAACACTAGCTCTAATTGGGGGCGTGTGACAAGAAATGTCATAGTGAGAATTTAGATCTCTGGAGCAGACCAAAAAAACACCAAAATGACACACAAGAAACAAAACAAAACACCATCAAGGCCAATAATGGTCAAGACTACACGAGGTCAAAAACTAAAGATGAAACTTGACTTCATCACTCAAAATTTGAAGAAAATCATTACCTATGAGAAGTAATGTTTCAAATGTTGTCATGAACACACAGCTCGAATAGCTCTCCTTCCATGTTTCTAATATAAAAGGTGTCCTGGCTAGCCTTCTCATCAATTTGATATGGGCCTAACCATAGTGGTTCAAACTTACCATGCTTTCCCTTGTCTTCTGATTTTGCATTCTAGAGAAGAACCAAATCACCAATTTGAAAACACCTTTTAACTGCTCTCTTGTTGAACAAATATCCCACTTCCTACTACCATAGCAAGTTTTTGTCATGTGTCATCCTTTCGGCTTCATCCAACTTTATTAACTCATGCATTCTCAATGCCATAGCATCATCCACATCTTCTCCTATTTATTGCAGAAATTGATACACAAGAAACTCTAATGACATTGGTATTGTTGCCTCCCTCCCATATACTAGCTCAAAAGGTCTCATGCCTATAGTACGCTTGTACGCTTGTAGGTGATCCTATCAGCCCAAACCGCATATTTTAGTTTATCATCCCACCTTTCCTTTTTCATATCTAAAGTCCTCTTTAAAATTTTCATGAGGCTCTTATTGTTGGACTCATCTTGTCCATTACTCTGTGGATGATATGGTGATGAATGAATCAAACTTATCCCACACTTAGAACATATACCTACAATGTCCTAAGACCTAAAGCACATAGTCTTGTCTACAATAATTCTAGATGGCACACCAAATTTGGTTTTTAGGTTGTTCAACATGAACTCAATCACTACCTTGGATGTGGTGTTGTGAGTTGGAATAGCCTCAATCCAATTTGTAAATTAGTCAGTTGCCACCAATATCCACCTGTACCCATTTCCCGATCTCTCTTGGATCTCCCCTATGAAATCAATGCCCCGTTGCTGAAATGGTGCTTCAATGTTAAGATTCATAAGGGGAAGGGGACCTAGAAACTTCAACTTGCCTGTGAATATTTGGCATGCATCACATCTTCTAATCTATTTCACAACATCTTTGAAGAGGCTTAGCCACTAGAAACCTACCCTAATGATTTTATGTGCTATGGTTTTAGAATGAAAATGCCCACCACATACTCCTTGGTGATATTCATCAATAACTTCCTCAGATTGTTGTCAGTCCAAACACTTTAACAACAGTCCCTCATGATTTCTCCACATCAACATTCCTTAAAATAAAGCATATTTCTGAGACTAGAGCTTAAATGTTCTTTGCTAAGTTACATTCATGCCTGGGGGGCAATGCATGTTGACAAGATAAAAGATAATATCCTTATACCATGGATCATTTGTTGAAGCACACAAATCAGCAGATTGAGAAGCATTTACCTCATTTATCTCAGCTATCTCTAAGTTGGAATTTTCCATCAACTTAGCTAAACCCTGGCCTCTAACTAGTTTGGTGACTTGCACCTCAATGTCATACTCTTGGATCCTATTGATCCATCTACACCTTCTCCCAAAAGCTTCTTACTGTGTGAAAATATCCTTCACAGTTGAATGAGGCACATATGCTATTTTCTTTGCACCTGTAAGATATGGTCTCAATTTTTCACTACCTTAACCAAAGCATATGTGTGCTTTTCCATAATGGAATAATTTAACTCAATAGCTTGCAAAGACTTGCCAAAAAATCCTATTGGCTACTCAAATCCATCCTTGTTCTTTTGCAATAACACAACAACAATAATATAAAATGAAGCGAAGGAGAAAAGTTGGAAAGGCTTGGAATAGTCTAGACTTACCAGCACTGGCACATTCTTGATAGCCTCCTTTATGTCAAGAAAAGATTCAGCTGATATCTTGTCCCATGTGATGGACTATCCCTTCTTGAGCATCTTGGAAATTGCTTTAGTCTTCTTAGCAAAATTAGGAACAAATCTCCTCACAAAGTTGATCTCTCTAAAGAAGGACTGAACACCCTTGACTATTTTAGGATGGGGGATAAGGTCAATGGCCTTAACTCTTTTTAGATCGATTCTAACCCCATCCCTTAATACAATATGTCCCAGCAGCTTTCCTTCTTCCACTCCAAATTGATATTTTTTGAGATTTAAAGAGATCCCATAGTCTAAACGTCTCTCAAAGATCAATTGCAAATGCTTGCAATGATCATTTCTATCCTATGAATATGTAGTAAGGTCATCTTGGTATACAACCATGATCTTTTTGATGAGGCCAAAAAAGGCCACATCCATTGCCCTTTGAAACATTGATTTTACATTCTTCAATCCAAATGGCATTCTTAGATAAACATATGTTCCTTAGGGATTGGTGAATGTTGTTTTGTATTGTTCTGACTCCTTGACTAGCACTTGATTATACCCTGAGAACTCATCCATCGTAGCCATCAGTTCTAAACCAACAACCCTTTGCAAAAGATGATCCATGCTCAGAAGAGGATACTTATCCTTAAGGGATTTGATGTTTAGATTTCTGAAATCTACACACAGTCTAATCTCCCCATTCTTTTTCCTCACTGGGATAAGTTTAGATACCCACTCAAAATGTTTGATTGGTTTAATAATACATTCCTCTTTCATCTTTAGCAATTCCTTTTGTATCTTGAGAGCTATAGTGGGATTTATAGGCCTCTTTTTTTGCTTAAATGGTTTTGCATCAGGTTGAAGGGGAATAGTATGCTGAAATAAATCCTCCCTATAAACTTTCAACTCATCATAGGACCATGCAAAACACTTTCTGAAATTTTTCAATAAAGCAATCAATATTTTCTTTTCATGAGGCTTCAACATCTTACCTATGTAAACCATTTTAGGTGCCTCCTTAGTTCCAAGGTTAACACCTTCAACAATATCCCCTTCAATAGGTTTTCTTTTACTCTTCCAGTGGTCTGCATTATCAAACATTCTCTCCAACACCACCAATCCCTTCGAAACATTGGTATTTGTCTTCAATTATACCAAATCATTGCCAAACAATATTTCCTTGTTGTTCTCCATCTCCACCATAGGCTAACAGTCAATCATTTGACTATCAAATTCATCCATGCAATTGAGGAAACAAAAAATCTAACTGTTATCATTAAACTCCTGCTAGTTGTATATGTTATCAAGGATTTTTGGCCTTGTAATCACTTCTACAACATAATGTCCATGAGGAAAATGTATTTGAGAATCAATATTTGATGTAGCTACAACTAGGGAATCTGCTTTTTTCATTTCTAGTTCTGTCAACCCATTCAATGTCAATAGCATTATATAGTTCCATAGTATCCCATACAACATTCATGTATGCCCTCAACCTTCTTATCCTTGGCATCAAATGTATTTCTAATTTGTTGCACAACCAATTCTAAGTCGCCAAATATCATTAGACACTTGACCTTATGCTTGTGAGCAATATTTAATGTTAACAACAACGCTTCATATTCATCTATGTTGTTAGTGCACTGAAAATTAAATCTGAAAGACATACCAAACTATTCACCATCTAGGGATATCAGAATAATTCTAGTGCTCAAGCCTTTCCTTAACCACACACCATCAAAATATAATGTCCACAAATTAGGTGTATCACAAACAACTACAAAAGGGTTAGAAAGTGAAACATTCACACAAGGACCATCGTCACTACAATATGCCATAAAAAATGGTTTGAAGAGTGGAAGCAAATATCGTTGACACCTGCACAAACACATGATCAATATGAAACAACAATTGAAGACAATGATCGAGTGTTTGCATTGGATGACTATGACCATGTTTCAGACCTTGTACAAGAAGGTAATTTAATGCAATTTATTTGACTTTATTACTATTTTTTAATATATTTAATTATATATAAATGCATGCATGTGGATTGGTCAAATTATATGTCACACAAGTTATAGAATTAACTTTTGTTTGCAGGACGTGTATGTTGTTACAACTGAGGAGAATGAAGAGGAAATAGTGTTAGTTGCCGTTGCACCAAAAGATTGACCTTTTAATGCCCGATACAACCACTTGACTTAACAAGCACAGGAGGCGGTTAATCCCTTGTCACAAACCACTGCAGTGCAGTGCTGAACAAGAAGACCAAGGGTCACACCTCGCAACAATCCCCCCTAGCGCAAGCGTGGGGTTTGAACCCGTGACCTCGGCTCTAATACCAACTGTTAGATCTAGGGCACACAACTAAGAGGGGGGGTGAATTAGTTGTATAAAACTTGCTGCAACTTCAAACACTTGAATCTACTTTGTTATTTAATAGCATATCAATTAACCATTCATCAAAGCATAAAGCAAGAACACTGGAGCAGATAAACATCAACACATTGGACACCAAGATTTTGACGTGGAAAACCCGGTTAAGGGAAAAACCACGGGGTGATTAACCCAAGGATTATTCTCTATTAGAAGAATAAGAAAAATGGATGGCACATGCCAGTCAAGGCTCACTGCCCGAGCACACTGCTCACAAGGAGGCACACTGCCTATAAGAGACACACTGTCTACAAGATCATAAGTATTACAAACTTGAACTGGAGAATGACATCTTCACCATGTCTGGATCAGTTCCATTTAAGCTCGAGTCACACCTGCTCTACCTTTCACTCTTCCGCTATACCACACTCATCCGCTCCACACGCCTTTGAAATGAACTCACAAACCTTTATTTATACAAGGCATCGACTTAGGAACGATGATCTAAGTCGGTAATCAACCATAAGAACATTTGCAAGATGGATAACACATCCGGTCAGCCACCACAAGAACATTCGCTAGATGAACAACTCATCCGGTCAGCTAGTCTGAACAAGAACTTCATCCAAAAGAATATCTTCAATTTCAGGCTCTACCACTAATGCGGACCGACAACACAACCTTAGCACAATCCATGAACCTTCACAAGCTTGCCTGAATGACCAGGTACATCCGCACTTCCTCTACTCACTGGAATCTCTTCTCCTCTTCATTTGGGTCTTCAAGAACACAGTCTGTCACCACTGTCAAACTGCAACAGGTGCTTCCAGACCTCCAAACCATGAACAAATCAAGATGACACATCACAAGGACATCCCAAACACTCATTCCAATCCGTAGAATATAATAATGCACTTCCAGATCTCACCGGACCTTTTTGTAACACTTTATCACTCCGGAGCATCTCCCGAAACCGGTTCTACTTGATCAATCACAACTTCTTCACATCTTCATGCGGACCTCTGAAATCTTAACTGGATCATCTCAAGACTCATATTTACAAACCCTTTAATCCGCATCCTCTTATACTCAACCAATTGAGTACTTTTGCCTTCTTCTCATCGTTGTACTTCATTGTTCCCGATTGAGACTAATTTTCTCAATATCCTTAGCACACAGCTCATCCAATCCTTCTCATCAAAGCAATATGAGTATGTTGACATCAATGACAACACTGGTTAACTTCATACTTGCAACAATCTCCCCCTTTGTCATTGATGGCAACATATGATGTGAAAAATCATCAAGACAAGATCTTCTCCTTTCTGTCACAGCTCCCCCTATCAGCAACAACTCTTCACATGTCTTCTCTTCCTTTACTGCTCCCCCTTTGATCATCAACCACTTGTTTTTCACATGTCTTCTCTCCCCCTTTGACATCAATGGCAAAGGGCTCATACTTGCAACTCTAACACATCAGAATCATACTAGCTGCTCCCCCTTAGTGGCAGCTCCCCATCATCAATCCGGATCACAAGATATGACTGTGATATCCACCAGACTGATGCACATCAGTGCATCCTAGTTCATCACCAGAGGGGCCATGACCCCTAACTTCTCCCTGAGATACTCAAAAGAGTCCTTGGGAAGAGGTTTAGTAAAGATATCTGCAATTTGATCCTTGGAGGGTACATACTCCAATCTGACTTCTTCCTTGTTCACTTGTTCTCTCAGAAAGTGAAACTTGATAGATATGTGCTTAGTCTTAGAATGCAACACCGGATTCTTAGAAATATTTATTGCACTTGAATTATCACAGAAAATTGTGATAGGCTTCTCATATTCTACATTAATGTCTCTTAACATCTGTTTCATCCATAAGATTTGAGTGCAACTACCTGTTGCTGCAATGTATTCTGCTTTAGTTGTAGACAAAGATATTGCCTCTTATTTCTTGCTTAGCCAAGAAACCAATCTTTTTCCCAAAAAGAGTGCTCCTCCACTTGTACTCTTCCTATCATCCACATCTCTTGCCCAATCTGCATCTGTGTAGGCATGAAGAGAGAAATCCTGATCTCTAGGATACCATAGACCATATTCAACCGTTCCTTTCAAGTACCTAAAAATTCTTTTGATTGCCATGACATGAGATTCTCTGGGATCAGCCTGAAATCTTTCCACAAGACCAACAGCTTACATTATATCTGGTCTAGTCTGAGTGAGATACAATAGTCCTCCAATCATTGATCTATACTTGGTCTGATCTATCTTAGGAGAGTCATCATCTTTGCTCAACTTACATCCAGTTGCCATAGGAGTGTTCATTGGCTTTGAATCTTCCATTCTAAATTTCCTCAACAATTCTTTTGCATATTTGGTCTGAGAGGTAAAGATGCCTTTCTTTGTCTGAGTGATTTCTAGACCCAAGAAGAAATTCATTTCACCAAGCATTGACATGTCAAACTCATTTTTCATTTGATTTGCAAAGGTTTTACACATACTGTCTCTTCCTCCAAAAATGATATCATCATCAAATACTTCAACAATCAAGATGTTTTCATTATCTATTTGGAAATATAGGTTACTATCAATAGTACCTTTGTTGAAACCAATCTGCACAAGATGCTTATCCAACCTTTCATACCATGCTCTTGGGGCTTGCTTCAAACCATATAGTGCTTTCTTCAACTTGCAGACCATATCATCATGATCAGACAATTGAAATCCATCTGGTTGTTCAATGTATACTTCTTCTTCCAAATCACCATTTAGGAAGGTAGACTTGACATCCATCTGATATACCTTGAAGTCTTTGAAGGCAGCAAATGCAAGAAATAATCTGATTGCTTCAATTCTTGCCACCGGAGCAAAGGTTTCTTCAAAATCAATTCCTTCTATTTGAGAGTAGCATTTGCAGACCAATCTAGCTTTGTTTCTGATTACTTCACCAACTTCATTTAGTTTGTTCTGGAAGACCCATTTGGTTCCAATCACATTCTTGTTTCTAGGTCTGGGAACAAGATCCCAAGTATGATTTTTCTCAATTTGCATCAACTCTTCTTCCATTGCTTTGGTCCAGTTTTTATCATTGCAAGCTTCATTAATTGTCTTAGGTTCAATCTTTGAAATCAGACAGTATTCATTTGAATCTTGAGCAATTCTCCTCCTTATTTGTACCCCTTTGCTTTTGTCACCTATGATCTAATCTTTAGAATGATTTAGAGTTACATACCTTGGAACTTTGGGTGTTTCTTGCACTACTATTTCTTGATTAGGCTCATTCAAACAAGCCTCTTCTTCTTGATTTACCGGATCAGTCTGTATCTAAATTTCAGAGGAGGATTGAGCTCCTTGCACCAGAGAATCATTCTGATCATCTTCATCATATTCATAGAATCTTGAGGGCTCCTCAATTCCTTCATCAACCTTCACATTTATACTTTCTATCATCTTTCTCAATCTCTTATTGTAACACCGGTATGCTTTTCTTTGAGTGGAGTAACCCAAGAAAATTCCTTCATCACTTCTAGCATCAAACTTTCCTAGATCTTCATCTCTTTTGATGTAAGACTTGCTACCAAATACTCTAAAATATCTCACAGTGGGAGTTATACCAAACCAAAGTTCATAAGGAGTCTTACCTGTATTGCTTCTGATTTGAACTCGGTTAAAAGTATAGACTGCAGTGCTGACAACTTCTCCCAAAACATTTGAGGGACATTTGCTTCCATCATCATTATCCTGGATGCTTCCTAGATGGTCTGGTTCTTTCTCTCAACTACTCCATTCTGCTGTGGAGTCCTAGGAGCAGACAACTGTCTCTTTATACCATGCTTCTCACAAAAGTCTATGAATTCACCGGATGTGAATTCACCACCTCTATCAGACCTCAGACATTTCAATTTCAACCCCATTTGATTCTCTACCATAGCTTTGAAGATTTTGAACTTCTCAAGGGCTTCTAATTTCTCTTTTAGGAAAGTAACCCACATCATCCGGGAATGATCATCAATCAGTAACATGAAATATCTATCACCTTGCATACTCTTGATTCTTGTCGGACCACAGAGATCAGTATGGACTAATTCCAATAATCTGGTAGAGGATTGATCCTTGCTTTTGAAAGAGACTCTGCTTTGTTTACCTAGCTGACATTCTTTGCACAAACTATTTGTAGGTTTCACCAATTTTGGAAGATCTCTTACAGCCTGAGTATTTCTTATCTTGATGATGTTATCAAAATTCACATGACACATCCTTCTATGCCATAACCAACTCTGATCAACTTGAACAAGCAGACAACTATTATTAGAACCAACTAGATGGAAGATATTACCTTTTGTTTGAGTACCTGATGCAATCTCAGTTCCGGAGCTTTCAAAGATCCTGCATCTTTCATTCTTGAACCGGAGATCATAACCTTTGTCCACCAACTGACCAAAACTGAGAAGATTGTGCTTTAATCCTTCAACATATAGTACATTACCAGTTTTGCTCTTTCCATCAAAAGAAATAGTTCCCCTACCTCTGATTCTGCCAGTAGAATTGTCACCAAACTTTACCATTCCTCCTTCATACCTTTCCAAATCTAAGAACTTGTTCTTGTCACCTATCATGTGGTGAGAACATCCACTGTCAATAACCCAATCATCCTTTTCTTCAACCTGGGAAGCCAAAGCTCTTTCCACAACCTTATGATTGACAGATTCAGAGGACATTGAATCTTCTTCCTTGATGGCAATAAAAACCCATTCATTTCCAGATTTGCTTCCTATTTCTGATTCATCATCTGTTACTCCTTCATTATCATTTTCTTCATGAACATAATAACAGTTCTTTTGGAACCTTTGTTTGTTAGCATTTGACCTTGCAGATCTCTCCGGACATCTTGAAGCAAAATGACCAATCTTATTGCAATTGAAGCACTTAAAGGGTAATTTTCCTTCATACTTACCGGATCCTCTTGGCAGTCTCTTTGCAATGAGGGCTTCAAGATGAGCTATTTCTGCTTCTTCCTCTTCCATGTCTTTCCTTGCTTGATCATACCATGACAGCTTCCTTGAAGAGTTCTCTTTCAGATCAAATCTTTGTTTGCCTTTCACATAGGCACTGGCTTTGAATGCAGATTCAGTCTTGGGGTGATCATCTCCAAACTCAGTCATTTCAAATGTACCCAGTTTGCCAGCCAATTGCTCTCTTGTGACAGTTGTATGGGCTCTAAATTTATCAATGGCAGCAACCTTGATTTTGTAGACAACAGGAAGGGATCTGAGGATTTTGCAAACAATTTCATTTTCATCCAGAACTCCACCAGCATTCCTGATTCCACACACCAACTCATTCACTCTTGGCATAAAGGTAGTGATATTTTCATCATCTCTCATCTTCAATCTTTCAAATTTCCCTTTCAGACTTTGCAACCTTGCACTCTTAACAAACTCATCTCCTTCATGTAGAAGTTCCAATTTAACCCAGATCTCATATGCAGTTGGTAGGTCAATAACATTTGAGAGCTCTAAATCATTCAATGCACTAAGAAGAGCTTCTTTGGTCCGCAGATTGTTTTCAGCATCTGTGATTTCATTCAAAGTTGTCGAACCACCCTATGGAGGTACATAAGCCTTTGTGCTAATGGACAAGTATGCTTTTCCCATACACTCCAAGTGACATTTCATGCGACCTTTCTAGAGCGAGAAATTGGTTACATCAAACTTCAGACTATCCTTCTTGTATGACGACATCCTGGATCTCCTCAAGTGGTTAAGCTCCTTTCAGAGGAACTTGGCTCTGATACCAACTGTTAGTTTCCATTGCACCAAAAGATCAACCTTTTAATGCCCGATACAACCACTTGACTTAACAAGCACGGGAGGCGGTTAAGCCCTTGTCACAAACCACCGCAGCATAGCACTGAACAAGAAGACCAAGGGTCACACCTTGCAACAAATAGTATTATGGTTGGCTCTATTTATGGAGACTAAACATAAGTTAATAGCACCTTAAGAAGATGATGATGGCTATAATTTTTCAACACGTTTGGTGGTGGTTATTAGCACTTGGATATGAAAACACCTAACAAGGAAGAATGGTTTACCTACATTCAAAGATTATGAAACACATAAGAAGATTATATACTACTTGCATTTGGTGGTGGCAACAAATATAAACCTAGTGAGGTATCATGGAAGACCTGGTAATAAAGAGTTATGGACAATTTATATGGAAGAGCATGAGACAATCATAGATGCATTACAAAAAGGAGAGGATGTAGATGGTACAATGGAATAAGTAAATACAAGTAAGTATATATATATATAGTTTTATACATTTAAATACATGTTTTGATGATAAATTGATATTACTTATATACACAGTTAAAATTGATTTATTGTCATTTTTATCCTTAAGCCATCATCACATTCATCACATACTTTGAGACAAAAAAGAGAGGATGCAGATGACCTACAATGGAATGCTTGTAAATATAGGTAATTATAAATATAGTTTTATATAATTTTAAATACATGTTTTTATGATAAATTGATATTGCTTATATACATAGTTAAGATTTAATTATTTTGATTTTGTATCCTTAAGCCATCATCACATACTTTGAGACAAAAAGAGAGGATGCAAATTCAACTTGCAACATGGAATACTTGTGTATATATATATATATATATATATATATATATATATATATATATATATATATATATATATATATATATATATATATATATATATATATGATGCAGATGACCTACAATGGAATGCTTGTAAATATAGGTAATTATAAATATAGTTTTATATAAATTTAAATACATGTTTTTATGATAAATTGATATTGCTTATATACATAGTTAAGATTTAATTATTTTGATTTTGTATCCTTAATCCATCATCACATACTTTGAGACAAAAAGAGAGGATGCAAATTCAACCTACAACATGGAATACTTATATATATATATATATATATATATATATATATAGTTTTATATATATTTAAATACATGTTTTGATGATATATTGATAGTGTTTATATACATAGCTAAAATTGATTTATTGTCATTTTGATGTCAGGTGGCGTGAAGAGGCTACATTTTCATGATCCACCACAAGTTTTGGAGTTCCTTGAGATGGCATAGCCACATTTTGTAAATATTGTTTTGAGTTGGTATTTATGCCAAATTTGTGTATGTACATACACAATTACTCTACACTTTTATATGTAAAAATCAATATTCGATATATTTTGTTCGTTATGTGCATGTTTTCCTACTTTGAAACTTAAAATTTGAATGTATAATCACTTTTTCATGTATATTACTATTAAATTTGGTTGCCTTGGGAAACTTAACCAAATTTGATCCCCTTAAGCCATCATATTATGACCCCTTAAGCCATCATTTTTCCTAGGACCTTAATTCATAGATCCCCTTAAGCCATCAAATTATGACCCCTTAAGCCATCATTTTTCATAGGACCCCTTAATTCATATAAATTCTAATTAATTATATCAATTGTGATTGAACATGAGACATACTTTGAATTCTTTGATCCCCTTAAGACATCCTATTAGGACCCCTTAAGCCATCCTATGAGGACCCCTTAAGCCATCATTTCTACTATGACCCCTTAATTCATATATATCCTAATTAATTATATCAATTGCAATTGAACACGAGACATACTTTGACTTCTTTGATCCCCTTAAGACATCCTATTAGGTCCCTTTAATCCATCATTTCTCCTAGGACCCCTTAATTCATATATATCCTAATTAATTATATCAATTGTGATTGAACATGAGACATACTTTGAATTCTTTGATCTCCTTAAGCAAATTTTGAATTCTTGTATATTGTTGATTATCATGATCTTGAATGGTTTTGGTTAGTTTTTGGTCTAATGAATGGTTTATATACTTGCACTTAAATATAACATTAATGCATGTCATTTTAATGATTATATATATGAAAAATATATATGTATAGCATCAAAAGTAATGATATATAATGTGCTTCACATTTATATACCCCCAATCCTATTCTAATAATATCGAATGTTTTGACTATGAATCAAATTCAAAGTAAAAATATTTGAAATGCTTGTGTTATTGCAAACTTGTGAAAATTTTATTATTGTTATCTCTACTATAAGTAATTAAATTTCATAAATCTAACTATAAGAACCTTATTGCAAATGAATAAGGTGGTGACCTTAGATAATATTAGTGTTAAATTATTTTTTAACTCCTAATTTATAATGTATGAAAATATTGATATTTAATGATAAAATATGGTCTCATGAGGATAATAATTTGTTCAAGTTAAAATGCATAAATGTACATGTGTGAATTAGTAAAACAATAATAGTCCATAAAATACTAAAATTAATAAAGTCCATGAAAATACTGAAACATATTTATAGATCTAGTCTATGAAATACTAAAATATTGAAACATGTACATATAGAGTCCATGAAATACTAAAACATATATAGATCTAGTCCATGAAATACTGAAATACTGAAACATGTATAAAGACTACATGTAATGTACTGAAACGTATATAGAGTCTATGGAATGAACTAAAACATGAAATGCACAAAAACATATATATGTAACTCTTATCATCACTATAATCAAGAGACCTCTTCACTCCACCTAGACTAGGATGATTTGAATCAATTTTTACAAGAGAAGGAAACTTGAAATCAAATTTAAAATGTTTAATAATGATTTAATTCAATTTAATTTATAAAATCATAAAAATTACCATATGAGGCTGTTTGTCTCCTCTATCGACCTTCTTTGCATGCTCTGCTACAAGACCTATCTCATGCTATAGAAGAAAAAGAATTTAACACATGAACATATATTCAATTGAAATTTACTTTAAGGCATTCACAATGTATAATATAATTGACTTTAAATATAATCAAAATTTTAAATTACCATATGAGGCTACTCATTTCCTTTGTCATCTTATTTTGCATGTGTTGTTGTAGGTGGTATGGCACCATCAAGATGAAAAGTGTCACTAACAAGGTCCTACAAGGTCAAATAAAGCACGTGTACAAATTAGGTTAAAAATGTATATTCACTTGTTTACCCAATTTTTGTTTCAATTTATTTAAAATACCTACAAATTATGAATACCTATAAAATCTTTTAAACAACCTAAAATGTAGCTGACTCCTGAAATTGGCTTGGATCAATCGAGTGTGCAATACCCATCCTCATGGTCAGGTCAATCTACATAGACATATATTTTTAATATAAGTACATGCACATTTGATATAGTGAATTCAAAATATAAAATTCTAACTATAATTTTTTAAAATAGTATACATACAAGTGGCTCATGCAAGATGCCCAACAATGGAGGAGTGCTCGACACACCCTATGGTGGATCTGACATGAAAGTAGGATGACTTCCCTCAACTAGCATAAACATTTAACACATGTTTAGGACTAAATTACAAATTAAAATCAAGTTAAAATTATTTAAAATATATTTAAAAAATCAATCAAAATACCCCAAATAGATGGTTGACTTGCACAAGCATCAATGCAAAACAAAATCGATCAAAAGATGTTGATATCCCTATGGCCATCATCTACACCAAATAATTTGATTGTTAAATTTTACAGTTTTTTTATATATGTTCTTTAAAAATACATGCTTAAAATTGTTATAAATTCAACATGTACATATATACACACACCTATGTTGGATGATATGTAGGGTGATCATCAACAATTAGGAAATCATCAAATAAACCGATATCATCAAATACTCTGCGTGTAGTTGAAGTGGATAGAGCTTGGTCAGGTCCATAACATAATTGATTACAACTCGTACACAAATGAGGCATCAACACAGGTGGAGTGGTACAAGAACCAGCTCCACCATCATCTCCTCCACGGTCTCACCCACTAACCCTAACTGCCATCTCAAAAGTCTGCTCATCGAGGTTAGCTGAGAGTGCACTCAATGCTCCTAGTGTGGATGCCACCACATGATGCTAGATCGGTACAGGAATGGCAGTAGAAAGAGGGTCAAAAAGGGGTTGAGTAGGCATGGGTTGTTGGGGATCAACCCATGCCCCTAACCTCTATTGTGGCATGCCACCACCAACACCCTAGAATGATCTAAAATCAAAATAATTAGGTTTCCCACCCAACACAAACTCTGCATATAATTTTATAAAAAAAAATAGAGAGGAACCTCACAATTAGCATGTGATGGATGATCAAATACCATCCACCACCAATCCCAAAAATTGGTGGCCATCTTTGGATGTCTACACCACCTAATTGATATTCTTTTTATGTTTGCGAGAATTGGTTGATTATTGATGGGGTCAAAAAAATATGGAGCTAAATGGGATTTTGTGATTTTAAGGTCAAGGATCTCCCTATAGGAGAGTCCATCAGAATAAAACCATTTCCTTTCCTCTCTCCATACTTGATAATTGTCTAAGTCCACATCAATGGACCTGACAAAATCTATGATATGCAAAATGCATTAGGTGGGGTGGCATGAATGCTTCATTTCAAATTGCATTAATTTTTTCTTCAATGGATCTAATGTTTTCATTTATCTAAGCTTGTAAGAGAGCCTCACTGGACCTTGGAGGTGGAGGTGGAGGTGGAGGTGGAGGTGGAGGTGGAGGTGGAGGGGTGAATGTGGAGGTGGAGGTGGAGAGGGTGGAGGTGGGGGATTGAGAAAATCCTCAATATCAAAGTTATCCATGAAATATAAGTGAACCTACATATATATAAATACACAAACAAGTACAAAATTAACTTTCAAGACTATATATAAATCATAAATAAACATATTAAAAATCTAGATATTATACATGTTGAGAAATTACAAGAAATATTTAAATTAATTGTAAACGACTATTTAAAAGAAAAATTAGGATACATACAAATACATACATCATTCAACTTGAGCATACATACAAATTTCAAAATTTATAAGGATCTAACTATGTAATTTTAATACATGTACATACTAAAAAATAAACTGAAAAACATACACAAAAAAGGTAAATTTGTATGTAAATTTAATCCCCTTAATCTATTTTCTTAAAAATCCCCTTAATCAATGATATAAATAACCTAATGATACAAATCAAAAAATCTGTAAGGCTCATTTATTTCAAAGGCATGTAAAAATTTGTAGCTTGATGTACTTTAAAGTGTTTACAAGGAATAGTGAAGTTTCCCCTTAAATCCTATTTTCTTAAGTCCCCTTAATCTACATGTCATATTTCCTAGGTCCATAAACCATGCTAATGGAATGATTTTGTCCTAATTTGACCTATTTTATTATATAGATCTTTAATAAATTTGTAAAAACTTCAAGGATCTAACATTATACAAATTGATCAAATCTGAATGATCAATTTGACTATTATTAGTGGCTTAAAGGGATTAATGAGTAGATTTCAAGTTGTACCATTTACATCCTCTTAGGATGGGCCTTAAGCAATTTTCTTAAATCCCATTAATCCATGTCATCTTTCCTAGGTCCATAAACCATACTAATGGAATGATTTTGTCCTAAGCCATTTTCTTAAATCCTCTTAATCTATGGCATGAAGAGGCTACATTTCTATGGATCCATGTATAAGGGGAAAATAAGTATATGGATCCATGTGTAAGGGGAATATTTCAAAGTTATTATTTATTTTACACTCCATCATCAATGTTAGTGTAAAATTTAAAACCCCTCAACCATCTTCACAATGCTCATATTGGATGATAAAACTATGGCTATATAAAACTATGCTTGTGGTTATGATGATAATGAAATTTATTTTGTGGTTTTTAGATGGAGAATGGTTTCATATAAAATATTAATGTGAAATCTCACTCAAACCAATTGATGAAATAAAATTTACTATACATACTTGGTGTGTATTGTGAATAATGTGGACTATCTTGGTGTAGCCCTCTTATGTGACCTAAGTGTGTAAAGAGAAAATGTGGCATGGGATCATGATATGAATTTTATGATCATCCCTTGACAATGAGATGTGGTTTGTCTACCTTTGAAAAACAAATAATTGTTAATTTGATGTGAAATCTAGTTTTGTAGCCACATTTTAATGAACTATTGTTCTAGATTAATTATTAGTTGTTTCAACCCACTACCAATAATTAATTGATAGTACACTTTTCATTTTACATGTCCTATTTTTTAAAATGTATTTAAGAGGCAATTAATAACATATGATGGCCTCCTATTTTTAATGAACAATTATAAATGTATGATTTTGATGAGATATTATTGATTTCTATTGATACTTGTGTATGGACTCCTATTGATAAATTTTATAGAAATATTTTAAAAATTTGAAACTTATTCCTTAATATTAATAGCCATAAAGAACTATTCTAAATGATTGTCTACTTACATGCACTACCATATCTAAAGCGTCCTTAGTATCCTTTTAAATTCCTACTCAAATTTCTCAATGCTTTCCCTATATTCTAGCATACCTTGCTACATAGAGGTCCTTCAATGCTATTGATTATATCCTTTATTTCTATTCCCCCCATAATCTACCTATTCATATCTAGAATCATTCCCATATCTAAACATTCCTTCATCTACCTCCTTAAGAAATTGACCATCATTAAGGGGTTGATTGCCATTAAAATATAAAATTTCACATTTATCCGTTTACTCTCAATGAAATACCATTTTATCAATTAGTTTGAACCATTGAGGCTTAAAAATAATAATCTATATTAGAAGGGATTAATTTTACAAACTCATTTGGATCCTCCAAACTCTCAAGTTCCTCTCAAGCATGAGAATTAAATTTATAGATTGGGTGGTAGGGATTAGACACACTAGGGAAGATATATATGAGATAAATTATATGATGAGAATTAAATTTATAGATATGCCCTAAGAAACTCTATAAACATGAAATTATTTGATGACTGAAGATATAAATTAAATGTTTAGTCTTTCTTACTTACCTCATGCTCATCCATTTTTTTCCCCATAAATATCTAAAATCAAATCAGATTTTGCAAAGAGGATAGCTATATTTTCAAGGTTCACTCTTAGTAAAGTCACTTATTTCTTTGAGGATAGCTATATTTTGAATGTTCACTCTTAGCCGAAGTAATTAATATCTAGTATTATTTTGTTGGTTGTTGCATATTTAGGATGAATGTTTCCTTATCTAATAATTACAATTATAGATAGAAATATACAAGTCTAAAAAGATACATTCCTAGATAGGATACAACTTTTATAAATACATTATAGTTACTTATTTAGGATGAAATTTGGTTAGCCATGGATTGTCATTTTATTCCTATAATTCCAATTGAACCACATGGATATATTGCATTAATGACATGTAATAAAATATCTCGCATGAACATTATATGAATTTTGTTAGGTAAATTTAATCCCCTTAATCTATTTGAGAAGGATAACCTCAACAAACATTCATATTTTAGGAGGGAGTATTAGATAGGGAGTATTAGATGCTCAATATCAATATGATCATGCTAAAATATTTCAAAATCATAGTTTCTATCAATTTTATTCTTCTATCTTTGATCTAATGTGTGATCCTAATGATATGGACTAGTTATATGTAGGGAATGATAAGATTATGGCAATTTGTGATTCTAATTTTATATTTTAATGTGAAAATAAGTAATTAGTCTATAGGTTTGACTAATTTCTATCTTATTTGTAATTCAACATATCTAGAGACCTCATAGGGATTACAATTATAAAAAGGGAATATATACTAGCACTTGCACCTAAAGGAGGTTCAAGGATTACACCGATAGAAAACTATATGTATGTTAATATGTTAGAGAGTAGGTGCTTATGCATGGGTACATATGGATTCCATGTGCTACAAATTCTAGTTGTATGTGGCTAGATTAAATAATTAATAATAAGAGTTAAATAATGGAATGAAATAAACTTAGACAAATCTACAATTTTTTCTCAAAGAAATTAAGTATTATCTAATTTTGAAATATTTGCATACAAATTTAAAACATAAAGTAATGCAAACGAAAAAAATAAAGTTGCCATCAAATTGAAAAAAAACATTGCAAATGGAAATAGTTCTATGTTCCCATCTAGTTGGAAAATCAATAATTATCTGGCTTTTACATGCTAAATGACATTTTGGAGGCTTTCACCTAATATTTTGGAGTAAATGGTAGTCGGTTTACTATTAAATGGTAACTAAAACTTGTTTTTTGATGACTTAATAGTGGTTTACAGGCATGACTGAATCTTAGTTTAGTTCATAATTTTGCTTGAAGGGTAATTTTTTGTGCATAGGGTAATTTTTTGTGCATAAGGTAGTTTTTTGTGTTTTAATTGAATGTAGGGTTTATATGTTTTGTAGGAAGATTCAAACCAAATATAAAAACCTAATTTAAAAAACACACAAAATAAACCTAAATACAAATAACAAAATACCAAAAAATGAAAAAAAATGGGAACAATAACTCACCTAGACTATTTGATGGCCAGAAATTGCTCTCTTAGACTTGGGATCCCGTTCTCTCTGATCTGACTACTGGTGAAAATGAGATCGCAAGCAATTTAAAAAAAAAAACTTTTACGAAACGGGATCCCATTTCATGATAAACAGGATCCTGTTTCATGATCCTTGGCTAGGGATCCCACCATGAAATGAGATCCTATTTTAAATTTAGGCTTGGGATGTTGATGCATAATGGGATCTTGTTTTGTTTTGCCCAATTTCAGGATTTTGGCTACGTCGAAAACTTCCACGAGAAGTGGACTCATCTTCTTGCTTTTACCCAACTAACAACAGACTTCAGGGCAAAATAGGAAATGTCCCAAACCACAAGAAAAAGTATGACTACCAATGAATTAACTAGGATTTGTGATACACTAGACAACAACAAATAGGATAAGGGAAAAGAACCAACACATCACACATGTCAACGCACCTAGAAGAATTATAGGAGTATAATATTATCATTGTATAGATTGATTGGATGAAATTTCTCGTTACTATGTGTAGATCAAATGTATTAACAAATGAGAAAGTATAAATAGGAGAGATTGGATACTTGATTCTCCATAATATAGGGATAGGTGGTGAGTAACCATCCATGAGAATAGTGCAACTATCCATGAGAATTGTTGCAAGTATGAGGTGAACTAGTGTTGTCATTGATGTCAACATACTCATATTGCATTGACAAGAAGGATTGGATGAGCTGTGTGCTGAGGATATTGAGAAAATTAGTCTCAGTCAGGAACAGTAAAGAACAGTGATGAGAAGAAGGCAAATGTACTGTATAGGATGCGAACCGGAGGATGCGGATTAAAGGGTTTGTATATATGAGTCTTGAGATGCTTCAGTTAAGATTTCAGAGGTCCACATGAAGATCTGAAGGAGTTGTGGCTGTCGGTGTAGAACCGGTTCCGGCAAGTATTCAGAGGTGACAGAGGATCACAAAAAGGTCTGGTGAGGTCCGGAACTGTATAATCCTAATCTGCGAATTGGAAGGAGTCTTTGAGATGTCCTTGTGATGTGCCATCTTGAGTTGTGTATAATTTGGAGGTCCAGAAGTTCCTCCTGCATTATGACAGTGGCGACAAACAGTGTTCTTGAAGTTTCGGATAAGGAGGATAAGAGATTTCAGTAAGTAAAGGAAATGCGGACGTACCTGGTCATTCAGGTAGGCTTGTGAAGGTTCTTGGATCATGTTGAGGTTGTGTTGTTGGTCCGCATTGATAGTAGAGCCTGGAATTGAAGATATTCTTCCGGATGAAGTTCTTGCTCTGTTTAGCCGACCGGATGAGTTGTTCATCCTGCGAATGTTCTTGTGTACTCTTATGGTTGTTTGCCGACTTAGATGTTTGTTCCTAAGTCGATGTCATGTATAAATAACGGTTTGTGAGTTCATTTTGAAGTGTGGATTGTGTGGATGAGTGTGGCATAGCGAAGAGAAGTGCGAAAGGCAGAGCAGAGGTTTTTGGGCTTAAATGGAACTGATCCGGACATGGTAGAGATGTCATTCTCCAGTTCAAGATTGTGATTCTTATCACTTTGTAGACAGTGTGTCTCCTTGTAGGCAGTGGGCCTCTTTGTGAGCAGTGTGCTCGGGCAGTGAGCCCTAATTGGCAAGTGCCATTCTTTTTCTTATTCTTCTAACAGAGAATAATCCTTGGGTTAATCACCCCGTGGTTTTTCCCTTAACTGGGTTTTCCACATCAAAATCTTGGTGTTCAATGTGTTGATGTTTATCTGCTCTTGTGTTTATGTATTATGCTTTCATGGATGATTAATTGATATGCTATTAACTAACAACGAAGAATCAAGTGTTTGAAAGAACAAGAAGTTTTATACAACTGATTCACCCCCCCCTCTCAATTGTATGCCTTAAATCCAACAATTGGTATCAGAGCCAAGTTCCTCTGAAAGGAGCTTGACCGCTTGAGGAGATCCAGGATGTCATCATACAAGAAGGATAGTCTGAAGTTCGATGGAACCAACTTCACTCTCTGGAAAGGTCACATGAAGTGTCACTTGGAATGTATGGGAAAAGCATACTTGGCTATGGTCTCAAAACCATATGTACCTCCACAAGGTGGTCCGACAACTCTGAATGAAATCACAGATGCTGAAAATAATCTGCGGACCAAGGAAGCCCTACTAAGCACATTGAATGATTCAGATCTCTCAAATGTTATTGACCTACCAACTGCATATGAGATCCTGACTAAACTGGAACTTCTGTATGAAGGAGATGAGTTTGTCAAAAGTGCAAGGTTGCAAAGTCTGAAAGGGAAATTTGAAAGATTGAAGATGAGAGATGATGAAAACATCACTACCTTTATGCCAAGAGTGAATGAGCTGGTATGTGGAATTAGAAATGCTGGTGGAAATCTAGATGAAAATGAGATTGTCTGCAAAATCCTAAGATCCCTTCCTGCTGCCTACAAAATCAAGGTTGCTACCATTGATGAATTCAGAGCCCACACAACTGTCACAAGAGAACAACTGGTTGGCAAACTAGCTGCATTTGAAATGACCAAGTTTGGAGATGATCCTCCCAAGACTGAATCTGCTTTCAAAGCCAGTACCTATGTGAAAGGCAAACAGAGATTTGATCCGGGAGAAAACTCATCAAGGAAGATGTCATGGTATGATCAAGCAAGAAGAGACATGGAAGAAGAAGAAGCAGAAACAGCTCAACTTGAAGCCCTCATTGCAAAGAGACTACCCAGAGGATCTGGTAAGTATGAAGGAAAACTACCCTTTAAGTGTTTCAACTGCAATAAGATTGGTCATTTTGCTTCAAGATGTCCGGAAAGATCTGCAAGGTCTAATACTAACAGACAAAGGTTTCAAAAGAACTACTATTATGTTCATGAAGAAGATGACAATGAAGGAGTAACAGATGATGAATCTGAACTAGGAAGCAAATCTGGAAATGAATGGGTGTTTATTGCCATCAAGGAAGAAGATTCAATATCCTCTGAATCTGTCAATCACAAGGTTGTGGAAAGAGCTTTGGCTGCTCAAGTGGAAGAAAAGGATGATTGGGTTATTGATAGTGGGTGTTCTCACCATATGACTGGTGACAAGAATAAGTTCTTAGATTTGGAAAGGTATGAAGGAGGAATGGTAAAGTTTGGTGACAATTCTGCTGGTAGAATCAGAGGTAGGGGAACTATTTCCTTTGATGGAAAGAGCAAAATAGGTAATGTACTATATGTTGAAGGATTGAAGCACAATCTTCTCAGTGTTGGTCAGTTAGTGGACAAAGGCTATGATCTCCGGTTCAAGAATAGAAAATATAGAATCTTTACAAGCTCTGGAACTGAAATTGCATCCGGTGCTCAAACAAAAGGTAATATCTTTCATCTGGTTGGTTCAAACAAAAGTTGTCTGTTTGCTCAAGTTGATCAGAGTTGGTTATGGCATAGAAGAATGTGTCATGTGAATTTTGATAACATCATCAAGATAAGCAATATTCAGGCTGTAAGAGACCTTCCAAAATTGGTGAAACCTACAAATAGTTTGTGCAAAGAATGTCAGCTAGGTAAATAGAGCAGAGTCTCTTTCAAAAGTAAAGATCAGTCCTCTACTGGATTGTTGGAATTAGTACATACTGATCTCTGTGGTCCGACAAGAATCAAGAGTCTGCAAGGTGATAGATATTTCATGTTGTTAATTGATGACCATTCCCGGATGATGTGGGTTACCTTCCTAAAAGAGAAATCAGAAGTCCTTGAAAAGTTCAAAATCTTCAAAGCTATGGTAGAGAATCAAACCAGATTGAAACTTAAATGTCTAAGGT
The DNA here is from genome assembly GCA_027924645.1 of Cunninghamia lanceolata. Taxonomy (NCBI): domain Eukaryota; kingdom Viridiplantae; phylum Streptophyta; class Pinopsida; order Cupressales; family Cupressaceae; genus Cunninghamia; species Cunninghamia lanceolata. Next base: position 9,568,138 of record BSBN01001715.1, read on the forward strand.
CTGATAGAGGTGGTGAATTTACATCTGGTGAGTTCATTGACTTTTGTGAGAAGCAGGGTATAAGGAGACAATTGTCTACTCCTAGGACTCCACAGCAGAATGGAGTAGTTGAAAGAAAGAACCGGACCATCCAGGAAGCTGCCAGGACAATGATGTTGGAAGCAAATGTTCCTCAGATGTTCTGGAAAGAAGCTATCAGCACTACAGTCTACACTCTAAATCGAGTTCAAATCAGAAACAATACCGGTAAGACCCCCTACGAACTCTGGTTTGGCATCACTCCTACTATGAAATATTTCAGAGTATTTGGTAGCAAGTGTTATATCAAAAGAGATGAAGATCTAGGAAAGTTTGATGCTAGAAGTGATGAAGGAATTTTCTTGGGTTACTCCACTCAAAGCAAAGCATACCGGTGTTACAATAAGAGACTGAGGAAGATGATAGAAAGCACTAATGTGAAAGTTGATGAAAGAATTGAGAAGCCCTCAAGATTTTATGAATTTGATGAAGATGACCAAGATGGTGTTCAGATTCAAGGAACTCAATCCTCTCCGGTAAGACAGAGTCAGCCTGATCCGGTAAATTAGGAAGAAGAGATAGGTTTGAATGAGCCTGATCAAGAAGCAGCAGTGCAAGATACTCCCAAAATTCCTAGGTATGTAACACTAAACCACTCTCAAGATCAGATCATAGGTGACAGAAGCAAAGGTGTGCAAACTAGAAGGAATGTTGCTCAAAATCAGGATGAATGTTGTCTAATTTCAAAGATTGAACCTAAAACAGTAAATGAAGCCTGCAATGATGAAAACTGGACTAAAGCAATGAAAGATGAATTAATGCAAATTGAGAAAAATCATACTTGGGATCTTGTTCCCAGACCTAGAGACAGGAATGTGATTGGAACCAAATGGGTCTTCCGGAACAAACTGAATGAAGCTAGTGAAGTTATCAGAAACAAAGCTAGATTGGTCTGCAAAGGCTACTCTCAAATAGAAGGAATTGATTTTGAAGAGACCTTTGCTCCGGTGGCAAGAATTGAAACAGTCAGATTATTTCTTGCATTTGCTGCCTTCAAAGACTTCAAGGTATATCAGATGGATGTCAAGTCTACTTTCCTAAATGGTGATCTGGAAGAAGAAGTTTACATTGAACAACCGGATGGATTTCAATTGTCTGATAATAATGATATGGTCTGCAAGTTGAAAAAAGCATTGTATGGACTAAAGTAAGCCCCAAGAGCATGGTATGAAAGGTTGGATAAGCATCTTGTGTAGATTGGATTCAGCAAAGGTACTGCTGACAGTAACTTATATTTCAAAATTGATCATGAAAACATTTTCATTGTTGAAGTGTTTGTAGATGATATCATTTTTGGAGGAAGAGATAGTATGTGCAAAACTTTTGCAAATCAGATGAAATGTGAGTTTGAAATGTCTATACTTGGTGAAATGAATTTCTTCTTGGGTCTGCAAATTACTCAAACAAAGAAAGGAATCTTCATTTCTCAGACCAAATATGTGAAAGAATTGTTAAGGAAATATGGTATGGAAGATTCAAAACCAATGAACACTCCCATGGCAACCGGATGTAAGTTGAGCAAAGATGATGACTCCCCAAAGGCAGATCAGACAAAGTATAGATCAATGATTGGTGGATTGTTGTATCTCACTCAGACTAGACCAGATATAATGTAGGTTGTTGGTCTTGTGGCAAGATTCCAGGCTAATCCTAGAGAATCTCATGTTATGGCAATCAAAAGAATTTTTAGGTACCTGAAAGGAACAGTTGAGTATGGTCTATGGTACCCTAGAGATCCGGATTTCTCTCTTCATGCTTACATAGATGCAGATTGGGCAGGAGATGTGGATGATCGGAAGAGCACTAGTGGTGGAGCATTCTTTTTGGGGAAGAGATTGGTTTCTTGGCTAAGCAAGAAACAAGATGCAATATCTCTGTCTACAACTGAAGCAGAATACATTACAGCAGCAGGTAGTTGCACTCAAATCTTATGGATGAAGCAGATGCTAAGAGACATTAAAGTTGAATATGAGGAGCCTATCACAATTTTCTGTGATAATTCAAGTGCAATTAATATTTCTAAGAATCCGGTATTGCATTCTAAGACTAAGCACATATCTATCAAGTTTCACTTTTTGAGAGAACAAGTGAACAAGGAAGAAGTCAGATTGGAGTATGTTCCCTTAAAGGATCAGATTGCAGATATCTTTACTAAACCTCTTCCCAAGGACTCTTTTGAATATCTCCAGGAGAAGTTAGGGGTCATGGCCCCTCCGGTGATGAACTAGGATGCACTGATGTGCATCAGTCTGGTGGATATCACAGTCATATCTTGTGATCCGGATTGATGATGGGGAGCTGCTACTAAGGGGGAGCAGCTGGTATGATTCTGATGTATTAGAATTGCAAGTATGAGCCCTTTGCCATTGATGTCAAAGGGGGAGAGAAGACATGTGAAAAACAAGTGGTTGATGATCAAAGGGGGAGCAGTAAAGGAAGAGAAGACATGTGAAAAGTTGTTGTCGATAGAGGGAGCTGTGACAGAAAGGAGAAGTTCTTGTCTTGATGGTTTTTCACATCATATGTTGCCATCAATGACAAAGGGGGAGATTGTTGCAAGTATGAGGTGAACCAGTGTTGTCATTGATGTCAACATACTCATATTGCATTGACAAAAAGGATTGGATGAGCTGTGTACTGAGGATATTGAGAAAATTAGTCTCAGTCAGGAACAGTAAAGAACAGTGATGAGAAGAAGGCAAATGTACTGTATAGGATGCGAACCGAAGGATGCGGATTAAAGGGTTTGTATATATGAGTCTTGAGATGCTTCAGTTAAGATTTTAGAGGTCCGCATGAAGATCTGAAGGAGTTGTGGCTGTCAGTGTAGAACCGGTTCCGGCAAGTATTTAGAGGTGACAGAGGATCACAAAAAGGTCCGGTGAGGTCTGGAACTGTATAATCCTAATCTGCGGATTGGAAGGAGTCTTTGAGATGTCCTTGTGATGTGCCAACTTGAGTTGTGTATAATTTGGAGGTCCGAAAGTTCCTCCTGCATTATGACAGTGGCGACAGACAGTGTTCTTGAAGTTCTGAATAAGGAAGATAAGAGATTTCAGTAAGTAAAGGAAATGCGGACGTACCTGGTCATTCAGGCAGGCTTGTGAAGGTTCTTGGATCATGTTGAGGTTGTGTTGTTGGTCCGCATTGATAGTAGAGCCCAGAATTGAAGATATTCTTCCGGATGAAGTTCTTGCTCTGTTTAGCCGACCAGATGAGTTGTTCATCTTGCGAATGTTCTTGTGGTGGCCGACCGGATGTGTTATTCATCTTGTAGATACTCTTATGGTTGTTTGCTGACTTAGATGTTTGTTCCTAAGTCAATGTCATGTATAAATAACGGTTTGTGAGTTCATTTCGAAGTGTGGATTGTGTGGATGAGTGTGGCATAGCGAAGAGAAGTGCAAAAGGCAGAGCAGAGGTTTTTGGGCTTAAATGGAACTGATCCAGACATGGTAGAGATGTCATTCTCCAGTTCAAGATTGTGATTCTTATCACTTTGTAGACAGTGTGTCTCCTTGTAGGCAGTGGGCCTCTTTGTGAGCAGTGTGCTCGGGCAGTGAGCCCTAATTGGCAAGTGCCATTCTTTTTCTTATTCTTCTAACAGAGAATAATCCTTGGGTTAATCACCCCGTGGTTTTTCCCTTAACCAGGTTTTCCACGTCAAAATCTTGGTGTTCAATGTGTTGATGTTTATCTGCTCTTGTGTTTATGTATTATACTTTCATGGATGATTAATTGATATGCTGTTAACTAACAACGAAGAATCAAGTGTTTGAAAGAACAAGAAGTTTTATACAACTGATTCACCCCCCCCTCTCAGTTGTATGCCTTAAATCCAACAAGAATAGCGTGAGGTGTCCATTGAGTTGACACATCTCCTAAACGACAAACAACACCTAAACCCTAAACCCTCCCAGAGCTCGTTGCAGGACCCACTAACTTCATATTCTCTATAGCTAAACCCAACGTGCCATATTCTCTACCCTTGGATTGATGTTAAGATATTATATATATTTTTGTTATAAAAGTCAATAGAGGGAGTATCCTCCAAGGATACATTTACAGATGGAGGAAAAAGAATATTGCAATAAATAATGGTACTTAGCTCTACCACAAAAGAGTAATTCAAATTATAAGACAAAGAGGTTGAAATTCTAAATGGTAGCAGTTTATTATAGGTTGATGTTTATAAAAATGCAGATATAGATAGAACTTCTTAAGAAGTTAGTATAGGGGTAGTTGATGTTAAGAAATTATATGTGTTTTTAGTCCCTGCCTGAAGCAGGGACTAATGTTTTCATCTCTAAAACACATTTGTGGCTGCTTTGAAAACCATGTTGTTGCTCATAGAGGCAGTTTTACTAATCTTTCTTGAATTACAATTTTAAAAATGGTTTTTATGGCTGCGTTGAAAACCACGTTGTTGCTGATTAACACAGTTTTACTAATTTTTCTTGCATTCCAATTTTTAAAATGGCTTTTTGCTAAATGTTTTTTCTTTTTTCTATCGAGGGTGTGGTTTTTTTTCTAGAGTTTTCATTTTTTCCTGTTTGGAAAAATGAGGGGAATTTTTTTTGGGCCAATTAGGAGCCAATAGTGAAATTTTTTGAATGATTTCTAAAGTTTTGGGTTCTTTTCCTAGGAAGACACATGGCAAGGATATGTTGTGCATGGATGCATAAGAACAGGTTGTGGACATGTGTGATCTACATGGCTACATTAGTTATGACTGTTAATTTTATTTAAGTGATGGATCAGACCATTGGGAAATTAAAAATATTATCTACATTAATGGGCCTTGTTAATTATGTTTTTGGTTGTTTCATAATGGATTTAGTTTTCGAGGAGGCAAACTGTATGAGCACACTACCATTCAAATCTTGGTATATAGCATGAAAATTTCATGCCACTTGCTTAATCTCATGAGCTCTTTCTAAGTGGTTCACAAAATTGTTTTATGATAACACAAACCTTTATTTTTCTATATAGTCATTGAGTAGGAGCAGTTAATGGTAGCTACAACTTTCTCAATTTGAAGTTCTCTATTTTGGCATTCACTGTCATCTCTTTGCCAACTCATTTTTTGATTTATTTATTTTGTATTTATTTCCCTTTTTGCATTTTTGTTAACATTTTAGGGTTTATTTTGTGTAGCAGTGATAGCCTATGAAATTTAGACACCTTGAAAATGCTATCCAAAGCCATGATTATTGATTTAAAATTGCTCCCTAAAATCAATTCTTTGGTCAAGTTCATCTCAAATCTATGGTGAAAGCTTCCATGGTGTCTTACATGCCCATTAAGATACTAAAATATTATGATATCTATAGAAAGACTTTAAATGATACAATGTCGATAATCAGTCATAGAATGCCAAACACAGTCAGTTATCCAAGGAGAAAAGCTTTTTGAAAATTCTCTCCACACAAACTGTAGCATTTATCTTCGCTCTAGATTCCAGGGATCCAATGTTGGATAATTTGGGATGAGAACATTTCCATGCAATATAAGTACCATATATGTGTGAAAATTCTATTGCAGCTACTGATTATTAATTTCCTATCCTATATAGATTATTTGACTGTCGAAAAATTAATTCACAGCAAATATTAAAAAATAATACAGCTGCAACTTCACAAATAATCACGGAGATAGAAAAACAAAATGAACACAATATTTTTGGACAAATTGTCCCTAGAAAAACCCCGAAGGGAAAACCAGTACTACAAATGAAGAATTTTATTGAAATTCAACAAATCAAGAGATACATAAACTGCTTGCCTCTTACTGGTAGAGCTCCAGCAATATTCTCCTCCAGAAATTCTTCTCCCAATTTCTCCTACAGAAATTTCACTGTTGCTATCTCCAATGCTATCGCTGCACCCTTTCTCTCACTGCAAATCAATTTGCTATTACTACAAATTTATTTATTTGCTATCGCTGCAAATGTTTTTCAGATCTATCTTCTCCAAATGCCCATTGATCCTCTTATATAATCCTCTGATTGAAAACCAATGGCCATGATTTAATCTCAATCAATGGCTAGGATTAATTAGACTCTAACAAACCCTAATATCTAGAAGTCTCTCAAGAAATCAATTTTCTAGGTATGGAGATAATTATTCCAGTTGTGTTTCTAGCCTCGTAATCACCACCTGAAACTAGAACACCTATCCGAGCTACATTAAAATTAACACTCCCTCTTAACGAGGAAGGTGTTCTACATAACACCCAACTTATCTCTGAAGAAGATGAATTTTGCCTTCCCCAATGCCTTTGTCAAAATGTCTACTCCCTGCTGATCTATAGGTATATACTATATAGCTGAACAATCCTCCGCTGTACACAATCCCTGATGAAATGATACCTGATGTCTATATGCTTAGACCTATCATGAAACACTAGACTCTCAGATAATCTGATGCAACTCTGACTATCACAGTGTATAACCGTAGTCTCAACCCACTGACCAAACAAGGCTACCAATAACTTCTGAAGCCATATAGCCTCACACGTTGCCATGCTAGCTGCTATGTATTCTACTTCTACAGAACTCAAAACCACGGACTTTTGCTTTCTGCTGTACCAAGAGACAACTCCTGATCCCAAACTAAAGTAGCACCCTAAAATGCTTTTCCTGTCCACTGCACTACCTGCCCAATCTGCATTAGTATAGCCTATCAACCTGATACCATCACCTCGAGCATATCTGATCCCATACTCGATTGTACCACGTAAATACCACAACACATGCTTTGTCTCTATCCAATGCACTCTCTTCGGCTCAACCATGAACTAACTAAGAGAGTTTACTGCAAAGGATATATCTGGCCTAGTATTGACCAAATACATGAGAGATCCAATCAACTAGAATGAGAACTTCACCCCCAACCACCAAGTAGTAGAGGTTAGCATTTGCCTCAGTCTTCACAAAGCCTATTCCCTACAAGTATTTATCAATGTGCTCATACCACACCCTGGGAGCCTACTTGAGTCCATACAAAGCTCTCTTCAATTTGCACACGTGGGTTTCACTGTTGTGTGCTACAAAGCCCTTTGGTTGTTCTATGTATACCTTCTCTACCAATTCACCATTAAGAAATGTCATCTTGACATCCATTTGATGGATCTGCCATCCCATATGTGCTACAAGTGAGATTACGGCTCGTATAGAAGTATACCTGGCCATTGGAGCAAATGTCTCCTCATAGTCTATTCCCTCCTTCTGAGAGAACCCCTTGGCCATGAACCTTGCCTTGTATTTCTCAATGCTACCATCTGCACCGTGCTTAATCTTATAGATCCAGCGTGATCCAACCATTGCCCTATCTATCAATCTAGGCACAACCTCCCACACATTGTTTTGTACTATTGAGGTATATTCCTCAACCATCGCATCTTGCCACACCTATTGCTATGCAGCCTCCTGATAGCTGGAAGGCTCGCTATCTACCAACTGACTAACCAATGCCACATAGTCATTATACCTGGCTAGTTGTTTCCACTATCTACTACTCATCCTAGGAGCTCCCACAAACTCCTGAGTATCCCTATGTGTCTGTTGAACCTCACAGTTCCACCTTTCAACTATAGAGGATGAAATATCAAACTCCATATCTTCTTGATGCATCTCTTGGATTTGTTGTATCTATTGCTCCATACTTTGCAAACTCTCAGCACCTAAGCCTATGCTTGTACTAGTAACTGTACTCATGCTTCGCTGCCCCTGTTCTGGTTGAACAATCCTTGGAGATTCTGTTGGCTGCTCATTCTGATCATCTATTGGCAAATCTCTAGACCTCCTATATGCCTTATCCTCCATGAATTTGACATCATGCCTAACTATAATTCTCTTGGTCCCTAGAATAAATATCTGATATGCCTTTGAGGTCTCGTTGTACCCCACAAAGTACCCTGTCTCTACAGTCTGATCTAACTTGGAATGTGTAGGCCCTGGAATGTGATAAAATGCCAAACTCCCAAATATCCTGAAGTGACTGACATCTGGCTTCTTCCCTGAGAATACCTCCTTTGGTGTCATCTTGCCCAATACCTTATGTGGGACCTTGTTCTGTATGTATTCTACTATACTGCATGCCTCTGCCCATAAGTAATGTGGCATATCTTGGTCATACGACATAGCCCTTGCTGCCTCTGATATAGAATGTTTCTTCCTCTTAGCAACCCCATTCTGATGCGGGTTGTAAGGAATGGTCTACTCTCTCTTGATTCCTTCCCTGGTATAGAACTCCTAGAACTCTTTCCCTTTGTACTCACCTCCATTGTCTGACCGAAAAACCTTTACCTTCCTTCCTGTCAGATTCTCCACAAGAGCTTTGAACTCCTGGAAGTGACTAAAGACCTCATCCTTGGTCTTCAAGAAGTATATCCAAGTCTTCCTGGAGAAATCATCAGTAAAAGTAACAAAGTACTCGTATCCTTTGAGAGACTTCGTTGTATATCTGAATGTACTAGATCAAGAACCCCCTTGGATCTAGTGTCACTCCTTGGAAAAGTTGCTTTCATAAACTTCCCCAACACACATCCCTTAGATACATCATCATGCTCTGTGCTCACCTCTAGAACACCTGTCACTGTCTCATGAAGCCATTTAAGTGCTCCATGATGTATATGGCCCATCCTCCTCTGCCATAGCTCTCCTTGATCTCTAGGATTACTGATGCTCACTAGTGCCTTAGGAGTATCAAATTGCAACCTATAAAGTCAGCCGCTCCTAACTCCAATAGCTATGGGTGATTTCCAATCCTTATGCTTGATTAAAACATGCACCCCTCTAAAGAGTACATTGTAGCCTTTATCCTGAAAGACAGATACAGAAATTAGATTCATGCCCAAGCCTGGCACATACAACACATCATGAATGGAAATAGGCTTACCATTCTCCCTCTAAAATAGAACAGTCCCTCTCCCAACTGGATTGCACTTGGACTTGTTCCCCATTTGAATTTGGAATCTAATGTCCTCCTCCTTGTAGCTAGAGAAGTACTCCCTAACTCCTGTCATATGAAATGACACCCCATTGTCTATATACCAAACACCCTGTGAGGTTGAGCTAGTTAGGCAAGCTATGAGTGCAAACTCATCCTCAAATCTACTAGAAAGCTCATCTACACTTGTTGAAGCTGTCATCTGCTTCTTGCCTTTCTTTTCATTTTTCTTCCTTTGTGGGCCATCGATGACATAGTGGCCGAACTCATGACAGCCATAGCATTTGATCTTAGACAAGTCCTTCTTCTTCTTCTCACTTTTTGGATTTGATCCTTTGCCAGACCCCTTCTTTACTTTCCCTTTTCCTGCTAGGGCAACGTTTTCCTATTCCACCTCACTTTTCTGACTATTACTGTTGGTTCCACTGACAAGACTTAGTCTAAGCTCCTCCTGAGTGAAGTCACTCCATAGTTGATCCCAACTCGCTAAGGTGTCTCGTCCATTAAATACTTGAACAAAGACATCCCACTGCTTAGTAAACCCATTCAAGGCTATTCATACTAGCTTGCCATCATTTGGTTTGTCTCCAACAGCTACCAACTCATCCTTAACAAGTCTAAGCCTAGTGAGGTAGCTTGTAACATCTTCTCCCTTGTTCATGTGGGTATTCCTCAACTTTTCTCTGAGAATCAGCTTTCGGTTAGTGGTAGCATTCTAGTATAGATTTAGAATGGCATCCCACATCATCTTCATTGTATCTAACTCTGTAATATGCAGAACAATATGATCCTTAACACCATCAAGAATTAGCCTCCTCACCTTGGCACCTTCCTTCTTATATGCTAAGCGCTATGTTGCATATGTAGGTATAGGGACAATAGTGGTCACATATTCCTTGACACCGTTCTCTTCCAGTAATAAAGAAATTTTGGCTTTCCAGACACCAAAATATGAGGCTCCATCCAATCTATCTTGATCTCTTAAACCTGCTGAGGCCATCTCAAAAGAAAAATAATAATAATTTTGAAGAGGTCAAACTGGGTTTTATAAACCCTAGATTTTTATTTATTATTATTTTTATTTTTTCTCCTTGTGGCTGTACTAAGCCTTTTCTATCCTCAGATCTACTCTGATACCATGTGAAAATTCTATTGCAGCTACTAATTATTAATTTCCTATCCTATATAGATTATTCGACTGCAAAAAAATTAATTCACAGCAAATATTAAAAAATAATACAGCGGCAACTTCACAAATAATCACGGAGATAGAAAAACAAAATGAACACAATATTTTTGGACAAATTGTCTGTGGAAAAACCCCAAAGGGAAACAGATGAAGAATTTTATTAAACTTCAACAAATCAAGAGATACATAAACTGCTTGCCTCTTACTGGCAGAGCTCTAGCAATATTCTCCTCCGAAAATTCTCCTCCCAATTTCTCCTACAGAAATTCCACTGTTGCTATCTCCAACACTATCACTGCGCCCTTGCTCTCGCTGCAAATCAATATGCTATTACTGCGAATTTATTTATTTGCTATCACTACAAATGTTTTTTAGATCTATCTTCTCCAAATGGCCATTGATCCTCTTATATAATCCTCTCATTGAAAACCAATGGCCATGATTTAATCTCAATCAATGGCTAGGATTAATTAGACTCTAACAAACCCTAATATCTAGAAGTCTCTTGAGAAATCAATTTTCTAAGTATAGAGATAATTATTCCAGTTGTGTTTTTAGCCTTGTAATCACCACCCAAAACTAGAACACCTGTCTGAGCTACATTAAAATTAACATTATGTCTAGTTGGTTGAACTAGGATAATATTTCTAGTATCCACCTTCTACTATGAGGAACATTGATACATGCTAGCGCTAGCTTTCTTCTTTAGCCTTAGTCTGCATTGCCCCCCCTAGTTATGTTTGTTGTTGTCCAGACACTACATTTGCATTGTTTTTTTTACTTGGAGCATATGGATTTATCATTTCCAATTTGTCTAGGGTTTACCTGTTTAGGGTTCAAACTTCACTTCCTCTTTGTATGATTTCATTATTTTATTTCAAGTTTCTTTTTTGATTCTTGAAGTTCTTTTAATAGTCTGGGATCCTGGGCATTGGAAGTTGTACATTTTAACTTTCAAGCTTCATTGTTCTACTTTGGTCATTTAGTAGAGGTTAATTTAGTTTCCTACTTTCGATAGTGAAAGTCCAAAACCAGTAAACTGAGACTAAAAGAAAAGCAAGAGCTACCAAGATTATAACTTTCTGGACAGACTAAAAATCAAATGGTTGTAGCTGCAATATAGAAATAATTAATAAACAAATGTTTTGATTCCATTAGTACTCATGTACAAAGGGAAGTTGTCAACATGTTGTAGCTTTGTGTGTCCAAATAGAAATGGCCATTTAATAAATTGTTTCCAAATAATCTGTATCTGGTATTTTGTTGCATATTAAGATTTTAAATAGACTTCATCTTATGCAAGGCCCAACATACTCAAAAGTTTTTAATTACATACATACACTAGTTTTCTCATCAAAATACAAACTTAATAAATGAAGCTGAATAAACTGAAGAAGTAATATTTATAATATAGTGATTGTTGGATTTCAAAATTGTTGGATCTAAATCTTTTCACAATCTAAAACTTGAGAGATAGGAATTATATGGCAAGGGGTTAATCTATTAGCAATATCACAGGTTTAGTGACAATGACTGTGGAAGCTGAAATAGAAACTAATGTCACTATTTGATATGCATTTTGCAGACAACAAATCACAGGATGAAGATAAGGAATAAAGAAAAAAAGGAAATTTTGGATACGTTGGTGCTGGCTGAAAGGCAATATTCAGAAGGCCAGAGAGAGCCTAGAAACTAGAAGATGAAATTTTGAGGTTACGTCGTGCTTTGAACAAAGCATGACATGGTTGAATATGATGTCTTTATATTCAGACTATTTTGTTGACAGGTCAGATGTTGTGTTTAACTATTCATTCCTTATTTCTTGTTCTACTATGAGGTTGCTGTTGAATCTATTTTAGTTGATGGCATAACATTGTGCCTTGTGGCAACATGTTATGGGCTGCTTTTGTTAATGTGCTATGGAATTGTCATTTGTAAATTTCTATTTAATTTGCTGCTATTTTTAGCCATGAAAAACTTAAGGTGTAAAACTCAGTAATTATAATTAATAGAAATCTAGCTGAAATACCATTTTTTCCATTATATTTTCTATGAATTTCTTAGAGCTTTTTCAGATGGATTTAAACCCTACTAATAATGGAACTTTTAAAATCCAGTTTTAAAAAGTTGATTCCTTGATTGAAGAATTTTGTAATGGAATGAGTTTTTCCTGCAATAGCCAGATTGTAGTGGATATTTATTGATATTTAGGTTCTAGATGGCCTTTTTCTCTTTGGATGTTAAGTTTATTAAAATTTTGATGTATTTTTAGGGTAGGTCAGTCAGGTAAGTTGATGATTTTGGAAGTTGTTTCTTTGAGCTCAGTTGTTCAGCAGTTTAAAGAATGGCTTTGAAGCCTTTCGATTATGAAAATATTAATGAGAATGTGAAAAAAGTTGCATCTTCTGTCAAAGGGGAGCTCTATCTATAAGCCACTTAGCTTAAAAAGGAAGGAAAAAAGTAGTGTTTCATTCTTTTTTGTGTAAACATTTAGACTTAGACGTCGTATGAACTGTGAATTATTTTTTTATTGGAACAATTGCAATGCAGATGCCCATGGTTTGTTTTGAGACGTAAAGAAAATATGCTTCTGTCAGGGCTTAAATTGACAGTCCCCCTTGTCTACCAAGAAATTTTTTCCCTACAGTTTAGTCTTCATTATTGCTTTTCCCATGAAATTTTTTTTTTAATGTAAGTCAAATTTTATATAAGAAATATAAAAAAATTACAAATGGTTTTAATGTATTTCAAATAATGTATGCACCTTTATTCTTCAATATAAAATTTAATTGTTTGATGTGCTAGAAAAATTTGAAGATTCTTAAAAAAAACTTAAAGAATATTGAGAACTTATTAAAAAATTTTAAAAATTTGAGATTTTTTTTAATAATAGAAGTTTCTATTAAAGAATTATATATATATAAACTTAAAGAATATTGAGAACTTGTTAACAAAATCTAACTATTTGAACACTCTCAACTAACTCTAGATGAATACTCCTTGTTAAGGTTGTCCTCAAGATCCCTTATGAGCAGTCTAGTCACTTGTTAAGGCTGTCCTTGAGATCCCTTATGAGCAGTCTAGTCACTTGAACATGAGAAAAGTAGAATATTCCAATGTGTATTTGTTGGCTAATCAAAAAGTGCATATCCCTAACAAAAATGTTTGTGCAATTCGCCTAAACAAAAGCAAACATATTAGTAATATTATGATTACATTAAAGTTGAAGACTAAGGACAGGAGCGGGCCTGTATAGCTGTATTTAAAGATTTTAATTGTAAAATACAATAAAAATAAATATTTGACTATATTAATATACATGTAATTTATTTTAGAAATTATGGAAAAAATAATTAATATGAAAATCTAAGTGTCTAAATGTATGTATATACACATACTTTTATACATATATTATTTTTAAATTTTTTAATAGAAACTTTATTGTTTTAAAAAAATGCCATGAAAATATAAGTGTCTAAATGTATGTATATACACATATTTATATACATATATTATTTTTAAATTTTTTAATAGAAACTTTATTGTTTAAAAAAAATACCAAAATTTTTAGACTTTTTTAAGAAGTTCTCAATACTCTTTAAGTTTAGATTTTTTTGTTAGGGAGATAGACTTTTTGAATAGCCAACAAATACTTGTTGGAATATTCTACTCTTCTCATGTTCAAGTGACTAGACTGTTCATAAGGAATCTCGAGGACAACCTTAACAAGTGACTAGACTGCTCATAAGGGATCTCGAGGACAACCTTAACAAGGAGTATTCATCTAGAGTTAGTTGAGAGTGTTCAAATAGTTAACTGTGACATCGAAACAAGTAATGTGTCTCTGAATCTTTTAATATTTTTCCATAATTATGATTGACCTAAAATCAGTTCCATATGAAAGTTGTTTCTTCTTATTGACCATTTATTGATTGTGTTATGATTCACTGTAGATCATTCTTTGAATTTGCCTCAAAACTGTATGAACATTTTATCCTGGCTTGGATTGTTTTTTTCATGGGTATGGAGGGTAGACAATATACACTATAGAAATTAAGGAATTTGAAGTTTCAGAAGATCTGGTTCATTTGTAGAGCCATATCTGGACCTATTCTCAATAGATCCTCTACAAGATTTATATGACCTATTATTCTTGCTCCATACAATGGAACATTGCCCAGAGCATCCACCTTTTTGGCTAGTGCAGGTTTCATTCCCAGTAGGTAGAATGCCATATCTGAAACATATAGAAAAACCTAAAACAAAAGTGCCCATATAACATACAAACTAATGTTTTGCCTATTGCAGGGTTTGTTCAACATTACCAGAGCAGTCCATATTTATGGCTACATGCTACATAATGTTGATGTCCACATGTCCCCTATCATGCAACACACACCTTTCATAGGAATGGCAGCATAATACAATACAATTCATGTAAGCCATTATGTTATTTTATATCAATATACTATTGAATTTTTGTTCCACTTGAAGAGAAATTCTATATCTTTGATTTTGATATATTATAATGTTGCATTATCGACATTTCCATGCTCAAATGTAAAGACTTGACTATGGCCATTCGTTACCATCCCTATAGCCATTCTAATTATTCTAATGAAGACTCTCTTTGATTACTTTAACTTAAATGAATGGCCATTGGCCAATACCATTGTGAAAAATGTGGCCTAATGTAAAAATTAATAGCAAATAAGAATTTTACTTCAACTTTAATTATCCTTCAGCCATAAGCTATAATCTAGTAATTACATCAATTTGATATATGAATATGATTAAGTTAGCAGAGGCATTGGCTACACAGTCTCATTAAGTCATTTTCTTGTTAGTGCCTTATGTATATTTTATAAAAATAATACATAATCCATATATGATGACTTTTATAGGTTGTTAGTTAATAATAATAACTGAATGCAAATCTAGAGATTCAATATGTTTAAACATCACATTTTTTATATATAACGGGCTAGGTTCGTAAGGGATAAGCCTTCGTTTGTCTTTTTCTACTATAGTTTCTTCCCAGAATTTTGGAGATAATTTTTCTACTCATACTTGTAAACAAATCATCTTGGCTCAAAATTGAACATACTAAGGAAACGGTTACCTATACAAAAAGCACTCTGAAATGATTCTCATAAAATGAACTCCATCTATTTTTGTATCTTTAGAGAAAGTATATATAAGGGTGTTGTCTCAAACGATGCCTTGTGAAGTGTAGAGTAACAATAGAATCAAAAACCAAAAAAACTTGAAGGCCTTTACACTTAATTAGATATAAATACATATGCACACATAGTAGTATCATATCAGGTACATGATCACTGGGGAGGTCAAATAGTGCTAGGTTACCTCCAATTATAAATAGGATTGCAAATAGAAGAAATGATTAAAAAAATTTGGTTTTCCCTACCTTCCTCTCATACAAGCTAGAAAACAATAGCCATCAAACCATAACCAATAACAAAGTTATAGAGTATAATTAAAAACAAAAGAAACAATTATTAGTCTATATACAACAACCAAACAACTATAAACAGTAGTTACAGATGAAAAGAACAGCTAAGATTACAGTAGCAGACAATATTAGAAAAAATCCAAAATATCCTTAGTGTCAAAACTTTTCAACTTTGTACAAGCAAAAACATGCGCCTTTGAACTGAGTGATCCAAAACAAATGAAAATGCATAAGAAAATATGTTATTGAAGTATTGAAAGCAAAGGATGTCTACCCCTAAAGTGACTTATTTTAGTAAGTCAATAAAACACCACCATTAAAGAATCAAACAAATTGTTTTCAAATGGAAGTTCTTACGAACAAGCTTCACATATAATATGAATATAATATAATTGTAGACACCTAAAATTGTCCATGTCTTACAACATTACTTTATGATATATTACTTGAGACATCTTATGACATTTTGCTCTAGATCCCTTCCATTAGTCAATTAATTAAATAAATTATATTTATTTAATTAATTTACCATGCTAATTCCCATCCCAATTCTATTTATCCCACTAGCCAATTAATTAAATAAATCTTATTTATTTAATTAATTTCCCACCTTTCGTCTAATTTAAATAAATAAAATACTTATTTAAATTAACCCTCTCTCATTTTCCAACTAATTTAAATAAAATATTTGAATTAGTCATCACCTTCAACCTCATTCCAACACATGTCCCATACTACAATCATACTACAACTTTCATTTAATGCTTTTCACACTACCATCTAATTTAAATAAAATATTATTTAAATTAGGTCAGCTCTATTCTTATTCGCACACTTGTCACATGACTACAAATCCTTGTGTGATTTAATCTTAATCGTCCACATCGTTCAAATTAACTTTCAATCCTAGACATCAATCCTTATCACTCCTCTTCTATAAATCAAGCCTCACCCAAGCCATTTGGGGGATCTATTTTCAAGTAACATTATGTTGTCAAAATGATTCTATATCATCTCTTCATTCATCTTCTATCTATTGTTATGCTTCTGAAATAAGCAATCAACATTCATTCAAGAACTAGAATCTTTGATAGTTTGCATCCTATGAAAAATGGAGAAGAGAAATGGAGGAGAACCAAGCTTAGCATAGAGATTTAGATTTAGTTATTTTATCCTTTGAATTTCTATATTTATCTTGTTCTCCATTGTTGAGTTAGGGTTTTATGATTGATGTTAGTGATTGATGCCATGATTTTATCTGACTTACATTGGTGAACCTGACATCAATCTAACATTTTTGTCAAGTTTGGGAAATTAACTTTTGCAGGTTGCTTCCTGGCCTAAAACAGACCTCACCATTGCATCCAGGAGGCCTCATAGGCAAAAAAAAATAAAACTCGATATATTTTACTCAATTTGTGAATTGTTTTGAGCATGGAAGTCCATACGTATGGATCCATACCATATGGATCCTCTGTACTATTCTATGCACTAATCAGTTGTTGTGGTTGCAGGTTTTATTGGTAGGTTACAGGTTTCAGGTGTTGAGTGTCAGAAACCAAGGGTTTATGTCTCTGTCGACCCCTCATTTCTCCTTGTTAACCTATGCTAAAAACCTACCTCTCATTGTTTGTCACTCTCCCAACCCTTTCTCCCACCGCCCGGTCGTCACCTCCTAATCCCCTATCTCCCTATCCATGTTTCATACTCGTCACTGCTTACCCTAAAGATCTATCCGGTCACAACAATGTCACATCCCTATCGATTTCCACTCAACCCTCTGTGTCACCGCTCATGTCCATTGGTCATAGTCCTTAAACTGTCACCGCTGCCCTAAAGCCTTGGTCACCACCATCTTTAGAACAAACTCTGTAAACATGAAATTGTTTGATGATGGAAGATATAACTTAAAAGTTTAGTCTTTCTTACTTACCTCATTCTCATCCATTTTTTTTCCATAAATCTCTCAAATCAAATAAGATTTTGCAAAGAGGATAGCTATGTTTTGAAGGTTCACTCTTTGTAAAAGTCATTTATTTCTTTGAGGATAGCTATATTTTGAATGTTCGCTCTTAGTCAAAGTTATTAATATCTAGTATTATTTTTTTGATTATTGCATATGTAGGATGAATGTTTCCTTATGTAGTAATTACAATTACAGATACTATTGGTGTATAAACACTTATCCTAATTCTTTTATACTAACTTAATCATAGTTAGGTGAATTCCACACATGCTACCTTAACTTTGTCTAAGTTGTTAGTAGTTTAGGAGATGTGTCAACTCAATGGACACCTCGTGCTATTCTCATGGATGGTTACTCGCCACCTATCCCTATATTGTGGAGAATTAGGTATCCAATCTCTCCTATTTATACTTTCTCATTTGTTAATACATTTGTTCAATTTCACTTGCAATGTCGTGCTTGTTTGCTTTTCCATGATCTTGGTAGTTTCTACATGGTATCAGAGACATAGTGGTCAGCTTCAAGTCATTTTACTCACTGTACAAATCACCTTCATTTACGTCAGGTTTTCATCTCTATGAGGTTTTGTTTGCATTTGATTTTGTTATTATTTAACATTATTCCTATGTGTTCCTTGTGAGTTTGAATCAGGCCCAAAGAGGACATTGTTTCATAATCACAGTAAGGCCATCCATCGGCCTTGTTGCACCTCACAAGAACCTCATCACTGCACCGACACCATCTATATGCATTCTCTGCATTATTTGGAAGCCTCAAAGGAGGCCATCGCCATGCAGGTCGAGCCTGCATTGTGGGCAGGCCCTTCAATGGCCCTTAACCCAGCCATCGACGGCCTTCACATAGCCACCAATGACCACACACAACGGCCGTATCGGCCTCTCTTGGCACCCTCATCGGCCATTCACAAGTGACTATGATGGGCTCTTTTGGTGTCGTTGACATAGTCCATGCCACAGCCAGCAGAGACACCACTTCTACATGGTGGCCATCCTCCCTCTACATTACCCAATGAAGCACAAATTCTCAGCAGGAGATGTTTTTGTGAAGCCACGTCTGAGCAGCACATTGAACTATGACGGCTGTCAAAATAAATCCCCCATTTCATGTCACTATTCACATGACATAAGAATCTAGGGGGGTGAGGTCAGAAAAGAAGAAAGAGGAGGCACAATTTTTAAATCCTTAGCCCTTGGTCACATGGGATATTAAGCTCCTAGTCATGCCCAACCTAAGGGGGCTAAAGTTTTTTCCTCTCTATCAATTTTTTTTTCTCTCATATCAAAACTAAACTAAAGGGGGAAATCCAATAAAAAGGTGTAAAATGATGTCAATGCACTAAATTATAAAGTGCCACTTTAAGTGAGGTATCAAGGAAGACTACTCAAAAATACTCAAACTAAAGTGCCACCTTAAACTTAAAATTGAGCATTAAGGAGTCTAAATTGCACCACTTCACCACTCAAAAGGGTAAAATGGTAATTCAATGGCACCGTCAAAAATAGAAGTCAATAAATGGGTCCTTAGTTCAATAGTGGGTGATCACATGTCACCTTTCATTTAATTGTTTGTGAGAATCAAACCTTGCAATACTTAGAAAATACTAATGGACCAAGTCTATCATGATGTTCTTGGTAAAGGGACTATAAAATTGGCAAATGGTTTTGTACATAATGTATATTACATTCTTGATTTATTCAAAAATTACATCTTAGTGTATGCACTCACAGATTCTAAAAAGACAGTTGAATTCTTAGCTACATCAGCCCTCATTCGAAAATCCAAAGATCAAAAACTTGTTGCAGTAGGCAAGGTTTGTCACTTTGACTGTTGCTTCATCTTTTCACATTTTACATCCAATGAAGAAGAAAATCAATATGCAACTTTAGAGCCAAGTGTCAACTCACAAATCAGCTCAATTGGTTCCATATAGCAAGTTGATTGAACTCCACTAGCATCTTTGTTTGTAAATACACTCATGTAGTGTCATGCAATTGAAAACTGTTTAAAGGGAATTGGGAAATTGTACTCACACTGATCTAAAAAGTGTAATGGGGGGTTGTAACAATCACAACTTGAATCACACAGATTCTTATCTCATTCATATGTGTGCTCAATGCACATCCTTGTTTTTAGTTGTTTAAAATATTTCTTAGACCTACATCATGGTCTTCATCCTTTGATCACTACCAACTTCAATTAGTTTGCTCAATTCTCTTGGAATTAAGGGAATAATAGAGTTTACAACTTCAACATGTTTCAGGAGTTCCTCATATCTACTTCTAAATCAGCATCATCATCTTTTGAAGGGGCTATCTAAGCCTTTCCTTCTTTTTCTCTCTTTTTGGTGGAAAGTTTTTCCCACTGGGTTTTCTTTCTCTCTGCGCTTTTTTAGAGACACATTTGTACACAGGTACCTCATTAGGCTCGTAGCTGGGACCCATCTTTCATAAACTCACCTAATCTATTCTTAAGGGGGGGTGTTGGTGTATAAACACTTATCCTAAGTAATTTATACTAACTTAGTCATAGTCAGGTGAATTCCACACATGCTACTTTGACTTTGTCTAAGTTGTTAGTCGTTTAGAAGATGTTTCAAATCAATGGACACCTCACTCTATTCTCATGGATGGTTACTCACTGCCTATCCCTGTATTGTGGAGAATCAAGTATCCAATCTCTCCTCTTTATACTTTCTCATTTGTTAATACATTTGTTTGATTTAACTTTCAATCTCATGCTTATTTGTTTTTCCACGACCTTGGCAGTTTCTACAGATAGAAATATTCAAGTCTAAAAAGATATGTTCTTAGAGCAGATACAACTTTTATAAATACATTATAGTTGCTCATTTAGGATGAAATTTGGTTAGCCATGGATTGACATTTTATTCCTATAATTCCAATTGAACCACATGGATATATTGCATTAATGACATGGAATAAAATATCTCTCATTCAAACATTATATGAAATTTTCTAGATAAATTTCATCCCCTTAATCCATTTGAGGAGGATAACCTCAATGAATATTCATATTTTAAGAGGGAGTATTAGATGCTACATTATCAATATGATCATGCTAACATATTTCAAGATCATGGTTTCTATCAATTTTATTCTTCTATCTTTGATCTAATGTGTGATCCTAATGATATGGACTAGTTATATGTAGGGAACGATAATATTATGGCAATTTGTGATTCTAATTTTATAGTTTAATGTGAAACTAAGTAATTAGTCTATAGGTTTGATTAATTTCTATCTTATAAATGTAATTCAACATATCTAGAAACCTCATAGGGATTACGATTATAAAAAAGGAATATATACTAGCACTCGCACCTAAAGGAGGTTCAAGGATTATGCCAATAGAAAACAATATGTATGTTAATATGTTAGAGAGTAGGTATTTTTGCATGGGTACATATGGATTCCATATGTTGCAAATTCTAGTTGTATGTGGCTAGATTAAACAATTAATAATAAGAGCTAAATAATGGAATGAAATAAAATTAGACAAATCTGGAATTTTTTTCTCAAAGAAATTAAGTATTATTTGATTTTGAAATATTTGCATATAGATTTAAAACATAAAGCAATGCAAATGAAAAAATCAACTTGCCATCAAATTGAAAAAAACATTGCAAATGGAAATAGTTCTATGTTCCCATCTAGTTGGAAAATCAATAATTATCTGGCTTTTACATGATAAATGACATTTTGGAGGCTTTCACCTGATATTTTGGAGTAAATGGCAGTCGGTTTACCATTAATCGGTAACTAAAACTTGTTTTTTGATGACTCAATAGTGGTTTGCAGGCATGATTAAATCTCAGTTTAGGGGTCATATTTTTGTTTAAAGGGTAAATTCTTTTGTTTCAATTCAGTTTAGGGTATTTTTTTTTGTGTAGGGTATTTTTTTTAGTTTCAATTGAATGTAGGGTTTATATGTTTTGCAGGAAGATTCAAACAAAATATAAAAATCTAATTTAAAAAACACACAAAATAAACCTAAATACAAATAATAAAATACCAAAAAAATGGAAAAAATAACTCACTTGGACTGTTTGATGGTCGGAAATCACTTTCTTAGACTTGAGGTCGCATTCTCTCTGGTCCGGTCGTTGGTGAAAATGAGATCACAGGCCACTTTTAAAAAATTAAATACTTTTATGAAATGAGATCCCATTTCATGGTAAATGGGATCCCGCTTCATGATCGTTGGCTAGAGATCCCACCACAAAACAAGATCCTATTTTAAATTTAGGCTCGAGATCCCGATGAATAATGAGATCCTATTTTGTTTTTCTCAATTTCAGGTTTTTGGCTAAGTCAAAAACTTCCACGAGAAGTGGACTCATCTTCTTTCTTTTACCCAACTAAAAATAGACTTTAGGGCAAAATAGGAAATGTCCCAAACTACAAGAAAAAATGCAACTACCAATGAATTAACTAGGATTTGTGATACACTAGAAAGCAACAAATGGGATAAGGGAAAAGAACCAACACATCATACATGTCAATGCACCTAGAAGAATTACAGGAGTATAATATTGTCATTGTATAGGTTGATTGGATGAAGTTTCTCGTTACTATGTGATGCCATTTGTTATTATTTATATAAATTATTAATAGAATTAATGATTTCATTTACTTTCTTGTGTTTGAAAATAATATTTTGATTTGGCTACAATTGATGAAACATGAGAAAAACATAGGAATCTCTTTGTTGCACCAATAGTCTTTTTAAAGTGTCATTTTTAAAACATAGGAAGAGAGAAACATGAGAAAAACATAGGGAAAGTGGTGCAGTCACGGTAGGAGGGTTCATAGAATGAATTGTCTAGGATGTGCAACAAGAGTAAACACAATGGAAACAACTCAAAGATATAAAACAAACGCAGATTCAGTAATTTAGTATATCATAGAATTCAAGTACAATCTAGTCGACATCATGCGGCCTTACAATTAGGGCTCAAGGCCTGATTATAGAATATCAGAATATGCACAAGATATAGATTTGAAGCTCCTTCGTTCAAAATCTAATCTATCAACTTTCACTATGTGATTCACTACTTTCCTAGGGATCTATTACATCCTTATATATCATCTCTGTTACAAAAGATTCATCCATGTCGGCCAAGGAAGCTCAAGTCAAGGAATGCTCCACGAGTCTTCTCCTTTAGCTGATTATTAGAGACTGCTAGGATGCTCTGTTCTGAGAAAATAGTTGATCTTCTGATAGCGATAACTTTCCAGTAACTGATTCAAATGCTCTGAATTCTAGATATGATGTAGATGAATGAATCAAGATGTTAAGTCCTGCTCTAGAAGATTTGAAATGGAATTGCGGTAGAATGCAGATCCAAAATATAGAAATTACTTCTAACTGAATTGCATGAGCTGAGCTAGAAAATGAGAGGAAGCAAATTAAATTAAAAACAAACTAAAATGAAAATGTTTTTGGTTGATTCAAGATTACTCTTGAACCAAGGATGTTCCTGCATCAGACATCCGAGGTTATTGAAAAAGTGAGTCCCTCTCTTTGCTGGGGCTAGAGGAAAACCAAGATGGTCCACCTTAGCCTAAGAAATCCATGATGAATCCTCTTCCAATCTACCTTTCCACTTCACAAGATATTCTTTGTATTGTCTTCCTCTGGTGTTGTGTCCAACTCTGTTGTCCAAAATATCTTCAATCTACTCCAGCGCTTGTTGTGGTAACTGTTGCTTCAAGTCTTCTTCAAGGTTGTCACTAAACTCTGCTCCATGATACTGATATAGGTTTGCAATGTTGAAAATAGGTGAAATAACCAATGTCTCTGATAACTCCACTTCATATGTATTTCCTCATTCAAATTTCCTGAGTATCCTACAAGGTCCAGACTTCTTCATCTTCAACTTGCTATATGTCCCAACTGGAAATCTCACTTTTCAAAAAGTACACCATCACTTCATTTCCAACTGCAAATTCCTTATGTCTTCTCTTCTCATTTGCCTTTTCCTTATATTTTCTATTCATATCCTCCAAATGCTTCTTCACCTGATTATGCATTGTCTTCATGTGATCTACAAATTCCTCTACTTCTGCACTTCTCTTTTCTTCTATACCCATGTCTCTCAATTCTGTCACTCCTCTAAGGTTTACTCCAGTAATAATCTCAAAAGGTGTTCTTTTAGTACTCCTATTGACTGAATTATTGTATGCAAACTCTAGTTGTGAAAGAATCAAATCCCAACTTCCTACCTTTTCTCCAACCAAACATCTCAACAAGTTTCCCAAACTCCTATTCACTACTTTTGTCTGTCCATTAGTCTATGGATGAAATGCTGAACTGGACTTAAAATCTATCTTCATCTTCTTCCAAAGGGTCTTCTAGAAGTATCTAACAAACTTTGTGTCTCTGTCTGAAAATATACTATTAGGTAATCCATGCAATCTCACAATTTCTATGAAAAATAGGTCAACTACATGCACTGCATCCGTTGTCTTCTTACAAGGTAGGAAATGGGCCATCTTTGAAAATTTGTCTGCCACTACAAATATTGAATCATGTCCTCTCTGTGTCTTAGGCAATGCCATTACAAAATCCATGCTTATGTCTTCCCAAGGTCTCTCTGGTACTATCAAAGGTTGATACAATCCAGTATTCTGACTACTCCCTTTTGCAACTTGACAAATTCCACAACTCTGCACAAATTTCCTAATGTCTTTATATATCTGAGGCCAAAATTAGTTTTCACTTACCAAAGCCATTGTCTTGTCAATCCCAAAATGCCTTACCAATCCACCACTGTGTTTCTCCTTGATCAAATTATCTCTCATTGAACTTCTTGATATGCATAACTGACTTCCTTCGAACAACACATCTTCATGAAAAAAATAGTCCAACCACTTACTCGTATCTATCACAACAGGTTCCTTACATGCTTTCCATAGTTCTACAAAATCAGTGTCTCCCTCATACATGTTCTTCAATTCATCAGAACCCAACACTTCAACTCTCATCTCAGTCAACAAGTTTCTTCTTCTACTTAATGCATCATCAACTTTGTTTGATTTTCCACTCCTATGCTTCAACACAAAAGTGTAACTTTGCATGAACTCCACCCATCTCATGTGTCTCTAATTCAACTTAGCTTAAATATTCAAATACTGCAAAGCTCAATGATCTGTATACAACACAACTCCTTAGGCAATAAGTAATGTCTCCACTTCTTCAAGGATTGAATTATGGCATAGAATTCCTGATCATAAACTGAATATCTTCTCCTTGTATCATTCAACTTCTCATTGAAATAGGCTACATGTCTATCTTCTTGACTTAATACTGCTCCAATCACATTCCCACTTGCATCACAATCAACTTGAAATGCCTTATTGAAATCTGGTAATACCAACATAGGTTGTTCTGTCACCTTCTGCTTCAACAATTCAAAACTTTTATATGCTCCTGATGTCCACTTAAAGTCCTTCCTATCACCTCTCATTGTCTCTGTCATAGGGTTGCAAACTAAACTAAAATTTGTGATGAACTTCGAGTAGAATCTAGCCAATCCATGAAATGATCTAACCTCTCCAATGCTCTCTGGTGTAGGCCATTCAACAATTGTTCTTACCTTCTCAGGATCCATCTTCAATCATTCTGCAAAAATCACAAATCCCAAATATACCAATTCTTCCTTCATGAAACTACACTTCTTGATGTTTATCAGCAATTTCTCTTCTCTCAACCTATGCAAAACTTGTCTAATATGCCACAAATGTTCTTCCTTTGTCTTATTGAAAATTAGAATGTCATGGGTCATCCCACAATAATGGGTTACACTTTTTGGCCAAACTTGACATTGAAATCAATATTTTGAACTAAATCTTCACGTTCTGACACCTATAGCTGCTAAACCATTAGGAATTTGAAGATGATGCGAACTAGTGATTTGTGAGATTTTGTTTGTAGATTCTAAATATTTTTTTTTAAATTTGGAGTTAAATTGTAAATTTTTTTGTATCTGCTTTGATAACTAGTTTTTAATAGTAAACAACATTTTTTTAAAGTGATGTGTATTCCGTAGCACATAACTTTTTCTCTACAAAGGATAAAATTTTGATTCTTTTTAATTTAGATTGGTAACACTGATATATAGTGCATGCATTTGGTTTCATAATGTTTTGTTGAATATATATTTTTAATTAATTTTTAAAGTCAAACCAATTATAATTTAGACATAGACATATTTTGTAAAACATAACTTTTTCTATAAGTATCAAAATTCAATTTTTTTTCTTTTGTTGAAACAAGGACATTAATACCTAGTGCATAGATATTTTTTAGAAATTTTATTCAGTAATTTACTAATTTTCCATGTGTGTAGAATACAAAACTTGATATTCGGTGAAAAACATACATTCACAAGAAATAAAAATAAATATAATAATCAAATTAAATATATTTAAAATTATTTTTTTTGGGAAGCTTCTAATAATGACTACATACTTACAAAGCATAAATTTTAAATGAATTCATTTGATCCCTCAAAAGATAAATCAAAATTGGTTTTTTATCAACATTTTGATAGGTGTAGAGGAGACTCCATTATAGGTATGGTTTAAAACTAGCGAGGTTCTATCTAAGGGGGTTTGAATCTAAGGGGGTTTGATCAAACTCTCTTCAATTAAAATCCTTTAAATAGAACCTTTCAAGGCTTAAAACATTATATTTTCTAAAAATATGTGATTTCAGCAAAAATTAGGATGTCCCAGAAAGTGTAACCCATTATTGTGGCAGCACCCTTATCCAAGTACACAATAACAAACTTACCCAAGAATTTATTCAAGACTTCATTCATCAATCTCGTGAAAGTACTAGGTGCATTTGTCAATCTAAAAGGCATCAGTAACCACCCATACGATCCTTCATTTGTCTTAAAATCAATCTTCCATTCATCTCCCTGTCTAATTCTGATCTGGTGGTATCCGCTCTTCAAATCTATCTTTGTGAAATATCTTTCTCCACTTAAACAATCCATAATATCATCCATCCTAGGTAAAGGAAATCTATACTTAACTGTGATCTTGTTGATTACTCTAGAGTCAATACACATTCTCCATTCTCTATCCTTCTTAGGTGCTAACACTGTAGGTACTGCACAAGGATTCAAAATTTCTCTAATCAAACCTTTCCTCAACAACTTGTGTATCTGTCTATTCAATTCTTCATTCTCTGCTGGTGCCATTCTATGTGCTGCTTTGTTAGGGAAACTAGCTCCCGGTATAAGATCCATGTGATGACTAATACTCCTTATAGGTGGCAATCCTTTAGACAAATTATCTAAAATGATGTCTTCATATTCTATCAGCAACTCCTTTATCTCCTCCAATTGTGATTCTTTAGTCTCCTTCTTCAATGTTTTAGGCTTCTTAGGGATCAAAGCATAACACATATTCTCATGTCTCAAACCATCTAGAAATTTTCTTCCATCTACCAAGCAAATTCTAGCATTCCCACATACTTCACTCTTATGATCATCTTCCAAAGGAATCAAAGTAATTCTCTTTCCATTTGTTGTTATAGTGTATGCATTCTTTCACCCATCATGTATAGCTTTTCTATCATATTGCCAAGGTCTACCCAACAAAATATGACATACATCCATAGGCATAATGTCACACAAGACTTCAACATGATAAGATCCAATATAAAATTTCACCAAACATTGTTCACTCACCAGTACCTTATAATCATCTTGAATCCATGCTATCTAATAGGGTTTAGGGTGTTTCAATTTTTTCTATTTCAACTTAGTCACCATCTCCGAGCTGAAACTAGGTTATCAGAACTACAACTATCAATAACAACTTTACAACATTTGCCTCTTGATTTGCATCTGGTTCTGAACAAACTTTACCTTTGTGGTGGTTCTTTAGTTGTGACTTCTTGAAATAATGCTCTCCTCATCACAAGTGATTCTCCTTTCTCCAGTTTACCAACAGAACTAGGTTATCCAACAGGTTCTTCTTCCACGTAGGCGGCTCTTCCACTATTCTTTTTCTTCTTGCTTGTACTACCCTGATTACATTCAAATGCCCTATGTCCTTCACCTCCACACTTGAAACAAGTGCCTTTGAATGCTCTCTTATCAAAATCTCTTCCATATCTTCTGTATCTTTCATTCTTATATGAATTATAATTAACTCTGTGATGAAAATTTTTGTCATTGTTTTGGTATGCATTAGTATCTTTGTCCTCCTTCTTGAATGGGTTGTCAAACTTATTCTGCCCTACAAATGATCTCTCACATTTGAAAAATGTTTTACCTCTCTAAAATTTAGCTCCTCTACCTCTTTGCCTTTCATCATGCCTTTTATTCAACTTCTCTTCAACTTTTAGGGCAAACTGATATGCTTCCTCCAAAGATGTCATCCTTACCAAGCTTAGTTCTTCTTGAATGTTCAATCTCAGTCCATTGATGTATCTAGCCACTTTCTCCTTGCTTGCTTCACTATGTCTTGTCCTTATAATCATCTTATGAAATTGTTCAGTGTACTCCTTCACAGATTTCTCTTTTTGTCTTAGGTTTTGCAATCTTTTCAATAGTTCCAACTCATAGTCAGTAGGTATAAATTGATTCTTCAATTTTTTCATCATCCTATCTGATTTTGTAATCTTTTATTTTCCTCTCCTATTTTTATCCAACTGAACTTCCTTCCACCATATAGCAGCATGTCCTTTCAATTTTATCTTTGCAAACTTTACCTTCTCTAGATCTTGAACTTCCTCATATTTAAAGTATTCTTCCGTGTCATTTATCCAATCAATCAATTCTTCAGGGTTCAAATTACTAGTATAATTTGGTACATCAAGTCTAGGTCTTTTTTTGATCTTTGAAATAGCTCATAGCATCTTGACTTGATCTAATTCTTCTTCTTCATCACCTCCTAGGGTTTCACCAATTTGTTCAACAGATTGAAATTCCTCTTCATCATCACTTTCAACATTAGGTCTCTGTGTCAATCCCTTTTTCCTATCTTTCTCAATAGCATCCAATCAAATTTGCATCATTTTCATCATTTCCATCATCTCATCTATTCTTCTAGCAATTTTTCCAACAGAAACAACTCTCCTTAGTGGCATTCTTCCTAGGATCAAGTGTAAACTACCTCAAGTTCGGTGATCGAGCTACAAGGTGACGACTGCCTCACAATTGGCGATCGGTTGCGACACAAGTAACCTATCTCAAGTCAGTGATCTGTCCACAACAAGATCTTATGGAATTCCTTCACCAACTTCACTTAATTCACTCCCAAAGATTCAAACTTTCACTCTGATACCACATCATGCAATTAGGGTAGGAGGGTTCATAGAATGAACTGTCCAAGCCATGGAGCAAGAGTAAATAGAATCAAAACAACTCAAAGATATGAAATAAATGTAGATTCAGTCATTCTGTATATCATAGAATATAAGTACAATCTGGCTGACATCATGTGGGCTTACAATTAGGGTTCAAGGCCTAATTACAGAATATCAGAATATGCGCAAGATATAGCTTTGAAGCTCCTTCATTCAAAATCTAAGCTATCAACTTTCACTATGTGATTCACTACTTTCCTAGGGATCTATTACATCCTTATATATCAGATCTCCAGTACAAAAGATTCCTCTGCATCAGCCAAGGAAGGTCACAAACTCCAATGAAGAGTTGTAACATGTGTACATGGATAGGTCAGACCTAATCATGTAGAACACCTCTGCAAATGAATGGAATGATGTGTGGATCTCAGGGAAGGTCAGCCATGATCTGAAGATCATTGAATGATGTGTCATTAGGATCCACAAGTTGAGGAAGGCACCACGAGTCTTCTCCTTTAGTTGATTATTAGAGACTGCCAGGATACTCTGTTCTGATAAAACAATCGATCTTCTGATAGTGATAACTTTTCGGTAATTGATGCAAATGCTCTAAATTCTGGATATGATGTAGATGAATGAATCAAGATGCTAAGTCCTGCTCTGCAAGATCTAAAATGCAACTATAGTAGAATGTAGACCAAAATATAGAAACTGCTTCTGACTGAACTACCTAAACTGAACTAGAAAATGAAAGGAAACAAACTGAATTGCAAACAAACTGAAATGCAAATGTTTTTGGTTGATGTAAGATTTCTCTTGAACTAGGGATGCTTCTGCATCAGAAAGAGAGATTTCATAGAGAGGAAGTGTGTGAGAGAGAAGGGGGAGGGAGATGAAGACAGAGACAGGGAGAGATAAAGCGAAATAGGAAAGAGAGAGGTAGAGATAGATAGAAAGGAAGAAGAGAGAGAAACATATGTAGAGAGATGTACTATTATTTTCTATTAAATTATTATAAAGGCTTCCACCTATTATCAAATCAAAACTTTCAATTGAATTAATCATTTCATCAAGTCTTTCTTTTGTTAATTTCTACACATCCTTCACCTTAATCAATTTACGCTTAAGATATTATCTTGAGAGAGAGATAGATGAACAAAGAAGGGGGGAGAGATAGAGATAGAGAAACAGAGAGAGAGGAGGGATGTCACAACCCACCTTTGAGTTTTGAATTAGAAATAAAAACTATAGGTATTTTATTTTTAAATAACATAAAATTTAGCTAAATTAAATAATAAAAATATAGTCCCAATTTAAAATTCTAAAAATGAGGACACTTCTAGAAAGGGCAATAAATGAGGAACTTTCCCCCTCATTCTCAAGTCAAGACTCCAATTTATGAGATGAGTCTTTTTTCTCCTTAAATTTATGACTAGTGGAAAATTGGAGAGTCCTTTTCCACAAGAATTAAATGGCAAATTGGAAAAGAGGGAGAGGGCATTTAATTAGAAGACTTGACTCAAGACTTGGAGTTTCCTCCAAATGGGTAAAGTTTTCTATAAATTGCATGGATTTTTGAGGAAGAAGACACTCATTTCTTGTTTTGGAGTGCTGGAGTAAATCAGTAAGATCACTCCTCTCCTCAGCTTTTATTCTTTCCCTTTGAATTTTTTTTTCTTGTTCATTATTATGATAATTTGTTATCATGACATATTTGTATGCTTGTTGATTTCACAATTTCATTAGTCTAGATTTATGTAAAAGAGATTTCCTTTCTTTGAAAATCAAATTTCATAAACCTTATTGTGAGTTGCATTCGTTTCCCCTTCGGTTTGTTTGAATGAATGACCATGCCCTGTTTCAGAGCTCTCACACACTGTCGATTGCATTTGTTTAAAAGATTTCTAAAACCTCTCCCACAAATCCATTCTATGTGATCCTGCAATCATTCCAAGAGGCAATGTTCCCTTGAGGAATTCTATCTAACAGCTAACGTGACTTGTCTGTGCTTCCACATTGGGCATATGTGTCTACCAGGAAGCCTGCAAACTACAACAATTGACAAATTCCTCTTTCCATTTTGCCTTGATGGATGTCCAATCCCTGTCTCCGAGCTCTGGTCTAAGCTACAGAGGATGCTGGTAAAGGTTGAAGAGTATGGCTTTACACTCGCTGGTTGCATTTGCTTAAAAGTTTCTAAGGCCCTTTTTTCAATGAACCCATTTTGAATGCCCCCTGCTTTCATGGCATTTCCTGAGATCACATTTCCCTGAGTCATTTTGTCAAATAGTTTGTATGCCTAGTCTATGCTCCTTCATTGTGTACGCATGACTGCCAGGCAGGGGAGGGAGACATAGGTAAAAGTTGTGGAATATGTCTTTACTCCTGCCAACATTATATGCTTGAAAGTTTCTAAACTCATTTTCAAAGATCCATTTTGTGCTCGACCTACAATCATTGTAGTCCATGAGGTAACATTTCTTTGAAACAGATGGTGTGCCTTGTTTGTGCTACTTCATTTTACATATATGTTTACAAGCACATTTCCAATATCTGACAAAACTTCCTTCTATTATGCTAAGACGGTTGTCCATACCCTATTCGAAAGAGCTCATTTTGGTATAGGCAGAAAGGACGTTGGCATAGGCAAAGAGGGTGCTGACCAAAAATTGTGGACTCTGGCCTTATGTTTTCCAATTGCATTTGTATTAAAAAATTTTGAAGCTTATTTTATATGGTAAATAATATATAAACCCACCTTTGCCAGATTGTAGGAAATAGCATACAGTCTAAGTGTTCCAAAATCACTGAATGAAGCTGGTTAATTTGGAAGATTCATCTTATGAAAATTAAGACATCATCTATTTTGTGTTTAAATACTACTATTAGATAATTAAGATAGATAATTCATATGATGCTCAACTGCATTAGAATCATAAATTTACCCAATTCCATCAGGCTAAACTTAAACAAATGATTTATAAAATTTATCTTAGTTTTAATCAGTTGTAGAGGAAACAAGTCACATAGTTCTGTTTATAATCTATATTACAATGGTGAGTATTTAAGAACTCACCAAATACATGATCCACTAAATCTCTATATCTGATAAAGCATTATCCATCTATAATATACAGAATTGCAAGCAGCAAATTTGCATAGAGTGAGAAAGCACCTAAATCAACCACGCAAATTTAATTGGCACCTTAATGATAAAGATTAGGTTGTACTCATGTTAGCAGGTTAACCATACCTCATAGCAATCATTTGGATATTTCTACTTTTACATATTTTGGTGCATGTGTAATCTATTGATTTCATCTACTTTTTAGAAGGCATTTGATCTATTCACAATGAATCATTACACTAATATTTAGTGATATGTGTTTGTGGTGCACATGGTACTACTTGTCGAGGCCTAATGTGTTTGTTGTATTTCTCTTCAATTATTCTATTCAAGACTTCTAGCACAACCCTCCATAATTTTTTAAATCCAAATAGGGAAGTAGCCCACTCCTATCAACTAGTCCATCATTTCCACTGTTTGATCATGAGTATCCTATTTTCACTTGCGCTATTGCACACTCCTAGGTTTCTGTTTTGAGTCTAGTCTCTAGGTTTTTGGAGCTTGAATTATGGGAACCAACATAATAGAAGGAATATGATAAATCATTTCTATCTAATTAAATTTGGTTATAGTTTTAATAATTACATTTATATTATACCATAAGATTTGTGTTAATTAATTTCCATAAATTTCAAACTAAGACATCTTTTTCCATAGTGAATAAATTATGTATCTAAATAATACCATAGAAAAATGTAAATCTTTATAGATTTCTATGAACTTATTAAATTTGGAGGCTTAAGGACCAAATACCAATTTATGAGTTTGTTTTATAAAGATATCGATAACCTACAAGTTTTAAACATAATATTAAACTAAAATCTTATATTAGGGAACATGTAGAACATTTCCCACACATTTAATGTGAATCTTGACTAGATATGTAGATGGTATAAATATGAAAATCAAGTATCATTACTAATTACATCATATAGTCTAACATTAATGTAGATGTTAGAATGTCATTGGAGTTTATATGAATTCTGTTTTGTAGGAACTACTTGTAGATAGGATATCAAATATGAATCAAAGTTATAAATTTTAGAGTTGGAGTACATATTTTAGTTGGTTGAGGAAGAATCTTATGAATTAGATATAAATGAAAAATTGCACTAATTCAAGATGATGATGTAAATGACATAAAAAGTGCAAGTGATATCATAATAAATGCTAAATAAGAAAATAAAAGAATTAATGGCATAAGGTAAACTAGTGTATAACAAAGTATAAGAAAAATGATTTGCAAAGGGTAAGAATATACATGGCAAATATACAATTAAATATATGCAATAATACAACAATAGAGAGTTATGATGCCAATAAAGAGATACAGGGGTAGCTTATATACAAAGAATTTTGAGAGACAACTATTCAAGACAAATCCATAAAGAATAGATCTATTAACATGAGATTATACTTGTATCTGATAGAGAGATAGGGATTTATATGATGGAACTTTTACATAATTGAGGAGTTGTTACCTTGACGATGGTGGGGGATTATTATGTTACTATTAATACTCAACCTAAGCTTCTTGGTCCACCTTGATATTCTAATTGTTTTTTCTTACTACAATTAAGAATAGGTATCATGTTATATCTCACACTTAAACCTTTGTGGGGTCAAGAAATTGTATCTCAATTGATATGATGTATGTATGCATTATCACACATATAGGGTATGAGCAGTAGATATGTATATCTTTTATATTATGAGTCTGATCAAAAGTGCATGAATCAAGTATATGGTGAATTCATTATCATATCATATCTTAGATTATGTGAATTTCCTAATGATCGAACAAGGGTATTATTGGTTTAAGAATGACTGGGTACAAATGCTTGGAATTGTGATAAAATAAACATGGAATTATTAAAATTTGTATATGTTGATTTAGTAGTTGAACTAGATATCAAAGATTCTTTATTTGATCTAGTTTAAATTTTAGAATATTGTTTATGAGTTGATATAAGTATCTTTCTAGTAATCTATTTTGCAAAATTGATTAAGTTTCTTTTCTAGTTCTATTCATTATGATCAAGCATCTTTTATCTACTTTTTTATTTAAGGAAGTATTTTCCTTTTTCAACTGTTATTATAGAAGTTTTTCCTTTGCTACTAGATAGGTAAACCTTTTAAATAAACATCCAAACTCAAACAAATTGCAGTGTTCGGTATTTATGGTACCTCTGTGTCATGTTTACGGGTAATGTCATCACGTTGAACCAAGTACCTCGCATCCCCCTAAATCTTCGAGGAGAAATAAGGGACATGTCAAAGTTAAATCTGCAGGAAGGAAAAATCTCCTCAGATATCTCATTAAAAAGATTAACCAAAGGATGAGTCTATTGAAATAGTTGTATGATGATTACCTTGATGCTCATTTAGAAAACCCTTCAAGGTATTAACAGAAAATGAGGCTTATTGACGCACAAGTCTAAGTCAGAGATGACATGTAAAATGTCAAATAGGGCACTAGTCTGATCCATAAATGCTACCTGTCACATACTCTCACCTTACCTTCATGGATCTTGGTAAAAGCACTAGGGAATCAAGAACGAACTTAGTCGTGAAATTATGTAATTTAGCTTGAGCAAGTAATCTAGAATTCTTGAGCAGACACTTGATAGACATTCCTCCACACTAGGACTAAATGACAAACGCCCATTTAAGTGTTTGTGGTAGTGGACTAATTTCTGTCCCTGTTTCACCAAGTGTGTGGCAGTTGACGAAGAACTGTCTGGGGCAAGGAATAACCCTAGAAAGGGCTAGGTACCTTCTCGTAGTTGCATCAAACATAGTGCAAAATAGAACTAGATATTCGCATTCCCCATGTTAGTAACATCCGAAGGAAGGGACCCTTGATCTTGTGGATACATGGTATGTAGGCAGTCTGGACAATGAAGTATTCAATGAAGTATCTTCCCTTTATCCATTTATTAATGGAGGTTTATCTGTTCTATTAGCTAGGTAAACTTTAAATAAATGTCCAATCATAATACAAATCGCAGTGTTCAGTTTTTACGGTACCTCTGTGTCATGTTTACAGGCAATGCCGTTGTGTTGAACCAAGTACCTCGTGCCTAACATAGCTACAACAACGACATCTGGGCACCGTCCCTCTAAATCATCAGGGAGTAATAAGGGACATGTCGAGTTAAATCTGAAGGAAGGGAAAATCTAATCGGATATCTCATTAAGAAGATTAACTAAAAGGAATGGATGAGTCTATGGAAATAATTGTAAGATGATTAGCACGTGAGGCTTACTAGCAATGCGAATCTAAATTAGAGATGACTTGTAAATAGGGCAACTAGTTGGAATCAGAAATCCTATCTATCATATGTTCTCACCTTGTCTTCACGAATCTTAGCAATCAGAAAGCACTAGGGAATAGGAATGAACTTAGTCATGAAATTACCTAATTTGGCTTGAGGAAGAAAACTAGATTTCTTGGCTAGACACCTTATAGGGATTCCTCCACACTAGGACTAACTGACAAACACCCATTTAGGTGTTTGTGGTAGTGGACTAACTTCTATCCCTATTTCACCGAGTGGGTGGCAGTCGATGAAGAACTGTCTGGGACAGGGAAGAACCCTAGAAAGGGCTAGGCACCCACTCACAGTTACACCAAACATAGTGCAAAATAGAACTACATATTCACATTCCTCGCGTTAGTCACATCCGAGGGAGGGGGCCTTGATCCCTTGGATATAGGGTATGTAAGCTTTTTGGATGGCGAAGGATTCCCCGAGTACTCAAGTCCCCTAGGTATAGGGTATTTTTATATAGATTTTGCATAGTGATTTCTGAGTCATTGTAATGCCTCCCTGGTCCTAGCCTAACCGAGGTGACACAAGGTATGAAATTCAAGCTTTACACGATATTGTGTTACTAACATTTTGTTAGGTTAGATTCCATAATTAGATTGGGTGTACATGTGGAGAGGATGACACCTTGACATTGGCATACTATGCGAATGATCACGGATGTTAGAATCCTCCATTGTGGACTATTCATGCTTCGGCTATTATATGATTATGGTTTTGATATACATGTCATTTTGGACAAATGACTTTAGCTTTGAATATGATTCAAAAACATTTTGTATATGCACATCGTATTTGATCTATATGATGATTTCAGGAGCATAGTGTACCTTATTTTAGAAGATTATGTCTTTATTAATAATGGTATTAATTTATCTCATTTGATGTGTTGTTTAGCTTATGGAGGTAATGCTTATTGTAATTTATATGTTGTAGAGAGAGATCATTATGTTGTGTACTTGTTATTGTCAATTTCATAGTTAGTTGCTATTAATGTTTTACTTTGGCTATTGTATCCTAATCACAACAGACAGTTAAGAACACGCATGCAGGTTTCTTGACCAGTGGAATTGGGGAGAATACTTGGAGACCTGTCGTTATTACCTCGTACACCAACCCAACCCATTTAGAGAGGTTTGGGTCCATGGTATGATTATGTTATGTATTGTTCATGTGATGTGCGTCTGTGGTAATGTTGTATTTGTGTACCATGTGTCATAAATGTGAGTTGTGATGTAATGTGTTAAGTCTGTGTGGTGTGGATTGATTTGTGAATTGTTCATTGTGTAAAGTGGAAAATAAATCAATTTGCTTTAATCACATTTGCATTAGAAAATTAATACCTTTCTCAAAAAAGAAAGAAATTTTAATCCAATAAAGTGTAGGTGGGCCCTTTTGAAAAATATAATAAATTTTATTTTTAAAAAGTTTTAAGTGTATTTTTTTGGGTAATAAAAAGGGGTCGAAAATTCATATTATAGAATTTTAAAAAAAAGGAGCCTTGCAGAAGTGCCTCTTGTAGGGGGGACCAAGTGGATCACCAAAGAAATGACACATGCTATCCACAAGGTGACACATGGAGAAAGGTTCATACTCCTCATAGGGGTTTTGGAAATTATTTCTTGGGGGGGTGACCAGGAAGGGGGGAAAACGGGAAACGAAAAGGAAGGGAAAACGGGAGGAGGATGGGGAGAATGCAGGTGAACTGAACCAATCCATAAAATTTGCTGGGCAGTCTAGGTATGTAGAGGAATTCCTTGTTAAGATAATAAGTCTGCAATAGTAAAGAAATATAGAGAATTCACTGTAAATCCAAACACTATACTCTGTGAGAATTAATTAAATATCTGATTAGGAAAGAAAAAGAAAATACGAAAATGTAGATATGTGTGTGCAACTAAAAAGAAAAGAAAATAGAACTATTTTGTGCTATTTTTTCTGCTGTATTGTTTTATACCTTGGTGGTGCTGTTATCTGTCATGCTGAATTCCTAATATGAATGTGTTAATTTACCCAAGAAATTGTCCTTGCTGGTGTGCCTCAGTTGGGAAGTGTAAGTGACCATGTATGGGGTAAGGGAAAGGATGGTTCTTGTAGGGAGGATAAGATGGGTAAGAGTACCCAGAAGCTAAAAAATAAATGTATTTGAGCACCCCTAAATTCATTTTCTTAAGAAATTCAGGGTATGAGTACATATGTATCAAAGCTGCAACAATTTTGTGTGGGTAAGAGTACCCCATATAAGTGTTCCCTACAGAAACATGTTGAAAAGAATATCCCCTGCAGGTAGCTATCCTACCATTTTCCCCTCTATGAAGATTTCAAGAGAAAGCTTCTTGGGTCTAAGTGCTAAACTTGTAAATATTGAATGTTTCCTTGTTGTGGGCCTGTAATGTTATGTGTTTTCTATCATGTGCCTTCTGTGGGTGAGAAAAGTGGTTGTGGTCATGAAACCCTGGTCTCTAAGTGTTCTCCCCTAGCTCGGGGGTGGGCAACTACAGCCCTAGGTTGGGAGGTGAGCATCTCACTGGTCACCCTCTAGAAAAATTTGTGGTTATGTGCAGGTATAACAGGTCTGTAAAAGAAAATATTGGAAAACACAGGCAAATTGGAGCACCTATAAATCTTGGAAGGACATTAGGGAGTGAACTAAGACTAAGAAATGTTACTATGCAGAGTATCTGAAGCATTATGTAAGTTCTTTAAATAAGGCATGATAGAACACTGTGTTGTCCAATAAAGGACTATGCTTGTCATTTAAAGATTCTATATGATGAAATGAGAACCGTATACTTGATTTAAGATTCTAGAAAATGTAATTGAGAACAAATTATTTGATTTAAGTTTTCCATGTTTCATACTCATACTATAAGAGTCAAACTATCTGTCTGTTAAAAGAGTTAAAATTTTATTTTCTAGAGGTATACATTGTGTTTGATTTACATGTAAAGCGAGAAATGAACTATAATCTAAGTTTGACTATTAAACAGGACTTACAGTATTTTTAGGACCTCGATAAATGGGATTAGAACCTTATAGCATGAGAATGCATTGGTCTAGTATTTATCCATAATTCTTCCGCAAGTAAAAAAATAATAAGTAAAAATAAAATAAAATTTTGGTGAGTTTAACTTTAGTCCTTCTATAGCTATACATGAGTTTAGGAAGGTGTAAGAAGAGTTGCAGCCCTCCACCTCATAGCATTACAAAACTAGGATGGACTTAACTGTGTGGGTTCCCTGTGTCGCAAACAAAAGAGAACAGTAGAAAATGCATTAGTGCATATCAATGTAATTACATATAAAATGAAAGAAAGATTCAACAGTTTTATAGTGCCATGGAGTTTATCATGGTTTCACTTTTCTTAACATGTCAATGTATTTGACCCATGCAGAGCCCCCTTGGATCTTAATGTTGGTATCACAGCTCTGTTGAATGCATAGTGTCATCCCCTTCACACCTACAGGTTGCAGACTACTTTGCACTTTCGTGAGGTTTTTAAACCTTCTAAAAAGACACCATCCTAAATTTGGAAGGCTGCCAAACTTTTTTTTATGCAGCTGAGAGCTTGGTTACTCTGCTCTGTTGCATCCTCTTTGTGAACTAGGAATTTATTTGGTATTTAAAATTGCACAATGGTAGTTATACTTGGGAGGCTTCTATGTGGAAAACGTAACAGCAAATAGATTATGCAATGAGTTACACTTGGCTCCATAGATTCACCTTGATGCTATTGATATGCACAGACAATACATCTAAATGGTTGAAACCAAAATAGGTGCAAATTTGATTAGATAAGAATTTCCTTGAGCTCACAAGGGATCTCGTATGCCCATGAAACATGCTAAATAGGCTATGACCTAAATGATTACCTTACTTTGTCCTTAAACCGTGAGTTGATTACATGCCCAGGATCACTCTGCATCCAAGCTGCACATTCTCCAATACCACGGTTATATTTTCTATAATTTAAAACATTCATTCACTCTAAAGAGGCCTCCATGGGGTAAATTTCTAGACATAAATAAGCCTGCAACAGGTCTCCTCTTAGGAAAATAGCTTTGAGAGAATATGCAGGAAAAGATTTAAATGATTGAAGCTGAAAATACTTTTTTTTGGTGTAAATTCTCCTGTAGATATTCTCCTCCTTATGGATAGGTGCCCTCTTAATAGACTATACTATTGTAATCTGGCCAACCCAAATCACTGATATATAGAAAATATGTCAAATGTGATGAGCTTAATGGTAAATAATGGGATGGAGGCTTTATAGCAGAAACCCTTGCTCAAATCCCCAAGAGATGTGCTATGACTTGAAAATAGGGTAAATGATAGTAGGTGAAATACTCCATCCAAATAATGCATTTTTGTTTACCACATGGATGAGGGCAGCCATAAATTCCAGATAACTGCAAGCTAAAGACACACACAAAATAATAAAACACATTCTATCTGTATCTAACTATTTAGAGAAGAAAAACATATGTATATTAATGCTAATGCTAAACCTGCACACACCAGTCGC
Organism: Cunninghamia lanceolata; assembly: GCA_027924645.1. NCBI lineage: Eukaryota > Viridiplantae > Streptophyta > Pinopsida > Cupressales > Cupressaceae > Cunninghamia > Cunninghamia lanceolata. Next base: position 9,608,149 of record BSBN01001715.1, read on the forward strand.
TCAGAGAGGTGAAAGAAAATGGCAGCTGGATGGGTAAATCTCTTGTGGTGGCCATGGTTCATCCTTGGGCTAAGAAGAGGCGTTGAAGCCTCAATCTAACTTGTTCTTTCTTCTAGAGATTAGGGTTTAGAATGGAGGAGTTCCTTATGTGCCCTAATCCACTTTAGAAAATTGTTTTGTCTATTTAGTCACCGTAAGATCCGTTGTCCTTAAACCTTCTAGGGCTCGCATGCTAGAGCCTGGCCCTCAGTTGTAAAGCTGTATTTAAAATTACAAATTTTTTTTTTTTTGAGCACCTTATCATAAAGGAAAGATTTTGGATGAAGCGTCTAGGGTTATGAGGCATATGTTATGATATTTATGGCATGTCAAAGTATTTTAAAAAAAAAATCATGGTTGAATAGATGGTTGAGCTTAGTATGTTTTATTTCTAGAGATTACACACTTTTCTTTTACGGCACTAGCAAATGTTTGTTTTCTTTTTGTCTCTCCTCCTTCTTATTTGATTTCTATCCTACTACCTACTCTATATTAGTGTATTCTATTGTTATATATATCTGATAAAAAAAAAGAGAAGGTAATTTACCACTGTGAATCTTGCCTTTAAGCATCTTATCTATTTTCAAAAAGGAACCATATTTTTGTAGTCTTGAAATTAATTATGTTGCTTGCATTGGTTAGTGGTAGGCCTCTTGTATCACCAGTTATCAGTTTATATATATATAAAATTTAGTCTCTCCCTCTACTCGGGCATTACATTAGGGGAGAAATAAAAATGTCTTTCTGCACCAAATTGTTTTACTTTAATTATCTAAAAATAATTTTATCTTATTTAAGAGTAATTTAAAAATTGTAGTTGCTTTTATTATCTAAAAATTATTTTATTTTACTTAAGAGTAATTTACAAATTGTAGTACACTTTCTAGTGAGAAATTAAAAAAATATCTTTGTGCAGCAACTTGTTTCACTTTTATTACCTAAAAATTATTTTATTTTAGTTAAGAGTAAATTACAAATTGTTGTATGCTTTCTGAGAAATTAAAAAAAAAATGTCTTTGTCTACAAATTGTTTTAATTTTATTTGTCAAGAATTATTTTATTTACATAAGTAATTTTCTTTTTACAATGATTTTGTTTATTTAAGAATTATCTCATTTACGAATTATTTTATCTATTAAGAGTAATTTAATTTTACTTTACAAGTGTTACTTCCTTCTATTAAGTGGGTGAATTGTAAGATTATTATGACTTTAGAGGTTTTTAGAAGTACATTATTTTAAAGACATTTGATTTAAATTTCATAAATAGATGATTTTTTTTATTTAAATTAAGTTACATTAGAAGACTGAAGTTTAAAAAAATAAATCTAGTGTTAAATACTAAAGATTAAAAGGAAAAAAAAATTAGGGTTAATATTGTGTTTTATCTGGTCGAGGTGTTACAGTCATTTTAACAAGAGATTGTCTAGTTAGTTTTGTTCATATGATAAGGATACAGTCACTAGGAAGAAAGCAAGTTGTCAGAAGTGAACACAGGATGTAACGAAGAACTTAAGGTATGTGTGATCCATTGTTCTTATAGGTTATCTTGCATAATGTACATTCTCTCATAATGTACTCTCTCATCACTAGATTTAATATTGGTGATCTTTTAATAACTTGATGATTCTAGGAAATTAAATTCAAGTTTCATCGCATTTCTATATCATGCATTAAGCACTTCTTAGAAAAATTTCACATTTCCTACATCTGCCAGATCAAAAATTTTATTCATCAGTATTTTTTTTGAATTTAGAGTTTAATGTTATTTGATTAAGGATGAGTTAGCTCCTTACATGTGGTATCAAAGCTTTTGGTTCGGACACTAGGCCTAAAGGTCTGCTGACCTAAAACATGGTCGAAATTAAGACATAAGGCTAATAGTATTCCCCTTCTTTTGATCTAATGATAGTCCAGTTAATGATAAACATTCATAGAAACATGAAAAGAAAAGGAAATGATAAGGTCATAAGTAAACCCTCACTAGAGGGAAAAGTGGATGGCTTAATGACAGTAATGGTATGTGTAATGAGACAACAGTAGTTGGGTACATGACAGTCGTAAGACTTGTGAAGTGGATATCATATTCTATGGCTAATCCCTCTTGTGGCATATCATAATCCTTTTAGAATGGCATGCCCTGGGTTGTATAGGGGCATGTGACTATTCTGTGGATTTTTTATATAGAAATTTAATAAGGTTGTTTCAAGTTGTGCGGGGAATGCTTAATGTGACATGGCGATTATCATTGTTCTCTATGTGGTTTGAGACCACTGTACGATTTAGCTATTTGAGTGATAGAAGTACACACAGTTTTCATACTCCCCTTAGGTGGTCTTTTTGTAAGGCTACATGGTGCTTGTAGTGTGAAAATTTTATGAGATTGTTGCATTATTTATTCTTGTGTTAAATATTTTACTAAAGTGTTAAGCTGCAGTGTTTTATTTATTTTTTTTTTATTTAAACTTTGAGATGGTCCTTTTGCCTCAAGGACTTGTTCTTTGTTGAACTTGGGATGTTGCAATAGTTGCTATCTTTGATCTTCACTTCTTCTTGTCTTGTTTTATTTTAATTGAAGATTTAACTTATTGACTTGTTTCACTTAATCCTTCTTGATCTGAGGCATTTTTAATTTTACAACTGCTGGCATGTGTGGAGTAATGTGACTTCTATAAAATTGCCATATATAGGTAGGGCCCTAGCAGGTTGTATGGGGGAGTAGGTGGCCTGGGGAGATTCTATTGTGAGGATGGGGTTGTAGATGGGACTAGTATGGGATAGTCATAATCCATCCATCCCCCTAGATCTATGTGTCTATTTCTTGCATACCTCCCTCTTGGAGGATAACACCTTAAACAAATGCAAGCAAGGTATTAGGAAAGATGTGGAGGGGTTCTTGAGAGGGCCTTGAAAACCATCTTTATTTCTCGGTTACTTGGCACTAAGATATCAATGATATTAGTTTTCCTTGGTGGTAAGACTATATGATGAGTACTAGAGACAGGTACTGACTTTTGAGAAACTGATGACATTCATGGACTTCTATTTTGGGAAGCTACTATCAATTTTGGGGCTAGCACTACTTTTAGATAACAAGCCCTAAGGTGGCACCAATTGATGTGACAGTTGCAAAGAGAGATGGATGGAAAGTTTGGAAGAGATTTTGATAAATCAGCATGCATGATCACTAGAATTGTTACCTTTCACTTGAGTGTTGATGTGTAGAATGGGTAAGTGCAAAAAGATGGGGGACCAAAAAGTAGCCAAATGGTTTTTAAAAAAAATAATACATAATGCGAGAGTGTTATAACGCGCTTGCGTTATAACGCGCTCACGTTATAATGTGAGTGCATTATGAACCACTATAAATAAATAAAAAAGGGTTGTCATTTCATTTCATGTCTATTTTTCTCCTCTATTCCCATGGCTTACAAACCCTAGGAAGTGCGCTCGCATTTTTGAAAAGCCAATTCAACACCAAAATCTTGTTGATTCGTTGCCAAAATGCTGCCACGACATCGAGCATGCCAAAGGAGTGAGTTTTATTTGTTTTTTTGTTTGAATTTGCTTCTAAATAGGTAGGTTTGAGTTATTTTTCGATGTATATTTCATTAATTGTCAAGAAATGTTAATTCACCTCCTCCTCCTCAAAATCCACAAAATCTTGAGGAAGAAATACCTGCAAAACAACAACCTCCTCCATCCATTCCTCAACATGCCCCTGGAACACAAGAAAATATAATGGGGCAAATTGAAAACAACAAAAAATAAATTGAAGATATAATTGCAAGGTTGAAAGATCCTTCCACTTCAACCTTGCATAGGTCCACACTTGTTGAATCTCTTGAATCTATGTTATCAAATGTAGATTCAATTAGCAAGCAAATAACTAGTTGGACAGATAAGAGGAGAGAGTTTAGAGACTATTATGCAGACAAGCTATCATACCAAGATGTGAAAAAATTACAAATTATAAAATTAGACTTGTGTTCAATTTTCACAAACCCACAAACAAATCAACCTCCACCCATTACATGCAAGAGGTTCCCTATCCATTGGTGTAACAACCAAGTGATAAGGGACAATTTTGGGTAGAGGTGGTGGATGGTTTTTGACCATCCTCCATGCAATAATAATGAGGTCCCACAATACTTTTTGAGGAAACTCTACTACAAGTTTGTCCTCAATAAAGTGCCAAACTATTTTGATATGCGGGACTTCCAAAGTAGAGGTGGGGGGTCAGCACAAGATAGACTAGGGGCACATATTGACCCACAGCAGGCAGTGAGATGAGTAATCAACAGACCAGCCCACGAGCATGTTTCTATTCCTTCCATTGTGAAGGAGAGTGTTGATGTTAATACACTTCAGTCCATTAGTGCTTTGACCTAGAGCATCATAGCGCATGCTAGTCCTGCAGCATAGAGTGGGTTGGGAGATAGTGCGAGGAGTAGGGTCCCACCCCATACTTGTCAGACTTGTGGGTCAGCCTGTGGTTATGACCCCATGGATAGTTAGGACGCAGGTGCATAGGCTACATCTGTAGCTGAGCAGATGGTGATGACAGATACCCTCTTGAGTGAGACTTTCGGCCTTGATACTTAGGTAAATATTAGCAAGTTTATTGAATTTAATTTATTAAATTTCATTTTTGAAATGCACACTAATTTAAATTGATGATTTTAATGAAATTTCAGGGTCATAGCATCGATACAGTTTTCAGTGGTTTGCCACCTACATTTTACACTAGATCATCTACTGGTGGGGTATGTAACTAGTAAACAATTATAAATATTACATGTGAATAGCATCATTATATGAATGGTATTCTAATATCTAATTTTGGATGTTGAATAAGTTAATATTATACATTTCATGGCAACACCTACCAGTGGTGGTGGACTTCAAAGTTTTACTGAGGTAATAAAACAAATAGTTTAATGAATGAATTGTACTTACTAGATTTTTGTATGTGACTTGTGTGCTTTATTGTGTGTACTTCCATGTTTAGATGAACATGTGTGTATGTTAGGAGCCATGATTTGCATCACTATTATAGTTTTCGTAATTGAATAATGTTGTTTTATTTGCAGATGATGCAGGCTGCAGAGACACCTCCCCATGTTCAGAGGGCAATGGAGCATGGTGTGGCCTCTGCAATTCATAGCTCCATGGCATTGATAGGGGTATGAGGCAAATTAGTAAATTTTAATTTACATTCATTGTTATAGTTGTCTATTTTTGAAAAATCAAAAGATTATTGATTTGAAGTTTAATTTCTATCTGAATGGTTTCTATAGGACATGACATCACCAGGGCCTATTCCTGCTACTGAGGCAAGTGAGGAGATAGATTATATGTTAGAGGTAAGTGATTATTTTGTTAAATGTTTCATTTTTTATAACATGTAATTTCTATATATTAATGTCTATACTTTTTATTGTAACATCTAAAGATGCATGAAGAACTAAATAGGAGGAGTAGCCCTTAGGTTTGTAGTAGACCACCCACATGCGCCTCTCCATCCCCTAGAAGATCAAAGGCTGCCCATGATTTATTCTCTTCACCAGCTAGAGGGGAATGACTTTTTATTGTGTTCCTTTGTTGTATGCCTATATGGCATTTGTGGACATATATTTTGTATTGTACATAGTTGACATTGTAAGCCTATATGGCATTCTTGTAAGCCTATATGGCTATTTTGTATATATGTTATACTTATATCGACAAATATTGATGTATGCCTATATGGATATTTGGTTAATACAAATCTTTTTTTATTGATGGCGTCCATACTTGCATTATAAATCCACGTTTGAATGGATATTTGTAGATGGCTACTTCAAATATTTAAAGTCCAATTGTATTACATAGGATGTTTGTTGATCCAATAAGCTAGCTATTGTTATTCAAGTATCACCTAAACCTCATTTTGGAACTAAAAGATAAAAGTTGTATTTGAAAAAAAAATGAATCATCATGTTGAACAAAAAATATTAATATTCTTTATGAGTAGCATAGAATGTCAACTATATGCAATACAAAAAAATGAATCATCATGTTATTCTTTATGTTTGAGATCCTAAAAATGACTAAGTCTGGTAGCCTGATATCCTCAAACACTAGGATGAATATCCAAGTCATTAGGGTGATTGCACCTTGAGAAAAAGTCATTAAGATGAGCGCCTAAAGGAGACTTTCTTAAACATTCAAACATTGAGCAACAAGCATGAAGGGTTAAGGCACAATTTGCAACTCATAAAGCCTCAAAAGGGTGCCCAACTTAGAGAGAGCATTCATTTAAGACAAGGTGCCCATTGACACTTGTTCCACCATAAAAGTGTGCCTAAGGTGGAAGGAGAACAAGCCTCTAGTAAGTGAGTGCACCTATTGTCTAAACCACTTCATTATGACACCCTAGCCTGAGGAGGAGTATATAAGTCAATAGGAAATGGTGCCTAGAATGCAAATGAAGGACTAAGTGGCATTTTCAATAAGTATCAATTCACCTTGAGCTTTCAATAAATACATCAAATTAAGTCCCATAAGCCTAGGTGCCCTTTGCCTTCAAAAGAACCTTGTATCAACATTAAGAGTTGGATTGTTGATGACTTCCCAAGCTAGAGATAATAGTGAAAATAATCCTTCCACCATCAGGATATTGAAAAATAAGCATAATGTAATGATATATGGGATAACTGGCATACCTCTTGTGAAAAGTGATGATCATAACAAGAATGGTCACCTCAACTTAATGCCCAATAATTTTAATACTATCAAGCATCCACATAATAGTAGATAATCTTATCAAAAGTCACAGAGAAATTTCTAAGGACCATAGTGTTATCCCTATGACTTGACACATACTACTTGTTTCATAAAGCAAAGGGACATAATATAAATAGTGTTGTTATATGGAGCCTAATCAAAATCAGAGGTTAAATTTAACCAACTTTTATCAGCATGGTTTCCCCCCAAATATTTTCCTACTAGTTTTGGCGCCTTGAAGTCTAAGTGCATGAAAATCATGAGGATGAGCGCTTAGGGATGAGATAGTCTTCATAAGAGTTTAAATAAGAACATCATCAAAATGTGCCTTGGTAGAGAGACTTGAGACCATCATCAAATAAGCCAAAATATCTATCTCCAATGACCTGACATGGATTCCAAAACCACCTATTGGACCAATAGGATCCTAGGCGCTCACTTCATGCATTATGATTTCTAGGCACTAGTTTGATGCTCCATCACAAGGAAAGTGTGCCCACACTTGCAAGTGTTTTTCTTCAGGATCTAGGTGCCAGTTGAAGGTTGTAGTTGCCAAGAAGAGCGCCTAGCAAGAGGAAGTCTTTTGGAGTCTCCAAAACACATCAAACACTTGACTAACAACAAGATAACTATTTCCCAAGTTAGGTGCTTCAAGAGGGAAGTTAAAACATGAATAAGCACCAACTTGTCTAGGTGCAAACTTAAGCTTGTTGAGGATACACATGGGGCCCAACATTCCCTGGTGATTTCATGAACTTCAAACACTCAGAACTATTCAAGGAATGCCCAATGCCCCTTCTTGATGATAGGCCACCAAAGTGAGGGTGGAATTACGTCTTGATGGCATTAGGCGCTATCTAGAGTATGCTACTCCATGGAAATGCGCCTTCTTGCTTAGAGTAATTCAAACACTCCAAGGTCTTCAGTGATCAATTCCCCCACTTATGAAATGTTCTCCTTCATTTTAAAACACATTGTAATTCTCTAGAGAGATGACTATACCTAGGCGCCAATCTGGGTTAGAAATGCCCCCAAAGTGTGCCTTCTCTTTCAGAATGCAAAACAAGGTCCAAAGGTGCTAATAAACTAAAGCGCTTCTTTGAAAAAGTCCCAGAGGTTAAGATGCACCTTGTCTTAATGAGGTGCAACTCTTGGGTAAGAAAGCTTGTAAAGTGCACCTAACTTAGTGAAGAGGTTGATAACTTCTAAACCCTTCCTGGAACTTAGATTGCTTCAACTAAAGATCATCTTGCACCAATACATCACCAAACTTTCAATCACAAGATCAATTCAAACTTAGGTGCTCATTAAGAGTCTTTCCAATGTTGGCGCATCTAAGAGGTTGAACTGGCAAGAGATGGAACATAGCTTCCTAGACCTTGTTTCAATATGTTTGAGTTCAAAAGTTGACTCAATGGTATCAAGATGGCGCCATAGAGTCTTTGGACTAGTTATGTAGAGTTTCAAAAACATTCTAGCTCCTTGAAAATTCCTCCTACATGCTTGGGTGCCATTTCAAGGTCCTAGAACCATGATGTAGCACCTTATTGCTCTAGGCACCCATTCATGATTGTGCAACTTGAGATTGGCGCCTAGAGTGAATAGGCTTTCATCCTGACTTAATTCACTAAGGCAACCTCATCTTGAAGGTCAAACAACTTTTCTTGCCAGAGCACCTTGATTGAAGACTCCACATCCTTGGGTGCTCATTTGGACAATTTGATGTGAAATTGGTGCCTAGACTCCAAGAGTCAACTTTCTGCTTTCTAGACTTAGCTAAATTTTGATTTTCTAACTTTGTTCCTGCAAAACAATGAGATTGAGTTAGTCAAAAACCAATTCATTCCCTAATCATTATGAATTAGCCTCTGAGAATGAGCAATAGGCTAATCCATTCTTCACTTGATGATCAAGCCAGAAACAGGGACATGACAGGGTAAGTTGTAACTAATGATATCACCTAATTGAGCGCCTAGGAGGTATAAAGCTAAACGTTGACATGAGGACAAGCGCTTAGTAAAGGAGAGTTTCTCAAACATTTAAACATGTGAATGAAGTCATAGAAATGCACTAAGTCATCTAGTCACCATTTTCCCCTTATGTACCCTTACATTTGCGCCTAAGAAGAAGTTGCAACTTTACACTGCCTCCTTCTGATGATTTTTGGGGCAGAAGAAAACCTTTCACCACGAGCAAATGTCTTAGAGATATAAAAAATTGAGATAGGTTATTGTAGAGGCACTCTACGTAATCGTGTTACCTCAGATAGAATGTTTCTAAGTCACACATTTTTTGAGTAACATCTCGTCAGAGATTGCTACCTTTTTGTACTTTAGACTCTTCAGGATATTATCGATACAATGTAGCTCAGACTATTTTGACATGTTTGGGTGAAAAAAAGGACCATGCCTAGTGTAAATGTACCCATCTGGACGCGTTGGAATAGTCAGTTTGGTCACATCAGGAGCAGGATGAAAGTTACACCCCTTTGCAACTTTACACTGCCTCCTAACAATTTTTGGGGCAGTATAAAAACTTTCACCACCGGCAAATGCCTCAGAGATATAAAAACTGAGAAAGTTTATTGTAGAGACACTCTACGTGATCGTGTTACCTTAGATGGAATATTTCTAAGTTACACAGTTTTCAAGTAACATCTCGTCAAAGATTGCTACCTTTTTGCACTTTGGACTCTTTAGGGATATCGTCGGTACAATGTAGCTCAGACTATTTTGACATGTTTGGGTGAAAAAAAGGACCATGCCTAGCGTAAATGTACCCATCCAGACGCATTTGAATAGTCAATTTGGTCACATTAGGAGTAGGACAAAAGTTACACCCCTTTGCAACTTTACACTGCCTCCTTCTGATGATTTTTAGGGCAGCAGAAAACCTTTCACCATAGGCAAATGCCTCAGAGATATAAAAAATTGAGAGAGGTTATTGTAGAGGTACTCTACATGATCACGTTGCCTTAGACAGAATATTTCTAAGTGACACAGTTTTCAAGTACCATCTCGTTAAAGATTGCTGTCTTTTTGCACTTTAGACTCTTCAGGGATATCTTCGGTACAATGTAGCTCGGACTGTTTTGACATGTTTGGGTGAAGAACAAGACCATGCCTAGTGTAAATGTACCCATCCGAACACGTTGGAATAGTCATTTTGGTCACATCAGGAGAAGGATGAAAGTTACACCCCTTTACAACTTTACACTGCCTCCTTCTGATGATTTTTGGGGTAGCAAAAAACTTTTCACCATGGGCAAATGCCTCAAAGATATAAAAAACTAAGAGAGGTTATTGTAGAGGCACTCTACATGATCATGTTTCCTCAGATGCAATGTTTCTAAGTGACATGATTTTTGAGTAACATCTCGTCAAAGATTTCTACCTTTTTGCACTTTGGACTTTTCAGGGATATCGTCAGTACAATGTAGCTCAAACTGTTTTGACATGTTTGGGTAAAAAATAGGACCATGCCTAGCATAAATGTACCCATCTAGGTGCGTTCAAACAGTTAGTTTGGTCACATCAGGAGCAGGATGAAAGTTACACCCCTTTGCAACTTTACACTACCTCCTTCTGACGATTTTTGGGGCAGCAGAAAACCTTTCACCACAAGCAAATGCCTTAGAGATATAAAAAGATGAGAGAGGTTATTGTAGAGGCACTCTACATGATCGCGTTGTCTCAGACGGAATGTTTCTAAGTGACACAGTTTTTGAGTAACATCTTGTCAAAGATTGCTGCATTTTTGCACTTTGGACTCTTCAGGGATATCGTCGGTACAATGTAGCTCAGACTGTTTTGACACGTTTGGATGAAAAATAGGACCATGCCTAGCGTAAATGTACCCATCTGGATGCATTGGAACACTCAGTTTGGTCGCATCAGGAGCAAGACACCAAAAATGCATAACATGATGATGTAAAAATGTGTATGTGTAAAAATGCAGCAGGAAATTAAAAAAAGACAAACCTTACAAATTAATGTGCATACTTACAACTCAATGTAACATGACTTTACAAAATCAATGTGAAAATAATTCAATCCAAATTAAGGAAAATGTAAGAACATGCATGTAAAGACCTGACATACCTAAAAAATGAAGATTCGAATGGAGACAGTAGCCAATTATGTAGTGTTTTTTTTTCTTCTTGCATCAAACTCCTCAACAATTTGAGTTATTCACCACTTGCTTCCTTTTCAATGTTAAATTGAATAACACTCAAATATAATTACTAACAACAATACTATTAACCAATCTATAATGTTAAATTCCTAAAATTGAATCATAATTAATATTGCAACACTACAAAAATTGAAACTTGAATAGATATATATCAAACTTGGTGTGAAAACTATGTTATTTCCTCCTCCTCAAGTTGGCAAAGCAGAAAAGGTGGTGGAAAGATCATGCAAAGGTGGTACAATGTGTCAAATGTGCATGTGAACTTCCCAAGAGCATTAAAGCACTTCTTTTTTGTTAGAGCACGCATAGAATCAGTATCAAAATAGAGCATGTGGGCCTGGATCATGGGGGTCAACACTTTTTTACCATTTCTATAGCAAGACAAAACGCACGCACGTTATAACGTACTCGTGTTTTATCCTGCTATAGATTGATCACATCTTGTGCATTTCTCTTTCCAAACCTTCCCTTTCAGACTTGAATGACCACAAGGTTTTTGAGGGAGAACTTTTCTTGTTTCCTGCAAGAGCTTGCCAAATGCTCCACCATATGATAGGCATAACAATGAAGGGGCAAGCCCTCATAATCAAGTTCTTGATAGAAAATGCCCATCAAGGAAGAAAGACAGATCTTCTTTGGAAGCTGAAGTTCTAGTTTGTGACAAATCCTTATCCAAGCATAAATAGCAGGGGTTTTGTCAAGCGATTGCCAATCCACTTCCACAAAGTCTCCTGAAGACTTCTTGATTAATTCCAAAACATCCACACCCCAAAACTAGAGAGGCAATCAATATAATTGAACCCATAAATATACATTTGATGACTCATCCCTCAACTCTAATCCCTCATCCCTAAACCCTAAATGCTATCCCTATTCCTAAACCCTCAACAAACTCGATACTATACCTTAAACCCTAATCCCTTATCCCTAAACCCTCCAACCCTATCCCTAATCCTTATACCCTCCACACTCTACTTTAACCCTAATCCCTCGACCCTCAACCCTATCCCTAAACCCTTGACCCTCGAACCTCAACCCTCAACCCTCAACGTCAAACCCTAATCCCTCAAACCTTAACTCTGATCCCTCAACCCTCAACCCTATCCCTAAACCCTAAACCCTAAACCCTAAACCCTCAACCCTCAACCCTCAATGTCAAATCCTAATCCCTCGACCCTTCACTCTAATCCCTCAACCCTAAACCCTATCCCTAAACCCTCAACACTATACCTTAAACCCTAATCCCTCAACCCTCAACCCTAATCCGTCATCCCTCAACTCTAATCCCTCATCCCTAAACCCTAAATGCTATCCCTATTCCTAAATCCTCAACCAACTTGATACTATACCTTAAACCCTAATCCCTTATCCCTAAACCCTCCAACCCTATCCCTAATTCTTATACCCTCCACACTCTACTTTAATCCTAATCCCTTGACCCTCAATCCTATCCCTAAACCCTTGACCCTCGAACCTCAACCCTCAACCCTCAACGTCAAACCCTAATCTCTCAACCCTTAACTCTAATCCCTCTACCCTCAACCCTATCCCTAAACCCTAAACCCTCAACCCTCAATGTCAAATCCTAATCCCTCGACCCTTCACTCTATTCCCTCGATCCTAAACCCTATCCCTAAACCCTCAACACTATACCTTAAACCCTAATCCCTCAAGCCTCAACCCTAAACCTTATCCTTAAACCCTAATCCCTCAACCCTTAACCCTAATCTATCATCCCTCAACTCTAATCCCTCATCCCTAAACCCTAAATGCTATCCGTATTCCAAAACCTTTAATTGACTCAATACTATACCTTAAACCCTAATCCCTTATCACTAAACCCTCCAACCCTATCCGTAATCCTTATACCCTCCACACTCCACTTTAACCCTAATCCCTCAACCCTCAACCCTCAACCCTATCCCTAAACCCTTGACCCTCGAACCTCAACCCTCAACACTCAACGTTAAACCCTAATCCCTCAACCATTAACTCTGATCCCTCGACCTTCTACCCTATCCCTAAACCTTCAACCCTCAACCCTCAACATCAAATCCTAATCCCTCAACCCTTCACTCTAATCCCTCAACCCTAAACCCTATCCCTAAACCCTCAACACTATACCTTAAACCCTAATCCCTTAACCCTCAACCCTAAACCTTATCCCTAAACCCTAATCCCTCAACCCTCAACCCTAATCTGTCATCCCTCAACTCTAATCCCTCATCCCTAAACCCTAAATGCTATCCCTATTCCTAAACCCTCAACTGACTCGATACTATACCTTAAACACTAATCCCTTATCCCTAAACCCTCCAACCCTATCCCTAATCCTTATACCCTCCAGACTCTACTTTAACCCTAATCCCTCGACCCTCAACCCTATCCCTAAACCCTTGACCCTTGAACCTCAACCCTCAACATCAAACCCTAATCCCTCAACCCTTAACTATGATCCCTCGACCCTCAACCCTATCCCTAAACCCTCAACCCTCAATGTCAAATCCTAATCCCTTAACCCTTCACTCTAATACCTCAACCCCAAACCTGATCCCTAAACCCTCAACACTATACCTTAAACTCTAGTCCCTTAACCCTCAACCCTAAACCTTATCCCTAAACCCTAATCCCTCAACCCTCAACCCTAATTCGTCATCCCTCAACTCTAATCCCTCATCCCTAAACCCTAAATGCTATCCCTATTCCTAAACCCTCAACCGACTCAATACTATACCTTAAACCCTAATCCCTTATCCCTAAACCCTCCAACCCTATCCCTAGTCCTTATACCCTCCACACTCTACTTTAACCCTAATCCCTCAACCCTCAACCCTATCCCTAAATCCTTGACCCTCGAACCTCAACCCTCAACCCTCAATGTCAAACCCTAATCCCTCAACCCTTAACTCTGATCCCTTAACCCTCAACCCTATCCCTAAACCCTCAACCCTCAACCCTCAACATCAAATCCTAATCCCTCAACCCTTCACTCTAATCCCTCAACCCTAAACCCTATCCCTAAACCCTCAACACTATACCTTAAACCCTAATCCCTCAACCCTCAGCCCTAAACCTTATCCCTAAGCCCTAATCCCTCAACCCTCAACCCTAATCTATCATCCCTCAACTCTAATCCCTCATCCCTAAACCCTAAATGCTATCCCTAATCCTAAACCCTCAACCGACTCGATACTATACCTTAAACTCTAATCCCTTATCTCTAAACCCTCCAACCCTATCCCTAATCCTTATACCCTCCACACTCTATTTTAAACCTAATCCCTCGACCCTCAACCCTATCCCTAAACCCTTGACCCTCGAACCTCAACCCTCAACCCTCAACATCAAACCATAATCCCTCAACCCTTAACTCTAATCCCTCGACCCTCAACCCTATCCCTAAACCCTAAACCCTAAACCCTCAACCCTTAACCCTCAACGTCAAATCCTAATCCCTCAACCCTTCACTCTAATCTGTCAACCCTAAACCCTATCCCTAAACCCTCAACACTATACCTTAAACCCTAATCCCTCAACCCTCAACCCTAAACCTTATCCCTAAACCCTAATCCCTCAACCCTCAACCCTAATCCGTCATCCCTCAACTCTAATCCCTCATCCCTAAACCTTAAATGCTATCCGTATTCCTAAACCCTCAACTGACTCGATACTATACCTTAAACCCTAATCCCTTATCCCTAAACCCTCCAATCCTATCCCTAATCCTTATACCCTCCACACTCTACTTTAACCCTAATCCCTTGACCCTCAACCCTATCCCTAAACCCTTAACACTCGAACCTCAACCCTCAACCCTCAATTCAAACCCTAATCGCTCAACGTCAAACCCTAATCCCTTAACCCTGCAACACTATCCCTAAACACTCCAACCTTATCCCTTAACCCTAATCCCTCAACCCTCAACCCTATCCTAAAACCCTTAACCCTCGAGCCTCAATGTACTTAACCCTCAACGTCAAACCCTAATCCCTCAACCCTTAACTCTGATCCCTCGACCCTTAACCCTTAAAACTTTAACCCTAAAACCTATCCCTACATGCTCGACACTCGACACCATATCTTAAACCCTAATCCCTTAACCCTCATCCCTAAAGCCTCAACCCTAAATCATTAAACCTTCAACCCTAAACCCTATCCCTAATCCCTCTACCCTTGACACTCTTATTTAACCCTAATCCCTTGACCATTAACCCTATCCTTTAACCTCAACCCTCAACGCTCAACTCTCAACATTAAAACCTAATTCATCAACCCTAAACCCTAATCCCTCAAACCTAAACCCTATCCCTAAACCATCAACCCTCAATACTATACCTTAAACCCTAAATCCTATCCCTCAACCCTTAAAACTTAAACCCTATCCCTACACCCTCAACACTTGACACTATATCTTAAGCCTTAAACCCTCATCCCTAAAGCCTCAACCCTCAATCCTTAAACCTTAAACCCTAAACCCTATACCTAATCCCTCTACCCTTGACACTCTACCCCTAACCTCAACATTAAATGCTAATCCGTCAACCCTAAACCCTAATCTGTCAACCCTAAACCCTATCCCTAAACCCTCAACCCTGAACACTATACCTTAAACCCTAATCCATAAACCCTAAAACCTAATCCCTCAACCCTCAACCCTAAACATTATCAATAAACCCTCAACCCTCGACACTATACCTTAAACCCTATGATAAAAGCTTTACGTATGGTACATCCACAGTGAGTAATTAACAATTGAAATCAGAAGGATGATCATTATGAGAAAAGATTTGCATTGGGGTACATCTATGTTTCTTGTTGTCCACCTTGCACTTGGGGAAGGTATATTGTTATGAAACAGGCAAATAATCTTCCATTGTTTACTGGTTCTATCCACAAGAACTTCTAAACTATACCTTAAACCCTAATCCATCAACCCTAAAACCTATCCCTAATCCCTCTACATACATACATACATACATGATTAATAGACTTCAAGAGAAAAATATTTAAGGGGAACATAATGCGAGTGCGTTATAACATGCTCGCGTTATATCTTTCTTTGGGAATCCCAAGCCTTGGGCTTGGGATTTGCTTTGGATTTCCAACCCAAAGGCTTGGAGTGCCTTTTGAACAATCACATAATTTTGTTCGTGCTAATGCTCAGATTTGTACATGTTTCAAGGTCAAACAAATCTACTACTCCAATATATAAAAGGCTCCAAGAATAGCAGAAGGAAGACTCAAAAATGTAATCATCATTTGTATTGCTCTAATGGCCTTTGAAGCTACCTTTAGAACAACAGGGGCAATAAGGTTTCAATTTACAATTACTTTATGATTGTCATGAGCACAACAATGCCCCTTAGGTGATCAACTTAACTGGCTTTTATATAATCTACAACATTTTGATGGAATCATGCCCACTCCAACTACAAATGACGTATAGTGTCTATGTGAGGTTGGATTTTGTCTTCTTTGTGCAGCATTATTTTCTAAAACCTCCTCAATAGAACATGGAAGGTTGAAGTCACAAATTTGAGCTATCATTGGTGAAAACAACAAACTCTCTTCAGGCCTAAGATTACTCTCAAATCTGTTTTCTCATGCCCGCTATCAAGCTTCCAAACTCCTTGAATAGTAGATGCTTCAACCAAAGTGAAGCACAAAACCATGACAAAAAAATTCAAAATTATTTTTTGTTGAACGAGATAGCTGGTTCGCCTGGGATGCTCCTGCATCACATTGCCTCAATATAAAAATATGCACCAATATACCTCGATGAACCAAACATTAACCACTTAAACATATGGGAAATTGTGATTGGCTTCTTAATGAATATAAATAAATTTGTATGGTTAATTTTGTTTGTTTCTCTTAAATCTATTGTTATATTGTTTGTTTAAAAATGTTTAGAAGCCACTTCAAACAAATTTTGAATTTGCCACATTTCCATCCACAACAATTTCTTTCATTGATGCATCTACAAATGGAGAAACCAACACCCTTCCAAATAATATTTCTCATATGCCATCGTATTTAATCTAGGAGAATTCTGTATCCAACCACACTCCAAGGGTGGAATAAAAGGAATCCATGAAGCACTATACTTATCTAACTCTGCTAGATGTTGATACCAGTACTTAACATACTGTCCATATAGCCTAATCTTTCGGGTGAACAATGTTTATATTAAAAAGATTTAAATAAAAAACTCCAAACCTTTTAAAACAACTTGTTAAATTTGCTAAGTTATTTACTTGGAAAGAACATCCATATGAGATTCCACAATAGGGGGAATAAGTCATTTAGAACCACCTTTCTTAGATCAATATATAGAATCTCTAACCCAAGATATTCCACGTGAAGATCTCCGAGAAGAATCTTCCTCTAATAATGACCATCATCCTATAGATGATTCTAGGATTTTAGAACCATGAGATATTGATGAAGCTTTTAGTCAAGAAATGGTTGGTCCAACCAAAATCTTCACAAGATTTGAAACCTAAAAAAATTGGTAAAATGGAAACAAGAAGTTCTTATAAAGCCAGGAAATAGGCTCAGTCTAGTAATGAAGGAACCTCAGAGTCTATTGATCAATTGAATATCACAATGGACTTAGAACCAACTTCCTACAAAGAAGACAAAAAATATGGTAATGTGGAGGTAGGCTATGCAAAATGAGTATTATGCCTTCTCAAAAATGATACTTAGGGGTTGGTTGATTCTCCACTAGGTTGTAAACCTATTGGGTGCAAGTGAATATTTTGAAACAAGTATAAAGCATATAGTTCACTTGACAAACATAAGGCCCACCTTGTTGCAAAAGGTTATGATAAAAAATAGGGCATAGATTATGATGAAACTTTTACAACTACCACAAAATGGACTACCATTCATGCTTTGTTGGCTTTTTCACCACAAAATGAGGGGAATGTTCATCAAATTTATGTTAAAACTATATTCTTGAATGATGATCTAAAGCAAATAGTATATAGGATTCAACTAGAAGGATATGTAGTCAATGGTCAAGAACACATGGTATGCATGTTCAAAAAATCATTGTATGGTTTAAAGCAAGCACACCAATCCTAGTATGATTTAAACTCACCGAGAATCTCTTGAAGTTGAATTTCAAGCACCTTGAATTTGATGATGCAACACTTTTTGTCAAAAAAGTTGATAGCATAGTTGTATATCTAATTGTTTATATGGATGATTTATTTCTCATTGGTAATAATGAGGATTATAATCAAACTATGAAGGACACATTGAAGCAAGGATTTGAAAGAACTGACTTGGGACATCTTCATTACTATTTGGGTGTTGAGGTGATTTGAAAACCCAAGTATATCTTCATCAATCAACAAAAATACATTGGTGAACTTCTAAGAAAATTTGGCATGTCTAAATGCAAACCACCTAGTACTCCTATGGAGCAAAATTTGAAGCTCACATCAAATGACTCTGCAGCATTGGTTGATACCACTCAATATAGACAACTTGTTAGAAGTTTGATTTATGCAACAACTACCCATCCATCTATTTCTTTTATTGTGGAGTTCTCTCTAGATTCATGAAACAACCTAGAGAACGTCATTGGTTATCCGCCAAAAGAGTTCTTCGGTATTTGAAAGGCACTCAAAATTATGGGCTCAAATATTCCAACGAACACATTTCACTTTGGTTGGATATTTAAATTTTGCTTATGTAGGTGACTTGGAAGATGAAAAATCTACTTCTAGTTTCCTCATGCATCTTGGGTCAGCAGCGATTTCTTAGAAATATAAGAAGCAACCAGCGCTAGCTCTATCCTCTGTAGAAGCTAAATATATGGCCACTTCTGAGGCAACTAGGGAAATCTTATGCCTTCACATAATTCTTGAAGATTTGCAGGAACAACATGTTTCATCCACACCTTTCCTTGTTGACAATCAATCTACGATCGAAATGGCAAAGAATCTAGTCTTTCGTGATCGAACCAAACACATCAACACCAAGTTCCATTTGATTAGACATCATGTGAAAGATAGTAGTGTACATCTCAAATATCGTCCTATTGCAAATTAGCATGTCGATATTCTTACCAAAGTGCTTGGAAGATAAGTTTGAGAAATTCGAAAACATTCTTGGTTTAACCCCTTCAGATTAAGGGGGGATGTTAATGTGTTAATCTTTAGGTTTACACATTTTTTTTAGTATTATAATTAGTTATTTAGTTTTTGTTTTTAGTTTTCTTTTCAGTTGGGGCAGTTCAACTATTTTATCGGCCTTTTATATGATGTAAACTTTCCATTTTGTTGAATAAACATAATTTTCCATTATTCCTCTGTCCAATCCTACCCTAAAATAATCTACTGTACTGCAAGCACCAATTCAATTTTAAAGGAGAAAAGAAGTACGCCATGAACTATTTTCAACCTTTTTGTGTGAAGTTTTAGTTGGAATCTATACTAGAATTTCCTGAACATATCTCATGTGAAGAATAATTTGTTTTAAGTGGCTTTAATTTTATATCTGACCATATTCATAGCAATCAGGGTAACTATCGACCTCAAACCATAAAAAAATGGTAATACGGCCAATCCATCTATAGGCTGTGAATTTTTTATGGTTTCCCAAGTAATACAATTTAATGATGTAAAACTTTACTTCACGGTGCCTATGCAAATTAAATATCTGAAAATCAGAACACTTAAACAATGAAACTAATAATATAGTATCATTTAAAAAAAATGCTAGAATCTAGTACTCTCTATTGCATTCTAAGATTTCATCTATCAAATTGGTAATATTTAAAAACACCTTTACGAACAACAAGCTTCAAACATACAATTGAATTTTAGAATGATTTCTAGGTGATTCACGTGCATTAGGATGATTATCATTAGATTCATTGTTTGATTTATGAATTGAACATAGATGTAGATGATTGTTCTTTTGGTTGTGCATCTCTTTTGACAAAAGCATGATATTTCTAATGACTTAAAAATGAGTGTAATTAATGTCTTTTTATACATGTGAATATAACACCAAATTGCAAATATTATTGTAATGTTGGCCTTAGAACACAAGTCTAAGATGGAGCCAATTAGCTAAATGTTTGATTTTTATTTTACATTTTAAATGATCAAGACCATGGTTGCAAAGACAACCTCCTACTCGCAAACATGACCTAGGCTAGACAACAAGGTTGGATCAGTGCTTGAGATGGATTAGATTGGATAAATATTAGATTAATGATTAGAATCAAATAGATAAGCCAATTGGATTAGGATTGCAGGCACATAAGCATTGTGATAAGCAATAGGCATAGGGCTAGCTGCAAGCAAGGGTAGGTACATGGGCATAACTATGCAAAAAAACACATCATTTGTAGCTATATAAATGCATTAAGACATTGCCCCAAATTAGACATAGAAGTAAATAGAAAATGCATTGAGGATGCATTTTCACCATTATATTTTCTCCCCACTTTGAGATGCATGTGAATCTTCTATGTCGGTATCATGCATCTCTAAGTATGCTCATTCCTAAACATGCATAAATTAAATGAAATAGACAAATGAACATCCAATCCATTAAAGCACAAAGATTCTCCTATTAGATATGTTCTCCATGATTTCATACAAGACAAGGATAAAAGTCGAGTAGCTTCTAACTCACAAGATAAATTGAATGCAAAAATGAGAACTTTGGTGTTCATGTATGCCCCACCCCAATTCAATTGATTGCCTCTATAGGGTGTAATTGATTTAAGGATGATCTATCATTGATAGCTATAAACATATAAGAATATATTGACAATATAATACATCACGAGATAATCATAATCATAATCATGCATTGAAATAATAAATGATAAATTCATAAATACATATAATCATCAAAGAACTAGAAGATATCAATCATAACTAAAAGACTACATCATGAGAAGCATAGAAATGGGTTGGAGATAGAATCAAAGATAAGATCATTGCCCCTAGCATGGGAAAAATAATGTTGATGCAACCCTCAATGGGAAAAAATACCCATTAAAGTATAATAAATGGCCCAATGTAGCATCCATGAGCACAAGTACACATAGGATAGGATCAAGATAATGGCGATGCAATCCTCTATGGCTAAAAACAGATGTGAAAGTACAACAAATGGACAAATATGGCATCCATATGCACAAGAAAACATAGGGTAGGATCTTGATGACATGAAGCTTGACAATGACATGATAGCTAAGTCACAAGATCAATAGGATCAATGGCATAAAGGCCCAACAATGGGGCAAGTCCCCAAATTTAACAAATTTTATTTTGTATGATCATAAGATAAGTGATGTAGATCTAGAAAAAACAACTATGACAACAAGGTGAAGAAAACACCCAATACTTACATTGTCACAAACATCTGTAAGGATATGAGAATGGGATCGAGATTTCTCCCCTTCTCTATCTCGCAAAAACACCATAAACAGGTTAACACTTATCAAAAGTCACCTAACATTAAAAAATATAAATAGTTATAATAACTTTAACTATAATCAAAAGCACATAAGGAAAATAATGACCATCGACCTCATCTCATTGAGAATCATTTCTATCCTAACTTAGTTTTTTGACAAATCCTACGCTATTGGGTTTTGATGTCAAATCGATGATTTGTCAAGACAAAACCCAAAAGTCTGACCATTTGGTCTAACACAACTTACCACTTACAACAAGGTTCACTTAAACAAAAGACATAGATGGAAACAACTTGTTCCTTTCCTTACGTCAATTCACTTCTCTCCAATGATGCTCTCCCTCTCTTTCTCAGAGGGTGGAAACTTGTTTCCTGATTACAACTTACAATCACCAAAATGGGATTAGTGTATCATTATATAATCCATATACATCATGAATAAATAATCATGGTAACATATAATCACATGTCTAAATTCTATGCATATAAACATAAACTCACAAAATCATTGATTTATCCTCACATTTTCAAATAACGTCAAATCATTAAATCATGCAAAATTATCTACTAATTATATCCAAGTAAAAAGTTAAACATTGTCAAAATTAGGGATGTGACAAAAATTAATTAAATATAGCTCAATATTACACTCAATTAGTGAAAAATAGCTAAACTGTATCGAAACAAAAAATTGACTGCATAGGAGCAATCCCAATGATGGAAGATGATAAATGGACCCAACTAGGTGACTTACTAAAAATAGACACTCCCTCCAAGAATCTTGGAGACCACAATGAAATCCAGAAATCATTCTAAAAGTGGCATATGAGTCCTCCAGACCACTTTAGCTCACTGGAAACATCAAATAACTCCTCTGATAATGCTGACGCACACCTAGAAGGTCAGTGCCAACTGCAATACAAGAGAATCCCAAAATGGGCACATTAAAGTGTATCTTTCCATTTTTTTTTATAAATGTATCAATTGTAAAATTTCCATTATTTGAGGATGGTTCATAAATGTCTTACATTTGGCCATTAGAGCATTTTAGATCTATGCTCATGTGGGCATTATTATCTTTATGTAAATGAAGATTGTAAAGAAATTATTTTGTGCAAACATTAAATGTGGATGTAAAGCTAATGGTAGGAGAGGAAAGAATGTTAGGTTGATCTTTGGTGAATTCTATAGAATATTGACATGTGTCAGATAACAATGTGTTATCTCGACCTTCTTTGTTAATGAATTCTACATGGTTTGATTAGTTATTTTTGGGATTTGAGCTAGTATAGATTAATACATTTTAGTTTGGGGGAGAAAAACTTTTGTTTCTCCTTCAATGTGGATCATGCTATTGTCAATGAACTCTTGAGCATTGTTCTTAAGATTAAAGCATTTGTTAGTAGTATGGCCAACTACTTAATGCTATTCACAATAAGTTCAATGGTTGAATGGGTGACAAAGTGACGAGATTGGCCCCTAAAATATATTGCAATACGACGTGGAGGGGATAATGTAACTTTGTACAAGTTCTTTACACTTAGGCTTGTTGGAAAGGACATTGAAAATGTCATCATATTAATGAACATGACTAACTTTAGGTTTAGCCTCTTTGATAGTGTCCTTAAAAACTCATCTAATTTCTTTGAGCATGTCAGAGCCAAGATATTTTATCATGATGTGTTGAAACTCATAAATTGAGAAAGATGATTTCATATCATTATTGAAGGCTACAAAATCCTTCTTTAGAAGTTATGTTTTGGAAAACATGTTACTCTTCTTTTGAGTTTCAACCAAATCTAAATGAGCATCATATATGAAAGTAGCTAGATTGTCAATAATGAGCACATTAGAGGAAGCCATTAGAATGGAAAATTTTAACTAGGACTTCACTAAATCTAGCTGTAATAGAGTACTAATATGAATTTAAAATCCCAAAACTGAGCAAAGAAAGCACACTATGATAGATCTAGATATTGAAGACCAATGAAGGCTCATGCTTATACCTAGGTGGTGTAAGAAATGTTAGTAAGGCTCAATTCATGTCAAGTTGACAAACATGAGGAAATAAACACTTCCCTTTAATAATGTGATCTAGATCTTATCAAATAATCAAACAATACAAGTAATTTAATTAGATGTAGATATTGTAAGAGCTAAGCAACTGGGAATCTAGAGAATGATAAGGAGGCTTGTCTATTTTTAATGAGATGGTGACTTTGATTTTGTAATTAAGTTATTGGTGCACTAAAATAGGTAATTGAAATTAGAAATCATAATCTTGGATTAGTGATCCATAAACTTGGGGTAGTTATGCTGCAATTTAATACATCACTTATGGATTTAAAACCAAATGCTTCTCAACTATCCTTGCATTCATTTAACCACCTATAATAGTTGCCCATGAGATATGCAATAAAAGACCAAAACAAGATACATCTAAAATCTAGAAAATAAACTACTTGCATTATGCACAAAAAATGGAACACAAATATACTTTGGAGAAACCCTTAAATGAGTAGAAAACCTTAGGAAGAGGGAGTTATACTCCTCATTCCACCAATACATAGTCACACATGTTTACATTACCTTAGGGGATTTTGCAGAAGCTTTTCATCTCATACTGAACATTGTCACATCCTTAGACCATCTTAAACATTGTCATGACTTGTAGATTCTCACAATAGTGTAAAATAAAGGACTTCTACCTCCATGCATATGTTTTATGGCCCACATTCAAAAATTTAAAATATGTTGTATCAAGCACAATGGCATGCAACATCTACTAAAATGAGATACTTATAGTAGCTACCCTACACTTGTACCAATGTTCTCCTCTATTTTCAACACCATCTACTTCTACCAACTACTCTTAGATCTCTAATCTGGTAGCACAACCATGGCTATCCTAGCCAACCATACATTTTCTTGGATTCAACAAAACTTTTCCAACCAACATGCTTGGATCTAACTTACACAACTAACCAATTGAAGCTTCAACATTGTTAGCTTGCATGGCTTGGCTCTCACACAACCAACTTTCTCACAAAACTTTTCCAAGTACAAAACCCTAATCACAACCCTTATTTGTATGGCTTCCAAAACCATATAATAGTCAAGTTCTTTCTTCCTTCCCCCTAATCTTTATTTTTGTCTTTTTCTTTGAACACTTTCTACTTGTCCCTTCAAATCCCTAACCATCACTACCTAGCAATGATGGATGTTGCTTTGATTATCACTACCAATGCCTAGTTGACAATGAGATAGTCATGTCCAACATAGGAAATAATGGTGCAAAAAAAAAATAACAATTACCAAAGAAGGTAAAAATACACACTTGCTAAGATAGAGATCTAACCTGTACATGTAGGATGTAACTACCTACAAAAATAGGCATGTACATAGAATACATATGAAATGGTCACTCAACAATGAATTTCCTATTAAGGAAAACCAACAATTGCACCACCTCATTAGAAAAGGATCATTACCGAAGCAAATGACAACCACATACCCCAAGGTGTCATAAAGGAGAGGATCTACCACTTGTTAGATCAAATGGATGGCCACACACCCAAATTAAAATGCTACAATTGTTAGGGATTAAATATTGCCCCACTAAGGTCCTCTTCAACCTCTTCTTTATCACCTAAAATATCCTTCTACCGACTACACACCTGCACAAGGCACTTCGTCCACTTGTAGTAGCTAGATAATACTAAAACTACTTGATCAAACATGTCATTCCATTTCTACCATACCTATAACACTTGATATAAGATTCAATAAAGCCCTTGGCACACTTATAACACCTACTATAGGGTTCAATAAAGACATGGGCCATACTTATACAACATTGCTATGATAATATTATTAAGTTGGTACATGTGTTCTTGTTGTTAGCTATAAGCCAAGACAGCTTGGAGTGAATCCTATCACTCCTCCTACTATTATAGATAACTTCTACAATGGTCTAAATGCTTGTGACATTTTTTATAGGTGAACATGCAACCCCACAAAGATTTAACAAGCTACTACAAGTGACTTGTAGCCTTGCTACAAGAATATTCCACTTTGCTATGGCTGACTTGTAACTTGTTATATATGTCTTACAACTTTCCCTCTAATGTCCACCTAGAATTGATCCACTTATGGATCAATTAAAGATCAAAATCTTGACTAAGAGATTAAAAGGTTGTAAGAGGACTTTGTGAAAATATGCACTACTTCTATAAATTCTATGATGTGTGGCCTAGTCATGGATAGGGCTACATTGTGTGATTTAGTCCACCCAATACAACCTATTCTAATGTTGATGTACCTTTATAAACTTGTTGGCCTTCTATTTAACCTAAAGAAGTTTAAAAATCATTGCATATATAGACCCATGTAATTCCATGTTCATAATAACTTTAGACATTAAGCATAGTTTGCTAGTTATAAGAAAGAAGATTTTACAATAGTAGAAACAATTTCAAGACACATAATTTTAGGTATATCTGACTTGAGAGGAAAAACATTTCTAGAAGCATTTATTATTAGATAACTATTTTTCTATTTTTAAAAATTGATATAAAGTTTTACGTAAAATATTTTTAACATCCTTCATTACTTCTATATTATAGGTATTTGTAAATAGAAATAAACTTCACCTTACTTTAATTAGAACTATTTTATTTACTATATAACATTGTTTAAAATTTTATTAATGTTCTTCCATATTTTTGGTTTGGTTAATTATTTAATTATTTAAGGCATATATCTTCACTCCACTTTGTGTGCATCAAAATTTAAACTAGGCTTAAAGAAATTAAAAACATATCTCAAATTAACAAATAAAAATATTTTTTTTTCTTGACTATAAACTTTTCAAAAAAAATGACGAGCCTTTAAACTTAAACTTTTTATTGATTATTACACAACTATATTTTAATTTTTTATAAACTAAATAAGAATGAAACCAAAATTATTTCTAAAGATACCTAGAGCAATTACACATCACTTCCTTTCATTTAATATATACAAATTGCTAAAAAAATTCTTGAGCTTTATTTTTTAACTTTCTTGTTGCACTTTGAAAAGAGGAATAATGATTTATTATTAAATATTAATATTTTTACATGTAAATGACTCACAAATTTAAGGTAGAAAGTAGGAGTTTTTGTTAACACACTCACACCATTACACTCCACCCCTTGTTGCCATTGTAGAATGCCTCTTGGCATTAATTACTCTTAAGTAAATAATAATAGTCATTAAATTTTATGATTTTATTAATTATATTTATATATTTTTAAATTTTCTAATTCTATTAGATTTATTATTTTATTAATATTAGTAGAAAAAAGATTTAGAGTTATGTATGTAGTAAATAAAATAGTTTTAAATAAAATAAACTTGCATACCCATCTTTACAAAAATCTATGTAAAATATGTCAAGAGCTATCATTCTGGAGAGTCTATTTTTAACTAGATCTTGATTAAAGTGGGTGTCTTTTACATAGATTTTTCTAAAGATAGGTATGCTAGTTAAATGACAATTGTAAGAAAATGTATTCTAGAATAATAAATGTTAAATATGGAAAGTAAATGTCTATAATATTTAGATCACTCTTAATGGATCTTTAAAAAAATCTATGTAAAAGATGCCAAGAGTTATCATTCTCCCATTTTTAATTAAAGTGGACATCTTTTACATAGAGTTTTCTAAACTTAACTAGCATAACTATGTTTACAAAAATCTATGTAAAAGTTTAAAGACCCCAAGAGTTATCATTCTTGATAGGTTTATTTTTAACTAAATCTTGATTAAAGTCAACATGTTTTACATAGATTTTTCTAAAGATAGGTATGCCAGTTAAATGAGAGTTGTAAGAAAATGTATTCTAGAATAATAAATGTTAAATATGGAAAGTAAATGTGTATAAAATTTAGATCACTCTTAATGGATCTTTCAAAAAATCTATGTAAAAGATGCCAAGAGTTATCATTCTCCCATTTTTAATTAAAGTGGACATCTTTTACATAGAGTTTTCTAAACTTAACTAGCATACCTATGTTTACAAAAATCTATGTAATAGTTTAAAGACCCCAAGAGTTATCATTCTTGAGAGGTTTATTTTTAACTAAATCTTGATTAAAGTTAGCATGTTTTACATAGATTTTTCTGAAGATAGGTATGCTAGTTAAATGACAGTTGTAAGAAAATGTATTCTAGAATAATAAATGTTAAATATGGAAAGTAAATGTGTATAAAATTTAGATCACTCTTACATAGAACTTTAGAAAAATCTATGTAAACGATGTCAAGAGTTATCATTCTCCCATTTTTAATTAAAGTGGACATCTTTTTTCTAAACTTAACTAGATTACCTATCTTTACAAAAATCTATGTAAAAGTTTAAAGACCCCAAGAGTTATCATTCTTGAGATGTCTATTTTTAACTAAATCTTGATTAAAGTCATCATGTTTTACATAAATTTCTCTAAAGATAAGTATGCTAGTTAGATGACAGTTATAAGAAAGAAAATGTATTGCAATAAATGTATAAAATTGAGATGACTCTTACTTGTCATAAAGGTAAGAGAGTTCATACAGACAAGGCAGTACCCATTCTCTCACATTTTGTGTGTTTTTGCAAGTTTTGTTGGGGTCGTGTGCTCGTGTTATAGTGTGTGCATCCTCGTCCAGGATGGAGCGGATTATGAAAAGATCCAGTGTGTCACAACTCAATTTTTTTAAAAACTAATATAAAACAATAAATGCATTTAAAATACAAAATAGATTACACATAAGGAATAGATGATAAGTTTGCAAATCCACTAGTGAGTAGAAGATGCATTTTACTTAAACAAAAATAGTGGAGGAAGCATTTTCCTTAAACAAAGACAGTGGAGAAAGCATTATCCTTAAAATAAGACAGTGGAGGATGCATTCGTATTAAACAAAGACAGTGGGGATGCATGGAATTTGCTATAAAATGCCTCGATTGTAAAGTAAGGACACACGGATCTTTGGTTGGAAAAGGCTGGGAAGGGAAGTGGCTTTCCACTTTGGAAAGAAGTTGCAAGAGGAGCGTTGCTGTTATTGTTGTGAGGTAATCGTATATTCTAACTATCAGCAATGTCCTATAATTTTGGGCTGCAACTATGATTGAAGTATGTATAGATCTCATCCACTCAACCTACGTGGCTGTATGCACTGCAAACATAAATAAATCTTACAATGTTAGGATATGTTTCTGAGTGCTTCATTAATTCAAACCATCGCATTCTGTAAGATATCATCTCTTGCTGTTATTGTTGTGAGAATTAATCAGGTGCCTTAACTGTGCTTCCACAATTTGCCGTGCTTTTCCTACAACCATTCCATTCCATGAGATAGCGTCTCTTCACTGGCTTCTGTCAAATAGTTCGCTTGTCTTACCTGTGCTTCCACAGTTTGCTATATTGAGTAAGCTAGAAAAACCCAGGAAAACCCGTAAGACCAGAGCAATAGGGATTTCTACAATCTCTAATTATAAGAAGTTATAAAAACATTTTTCTTTAAGAAGCAAATGCCAGGACTGAACAGACCTTGCAAATATCTTGATCAGTTTTCAATTCATAAAACTGATTGTTTTTGTCATAGTCATTGTCTGTGGTGGATTCAACACTACGAAGATAAACTTAGAAATCTTGATTAGTCAGTCAATACTTATCAAGCTAGTAAATTATTTTGTGAAAACCGAATTCGATGGTGGAACACAAAATATCATGGATCCTCCCAGTCCCTCAGAGGTTCCTCTTCCTAACTTCTTACCACGTCCAGCAGTAGGAGTTAGAAGGTTAGAAGTTTATTCTATTTTATATCGTAAACAGGAAGAGTTACAAGAAAAGATTCGTTTTGTAACTAATAAATTATTAACAGTCACTTACGTAAAGAATTCACTTTATGTCTTATTAAAAGAAGCAATTCGTATCTATAATAGAGATCACATAGTCAAACTGATTAGAGAGATTGCTAATGCAAATGAAAAGGAAGCTTTTCTATTGAAAGAAGTTAATCGTCTGAGCACAATTCTTCAAATTGCTCTACCAAAGCTCTACTAACTATAATATTTGTCAAATCTTGTTTTTCTAATTTATCACTGCCAATTGCATTTTCCTGAAAGTTTCTAAAGCCCTTTCACCGATTCCAATTCTGCAATCTTGCATTACATGAGATGACATCCATTTGAGGCATTATGTCAAACGGAAGGATGCTGACAAAAGTTGCGGAGTTTGGTTTTACACTTGCCAATTCCATTTTGCTTGAAAGTTTCCAAATGCACAAAATCTCTCAATCTTCCATTATACCTTACCAGTGGATCTTACATCAAAATTTTTTTAGAAACTTTTCATTGCAAGGCAGCATATCTTGCTAAAAGAATTATTGTCTTTTGAGTATCTAGCCATCTGAGAGCATGTATAGGATTTGGATACACATTTAATATCATCATATTAAATTGAAAATAATAGAGGAGTCAATTCTTGACATTTAAATGTATCTTGTAATCATAAGTTGATTTCTGTCCACTTAGTCGATGCACATAACCTCCTACATGGTATTGCATCCTTAGATGTTGTTGAGGGTTACATTTTTGGGTAGTGACACTATGTACTCTATTGTATTGACATTGCATGGTAATTGTACTATGTTGTATTTTCATTAGATTTTATTTATAACTGAAGTTGCACATTTGTAGGTAGCGAATTATTATTAGCTATCTAAATATTGCATATATAACTAGTAGTGTCATTTGTATATAAGTTACAGTCATAAGTTTATGAGTATCTATTGTGCTGACATAAATCAATTGGCTATTGCAAATGTTCAATTTAACATCATATTCCTATAATTGAACCTTTCATTTAGCTTTTGATGCAATTATTACATGGATGATATATGTCAGTGACCCTTCTTTAAACTAAGGCATCTCCTTGAAATCAGGTGAACCATGTTAATTCAAAACTAGACACCCAATGAATCTACACAAACAATAATATACTAGTATGGACACTTTACTTGAAATTAACTTTTGACCATATATGACACAAACGGAATGACTTATGTTGACTTATGTTGACCTTTATGTTGACCTCTTGTTGAGATATTTGTCATATTGTACAACTTTTATTAAGTCCTTAATTGGTAATATAAAGTATGATCATAATTGAATCATGAATGGAATCGAGAAGATCTTTGAAATAGTCGTTAAAGGCATAAAACCTTAGAACAACTAATTATCATTTCTTATGTATTAGGAAACATAGTTACCATTGATTGAGTATATACAAAAGTTTATTAATAATGGAAATTAATCAATTTTGTTAAAGTATAAATCTAATTACGGAATTTCAAGTGAACCTCTTGTAAAGACATCTATCTTATTCTACAAATTTTTAGTAACCCTTATTAGTTTCAATTTGAAAGTGAGCTTATAATGGTCATGCAAGAAAAAGGTCTCAATTATCCACTCTTGGAATAAAGGATATTGATGTATGACAAAATAGGTTATCAATATTTCGTGTTTTTTTTTTCAAATCTGAACCTCTTTATATTGAGAATTGATAGAATGGATTAAATATTTCTTAAGCAAAATTATCATGCATCTTTATGTTCCTTTATCAATTTTCTTAGTTAGTGATTATGCAAGTTTTTCTCTTTTCATCTAGATAGGTAAACCTTGTAATTAAACGTCTAAACTCAAACATTCGCAGTGTTCGGTATTTACGGTACCTCTAGGTCACATTTACGGGTAATGCCGTCATGTTGAACCAAGTACCTTGCACCTAACATAGCTGCAACAATGACATCTAGGCACCGTCCCTTTGAATCATCAGGGAGTACTAAGGAACATGTCTAAGTTAAATCTGCAGGAAGGGAAAATCCCCTCAGATACCTGAATAAAAAGATTAAGAAAAAGAAAAAGGTGAGACTATCAAAAATTGTTGTAGGACGATCAATGGGAAGACCTCATCAGGGAAATATGCACGATAGGTAAATTATTCACACTTAAAAACTTAAATGCCAAACACTCCCAGGAGGTGTGTTCACAATATTAGTTCTTAGGAATTTTGTCTCTGTATCACTTGAGTGAATGAGCAGTCGGCGAAGAACTGTGTACCAACCACAGTTACATAAACATAGTGCAAGATAGAACTACATGTTCGCTTTCATCGTGTAGATCACATCCGTAGAGGGCCTTGATCCCATGGATATAGGGTATGTAGGCAGTCTAGACGGCAAAGGATGCCCCCAGTACTCAGGTTCCTCGGATATAGGGTACTCTTTAATAATCAACTTCATAATCTCAATCTCTAGTTAAAAGGTTATCTAGGTAACTTAAGAACTCTCCTAGTACTGAGAAGAATCCCCGGGGTGGATTACTTGTACCCGGTGTTGCCGTAAACTGAGGTGAGTACAAGTTGATGTTATGTGTTCCCTAGTCGACATCCTCAGCATAGTGTCTGGGCAAACTGTGGTCACTAGGAAGTGACTCTTGAATCTATATTGGTTTAGAGGGAGTCAGAAGTCTCTGGCCAGAGTATAATGATTCCTGTCCTATTTAGCCTGGTTGGCTGTTGTGTTTACTTATCCCGTATTGGATAGAGTATTGGTCCATTTTATCACTAGGCCTTTTGGCCACTGTTTGTTCTACCCAAATCAGGAAGTGATAAGGTCCGTTTGACCTGGTTCCATATGAACCTATTTGCCCAAAGGATAGAAGAGCCCAGGTTGGTTAAAGAATGTTCCGTTTTAAACATATGGCCATTTTGGCCTAAAATAATGTTCCGTTTGAACATATGGTCGTTTTGGCTAAAGTTTTTCCTAAGTACTCAATGGAAGTTTTGATATCTCTCATAAGAACTTGTTAATAAAGTAAATTTTTTGAAAATTCGAGTTTGGATCAAGCGGGTCCTTACATGTGGTATCAGAGCATGGTTCAAACACTCAGCCTGGAGGCCTACACACTCAAAATTGATAATAATTAGTATTCAAGATATGATTTGTGATAGATTTTATAGTCAATTTGCATGTTGTCAACTGAAAATTTAGCAAGTGTAAATCATCTCTCTCCTTGTTTCAGAATTAAAATGGCAAGAATCTGAAAATTGCAAAATTTGTGAAAGGAACCAGTCAACCAAGGACCGGTAACCAAGAACATGTTGAAAAACCACCTGAGAACCCAAATGATGGAATTGAAGCAATTATTTAGTTGTTGACAGAACAGAAAGAAAAGTTGCAAAACCTTGAGAAAACTATACAGGACCTGAAGACTAGACAGGGGACTATAGAAAAAATTTTGGAACTTGAAGGTGGACATCATGGTGCGGAAGGACACATTGCTCAAACAACTAATGAACTAGAGGTTCCTAGGCCTCGACAGAAAACTACCACTCTAGATATCTCACAAGACCTCAAGAAGATAACTCCTCCTAAATTTGACAGTAAACATGTGGGGGATTCTGCAAAAGGATGGCTAATCAAAATGGAGAAATATTTTGAACTAAGAAACTACTTAAAAAACATCAAGGCAACCTGGGGAGCCTATCAATTAGAAGGAGAAGCTGCTAGTTGGTGGATAAACATAAAAGAACAATATTGTTATTCAAAAGAAAACCTGACTTGGAGACAGTTTGTGAGCCACTTCTATGAAAGATGGCTTCCACAACTATTTTATGATGAGAAGATGACTGAGTGTCTGAATCTTAGACAAGGAAATCTCACAGTCCAACAGTATTGGGATAGATTTG
Organism: Cunninghamia lanceolata; assembly: GCA_027924645.1. NCBI lineage: Eukaryota > Viridiplantae > Streptophyta > Pinopsida > Cupressales > Cupressaceae > Cunninghamia > Cunninghamia lanceolata. Next base: position 9,641,382 of record BSBN01001715.1, read on the forward strand.
CGAAGCTACTAAAATATGTTCCTATCTATCAAAGGGATGAAAGGTCTCAGGCAAGGAAGTTTCTTTTGGGGTTGAATACTGATATTGGGGCAGAAGTGGATATGTTTGCCCCTGACAACATGAATCAAGTCTTGGAGTAGGCACTTAAACAAGAAAAGAAATTATAGGCATTATCAGACGCAAAGCAAAACTTTCAAGACAAACAATTTGTCTTCAAAAGGAAACTAGACAATAAGGACAACAGAGGAGCTCAGAAGAATAAGAGGAGAGATTGGGCTAGAATAGAACCTGCTGGTAATCAGGATCACAGGAACAATTACAATACTATTGTCAGGAGGAATGATGGGAATGCACCACCCCGAATTTCTAATGGACCCCTTGGTGGATGCTATATGTGTGGAGGCAATCATTATGCAAGGGATTGTTCAAAAAGGAAAGGGTACAATCAACCACAGCAACCTTGGTAACATCAAATACATGCTGCCGTCAAAAATCAACAAACTCGTCATCAAAATGTACCTATGGAGACAAGAGGTATGCTTTTTGGTACACCCATAACTATTTTGATAGATACTGGTTCCTCCGAGAATTTTATTTCCCCAGAATTGGTAAGAAAAATGTCTTTGCAAACTAAGAATATGGAATCATCATGGATGGTTCAGTATGGGGACAAGGCTATACAGAAAGTGAACAAGTACATAAGAGGAGCCCTCATTAAGTTTCCTGAATTAGAAACCAAAGCTAACTTATATGTTGCACCCCTAGGACCCTATGATGTCATAATCGAAATAAGTTGGCTAACAAGTCATAAGGCTAACATAAATTGCTATAACAAAGTGGTGGAGTGTGTAGATGATAAGGGGTGTAGAGTTAGGATCCAAGGAATTTACAAACCTATATTAGTGGGGACCATTTCTGCTATGCAACTAAAGAAGGCAAGATAAAAACGAGGAAATCAGATATTCCTAGTATCTTTAGATGAGAAGGGAGAAGAGAAAGAATCCCCTACCTTTGAAAATAGTTCGTTCCTTTGGGACTACAAGGATGTGTTTCCTGAAGAGCTACCTGGATTACCTCCTAAAAGGGAATTCAATTTTTCAATCGATATACTTCCTAGAATTGCACCTATATCCAAAGCCCCATATAGAATGAACACCACAGAACTCCAAGAATTAAAAATACAGTTGCAAGAATTGCTAGAGAAAGGGTTAATAAGGCCTAGTGTATCACCTTGGGGAGCACCAGTCATATTTGTAAAGAAGAAGGATAGGACACTAAGGTTGTGCATTGACTACAGAATGTTGAATAAGGCCACTGTAAAGAACAGATATCCCTTGCCTCGTATTGATGATCTATTTGACCAAATGAGAGGAGCCTCAGTGTTCTCCAAAATTGATCTTTGCTCGGGTTATCATCAATTAAGGATAAAAGATGAAGACATCCCAAAGACAGCATTTAGGACTAGGTATGGACACTATGAATTCACTGTAGTTCCATTTGGGCTAACAAATGCTCCAGCTGCCTTTATGAATCTAATGCATATTGTGTTCCACAATTGTTTGGATAAGTTTGTGATTGTGTTTCTGGATGACATTTTAATATAATCCAAGGATGAAGAGGAACACTTAACCCATCTCCAGGTAGTCTTACAAAGGTTACGGAAGCATAAGTTGTTTGGGAAGTTATCCAAATGCTCCTTCTTTGAAAGGAGGGTTCATTATTTAGGGCATATCATTTCAGTCGAGGGTATAGCGGTAGATCCTGATAAAGTAAAAGCCATTACTGAATGGCCTATCCCTACAAATGTGACCAAAGTAAGAAGTTTTATGGGATTGGTAGGGTACTACAGAAGGTTTGTGAAAGACTTTTCAAGGATAGCCAATCCAATCACATCCTTGCAAAAGAAGAATAAAAAGTTCATTTGGACTGAGCAGTGTGATAAGGCTTTTTAGGTACTAAAGGAAAGGCTAACATCACCTCCAATTCTAAAAGTACCTGACCCTAATGGTAACTTCATAGTAGTAACAGATGCATCCATAGAAGGACTAGGAGGAGTTCTTTTCCAAGAGGAAGGAGTAGTGGCTTATGAATCACAAAAACTAAAAATTCATGAAGTCAATTATGCCCCCCATGACCTTGAACTTGCAGCCATAGTTCATGCCTTGCAAAAATGGAGACATTTCTTGTTGGGAAAACCATTTGAGCTTAAAACAGACCATCAAGGACTAAAATATATCTTCACTCAACCTCATTTGAATGCAAGACAGAGAAGGTAGTTAGAGTTTCTAAGTGAGTATGATTTTGATATTCAATATATCAAGGGGAAAGAAAATAGGGTGGTCGATGCTCTCAGCAGGAGGAGGCATATAATGGCCATATCCAACTTGCACATAGACCTAAAGCAACAAATACTCTCTGAGCAAAAACATAACCCATGGTATGCTCAGGTTAAGACATCTCTAGCTAACACCTTTGTGGAACCTAAGTATTTGGACTATTCTTTTGATTATGATGGACTAATGAGGTACTAGGGAAGAATATGCATTCCTAATAATGCGGAACTAAGGGGTATGATCTTAACAGAGGCACATAAGGCTCCATATTCAGGTCATCCAGGAGTGAATAAGATGTATGCAGACCTCAAAAGAATATATTTTTGGCCAAGAATGAAGAAGGATGTGGTAGACATAGTTGCTAGATGCCTAGAATGTCAAAGGGTTAAGGCAGAACATGTGCACCCAGCAGGACTTCTTTATCCACATGATGTACCTTTCTATAAATGGCAAGTCATAAGTATGGATTTTGTCCAAGGGATACCAATGACATCTCATAGGCACAATTGCATTTTGGTGGTAGTGGATAAACTCACTAAGGTTGCCCACTTCATACCAGGAAACCTAACAGATGATGCACCTATAGTAGCAAAAAGGTTCATAAAAGAAATTTTTAGGTTGATGGGATTCTTGAGAAAATCATCTTTGATAGAGACGTGAAGTTCACTTCTAGATTTTGGACCACATTGCAGGCTGCCTTAGGAACACAGTTGAATTTCAGCATAGCTTATCATCCTGAGACAAATGGACAAATAGAAAGAACCAACTAAATTCTAGAAGACCTCCTTCGTATGTATTGTATGGATCAGCAGACTAAATGGGAGGAATATTTACCATTAGTTGAGTTTGCCTATAACAATTCGTTCCAAGCAGCAATAGGTATGACACCCTTTGAAGCTCTTTATGGGAGACCTTGTCGAACACCATTAAGTTGGGAAAAATTGGAAGATAGGATACTGGTTGGCCCTGAAATGTTGAAAGATATGGACAACCAAGGGCAACTTATTTGACAGAGGTTGAAGGAAGCCTCAGACCGCCAGAAAAGTTATGCAGATAAGAATAGGACACCCAGAAGATTTCAAGTTGGTGAAAAGGTGTTCCTAAGAGTCTGACCTCATAAAAGTTCCATCTCTTTTGGAAGGAAGTCAAAGCTAGCCCCTTGCTATGTTGGACCTTTTGAAGTACTTGAGGAAATCAATCCTATAGCTTACTACTTGGCCTTGCCTCCGACACTGAGCCGCATTCATGATGTGGTCCATGTATCCTTGTTAAAAAAGTATATACCTGACCCTAAGCATATTCTTAATTGGAATGCCCTGCAGGTAGAAGAACCAAGTACAATAACAATAGAGCCATGCAGAATCATCGAGAGGCACCAGTTCCATCTCCACAACAAGATAGTGGACCAATCTAAAGTCCAGTGGGACCAGTACTCACTTGAGAATGCTACATGGGAAGAGACAGTGGAAATGCAACAACTCTATCTGTATTTATTTTGAATAAACTCTAGTTATTTATTAACTCGACAAACTTCAAATCTTGCTTAAGGACAATGATAGTTATGCCTTGTTATCTTTATCTATGTTAAACTATTTTTGAAATATGGACTTTAAAAGTAGATATTTTGATATGGATTTATATGTTTGATCTTATTTCTAACATGCATCAGGATGATGCATAAATTTAAGGGAGAAGGATGTCACAACTCAATTTTTAAAAAAACTAATATAAAACAATAAATGCATTTAAAATACAAAATGGATTACACATAAGGAATAGATGATAAGTTTGCAAATCCACTAGTGAGTGGAAGATGCATTTTCCTTAAACAAAGACAATGGAGGAAGCATTTTCCTTAAACAAAGAGAGTGGAGAAAGCATTATCCTTAAAATAAGATAGTGGAGGATGCATTCGTATTAAACAAAGACAGTGGGGATGCATGGAATTTGCTATAAAATGCCTCGATTGTAAAGTAAGAAGGACACACGGATCTTTGGTTGGAAAAGGCTAGGAAGGGAAGTGGCTTTCCACTTTGGAAAGAAGTTGCAAGAGGAGCGTTGCTGTTATTGTTGTGAGGTAATCATATATTCTAACTATCAGCAATGTCTTATAATTTTGGGTTGCAACTATGATTGAAGTATGTATAGATATCATCCACTCAACCTATGTGGCTATATGCACTGCAAACATAAATAAAGCTTACAATGTTAGGATATGTTTTTGAGTGCTTCATTAATTCAAACCATCGCATTCTGTAAGATATCATCTCTTGCTATTATTGTTGTGAGAATGGATCAGGTGCCTTATCTGTGCTTCCACAATTTGCCGTGCTTTTCCTACAACCATTCCATTCCATGAGACAGCGTCTCTTCGCTGGCTTCTATCAAACAGTTCGCTTGTCTTACCTATGCTTCCACAGTTTGCTATATTGAGTAAACTAGAAAAACCCAGAAAAACCCGTAAGACCAGAGCAATAGGGATTTATACGATCTCTAATTATAAGAAGTTATAAAAAAAAATTCTTTAAGAAGCAAATGCCCAGACTGAATAGACCTTGCAAATATCCTGATCAGTTTTCAATTCATAAAACTGATTGTTTTTGTCATAGTCATTGTCTGTGGTGGATTCAACACTACGAAGATAAACTTAGAAATCTTGATCAGTCAGTCAATACTTATCAAGCTAGTAAATTATTTTGTGAAAACCGAATTCGATGGTGGAACATGAAATATCATGGATCCTCCCAGTCCCTTAGAGGTTCCTCTTCCTAACTTCTTACCATGTCCAATAGTAGGAGTTAGAAGGTTAGAAGTTTATTATGTTTTATATCATAAACAGGAAGAGTTACAAGAAAAGATTCGTTCTATAACTGATAAATTATTAATAGTCACTGACGTAAAGAATTCACTTTATGTCTTATTAGAACAAGCATTTCATATCTATAATAGAGATCACATAGTCAAAGTGATTAGAGAGATTGCTAATGCTAATGAAAAGGAAGCTTTTCCATTCAAAGAAGTTAATCGTCTGAGCACAATTCTTCAAATTGCTCTACCAAAGCTCTTCCAACTATAATATTTGTCAAATCTTCTTTTTCTAATTTATCATTGCCAATTGCATTTTCCTGAAAGTTTCTAAAGCCCTTTCACCGATTCCAATTCTGCGATCTTGCATTACATGAGATGACATCCATTTGAGGCATTATGTCAAACGGAAGGATGCTGACAAAAGTTGCGGAGTTTGGTTTTACACCTGCCAATTCCATTTTGCTTGAAAGTTTTCAAATGCACAAAATATCTCAATCTTCCATTATACCTTACCAGTGGATCTTACATCAAAATTTTTTTAGAAACTTTTCATTGCAAGGCAGCATATCTTGCTAAAAGAATTATTGTCTTTTGAGTATCTAGCCATCTGAGAGCATGTATAGGATTTGGATACACATTTAATGGCATCATATTAAATTGAAAATAATAGAGGAGTCAATTCTTGACATTTAAATGTATCTTGTAATCATAAGTTGATTTCTGTCCACTTAGCCGATGCACATAACCTTCTACATGGTATTGCATCCTTAGATGTTGTTGAGGGTTACATTTTTGGGTAGTGACACTATGTACTCTATTGTATTGACATTGCATGGTAATTGTACTATGTTGTATTTTCATTAGATTTTATTTATAACTGAAGTTGCACATTTGTAGGTAGTGAATTATTACTAGCTATCTAAATATTGCATATATAACTAGTAGTGTCATTTGTATATAAGTTACAGTCATAAGTTTATGAGTATCTATTGTGCTGACATAAATCAATTGGCTATTGTAAATGTTCAATTTAACATCATATTCCTATAATTGAACCTTTCATTTAGCTTTTGACGCAATTATTACATGGATGATATATGTCAGTGACCCTTCTTTAAACTAAGGCATCTCCTTGAAATCAGGTGAACCATGTTAATTCAAAACTAGACACCTAATGAATCTACACAAACAATAATATACTAGTATGGACACTTTACTTGAAATTAACTTTTGACCATATATGACACAAACGGAATGACTTATGTTGACTTATGTTGACCTTTATGTTGACCTCTTGTTGAGATATTTGTCATATTGTACAACTTTTATTAAGTCCTTAATTGGTAATATAAAGTATGATCATAATTGAATCATGAATGGAATCAAGAAGAGCTTTAAAATAGTCGTTAAAGGCATAAAACCTTAGAACAACTAATTATCATTTCTTATGTATTAGGAAACATAGTTACTATTGATCGAGTATATACAAAAGTTTGTTAATAATGGAAATTAATCAATTTTGTTAAAGTATAAATCTAATTATAGAATTTCAAGTGAACCTCTTGTAAAGACATTTATCTTATTTTACAAATTTTTAGTAACCCTTATTAGTTTCAATTTGAAAGTGAGCTTATAATGGTCATGCAAGAAAAAGGTCTCAATTATCCACTCTTGGAATAAAGGATATTGATGTATGACAAAATAGGTTATCAATATTTCATGTTTTTTTTTCCAAATCTGAACCTCTTTATATTGAGAATTGATAGAATGGATTAAATATTTCTTAAGCAAAATTATCATGCATCTTTATGTTCCTTTATCAATTTTCTTAGTTAGTGATTATGCAAGTTTTTCTCTTTTCATCTAGATAGGTAAACCTTGTAATTAAACATCCAAACTCAAACATTCGTAGTGTTCTGTTTTTACGGTACCTCTGGGTCATGCTTACGGGTAATGCTGTCGCATTGAACCAAGTACCTCGTGCCTAACATAGCTACAACAACGATGTCTTGGCACCGTCCCTCTAAATCATTAGGGAGTACTAAGGAACATGTCTAAGTTAAATCTGCAGGAAGGGAAAATCTCCTCGGATACCTGACTAAAAAGATTAAGAAAAAGAAAAAGGTGAGACTATCAAAAATTGTTGTAGGATGATCAACGAGAAGACCTCATCCGGGAAATATGCGTGATAGGTAAATTATTCACACTTAAAAACTTAAATGCCAAACACTCCCGGGAGGTGTGTTTGCAATATTAGTTCTTAGGAATTCCGTCTCTATATCACTTGAGTGAATGAGCAGTCGGCGAAGAACTGTGTACCAACCACAGTTACATAAACATAGTACAAGACAGAACTACATGTTTGCTTTCGTCGTGTAGATCGCATCCGTAGAGGGCCTTGATCCCGTGGATACAGGGTATGTAGGCAGTCTGGACGGCGAAGGATGCCCCCAGTACTCAGGTTCCTCAGATATAGGGTACTCTTTAATAATCAACTTTATAATCTTGATCTCTAGTTAAAAGGTTATCTAGGTAACTTAAGAACTCTCCTAGTACTCAGAAGAATCCCCGGGGTGGATTACTTGTACCCGACGTTGCCGTAAACTGAGGTGAGTACAAGTTGATGTTATGTGTTCCCTGGTCGACATCCTCAGTACAGTGTCTAGGCAGACTGTGGTCACTAGGAAGTGACTCTTGAATCTATATTGGTTTGGAGGGAGTCAGAAGTCTCTGGCCAGAGTATAATGATTCCTATCCTATTTAGCCCAGTTGGCTATTGTGTTTACTTATCCCGTATTGGATAGAGTATTGGTCTGTTTTATCACTAGGCCTTTTGGCCACTGTTTGTTCTACCCGAATCAGGTAGTGATAAGGTCCGTTTGACCTGGTTCCATATGAACTTATTTGCCCAAAGGATAGAAGAGCCCAGGTTGGTTAAAGACTGTTCTGTTTTGAACATATGGCCGTTTTGGCCGAAATTAATGTTCTGTTTGAACATATGTCCATTTTGGCCGAAGTTTTGATATCACTCATAAGAACTTGTTAATAAAGTAAAATTTTTGAAAATTCAAGTTTGGATCAAGCGGGTCCTTACACAGTAACAAAATCACTATAGAGGAGTTCTCCTGGGTCACCATCCTCGACATTCAGTTGGATGACCTCAACATAGATATGTCTGACTACAATCAACTTTCTGAGCCAATTCACCCCAATATTGGGCTTATTGGAGCAGACGCTAATAAAACCTTCACCCGGAATAAGAAAGACATGTATGTGCCCAAAATCATGGCAGGATGCTGGGCAATGTCAAGTTGGTTTCCCAAAGAATACCCTTTCATTTACGACACCTTCGGGGGAGGCCGCTGCAACAAATTCTGGACCCATATCTTACAAGGAACCATGCCTAATCCTCCCTGCATCAATAACCCTAATAAATCTCAAGTCCCTACTTATATCCAGCTCTCAGGAAACCGCTTCACAGGCATGATACCAGAATCCCTTGCTAATTACACTAGGCTGGGGGCACTTTATTTGGCCGATAATCTCCTTTCCGGCCACATTCCAGAGTCAATTACAGCGCTCTCCGATCTTTTCCATCTCAATCTCTCATACAACAATCTGAGCAGCACCATTCCGGAAGCACTTGGTTGGCTCACATGCCTAAACATGCTGGATTTGAGGCACAATAATTTGGAAGGCATGATTCCCGGAACGCTCACGAACCTTACCTCCCTATCCAGCTTCAATGTTTCGTACAATGAAAAACTTCCACAAAAAACTTCAAGGTCTGTCCCTCGATTCTAGTCAGGGCAATATTGATTGGGATAATAGGCCAACCAGATCTCCACTTCCACAAAAGGCCTCAAGGTTTGTCCCTCTAATTCTCTGCTGAGCTTCCATATTAGGGGATTCCCGTACATATCTTCACCAAACTCAACCCCTCCCTCTTCTGTGAAGGGTCTTTCTGAGCCGGCTCCTTGTGCCAAAGCTTTAAAAGCTTCGAAATATTTGTCTTTGCTGCTCCAGAAACTAAATTTAGTAGGTTTGTAGCTGAACAGAGGCTTTGAGTAAAAAATGTCATGCAGAGTCCATTGCAGCCTTCCTTCTAAACAGTTGGCCTCAGACAGCTCAAACAGCCAGCTTTTGTGCTTATAGTTGTACCCATTTGTGCAGGAATCCTTCAATCCCACGTTAATCTTGGATCCTAATTCTGGTTGCAGACCGATCGTCAAGGCCTGCTCTGCTTGGAATCTCACTTGAGTACTTTTTGCTTTGGAAATATTCATTTCTGGGTTTTGCGATGACGCACTGAAAGAAAGCACATGGACACCTGACTTATTCTCCGGTCCTGTTGTTACAGTGACCTTTACGGGAAAGTACCATTCCTTTGCAACTTTACTGCGAATTGGCTGAGGAGAATCAAGTTTAGATGCTTTGCACTGCAGATTTTTGAGTATAAGCTTGACCTTTATGGTGCCCGGATCCAAGTCCAGCTCATGGTAGAAGTGAAACATAAATTGCAGTATGTGATAACTGAGAGCTAAGTGGAGATCATTGTCCTTGTTCTTATGGTGGGTTGTGGGGGTGCTCATTGAGAGGCGTGGGCAGTAGGAGCAGATGGTTGGATCTCTTGCCAGGCTTGAACTGTTAATTCTAGTCAGTGCATACAGTTCAAGCCTGGCAAGAGATCCGACCATCCGCTCCTGCTGCCCACGCCTCTCAATGAGCACCCCCACAACCCACCATAAGAACAAGGACAATGATCTCCACTTAGCTCTTAGTTATCACATGCTGCAATTTATGTTTCACTTCTGCCATGAGCTCGACTTGGATCCGGGCACCATAAAGGTCAAGCTTATACTCAAAAATCTATGGTGCAAAGCATCTAAACTTGATTCTCCTCACCCAATTCGCAGTAAAGTTGCAAAGGAATGGTACTTTCCCGTAAAGGTCGCTGTAACAACAGGACCAGAGAGTAAGTCAGGTATCCATGTGCTTTCTTTCATTGCGTCATCGCAAAACCCAGAAATGAATATTTCCAAAGAAAAAACTACTCAAGTGAGATTCCAAGTAGAGCAGGCGTTGACGATCGGTCTGCAACCAGAATTAGGATCCAAGATTAACGTGGGATTGAAGGATTCCTGCACAAATGGGTACAGCTATAAGCACAAAAGCTGGCTGTTTGAGCTGTCTGAGGCCAACTGTTTAGAAGGAAGGCTGCAATGGACTCTACATGACAATTTTTACTCAAAGCCTGTGTTCAGCTTCAAACATACTAAATTTAGTTTCTGGAGCAGCAAAGACAAATATTTCAAAGCTTTTAAAGCTTTGGCACAAGGATCCGGCTCAGTAAGACCCTTCACATAAGAGGGAGAGGTTGAGTTTGGTGAAGATATGTACAGGAATCCCCTAATATGGAAGCTCAGCAGAGAATTAGAGGGACAGACCTTAAGGTTTTTTGTGGTAGTGGAGATCTGGTTGGCCTATTATCCCAATCAATATTCCGGAAGGCAATAAATGTATAAAATTGAGATGACTCTTACTTGTCATAAAGGTCAGAGAGTTCATACAGACAAGGCAGTACCCATTCTCTCGCATTTTGTGTGTTTTTGCAGGTTTTGTTGGGGTCGTGTGCTCACGTTATAGTGTGTGCATCCTCGTCCAGGATGGAGCGGATTATGAAAAGATCCAGTGACAAAATCACTGCAGAGGAGTTCTCCTGGGTCACCATCCTCGACATTCAGTTGGATGACCAAGATTGAAGGTGATATCCAATATCATAATACCAGCGCCTCCGTAAGGAGCTCGATGATGGGGAAGCTGAGAAGAAGGCAAAATATGCCCCTCCTAAGCCTGAGGAGGTGGCGAGGAAGGCTTGGGCGAAGTATCAGGCTGCATGTATTCTGGCGCCTATTCGTAACACGGCCAATGTTGTCAAGGCCGTTGAGCTTTACAAGGATGAAGTTTATAAGGAATATAAAGCTGAATTCTGTCGTGATACCCACATCAAGAAGAGCCTTGAGGATTTCCTCAGGGAGAAGATTTCGCACAGCCAAGAAGCTTAGGACTAACCTGCTAACCTTGCAAGGGCTGACACGTTTGTGGAAGATGATGATGTTTTCACCCGCGCCGAGGTCCTTGCCGATGTTGAAGACAAGCAGGTTGAAGATGAAAGTCCATCAACGCACGCCAGTTTGAAGATGAAACAACTCATAATTGAAGAGATCCTTGCCGGTGTTCAAGAGGTCCTTGCGGCTGTTGAAGATGAAAGTGCCACATCAATCTGCTCCAAGGGTACACACTCACCGAAGGAGCAGCCGGCCCACTAACATCATATTCTCTATAGGAGAATTCAAATCTGAAGACAACCAGGTTGAAAATAAAAGTAATTCTAAACAGTAGCAGTTTATTATAGGTTAATGTTTATAAAAATGCAGATTTTTAAGAAGTTAGTATACCCGTAGTTTATAAAAAAATCTCAAGATTTTGTTTACAGCTGCACTGTTGGAATTGATGTTAACATACTATATGTTTTTTTTTTTTTTTTTATATATATAAAATCAATAAAATTCAAGATTTTGTTTACATTTGCAGTGGAATTGATGTTAAGATATTATATGTATTTTTTATTATAAAAATTAATAGAGGGAGTATCCCCAAAGGATACATTTACTTATGGAGAAAAAAAATGTAATAAATAATGATACTTAGCTCTACAATAAAAGAGTGAATGATCCATGTGAAGATTCTAGAATATATGATGTCTTGGAATCAACAATGGATGATGATAATTTATAACTCACCGTAGGATTGAAATATTATTTTGGTGCTTTGGAGGATTGAGGCCATAAATCCAAGTGAGATTCATAATAATAGAAATATTTTACCTTGCAAAAATGGCCTAATAGTTTGTATAACTTATTTTTCTATTTAACTTAATTTACCTTTGCTTCTTATACCTTTTATATGATGACCATTTGAAGATGGGAGTATTTAGAAATACATTGGGAAAGCTTCCATTCATTGCATATAGCATATATATACTCAAGTAAGATGATCATGTAGATTGAGATTCATTTTAGTGCACCAAATCCAAATGTTCAACTCCTTAGGATCAATATAGAGAGGGAAGGATATTGGCAAAGAGAGAGAGAGACTTTCAGTTAGTCCTTTTGCACCGAGAATTCAATTAGGAGAAAAAGATAAAGATAAGAGATATAGAGGAAAATAGAGATAGAGAAAATAATATAAAAAGGGTCTAAGTATCAACATGCTATTAAAGTGTTAACATATAATACATTTCTTATGTTGCTTTAAAGTATCAACATGCTATTAAAGAGTTAACATATAATACATTTTTTATGTTGCTTTCTATTTTTATTATGGGATAATTCATGTGTATTTGAAATAAGATTTGAAAATCAGAAGTCATCACCAACACCTTGACAATTAAGATTAAGAAGTTGAATTGGTAAAACTTTGAGTTGTGAAAATTAAATGCTGAATATTTCCAAATATTTATGTGGAAGGCATTCCCTTTATGAGAGGAACCAACTTGGTATTGACAATCAATTGTGGACATTACACTACAATGATGCAAGACAATAGGATTTATTATTGATGTCGAATCTAAAATGTAAAAAATCCAATTGTGGTTGTTTTATTTTTCTCTTCAATGTTTTTTCATCAGTTTCATCAGTCGTCATCATTTCTCTTTTTGTTCATCAATTTCCATTCACGTACAGTCTCTGTCTTGCCATTATATATATATATATATATATTCCTGTTGCATATTTTTATAGGACACGTCACCCCATTTTGAGTAACAATATAGATTAGAGAAGGTGGAAGGATTAAACATGCCCACCATAGTTGCCACCTGATGACACCCAGCTACCTTTAATTCACCTGTGAGATTGCCACCTAATCCATCAACAATGTGGGTTAAAATGCACTAGGCAAAGTTGCAAGCTCATAACTCTATCGTTTCATTATTGCCAATTACAATAGAGCATGTAGCCTACTTTCCATTGTGACACAAGACAGTACTCACACTTCACAATCATCCACAGGCAGATCTACTCTGCTCCTCAATTTCAAAAACATATAACGATTGCAACTAATAGCAAATCAAAGGACACATAATTTTATTCTTCTTTGAAGCATAGTTTCACATATCTGTAAACCATTATTTACAATATCAGCCTTCAATGGCCTCCTTCGCAGCCATAGAAACATTCAGTTCATGCTCTGATGAATACTACAACCTCTTGGCTCATTGTTCTCTCTACCATCTTTCTGCTCTCCTTTCAACCTGCACTAAAATCTCTTCCTCCGGTCCCTCTATCTATTCCTCTTTACAGAGGTCGATTCTCCCTCTAGATGCGCCTTGCTTGCCAAGTCTCTCCCTACGTGGCGCCCACCATTCAATAAGGATTCATAGGTTTTATTGAGCCTACAATGAGGCATTTTAGCTTCTTGTTTTGCCATCAAATGAAGCGATTCATTTCTATGAGGCAAGCTTTAATGCTTCTTATATTTTGTCTTCACATGCCCTGAAATTATCATAATTAAACAATCATGTTATGGATAATATAAACGACGCTGTCTCAGAGAAGTTCAAGGGATCGCCACCCCTTTATGAAATTTTGACCTTCCTAGCAAGAAGATCATATGCACAAAAATTACCAGTGCAATCATTCTGTCAGATATCACCTACGTTTACAATACTACTCCAACATATAAAAGACTCCAAGAATAGCAGAAGGAAGACTTAGAAATGTAATCATCATTTGTATTGCTCTAATGGCCTTTGTAGCTACCTTTAGAACAACAGGGGCAATAAGGTTTCAATTTACAATTACTTTATGATTGTCATGAGCACAACAATGCCCCTTAGGTGATCAACTTAACTGGCTTTTATATAATCTACAGCGTTTTGATGGAATCATGCCCACTCCAACTACAAATGATGTATAGTGTCTATGTGAGGTTGGATTTTGTCTTCTTTGTGCAGCATTATTTTCTAAAACCTCCTCAATAGAACATGGAAGGTTGAAGTCACAAATTTGAGGTATCATTGGTGAAAACAACAAACTCTCTTCAGGCCTAAGATTACTCTCAAATCTGTTTTCTCATGCCCGCTATCAAGCTTCCAAACTCCTTGAATAGTAGATGCTTCAACCAAAGTGAAGCACAAAACCATGACAAAAAACTTCAAAATTATTTTTTGTTGAACGAGATAGCTGGTTCGCCTGGGATGCTCCTGCATCACTTTGCCTGAATATAAAAATATGCACCAATATACCTCGATGAACCAAACATTAACCACTTAAACATATGGGAAATTGTGATTGGCTTCTCAATGAATATAAATAAATTTGTATGGTTAATTTTGTTTGTTTCTCTTAAATCTATTGTTATATTGTTTGTTTAAAAATGTTTAGAAGCCACTTCAAACAAATTTTGAATTTGCCACATTTCCATCCACAACAATTTCTTTCATTGATGCATCTACAAATGGAGAAACCAACACCCTTCCAAATAATCTTTCACAATCTTTCTCATATGCCATCGGATTTAATCTATGAGAATTCCATATCCAACCACACTCCAAGGGTGGAATAAAAGGAATCCATGAAGCACTAAACTTATCTAACTCTACTAGATGTTGAAACCAGTACTTAACATATTGTCCATACAACCTAATCTTTCGGGTGAGCAATGTTTATGTTAAAAAGATTTAAATAAAAAACTCCAAACCTTTTAAAACAACTTGATAAATTTGCTAAGTTATTTACTTGGAAAGAACATCCATGTGAGATTCCACAATAGGGGGAATAAGTTATTTAGAACCACCTTTGTTAGATCAATATATAGAATCTCTAACCCAAGATATTCCACGTCAAGATCTCCGAGAAGAATGTCCCTCTAATAATGACCATCATCCTATAGATGATTCTAGGATTTTAGAACCATGAGATATTGATGGAGCTTTTAGTCAAGAAATGGTTGGTCCAACCAAAACCTTCACAAGATTTGAAACCTAAAAAAATTGGTAAAATGGAAACAAGAAGTTCTTATAAAGCCAAGAAATAGGCTCAATCTAGTAATGAAGGAACCTCAGAGTCTATTGATGAATTGAATATCACAATGGACTCAGAACCAACTTCCTACAAAGAAGACAAAAAATATGGTAATGTGGAGGCAGGCTATGCAGAATGAGTATTATGCCTTCTCAAAAATGATACTTAGGGGGTGGTTGATTCTCCACTAGGTTGTAAACCTATTGGGTGCAAGTGAATATTTTGAAACAAGTATAAATCATATGGTTCACTTGACAAACATAAGGCCCACCTTGTTGCAAAAGGTTATGATAAAAAATAGGGCATAGATTATGATGAAACTTTTACACCTACCACAAAATGGACTACCATTCATGCTTTGTTTGCTTTTTCAGCACAAAATGAGGGGAATGTTCATCAAATTTATTTTAAAACTGTATTCTTGAGTGATGATCTAAAGAAAATAGTATATATGATTCAACTAGAAGGATATGCAGTCAATGGTCAAGAACACAGGGTATGCAAGTTCATAAAATCATTGTATGGTTTAAAACAAGCACACCAATCCTGGTATGATTTAAACTCACCGAGCATCTCTTGAAGTTGAATTTCAAGCACCTTGAATTTGATGATGCAACACTTTTTGTCAAAAAAGATGATAGCATAGTTGTATAGCTAATTGTTTATATGGATGATTTATTTCTCATTGGTAATAATGAGGATTATAATCAAACTATGAAGGACACATTGAAGCAAGGATTTGAAAGGACTGACTTGGGACATCTTCATTACTATTTGGGTGTTGAGGTGATTTGAAAACCCAAGTATATATTCATCAATCAACAAAAATACATTGGTGAACTTCTAAGAAAATTTGGCATGTCTAAATGCAAACCACCTAGTACTCCTATGGAGCAAAATTTGAAGCTCACATCAAATGACTCTGCAGCATTGGTTGATACCACTCAATGTAGACAACTTGTTAGAAGTTTGATTTATGCAACAACTACCCATCCATATATTTCTTTTATTGTGGGAGTTCTCTCTAGATTCATGCAACAACCTAGAGAACGTCATTGGTTATCCACCAAAAGAGTTCTTCAGTATTTGAAAGGCACTCAAAATTATGGGCTCAAATATTCCAAGGAACACATTTCTCTTTGGTTGGATATTTAGATTTTGATTATGTAGGTGACTTGGAAGATGGAAAATCTACCTCTAGTTTCCTCATCCATCTTGGGTCAGCAGTGATTTCTTAGAAATATAAGAAGCAACTAGTGCTAGCTCTATCCTCTGTAGAAGCTAAATATATGGCCATTTCTGAGGCAACCAGGGAAATCTTATGGCTTCACATAATTCTTGAAGATTTACAGGAACAATAGGTTTCATCCACACCTTTCCTTGTTGAGAATCAATCTACGATCGAAATGGCAAAGAATCTAGTCTTTTGTGATCAAACCAAACACATCAACACCAAGTTCCTTTTGATTGGACATCATGTGAAAGATGGTAGTGTACATCTCAAATATCATCCTATTGCAAATTAGCATGTCGATATTCTTACCAAAGTGCTTGGAACAGATATGTTTGAGAAATTCTGAAACATTCTTGGTTTAACCCCTTCAGATTAAGGGGGGATGTTAATGCATTAATCTTTAGGTTTACACATTTTTTTTAGTATTATAATTAGTTATTTAGTTTTTGTTTTTAGTTTTCTTTTCAGTTGCGGCAGTTCAACTTTTTTATCGGCCTTTTATATGATGTAAACTTTCCATTTTGTTGAATAAACATAATTTTCCATTATTCCTCTATCCAATCCTACCCTGGCATAATCTACTATATTGCATGCACCAATTCAATTTTAAAGGAGAAAAGAAGTACGCCATGAACTATTTTCAACCTTTTTGTGTGAAGTTTCAGTTGGAATCTGTACTAGAATTTCCTAAACATATCTCATGTGAAGAATAATTTGTTTTAAGTGGCTGTAATTTTATATCTGACCATATTCATAGCAATCAGGGTAACTATTGACCGCAAACCATAAAAAAATGGTAATACGGCCAGCCCATCTGTAGGCTGTGAATTTTTTATGGTTTCACAAGTAATACAATTTAATGATGTAAAACTTTACTTCACGGTGCCTATGCAAATTAAATATATGAAAATCTAAACACTTAAACAATGAAACTAATAATATAGTATCATTTAAAAAAAATACTAGATTGTAGTACTCTCTATAGCATTCTAAGAGTTCATCTATCAAGTTGGTAATATTTAAAAATACCTTTACAAACAACAAGCTTCAAACATACAATTGAATTTTAGAATGATTTCTAGGTGATTCACGTACATTAGGATGATTATGATTAGATTCTTTGTTTGATTTATCAAATGAATGTAGATGTAGATGTAGATGATTGTTCTTTTGGTTGTGCATCTCTTTTGACAAAAGCATGATATTTCTAATGACTTAAAAATGAGTGTAATTAATGTCTTTTTATACATGTGAATATAACACTAAATTGCAAATATTATTGTAATGTTGGCCTTAGAACACAAGTCTAAGATGAAGCCAATTGGCTAAATGTTTGATTTTGATTTTACATTTTAAATGATCAAGACCATGGTTGCAAAGACAACTTCGTACTCGCAAACATGACCTAGGCTAGACAACAAGGTTGGATCAGTGCTTCAGATGGATTAGATTGGATAAATATTAGATTAATGGTTAGAATCAAATAGATAAGCCAATTGGATTAGGATTGCATGCACATAAGCATTGTGTTAAGCAATAGTCATAGGGCTAGCTGCAAGCAAGGGTAGGTACATGGGCATAACAATGCAAAAAAATACATCACTTGTAGCTATATAAATGCATTAAGACATTGCCCCAAATTAGACATAGAAGTAAATATAAAATGCATTGAGGATGCATTTTCACCATTATATTTTGTCCCCACTTTGAGATGCATGTGAATCTTCTATGTAGGTATCGTGCATCTGTAAGTATTCTCATTCCTAAACATGCATAAATTAAATGAAATAGACAAATGAACATCCAATCCATTAAAGCACAAAGATTCTCCTTTTAGATATGTTCTCCATGAATTCATACAAGACAAGGATAAAAGTCGAGTAGCTTCTAACTCACGAGATAAATTGAATGCAAAAATGAGAACTTTGGTGTTCATGTATGCCCCACCCCAATTCAATTGATTGCCTCTATAGGGTGTAATTGATTTAAGGATGATCTATCATTGATAGCTATAAGCATATAAGAATATATTGACAATATAATACATCACGAGATAATCATAATCATAATCATGCATTGAAATAATAAATGATAAATGTGTAAATACATATAATCATCAAAGAACTAGAAGATATCAATCATAACTAAAAGACTACATCATGAGAAGCATAGAAATGGGTTGGAGATAGAATCAAAGATAAGATCATTGCCCCTAGAATGGGAAAAATAATGTTGATGCAACCCTCAATGGGAAAAAATACCCATTAAAGTATAATAAATGGCCCAATGTAGCATCCATGAGCACAAGTACACATAGGATAGGATCAAGATAATGGTGATGCAATCCTCTATGGCTAAAAACAGATGTGAAAGTACAACAAATGGACAAATATGGCATCCATATGCACAAGCAAGCATAGGGTAGGATCTTGATGACATGAAGCTTGACAATGACATGATAGCTAAGTGACAAGATCAATAGGATCAATGGCATAAAAGCCCAACAATGGGGCAACTCCCCAAATTTTAAAAAAATTATTTTGTATGATCATAAGATAAGTGATGTAGATCTAGAAAAAACAACTATGACAATAATGCTTCATATGATAAAGGGTCAAAACATCATACCCTCTAATGTTGACATTTATAAAAGATGAATAATAAACTCTTATAGTAAATATAACAATATAAGATCATGTAATCATAAGATATGTGGTGCAGGAGCTCCATAGTTTTGTGTTGATTTTCCTAGTTAATTGTCATACCTCTAAGGATTTGAAAGCCATTTTGTTGTGTTGAAATAAAAGACTTAGTCATTTGTTTGACTAGTCTAATTTGGAGTTATCTTAGACCTATTTTCTAGGACTGTTTTTTAGAAATTTGTTTTTTTTCAAGAAAACTGCCTTTTCCATCGATTTTCTACCTTCCTAGGCAGTTTTATAGACAAATAGGAAGTGCAAGAGTTTTAAAAACTTCCTACAAACATCAGTTTGTAAAACATGCCAATAATAATATGAAGGAGAGGAGTTTCTTATAAGAAAAACTATTTTTTTTATGTTTTCTGGTGAAAACAGCCATCTTGTACGGCTGGTACGGACTGCAGCATATATATGGTCTGAGAATTGTTGTGGTAGATCTAATTACCTTTCATTTGCACCTATTTGGAGCTTTTGAAACATTTCTTGTGCTTTGTTTTGAATCATTATTTGCAGACTGGTTTCTAACCCTCCATAGCTAGGGTTTGTTGACAAAATGATGGTTCCTTCCTCTATCCTCTGAAAGCTCAATCATTTTCAGTAGGATGGGGAAGATTAGATTAGATTTTGCTCTTTTCCATGTTGTGTAGGTGGAAGACTCCTTCTCCAGATGTTTGGCATGCTTCTAGCTAGTCAGAACAGTGACTAGTTAGTGAAGAAGAGGCAATGGACAGCAAGACTTAAAGAAAACAGTCATATGGTTGATAAAATGGAATTGTTCATTGTGTTTAAGAAGGAATACAGACTTGTTTAAGAGCCTACCATCCAGACAAAGGTCCTTGATGCACATCTTTCCTATAGTCTCAAAGAGACTAGCTTTTTAGAGGAAAAGAAACCACAGTATTGACAGAAAAAAAATAGTTGCTGCCCCTGCACGTGCTGGTACAGTACGGCTGCAAGATGAGAAGGAGAGTATATGCTTACTTTCTATAATTGGGTGATGCATATCTTGAAGGAAGTCATTGTGAGTTGAGGGTGTTTAATGGTGTAAAGACTCTCTTTGTTTATAAAGTAAATTTCATTCTATGACTGTTTCCTGAAGACAGTCACATCAGCATCTTTATTTCTATCAGAGAAAGGTATTGAGGGGAGATGCTGGGTCAGAAACCTCAAGTAGACCCTATCCTTGATGAATGTAAGTGGTGTTTGGACCTTTCATGGTAGAAGAATGCTAGTTTTCTGTCCTTATAGGCTACAAGATAAACTGTCATTCTAAGGCTGTCATAGGACAGTCAAACCTCAAATTGCTGTCCTCTGCCCTCTATAGTACTGTTTGGTCCTGCATGTGAGTGAATAGTTGTCCATTCACATTGAATGTTTAGTATGCACTGAGTATTGGTGTTTTTGTTTAGGCTTTGAGGAGTTTTGTTGAAACAATCCTACAAGAGTTGAACTTTCTTCAACCGCTGTCCAAGAACAGTCCTATTGTTGCCACTGTCCTTTGTCTAGAAAATGCAGGAAGTGATCTTTATGTCAAGAGATCTCATGACTGTCATGACAAGTATGTGTGAGTACTATTGGTAGAGGTGTGGTAATAGGTTGTGAGTCCTTAAAAGGGTGTATTGTACAAGTAGGTTGGATGGAGCAATGACTCTCCAATTTGAGAAATGGGTAGCCTGAGAGGAGGACACTAGATAGTGATCCTAGGCTAGGTCAATCTCTGTAATAGCCTTGTGTAGGCTTTGTCTTCACAAACACTGTTGTTAACATCTTGAGGAAACTGATCTAAGTTCATTGAGTGAACTTCTACTACAATCTTACCTTAACCTCTGCATCATATTGGTATCAGAGCCAAAATTCTGATTGGAAGCAAGTGTATGTCAGAAGAGGAAATTGAAACAGAGGCTAGAACAATGCCTCCCAAGACAATGAGTCAAGATGCCATCAAGAAGTTGGTGGAAGAAATGGTTGAAGCAAGACTTCAAGAAGCAAAATTACAGGAAGAGAAGAAGTCTAAGGGCAAGACCAAAGAAGAAGGAAGTTCTTTAGACACAAATGAAGAAACAGAGGCAGAAGAGGATCCTCGGGAGCAGGATATGTCTGCAGATCAGAAAGCCTTCTTGAATGCACTTAAGGGTGCTCATGGAGATAGTGGTGATCCCAAGATGGAGGTGCCTACCTTCCATGGCAAGTTGGATGGAGATGTTCTCACTGACTGGATAGAAGCTATGTGCAACTTCTTTGATTACAAGGAGTTCAATGATAGCAAAAAGGTCAAATTTGCCAAGACAAGGCTAAGAGGTTCTACACTTGTGTGGTGGAACTATATGCAGAATGAGAGGGAGAAGATTGGGAAGAGTCCCATCGCTAAATGGAGCAGAATGGTGGCTATGCTCAGAAGCAAGTTTATGCCACCTGACTATGAGATTCAAATCATAACAAGATTTCAGAATTTGAGACAAAAAGACATGGATGTGGCTGCCTACATAGAAGAATTTCATAGACTCAGTATGAGGGCCAATCATAAAGAAGATGAAAAAGGGATGGTGGCTAGGTACCTAAATGGACTGAAATACAATCTGCAAGATGAGATAAGTTTGGTGTTACCAAAGATAGTGGATGAATGTTTCCTGTTGGCCTCCAGAGCTGAGGAAAAGCTGAGAAGGAAGGGTGATCAAAGTGTCAGAGGTAGAGGTGGCAGAAATCAAAGAGGTAGAGGCAATTTTGGCCGTGGATTGTTCAACAAAACTGAAAATAACAGCCAGCAAGAAACTCAATCAGCAACAAAGCATAGAGGAGGTTTCAGAGGTGGTAGAAATCATAATGGTAGAGGCCGAAATGGTGGAGGTGGTAGAGGACTAGGAGTCTTCACTGGAAGATGTTATGGCTGCAACCAAGTTGGCCATACAATGAACAAATGTCTAGGGAAAGCCAGCAGCTCTCATGACAATGGGAAGAGAAATGAGTTAGTGAAAGATGATGACTGTGAAAGTGTGAGTTCACCAATGGGAAGTGTTGCACCTGTTCTAGATGGAGAAAGTATGATGATAAAAAGGTCTATGTTGAAGATGCCATTGAAGCCAGAACCCCCTCAGAGCAAGAATCTTTTCAAAACCCAAGGCCTAGCCTATGGGAAACTTTGCAAAATCATATTGGATTCAGGGTCTACTGAGAATGTGGTATCCACTGAGATGGTTGAGAAGTGTAAGCTGAAGAGGCTGCCTCATATCAGTCCTCACAAGATCTCTTGGTTGAACAAGAACCAAAGTTTCATGGTGGAGGAACAAGCTTGGGTTGAATTTGCAATTGGTGACTACAAGGACAAAGTACTATGTGAAATCATCCCTATGGATGCATGTCACCTGCTTCTTGGCCGTCCATGGCAGTATGATGTTAAAGCTTAGCATGATGGTGAGAAGAACACTTATGTGATCACCAAGAATGGAAGGCCATTCAAAATGGATCCTTTGTTGGAGCAGCCCAGGGGAAAGGAAAATTACAGCAGTGTCATGTTGGTGAGTGGAAATGAGTTCCTAAATATCTTGAAGGAGATTGACAACTAGAGGTATGCCTTGGTCATGAAGCCCAAGAGTGGATCAAATCAGCAAGAACAAAAACATAAGGAGATTCCATTGGAAGTACAGCAACTCTTGGATAAGTATCAAGACCTTGTGGTAGAGGAAGTTCCAAACTCCTTACCACCCATGAGGGATATTAGTCATCAAATTGACTTGATACCTGGTGCTACATTGCCTAACAAGGCTGCATATAAACTAACACCATAGCAAAATGAAGAGGTGACAAGGCAAATTCAAGATCTCCTGGAGAAAGGGCTGATTAGGAAGAGTCTAAGTCCCTGTGCAGTTCCAAGTGTATTGGCTCCTAAGAAGGATGGAAAGTGGAGACTATGCACAAATTCCAGGGCCATAAACAAGATCACCATAAGATACAAATTTCCAATGCCAAGGATTGAAGATCTCTTGGATTACCTGGGAGGATCATGCTATTACTCAAAGATTGATTTGAAATCTGGATATCATCAAATCCGGATCAGATAGGGAGATGAATGGAAGACTGCTTTCAAGACCAATGAAGGTCTTTATGAATGGCTTGTTATGCCATTTGGTCTTAGAAATACGTCAAGTACATTTATGCGCTTGATGAATGAGGTATTAGTTGAATTCATTGGTAAATTTGTTATTGTTTATCTTGATGACATACTAATCTTCAGCAGGACAAGGGAAGACCATGTGAAGCATGATGGTCAAGTGTTGGAGAAGCTGCATGAGCACAAGTTGATGATCAACTTAGACAAATGTGAGTTCATGAAAACTAAACTTGTATACTTGGGATTTGTCATTTCTAATGGTTGTTTGAAGATGGATCCCTCGAAGGTTGAGGTTATTCTCAGTTGGCCTACTCCAAAAATAGTGGGAGATGTGAGAAGTTTCCATGGATTGGCAACTTTCTATAGGAATTTTATCAAAGGTTTCAGTCACATTAGTGCTCCCATCTTCAACACCATCAAGGGTGGAGTCAAATGTAGATTCCACTGGACAAAGGAAGCTGATGATAGTTTTGAGTTGTTGAAAATAAAGGTGGCTGAGTTACCTACCTTAGTACTCCCTAATTTTGATAAGGTATTTGTTGTTGAGTGTGATGCAAGTCAGCAAGCTATTGGTACTGTTCTTAGCCAAGAAGGACATCCAATGGCATTCTTTTTAGAAAAGTTGAATGAAGCCAAGCAAAGGTATTCTACCTATGACTTAGAACTCTATGCAATGGTGCAAGCTCTTAAGAAATGGAGACATTATTTGCTGCCCAAGGAATTTATTGTATTTACTGACAATCATGCTTTAAGCTTTCTAAACAGTCAAGAAAAATTGAACCATAGACATGTTAAATGGATGGAATAGCTACAAGTTTATACTTTCATAGTTAAGCACAAAAGAGGTGTCTCTAATAAGGTGGCTGATGAATTGAGTAGGAGGTTGTTTCTTGTTCAGGAAATTCAATTAAAAAGCATGGGTATTGATTGTTTAAAAAAGTTGTATAAGGAAGATTCTGATTTCAAAGAGGCTTATGATGTTTGTGTGAACTCGGCTAACACATTCCATGGAGAGTATGCAGATTTTGTTTTGCAGGAAGGCCTCTTGTTTAAGGGCAATTTGCTTTGTGTCCTTAAGTGCTCTATGCAGGGCAACATCATCAAGGAGAAGCATAATGGTTCTTTAGGAGGATGTTTTGTCTTGGACAAGACACTAGAACAAGTCACAGGGTTCTATTTTTGGCCAAAGGTGCAATCAGATGTGAGAAAATATGTAGCTAGTTGTGCAATCTGTCAAAAAGCCAAAGGTGTCTCTTCAAATGCAGGTCTATACCAGCCCCTTCCCATTCCCAATAGACCTTGGGAAAGTATCAGCATGGATTTTGTGCTTGGGTTACCCAAAATAGCCAAAGGGATGGATAGTGTGTTTGTTATTGTTGATAGGTTCAGCAAGATGACTCACTTTGTGCCATGTAAATGCACAAATGATGCATCTCATGTTGTAGGTCTATTTTTCAGAGAGGTAGTAAGGATGCATGGTTTACCATTGTCCATTGTAACTGACAGAGATTCTAAGTTTGTAGGTCACTTCTGGAGGACCTTGTGGAAGAAGCTAGGCACACAGTTATCTTTTTCGTCAACCTACCATCCACAAACTGATGGTCAGACTGAAGTGGTTAACAGGTCTCTTGGAAACCTTTTAAGGTGCGTTACAAAGTAGCATGGTTTGGCATGGCACTTGGTTATCAGTCAGGCTAAATATGCCTACAATGATTCAAGGAATAGGAGCACTGGTAAAAGTCCTTTTGAGATAGTTTATGGTTTTCATCCAAGAGGGCCACTTGATCTGAAGGATCTCCAAGGTTGGGATAGAAGGAGTGCACTTGGTGAAGAGTTTGCTGCCTCCATGAAAATAGTTCATGATCAAGTCAAGTTGCAACTAGAAAAATCAGTCACAAAGTACAAAGAAAAGGCAGATTTGAAGAAAAGAGAAGTACAGTTCAAAGTTGGTGACTTAGTCATGGCATATCTAAGGAAAGAAAGGTTACCAAAGGGTCGTCCAACTAAACTCCTGATGAAGAAGATTGGACCATGCACGATAGTACACAAATTCGGTCCAAATGCCTATGAGATTGAGCGACCAGATGGCCTGGGTACTCTCCAATTTTCAATGTTTGTGATCTTTTTCCTTTCAGACCTCCATTGCCTGATGAAAGTGGATCAGATGTGGTGGCTGAAGATGCTGATTGGATCAAGGATTTGCCTCCAAGCAAACCTTTACAGTTGGAGTGCATTCTGGATTCCAAGGTTATCAAGAAGACTCGGAGAGGTGTCTATAAGGACTACTTGGTGAAATGGAAGGATATTCCTGATTCAGAGGCCACCTGGATGACTAAAGTAGATATCTTGAAGCATGGCATAACACTTCAACAGTTGGCAACTCAAGGGACTTGAGTTCTTCCTACAGGGGGAGTATGGTGCAGGAGCTCCATACTTTTGTGTTGATTTTCCTAGTTAATTGTCATACCTCTAAGGCTTTGAAAGCCATTTTGTTGTGTTGAAATAAAAGACTTAGTCATTTCTTTGACTAGTCTAATTTGGAGTTATCTTAGACCTATTTTCTAGGACTATTTTTTAGAAATTTGTTTTTTTTCAAGAAAACTGCCTTTTCCATCGATTTTCTGCCTTCCTAGGTAGTTGTACAGACAAATAGGAAGTGCAAGAGTTTTAGAAACTTCGTATAAACATTAGTTTGTAAAACATGCCAATAATAATATGAAGGAGAGGAGTTTTTAATAAGGAAAACTATTTTTTTAATGTTTTCTGGTGAAAATAGCCATCTTGTATGGCTGGTACGGACTGCAGCATATCTATGGTCTGAGAATTGTTGTGGTAGATCTAATTACCTTTCATTTGCACCTATTTGGAGCTTTTGAAACATTTCTTGTGCTTTGTTTTGAATCATTATTTGCAGACTGGTTTCTAACCCTCCATAGCTAGGGTTTGTTGACAAAATGATGGTTCCTTCCTCTATCCTCTAAAAGCTCAATCATTTTCAGTAGGATGGGGAAGATTAGATTAGATTTTGCTCTTTTCCATGTTGTGCAGGTGGAAGACTCCTTCTCCAGATGTTTGGCATGCTTCTAGCTAGTCAGAATAGTGACTAGTTATTGAAGAAGAGGCAATGGACAGCAAGACTTAAAGAAAATAGTCATATTGTTGATAAAATGGAATTGTTCATTGTGTTTAAGAAGGAATATAGACTTGTTTAAGAGCCTACCATCTAGACAAAGGTCCTTGATGCACATCTTTCCTATAGTCTCAAAGAGACTAGCTTTTTAGAGGAAAAGAAACCACAGTATTGACAGAAAAAAATAGTTGCTGCCCCTGCATGTGCTGGTACAGTACGGCTACATGATGAGAAGGAGAGTATATGCTTCCTTTCTATAATTGGGTGATGCATATCTTGAAGGAAGTCATTGTGAGTTGAGGGTGTTTAATGGTGTAAAGACTCTCTTTGTTTATAAAGTAAATTTCATTCTATGATTGTTTCCTGAAGACAGTCACATCAGCATCTTTATTTCTATCAGAGAAAGGTACTGAGGGGAGGTGCTGGGTCAGAAACCTCAAGTAGACCTTGTCCTTGATGAATGTAAGTGGTGTTTGGACCTTTCATTGTAGAAGAATGCTAGTTTGTTGTCCTTATAGGCTACAAGATAAACTGTGATTCTAAGGCTGTCATAGGACAGTCAAACCTCAAATTGCTGTCCTCTGCCCTCTATAGTATAGTTTGGTCCTGCATGTGAGTGAATAGTTGTCCATTCACATTGAATGTTTAGTATGCATTGAGTATTGCTATTTTTTTTAGGCTTTGAGGAGTTTTGTTGAAACAATCCTACAAGAGTTGAACTTTCTTCAACTGTTGTCCAAGAATAGTCCTATTGTTGCCACTGTCCTTTGTCTAGAAAATGCAGGAAGTGATCTTTATGTCAAGAGATCTCATGACTATCATGACAAGTATGTGTGAGTACTGTTGGTAGACGTGTGGTAATAGGTTGTGAGTCATTAAAAGGGTGTATTGTGCAAGTAGGTTGGATGGAGCAATGACTCTACAAATTGAGAAATGGGTGGCCTGAAAGGAGGACACTAGATAGTGATCCTAGGCTAGGGTAATCTCTGTAATAGCCTTGTGTAGGCTTTGTCTTCACAAACACCATTGTTAACCTCTTGAGGAAAGTGATCTAAGTTCATTGAGTGAACTTCTACTACAATCTTACCTTAACCTCTACATCAATATGGTAGTGCAATATTATCAAAGGGACTTTAGATAGTATGACATGACTATAAAGGGTATGCCATAGTAAACGTAATTTCGAGACCATAGTAAGGAAATGTGATAGAAATGTAATAGCCATGCTTTAACAAACCAAGTATAACCATGTGTATCATAAGAATATAATATAATAACATAAATGCATAACTATAAACAATAATGAATTAAAAATGAAAGGAAGTGAGGTATGCATAAATGCTTCCTACACTAAACTTCTAAGGAGAGTGTTGTACAAATTTCAATCTTTTACCAATTATAGAAAGTAGAAACATATAATCATAAAATAAACAATATACCAAAACATAGGTGTACATGGGGAATATCCTTTCAGAATAAGAACTCCACACTCCAAATGAAGCCAATGAAATTTTCAATAAACAACACATGGTTATAATACAATTGCACAATAAGCCTTTAGAGGAGCATTAGCAACCAAAGATATGGATGAATTTTGATAGCATAACAACACCTACTAAAATTGCTACCTCCATCTCAAGAACCCAATAAATAGGAGATACATTACATGAAACCATTAAATGGTAATTATAAATTCATGAGTTGAAAACATATTCCTTCCACCTATCATAACATCTTTATAATCCAATCACTAAACCAGGTGCTCCATTTTGGCTCCATTATCTCCAACCAAAGACGCCTTGTGATGTGTCATAACATGCATCATAAGTTGGTTAAAAAGTGTAACTCTCCTTTATATCTCTTTTATGTGTCGAACATCCACCTCAAAGGTTTAACTTATTAAATCATATTGAGATATATAAACATAACAACAAGGTGAAGAAAACACCCAATACTTACATTGTCACAAACATCTGTAAGGATATGAGAATGGGATCGAGATGTCTCCCCCTCTCTATCTCACAAAAACACCATAAAAAGGTTAACACTTATCAAAAATCACCTAAGATTAAAAAATATAAATAGTTATAATAACTTTAACTATAATCAAAAGTGCATATAAGGAAAATAATGACCATCGACCTCATCTCATTGAGAGTCATTTCTATCCTAACTTAGTTTTTTGACAAATCCTACGCTATTGGGTTTTGATGTCAAATCGATGATTTGTCAAGACAAAACCCAAAAGTCTGACCACTTGGTCCAACACAACTTACCACTTACAACAAGGTTCACTTAAACACAAGACATAGATGGTGACAACTTGTTCCTTTCCTTATGTCAATTCACTTCTCTCCAATGATGCTCTCCCTCTCTTTCTCAGAGGGTGGAAACTTGTTTCCTGATTACAACTTACAATCACCAAAATGGGATTAGTGTATCATTAATTAATCCATATACATCATGAATAAATAATCATGGTAACATATAATCACATGTCTAAATTCTATGCATATAAACATAAACTCACAAAATTATTGATTTATCCTCACATTTTCAAATAACATGAAATCGTTAAATCATGCAAAATTATCTACTAATTATATCCAAGTAAAAAGTTAAACATAGTCAAAATTAGGGATGTGACAAAAATTAATTAAATATAGCTCAATATTACACTCAATTAGTGAAAAATGGCTAAAATGTATCAAAACAAAAAATTGACTACATAGGGGCAATCCCAATGATAGAAGATGATAAATGGACCCAACTAGGTGACTTGCTAAAAATAGACACTCCCTCCAAGAATCTTGGAGACCACACTGAAATCCAGAAATAATTCTAAAAGTGGCATATGAGTCCTCCAGACCACTTTAGCTCACTGGAAACATCAAATAACTCCTCTGATAATGCTGACGCACACCTAGAATGTTAGTGCCAACTGCAATACAAGAGAACCCAAAAATGGGCACATTACAGTGTATCTTTCCATTTTTTTAATAAATGTATCAATTGTAAAATTTCCATTATCTGAGGACTGTTCATAAATGTCTTACATTTGTCCATTAGAGCATTTTAGATCTATGCTCATGTTGGCATTAGTATCTTTATGTAAATGAAGATTGTAAAGAAATTATTTTGTGCAAACATTAAATGTGGATGTAAAGCTAATGGTAGGAGAGGAAATAATGTTAGGTTGATCTTTGGTGAATTCTATAGAATATTGACATGTGTCATATAACAATGTGTTATCTCGACCTTCTTTGTTAATGAATTCTACATGGTTTGATTAGTTGTTTTTGGGGATTTGAGCTAGTATAGATCTATACATTTTAGTTTGGGGGAGAAAAACTTTTGTTTCTCATTCAATGTAGATCATGCTATTGTCAATCAACTCTTGAGCATTGTTCTTAAGATTAAAGCATTTGTTAGTAGTATGGCCAACTACTTAATGATATTCACAATAAGTTCAATGGCTGAATGGGTGACAAAGTGGTGAGATTGGCCCTTGAAATATATTGCAATATGACATGGAGGGGATAATGTAACTTTGTACAAGTTCTTTGCACTTAGGCTTGTTGGAAAGTACATTGAAAATGTCATCATATTAATGAACATGATTGACTTTAGGTTTGGCCTCTTTGATAGTGTCCTTAAAAACTCATCTAATTTCTTTGAGCATGTCGGAGCCATGATATTTTATCATGAGGTGTTGAAACTCATAAATTAAGAAAGATGATTTCATATCATTATTGAAGGCTACAACATCATTCTTTAGAAGTTATGTTTTGGAAAACATGTTACTCTTCTTTTGAGTTTCAACCAAATCTGAATGAGCATCATATATGAAAGTAGCTAGATTGTCAATAATGTGCACATTAGAGGAAGCCATTAGAATGGAAAAATTTAACCTAGGACTTCACTAAATCTAGGTGTAATAGAGTACTAATATAAACTGAAAATCACGAAACTGAGCAAAGAAAGCACACTATGATAGATCTAGAAATTGAAGACCAATGAAGGCTCATGCTTATACCTAGGTGGTGTAAGAAATGCTAGTAAGGCTCAATTCATGTCATGTTGACAAACATGAGGAAATAAACACTTCCCTTTAATAATGTGATCTAGATCTTATCAAATAATCAAACAATACAAGTAATTTAATTAGATGTAGATAATGTAAGAGCTAAGTAACTGGGAATCTAGAGAATGATAAGGAGGCTTGTCTATTTTTAATGAGATGGCGACTTTGATTTTGTAATTAAGTTATTGGTGCACTAAAGTAGGTAATTGAAATTAGAAATCATAATCTTGGATTAGTGATCCATAAACTTGGGGTAGTTATGCTACAATTTAATACATCACTTATGGATTTAAAACCAAATGCTTCTCAACTATCCTTGCATGCATTTAACCACCTATAATAGTTGCCCATGAGATATGCAATAAAAGACCAAAACAAGATACATCTAAAATGTAGAAAATAAACTACTTGCATCATGCACAAAAAATGGAACACAAATATACTTTGGAGAAACCCTTAAATGAGTAGAAAACTTTAGGAAGAGGGAGTTATACTCCTCATGCCACCAATACATAGTCACACATGTTTACATTACCTTATGGGATTTTGCATAAGCATTTCATCTCATACTGAACATTGTCACATCCTTAGACTATCTTAAACATGGTCATGACTTGTAGATTCTCACAATAGTGTAAAATGAAGGACTTCTACCTCCATGCATATGTTTTATGGCCCACATGCAAAAACTTAAAATATGTTGTATCAAGCACAATGGCATGCAACATCTACTGAAATGAGATACTTATAGTAGCTACCCTACATTTGTACCAATGTTCTCCTCTATTTTCAACACCATCTACTTCTACCAATTACTCTTAGCTCTCCAATCCAGTAGCACAACCATGGCTATCCTAGCCAACCATACATTTTCTTGGATTCAACAAAACTTTTCCAACCAACATGCTTGGCTCTAATTTACACAACTAACCAATTGAAGCTTCAATATTGTTAGCTTGCATGGCTTGGCTCTCACACAACCAACTTTCTCACCAAACTTTTCCAAGTACAAAACCCTAATCACAACCCCTATTTGTATGGCTTCCAAGACCATATAATCATCAAGTTCTTTCTTCCTTCCCCTAACCTTTATTTTTTGTCTTTTTCTTTGAACACTTTCTACTTGTCCCTTCAAATCCCTAACCATCACTACCTAGCAATGATGGATGTTGCTTTGACTATAACTACCAATGCCTAGTTGACAATGAGATAGTCATGTCCAACATAGGAAATAATGGTGCAAGCAAAGACTAACAATTACCAAAGAAGGTAAAAATACACACTTGCTAAGATAGAGATCTAACTTGTACATGTAAGATGTAACTACCTACAAAAATAGGCATGTACATAGAATACATATGAAATGGTCACTCAACAATGAATTTCCTATTAAGGAAAACCAACAATTGCACCACCTCATTAGAAAAAGATCATTGTCAAAGCAAATGACAACCACATACCCCAAGATGTCATAAAGGAGAGGATCTACCACTTGTTAGAACAAATGGATGGCCACACGCCCAAAATAAAATGCTACAATTGTTAGGGATTAAATATTGCCCCACTAAGCTCCTCTTCAACCTCTTCTTTATCACCTAAAATATCCTTCTACCGACTACACACCTGCACAAGGCACTTCGTCCGCTTGTAGATGCTAGATAATACTAAAACTACTTGATCAAACATGCCATTCCATTTCTACCATACCTATAACACTTGCTATAAGATTCAATAAAGCCCTTGGCACACTTCTAACACCTACTATAGGGTTCAATAAAGACATGGGCCATACTTATACAACATTGCTATGATAATATTATTAAGTTGGTACATGTGTTCTTGTTGTTAGCTATAAGCCAAGACAGCTTGGAGTGAATCCTATCACTCCTCCTACTATTATAGATAACTTCTACAATGGTCTAAATGCTTGTCACATTTTCTATAGGTGAACATGCAACCCCACAAAGATTTAACAAGCTACTACAAGTGACTTGTAGCCTTGCTACAAGAATATTCCACTTTGCTATGGCTGACATGCAACTTGTTATATATGTCTTACAACTTTCCCTCTAATGTCCACCTAGAATTGATCCACTTATGGATCAATTAAAGATCAAAATCTTGATTAAGAGATTAAAAGGTTGTAATAGGACTTTGTGAAAATATGCACTACTTCTATAAATTCTATGATGTGTGGCCTAGTCAAGGATAGGGCTACATTGTGTGATTTAGTCCACCCAATACAACCTATTCTAATGTTGATGTACCTTTATAAACTTGTTGGCCCTCTATTTAACCTAAAGAGGTTTAAAAATCATTGCATACATTGACCCATGTAATTCCATGTTCATAATAACTTTAGACATTAAGCATAGTTTGTTAGTTATAAGAAAGAAGATTTTACAATAGTAGAAACAATTTCAAGACACATAATTTTAGGTATATCTGACTTGAGAGGAAAAACATTTCCAGAAGCATTTATTATTAGATAACTATGTTTCTATTTTTAAAAATTGATATAAAGTTTTACGTAAAATATTTTTAACATCCTTCATTACTTCTATATTATAGGTATTTGTAAATAGAAATAAACTTCACCTTACTTTAATTAGAACTATTTTATTTACTATATAAATTGTTTAAAATTGTATTTATGTTCTTCCATATTTTTGGTTTGGTTAATTATTTAATTATTTAAGGCATATATCTTCACTCCACTTTGTGTGCATCAAAATTTAAACTAGGCTTAAAGAAATTTAAAAAATATCTCAAATTAAAAAATAATTTTTTTTTTTTTCTTGACTATAAACTTTTCAAAAAAAAATGATGAGCCTTTAAACTTAAACTTTTTATTGATTATTACACAACTATATTTTAATTTTTTATAAACTAAATAAGAATGAAACCAAAATTATTTCTAAAGATACCTAGAGCAATTACACATCACTTCCTTTCATTTAATATATACAAATTTCTAAAAAAAAAATTGAGCTTTATTTTTTGACTTTCTTGTTGCACTTTGAAAAGAGGAATAATGATTTATTATTAAATATTAATATTTTACATGTAAATGACTCACAAATTTAAGGTAGAAAGTAGGAGTTTTTGTTAACACACTCACGCCATTACACTCCACCCCTTGTTGCTATTGTAGAATGCCTCTTGGCATTAATTACTCTTAAGTAAATAATAATAGTCATTAAATTTTATGATTTTATTAATTATATTTATATATTTTTAAATTTTCTAAATCTATTAGATTTATTATTTTATTAATATTAGTACAAAAAAGATTTAGAGTTATGTATGTAGTAAATAAAATAGTTTTAAATAAAATAAACTCGCATACCCATCTTTACAAAAATCTATGTAAAATATGTCAAGAGCTATCATTATGGAGAGTCTATTTTTAACTAGATCTTGATTAAAGTGGGTGTCTTTTACATAGATTTTTCTAAAGATAGGTATGCTAGTTAAATGACAGTTGTAAGAAAATGTATTCTAGAATAATAAATGTTAAATATGGAAAGTGAATGTGTATAAAATTTAGATCACTCTTAATGGATCTTTAAAAAAATCTATGTAAAAGATGCCAAGAGTTATCATTCTCCGATTTTTAATTAAAGTGGACATCTTTTACATAGAGTTTTCTAAACTTAACTAGCATACCTATGTTTACAAAAATCTATGTAATAGTTTAAAGACACCAAGAGTTATCATTCTTGAGAGGTTTATTTTTAACTAAATCTTGATTAAAGTTAGCATGTTTTACATAGATTTTTTTGAAGATAGGTATGCTAGTTAAATGACAGTTGTAAGATAATGTATTCTACAATAATAAATGTTAAATATGGAAAGTGAATGTGTATAAAATTTAGATCACTCTTAATGGATCTTTAAAAAAATCTATGTAAAAGATGCCAAGAGTTATCATTCTCCGATTTTTAATTAAAGTGGACATCTTTTACATAGAGTTTTCTAAACTTAACTAGCATACCTATGTTTACAAAAATCTATGTAATAGTTTAAAGACCCCAAGAGTTATCATTCTTGAGAGGTTTATTTTTAACTAAATCTTGATTAAAGTTAGCATGTTTTACATAGATTTTTCTGAAGATAGGTATGCTAGTTAAATGACAGTTGTAAGAAAATGTATTCTAGAATAACAAATGTTAAATATGGAAAGTACATGTGTATAAAATTTAGATCACTCTTACATAGATCTTTGGAAAAATCTATGTAAACAATGTCAAGAGTTATCATTCTCCCATTTTTAATTAAAGTGGACATCTTTTTTCTAAACTTAACTAGCTTACCTATCTTTACAAAAATCTATGCAAAAGTTTAAAGACCCCAAGAGTTATCATTCTTGAGAGGTCTATTTTTACCTAAATCTTGATTAAAGTCATCATGTTTTACATAAATTTTTCTAAAGATAAGTATGCTAGTTAAATAACAGTTATAAGAAAGAAAATGTATTGCAATAAATGTTTAAAATTGAGATGACTCTTACCTGTCATAAAGGTAAGAGAGTTCATACAGACAAGGCAGTACCCATTCTCTCGCATTTTGTGTGTTTTTGCAGGTTTTGTTGGGTTCGTGTGCTCGCGTTATAGTGTGTGCATCCTCGTCCAGGATGGAGCGGATTATGAAAAGATCCAGTGACAAATTCACTGCAGAGGAGTTCTCCTGGGTCACCATCCTCGACATTCAGTTGGATGACCTCAGCATTGATATGTCTGCCTACAATCAACTTTCCGGGCCAATTCCCCCCAATATTGGACCAGATTCTAATAAAACCTTCACCCGGAATAAGAAAGACATGTATGTGCCCAAAATCGTGGGAGGATGCTGGGCAATGTCAAGATGGTTTCCCGAAGAATACACTTTCATTTACGACACATTCGGGGAAGGCCGCTGCAACAAATTCTGGATCCATATCTTACAAGGAACCCTGCCTAATCCTCCCTGCATCAATAACCGTAATAATTCTCAAGTCCCTGCTTATATCCAGCTCTCGGGAAACCGCTTCACGGGCACGATACCAGAATCCCTTGCTAATTACACCAGGCTGGGGGCACTTTATTTGGCCGATAATCTCCTTTCCGGCCACATTCCAGAGGCAATTACAGCGCTCTCCGATCTTTTCCATCTCAATCTCTCATACAACAATCTGAGCGGCACCATTCCGGAAGCGCTTGGTCGGCTCACATGCCTAAACATGCTGGATTTGAGGCACAATAATTTGGAAGGCATGATTCCCGGAACGCTCACGAACCTTACTTCCCTATCCAGCTTCAATGTTTCGATGTTTCGTACAATGAAAAACTTCCACAAAAAACCTCAAGGTCTGTCCCTCAATTCTAGTCAGCGCAATATTGATTGGGATAATAGGCCAACTAGATCTCCACTTCCACAAAAAGCCTCAAGGTCTGTCCCTCTAATTCTCTGCTGAGCTTCCATATTAGGGGATTCCCGTACATATCTTCACCAAACTCAACCCCTCCCTCTTCTGTGAAGGGTCTTTTTGACCCGGCTCCTTGTGCCAAAGCTTTAAAAGCTTCGAAATATTTGTCTTTGCTGCTCCAGAAACTAAATTTAGGAGGTTTGTAGCTGAACACAGGCTTTGAGTAAAAATTGTCATGCAGAGTCCATTGCAGCCTTCCTTCTAAACAGTTGGCCTCAGACAGCTCAAACAGCCAGCTTTTGTGCTTATAGCTGTACCCATTTGTGCAGGAATCCTTCAATCTCACGTTAATCTTGAATCCTAATTCTGGTTGCAGACCGATTGACGAGAATCTCACTTGAGTAGTTTTTGCTTTGGAAATATTTATTTCTGGGTTTTGCGATGACGCACTGAAAGAAAGCACATGGACACCTGACTTGTTCTCGGGTCCTGTTGTTACAGCGACCTTTACGGGAAAGTACCATTCCTTTGCAACTTTACTGCGAATTGCCTAAGGAGAATCAAGTTTAGATGCTTTGCACCGCAGATTTTTGAGTATAAGCTTGACCTTTATGGTGCCCGGATCCAAGTCCAACTCATGGCAAGAGTGAAACATAAATTGCAGTATGTGATAACTGAGAGCTAAGTGGAGATCATTGTCCTCGTTCTTATGGTGGGTTGTGGGGGTGCTCATTGAGAGGCGTGGGCAGTAGGAGCAGATGGTCAGATCTCTTGCCAGGCTTCAACTGTTAATTCTAGTCAGTGCATACAGTTCAAGCCTGGCAAGAGATCTCCGCTCCTACTGCGCACGCCTCTCAATGAGCACCCCCACAACCCACCATAAGAACGAGGACAATGATCTCCACTTACCTCTCAGTTATCACATGCTGCAATTTATGTTTCACTTCTGCCATGAGCTCGACTTGGATCCGGGCACCATAAAGGTCAAGCTTATACTCAAAAATCTGCGGTGCAAAGCATCTAAACTTGATACTCCTCACCCAATTCGCAGCAAAGTTGCAAAGGAATGGTACTTTCCCGTAAAGGTCGCTGTAACAACAGGACCTGAGAACAAGTCAGGTGTCCATGTGCTTTCTTTCAGTGCGTCATCGCAAAACCCAGAAATGAATATTTCCAAAGCAAAAACTACTCAAGTGAGATTCCAAGCAGAGCAGGCCTTGACGATCGGTCTGCAACCAGAATTAGGATCCAAGATTAACGTGGGATTGAAGGATTCCTGCACAAATGGGTACAGCTATAAGCACAAAAGCTGGCTGTTTGAGCTGTCTGAGGCCAACTGTTTAGAAGGAAGGCTGCAATGGACTCTGCATGACAATTTTTACTCAAAGCCTGTGTTCAGCTACAAACCTACTAAATTTAGTTTCTGCAGCAGCAAAGACAAATATTTCGAAGCTTTTAAAGCTTTGGCACAAGGAGCCGGCTCAGAAAGACCCTTCACAGAAGAGGGAGGGGTTGAGTTTGGTGAAGATATGTACGGGAATCCCCTAATATGGAAGCTCAGCAGAGAATTAGAGGGACAGACTTTGAGGTTTTTTGTGGAAGTGGAGATCTGGTTGGCCTATTATCCCAATCAATATTGCGGAAGGCAATAAATGTATAAAATTGAGATGACTCTTACTTGTCATAAAGGTAAGAGAGTTCATACAGACAAGGCAGTACCCATTCTCTCGCATTCTGTGTGTTTTTGCAGGTTTTGTTGGGGTCGTGTGCCCGTGCAGGATGGAGCGGATTATGAAAATATCCAGGGACAAAATCACTGCAGAGGAGTTCACCTGGGTCACCATCTTCGACATTCAGTTGGATGACCAAGATTGGAGGTGGCGAGGAAGGCTTGGGCGAAGTATCAGGCCGCATGTATTCTGGCGCCTGTTCGTAACACGGCCAATGTTGTCAAGGCCGTTGAGCTTTACAAGGATGAAGTTTATCAGGAATATAAAGCTGAATTCTGTCGTGATTCCCACATCAAGAAGAGCCTTGAGGATTTCCTCAGGGAGAAGATTAGGCGCCTGGAGGCGCTGAACGATTTTCGCACGGCCAAGAAGCTTAGGACTAACCTGGCTAACCTTGCAAGGGCTGACACGTTTGTGGAAGATGATGATGTTTTCACCCGCGCAGAGGTCCTTGCCACTGTTGAAGACAAGCAGGTTGAAGATGAAAGTCCATCAACGCACGCCAGGTTGAAGATGAAACAACTCATAATTGAAGAGATCCTTGCCGGTGTTCAAGAGGTCCTTGCGGCTGTTGAAGATGAAAGTCCATCAACCCACGCCAGGTTGAAGATGAAGTGCCACATCGATCTGCTCCAAGGACACACACTCACCGAAGGAGCAGCCGGCCCACTAACTTCATATTCTCTATAGGAGAATTCAAATCTGAAGACAACCAGGTTGAAAATAAAAGTAATTCTAAACAGTAGCAGTTTATTAGAGGTTGATGTTTATAAAAATGCAGATTTTTAAGAAGTTAGTATACCCGTAGTTTATAAAAAATTCTCAAGATTTTGTTTACAGCTGCACTGTTGGAATTGATGTTAACATACTATATGTTTTTTTTTTTTAAATAAAAATCAATAAAATTCAGGATTTTGTTTACATTTGCAGTGGAATTGATGTTAAGATATTATATGTATTTTTTATTATAAAAATTAATAGAGGGAGTATCCCCAAAGGATACATTTACTTATGGAGAAAAAAAATGTAATAAATAATGATACTTAGCTCTAAAATAAAAGAGTGAATGATCCATGTGAAGATTCTACAATATATGATGTCTTGGAATCAACAATGGATGATGATGATCTATAACTCACCTTAGGATTGAAATATTATTTTGGTGCTTTGGAGGATTGAGGCCATAAATCTAGGTGAGATTCATAATAATAGAAATATTTTACACTTGCAAAAATGGCCTAATAGTTTGTATAACTTATTTTTCTATTTAACTTAATTTACCTTTTGCTTCTTATACCTTTTATATGATGAACCATTTGAAGATGGGAGTATTTAGAAATACATTGGGAAAGCTTCCATTCATTGCAAGGGGACACACTCTCTTAGGTTAGTCCATATAGCATATATATACTCAAGTAAGATGATCATGTAGATTGAGATTCATTTTAGTGCACCAAATCCAAATGTTCAACTCCTTAGGATCAATATAGAGAGGGAAGGATATTGGCAAAGAGAGAGAGAGACTTTCAGTTAGTCCTTTTGCACCGAGAATTCAATTAGGAGAAAAAGATAAAGATAAGAGATATAGAGGAAAATAGAGATAGAGAAAATAAATATATAAAGGGTCTAAGTATCAACATGCTATTAAAGTGCTAACATATAATACATTTCTTATGTTGCTTTATAGTATCAACATGCTATTAAAGAGTTAACATATAATACATTTTTTATGTTGCTTTCTATTTTTATTCTGGGATAATTCATGTGTATTTGAAATAAGATTTGAAAATCAGAAGTCATCACCAACACCTTGACAATTAAGATTAAGAAGTTGAATTGGTAAAACTTTGAGTTGTGAACATTAAAGGCTGAATATCTCCAAATATTTATGTGGAAGGCATTCCCTTTATGAGAGGGACCAACTTGGTATTGACAATCAATGGTGGACGTTACACTACAATGATGCAAGACAATAGGATTTATTATTGATGTCGGATATAAAATGTAAAAAATTGAATTGTGGTTGTTTTATTTTTCTCTTTGATGTTTTTTCATCAGTTTCATCAGTCGTCATCATTTCTCTTTTCGTTCATCAGTTTTCGTTCACGTACAGTCTCTGTCTTGCCATTATATATATATTCCTGTTGCATATTTGTATAGGACACGTCACCCCATTTTGAGTAACAGTATAGATTAGAGAAGTTGGAAGCATTATACATGCCCACCATAGTTCCCACCTGATGACACCCAGCTACCTTTAATTCACCTGTGAGATTACCACCTAATCCATCAACAATGTGGGTGTTAAAATGCACTAGGCAAAGTTGCAAGCTCATAACTCTATCGTTTCATTATTGCCAATTATAATAGAGCCTGTAGCCTACTTTCCATTGGGACACAAGACAGTACTCACACTTCACAATCATTCACAGGCAGATCTACTCTGCTCCTCAATTTCAAAAACATATAACGACTGCAACTAATAGCAAATCAAAGGACACATAATTTTATTCTTCTTTGAAGCATAGTTTCACATATCTGCAAACCATTATTCACAATATCGGCCTTCAATGGCCTCCTTTGCAGGCATAGAAACATTCAGTTCATGCTCTGATGAATACTACCACCTCTTGGCTCATTGTTCTCTCTACCATCTTTCTCCTCTCCTTTCAACCTGCACTGAAATCTCTTCCTCCAGTCCCTCTATCTATTCCTCTTTACAGAGGTCGTTTCTCCCTCTAGATGCGCTTTTCTTGCCAAGTCTCTCCCTACGTGGCGCCCACCATTCAATAAGGATTCATAGGTTTTATTGAGCCTACAATGAGGCATTTTAGCTTCTTGTTTTGCCATCAAATGAAGCGATTCATTTCTATGAGGCTAGCTTTAATGCTTCTTATATTTTGTCTTCACATGCCCCGAAATTATCATAATTAAACAATCGTGTTATGGATAATATAAACGACACTGTCTCAGAGAAGTTCAAGGGATCGCCACCCCTTTATGAAATTTTGACCTTCCTAACAAGAAGATTGTGTGCACAACAATTACCAGTGCAATCATTCTGTCGGATTTCACCTACGCTTACAATACTACTCCAACATATAAAAGACTCCCAGAATAGCAGAAGGAAGACTTAGAAATGTAATCATCATTCCTATTGCTCTAATGGCCTTTGAAGCTACCTTTAGAACAACAGGGGCAATAAGGTTTCAATTTACAATTACTTTATGATTGTCATGAGCACAACAATGGCCCTTAGGTGATCAACTTAACTGGCTTTTATATAATCTACAGCATTTTGAGGGAATCATGCCCACTCCAACTACAAATGATGTATAGTGTCTATGTGATGTTGGATTTTGTCTTCTTTCTGCAACATTATTTTCTGAAACCTCCTGAATAGAACATGGAAGGTTGAAGTCACAAATTTGAGCTATCACTGGTGAAAACAACAAAGTCTCTTCAGGCCTAAGATTACTATCAAATCTATTTTCTCACGCCCGCTATTAAGCTTCCAAACTCCTTGAATAGTAGATGCTTCAACCAAAGTGAAGCACAAAACCATGACAAAAAACTTGAAAATTATTTTTTGTTGAACGAGATAGCTGGTTCGCCTGGGATGCTCCTGCATCACATTGCCTGAATATAAAAATATGCACCAATATACCTCGATGAACCAAACATTAACCACTTAAACATATGGGAAATTGTGATTGTCTTCTCAATGAATATAAATAAATTTGTATGGTTAATTTTGTTTGTTTCTCTTAAATCTATTGTTATATTGTTTGTTTAAAAATGTTTAGAATCCACTTCAAACAAATTTTGAATTTGCCACATTTCCATCCACAACAATTTCTTTCATTGATGCATCTACAAATGGAGAAACCAACACCCTTCCAAATAATCTTTCACAATCTTTCTCATATGCCATCGGATTTAATCTATGCGAATTAAATATCCAACCACACTCCAAGGGTGGAATAAAAGGAATCCATGAAGCACTATACTTATCTAACTATGCTAGAAGTTGAAACTAGTACTTAACATACTATCCATATAGCCTAATCTTTCGGGTGAGCAATGTTTATGTTAAAAAGATTTAAATAAAAAACTCCAAACCTTTTAAAACAACTTGATAAATTTGCTAAGTTATCTACTTGGAAAGAACATCCATGTGAGATTCCACAATAGGGGGGATAAGTCATTTAGAACCACCTTTGTTAGATCAATATATAGAATCTCTAACCCAAGATATTCTACATCAAGATCTCCGAGAAGAATCTCCCTCTAATAATGACCATCATCCTATAGATGATTCTAGGATTTTAGAACCATGAGATATTGATGGAGCTTTTAGTCAAGAAATGGTTGGTCCAACCAAAACCTTCACAAGATTTGAAACCTAAAAAAATTGGTAAAATGGAAACAAGAAGTTCTTATAAAGCCAGGAAATAGGCTCAATCTAGTAATGAAGGAACCTCAGAGTCTATTGATGAATTGAATATCACAATGGACTCAGAACCAACTTCCTACAAAGAAGACAAAAAATATGGTAATGTGGAGGCAGGCTATGCAGAATGAGTATTATGCCTTCTCAAAAATGATACTTAGGGGTTGGTTGATTCTCCACTAGGTTGTAAACCTATTGGGTGCAAGTGAATATTTTGAAACAAGTATAAATCATATGCTTCACTTGACAAACATAAGGCCCACCTTGTTGCAAAAGGTTATGATAAAAAATAGGGCATAGATTATGATGAAACTTTTGCACCTACCACAAAATGGACTACCATTCATGCTTTGTTTGCTTTTTCAGCACAAAATGAGGGGAATGTTCATTAAATTTATTTTAAAATTGTATTCTTGAGTGATGATCTAAAGAAAATAGTATATATGATTCAACTAGAAGGATATGTAGTCAATGGTCAAGAACACAGGGTATGCAAGTTCATAAAATCATTGTATGGTTTAAAGCAAGCACACCAATCCTGGTATGATTTAAACTCACTGAGCATCTCTTGAAGTTGAATTTCAAGCACCTTGAATTTGATGATGCAACACTTTTTGTCAAAAAAGATGATAGCATAGTTGTATATCTAATTGTTTATATGGATGATTTATTTCTCATTGGTAATAATGAGGATTATAATCAAACTATGAAGGACACATTGAAGCAAGGATTTGAAAGGACTGACTTGGGACATCTTCATTGCTATTGGGGTGTTGAGGTGATTTGAAAACCCAAGTATATCTTCATCAATCAACAAAAATACATTGGTGAACTTCTAAGAAAATTTAGCATGTCTAAATGCAAACCACCTAGTACTCCTATGGAGCAAAGTTTGAAGCTCACATCAAATGACTCTGTAGCATTGGTTGATACCACTCAATATAGACAACTTGTTAGAAGTTTGATTTATGCAACAACTACCCATCCATATATTTCTTTTATTGTGGGAGTTCTCTCTAGATTCATGCAACAACCTAGAGAACATCATTGGTTATCCACCAAAAGAGTTCTTCGGTATTTGAAAGGCACTCAAAATTATGGGTTCAAATATTCCAAGGAACACATTTCTCTTTGGTTGGATATTTAGATTTTGATTATGTAGGTGACTTGGAAGATGGAAAATCTACTTCTAGTTTCCTCATGCATCTTGGGTCAGCAGCGATTTCAAAGAAATATAAGAAGCAACCAGTGCTAGCTCTATCCTCTGTAGAAGCTAAATATATGGCCACTTCTGAGGCAACCAGGGAAATCTTATGGCTTCACACAATTCTTGAAGATTTGCAGGAACAACCGGTTTCATCCACACCTTTCCTTGTTGACAATCAATCTATGATCGAAATGGCAAAGAATTTAGTCTTTTGTGATCAAACCAAACACACCAACACCAAGTTCCATTTGATTATACATCATGTGAAAGATGGTAGTGTACATCTCAAATATCGTCCTATTGCAAATTAGCATGTCAATATTCTTACCAAAGTGCTTGGAAGAGAGAAGTTTGAGAAATTTTGAAACATTCTTGGTTTAACCCCTTCAGATTAAGGGGGGCATGTTAATGTGTTAATCTTTAGGTTTACACATTTATTTTAGTATTATAATTAGTTATTTATTTTTTGTTTTTAGTTTTCTTTTCAGTTGGGGCAGTTCAACTTTTTTATTGGCCTTTTATATGATGTAAACTTTCCATTTTGTTGAATAAACATAATTTTCCATTATTCCTTTGTCCAATCCTACCCTGGCATAATCTACTGTACTGCAAGCACCAATTCAATTTTAAAGGAGAAAAGAAGTACGCCATGAACTATTTTCAACCTTTTTGTGTGAAGTTTCAGTTGGAATCTGTACTAGAATTTCTTGAACATATCTCATGTGAAGAATAATTTTTTTTAAGTGGCTGTAATTTTATATCTGACCATATTCATAGTGATCAGGGTAACTATCGACTGCAAACCATAAAAAAATGGTAATACGGCCAGCCCATCTGTAGGCTGTGAATTTTTTATGGTTTCTCAAGTAATACAATTTAATCATGTAAAACTTTACTTCACAGTGCCTATGCAAATTAAATATCTG
The DNA here is from genome assembly GCA_027924645.1 of Cunninghamia lanceolata. Taxonomy (NCBI): domain Eukaryota; kingdom Viridiplantae; phylum Streptophyta; class Pinopsida; order Cupressales; family Cupressaceae; genus Cunninghamia; species Cunninghamia lanceolata. The sequence continues at coordinate 9,685,583 of BSBN01001715.1, forward strand.
AAAATCTGAACACTTAAACAATGAAACTAATAATATAGTATCATTTTAAAAAAATACTAGATTCTAGTACTCTCTATTGCATTCAAAGAGTTCATCTATCAAGTTGGTAATATTTAAAAATACCTTTACAAACAACAAGCTTCAAACATACAATTGAATTTTAGAATGATTTCTGGGTGATTCACGTGCATTAGGATGATTACGATTAGATTCTTTGTTTGATTTATGAAATGAATGTAGATGTAGATGATTGTTCTTTTGGTTGTGCATCTCTTTTGACAAAAGCATGATATTTCTAATGACTTAAAAATGAGTGTAAATAATGTCTTTTTATACATGTGAATATAACACCAAATTGCAAATATTATTGTAATGTTGGCCTTAGAACACAAGTCTAAGATGGAGCCAATTGGCTAAATGTTTGATTTTGATTTTACATTTTAAATGATCAAGACCATGGTTGCAAAGACAACCTCATACTCGCAAACATGACCTAGGCTAGACAACAAGGATGGATCAGTGCTTGAGATGGATTAGATTGGATAAATATTAGATTAATGATTAGAATCAAATAGATAAGCTAATTGGATTAGGATTGCATGCACATAAGTATTGTGTTAAGCAATAGGCATAGGGCTAGCTGCAAGCAAGGGTAGGTACATGGGCATAACTATGCAAAAAAATACATCACTTGTAGCTATATAAATGCATTAAGACATTGCCCCAAATTAGACATAGAAGTAAATAGAAAATGCATTGAGGATGCATTTTCACCATTATATTTTGTCCCCACTTTGAGATGCATGTGAATCTTCTATGTAAATATAAGATAGTGTGTTTGTTATTGTTGATAGGTTCAGCAAGATGGCTCATTTTGTGCCATGTAAATGCACAAATGATGCATCTCATGTTGTAGGTCTATTTTTCAGAGAGGTAGTAAGGATGCATGGTTTACCATTGTCCATTGTAACTGACAGAGATTCTAAGTTTGTTGGTCACTTCTGGAGGACCTTGTGGAAGAAGCTGGGCACACAGTTGTCTTTTTCATCAGCCTACCATCCACAAACTGATGGTCAAACTAAAGTGGTTAGCAGGTCTCTTGAAAACCTTTTAAGGTGCCTTACAAAGCAGCATGGCTTGGCATGGGACTTGGTTATCAGTCAGGCTGAATATGCCTCAATGATTCAAGGAATAGGAGCACTGGTAAAAGTCCTTTTGAGATAGTTTATGATTTTCATCCAAGAGGACCCCTTGAGCTGAAGGATCTCCAAGTTTGGGATAGAAGGAGTGCACTTGGTGAAGAGTTTGCTGCCTCCATGAAAATAGTTCATGATCAAGTCAAGTTGCAACTAGAAAAATCAGTCACAAAGTACAAAGAAAAGGTAGATTTGAAGAAAAGAGAAGTACAGTTCAAAGTTGGTGACTTAGTCATGGCATATTTGAGGAAAGAAAGGTTACCAAAGGGTCAGCCAACTAAACTCCTGATGAAGAAGATTGGACCATGCAGGATAGTACACAATTTTGGTCCAAATGCCTATAGATTGAGCTACCAGATGGTTTGGGTATCTCTCCAATTTTCAATGTTTGTGATCTTTTTCCTTTCAGACCTCCATTGCCTGATGAAAGTGGATCAAATGTGGTGGCTGAAGATGCTGATTGGATCAAGGATTTGCCTCCAAGCAAACCTTTACAGTTGGAGTGCATTCTGGATTCCAAGGTTATCAAGAAGACTCAGAGAGGTGCCTATAAGGACTACCTGCTGAAATGGAAGGATCTTCCTAATTCAGAGGCCACCTGGATGACTGAAGCAGATATCTTGAAGCATGGCATAACACTTCAACAGTTGGCAACTCAAGGGACTTGAGTTCTTCCTACAGGGGGAGTATGGTGCAGGAGCTCCATAGTTTTGTGTTGATTTTCCTAGTTAATTGTCATACCTCTAAGGCTTTGAAAGCCATTTTGTTGTGTTGAAATAAAAGACTTAGTCATTTGTTTGACTAGTCTAATTTGGAGTTATCTTAGACCTATTTTCTAGGACTATTTTTTAGAAATTTGTTTTTTTTTTCAAGAAAACTGCCTTTTCCATCGATTTTCTGCCTTCCTAGGCAGTTGTACGGACAAATAGGAAGTGCAAGAGTTTTAGAAACTTCCTATAAACATTAGTTTGTAAAACATGCCAATAATAATATGAAGGAGAGGAGTTTTTTTGTAAGAAAAACTATTTTTTTAATGTTTTCTGGTGAAAACAACCATCTTGTACGGCTGGTAGGGACTGCAGCATATCTATGGTCGATGAATTGTTGTGGTAGATTTAATTACCTTTCATTTGCACCTATTTGGAGCTTTTGAAACATTTCTTGTGCTTTGTTTTGAATCATTATTTGCAGACTAGTTTCTAACCCTCCATAGCTAGGGTTTGTTGACAAAATGATGGTTCATTCCTCTATCCTCTGAAAGCTCAATCATTTTTAGTAGGATGGTGAAGATTAGATTAGATTTTGCTCTTTTCCATGTTGTGAAGGTGGAAGACTCCTTCTCCAGACGTTTGGCATGCTTCTATCTAGTCAGAACAGTGACTAGTTAGTGAAGAAGAGGCAATGGATAGCAAGACTTAAAGAAAATAGTCATATGGTTGATAAAATAGAATTCTTCATTGTGTTTAAGAAGGAATATAGACTTTTTTAAGAGCCAACCATCCAGACAAAGGTCCTTGATGCACATCTTTCCTATAGTCTCAAAGAGAGTAGCATTTTAGAGGAAAAGAAACCACAGTATTGACAGAAAAAAATAGTTGTTGCCCCTACACGTGCTGGTACAGTACGGCTACATGATGAGAAGGAGAGTATATGCTTCCTTTCTATAATTGGGTGATGCATATCTTGAAGGAATTCATTGTGAGTTGAGGGTGTTTAATAGTGTAAAGTCTCTCTTTGTTTATAAAGTAAATTTCATTCTATGAGTATTTCCTGAAGACAGTCACATCAGCATCTTTATTTCTATCAGAGAAAGGTACTGAGGGGAGGTGCTAGGTCAGAAACCTCAAGTAGACCCTTTCCTTGATGAATGTATGTGGTGTTTGGACCTTTCATGGTAGAAGAATGCTAGTTTGTTGTCCTTATAGGCTACAAGATAAACTGTCATTCTAAGGCTGTCATAGGACAGTCAAACCTCAAATTGCTGTCCTCTGCCCTCTATAGTATAGTTTGGTCCTGCATGTGAGTGAATAGTTGTCCATTCACATTGAATGTTTAGTATGCACTGAGTATTGGTGTTTTTGTTCAGGCTTTGAGGAGTTTTGTTGAAACAATCCTACAAGAGTTGAACTTTCTTCAACCGTTGTCCAAGAACAGTCCTATTGTTGCCACTGTCCTTTGTCTAGAAAATGCAAGAAGTGATCTTTATGTCAAGAGATCTCATGACTGTCATGACAAGTATGTGTGAGTACTATTGGTAGAGGTGTGGTAACAGGTTGTGAGTCCTTAAAAGGGTGTATTGTGCAAGTAGGTTGGATGGAGCAATGACTCTCCAAATTGAGAAATGGGTAGCCTGAGAGGAGGACACTAGATAGTGATCCTAGGCTAGGTCAATCTCTGTAATAGCCTTGTGTAGGCTTTGTCTTCACAAACACTGTTGTTAACCTCTTCAAGAAAGTGATCTAAGTTCATTGAGTGAACTTCTACTACAATCTTACCTTAACCTCTGCATCAATATGGTATTGCAATATTATCAAAGGCACTTGAGATAGTATGACATGACTATAAAGGGTATGCCATAGTAAATGTAATTTCGAGACCATAGTATTGAAATGTGATAGAAATGTAATAGTCATGCTTTAACAAACCAAGTATAACCGTGTGTATCATAAGAATATAATATAATAATGTAAATGCATAACTATAAACAATAATGAATTAAAAATGAAAGGAAGTGAGGTATGCATAAATGCTTCCTACACTAAACTTCTAAGGAGAGTGTTGTACAAATTTCAATCTTTTACCAATTATAGAAAGTAGAAACATATAATCATAAAATAGACAATATACCATAACATGGGTGTACATGGGGTATATCCTTTCAGGATAAGAACTCCACACTCCAAATGAAGCCAATGAATTTTTCAATAAACAACACATGGTTATAATACAATTGCACAATAAGCCTTCAGAGGAGCATTAGCAACCAAAGATATGGATGAATTTTGATAGAATAACAATACCTACTAAAATTGCTACCTCCATCTCAAGAACCCAATAAATAGGAGATACATTACATGAAACCATTAAATGGTAATTATAATTTCATGAGTTGAAAACATATTCCTTCCACTTATCATAACATCGTTATATCTCTTTTATGTGTCGAACATCCACCTCAAAGGTTTAACTTATTAAATCATATTGAGATATATAAAAATAACAACAAGGTGAAGAAAACACTCAATACTTACATTGTCACAAACATCTGTAAGGATATGAGAATGGGATCGAGATTTCTCCCCCTCTCTATCGCACAAAAACACCATAAAAAGGTTAACACTTATCAAAAATCACCTGACATTAAAAAATATAAATAGTTATAATAACTTTAACTATAATCAAAAGTGCATATAAGGAAAATAATGACCATCGACCTCATCTCATTGAGAATCATTTCTATCCTAACTTAGTTTTTTGACAAATCCTACGCTATTCAGTTTTGATGTCAAATCGATGATTTATCAAGACAAAGCCCAAAAGTCTGACCATTTGGTCTAACACAACTTACCAGTTACAACAAGGTTCACTTAAACACAAGACATAGATGGCGACAACTTGTTCTTTTCCTTACGTCAATTCACTTCTCTCCAATGATGCTCTCCCTCTCTTTCTTAGAGGGTGGAAACTTGTTTCCTGATTACAACTTACAATCACCAAAATGGGATTACTGTATCATTAATTAATCCATATACATCATGAATAAATAATCATGGTAACATATAATCACATGTCTAAATTCTATGCATATAAACATAAACTCACAAAATCATTGATTTATCCTCACATTTTCAAATAACATGAAATCATTAAATCATGCAAAATTATCTACTAATTATATCCAAGTAAAAAGTTAAACATAGTCAAAATTAGGGATGTGACAAAAATTAATTAAATATAGCTCAATATTACACTCAATTAGTGAAAAATGGCTAAAATGTATCGAAATAAAAAATTGACTGCATAGGGGCGATCCCAATGATGGAAGATGATAAATGGACCCAACTAGGTGACTTGCTAAAAATAGACACTCCCTCCAAGAATCTTGGAGACCACACTGAAATCCAGAAATCATTCTAAAAGTGGCATATGAGTCCTCCAGACCACTTCAGCTCACTAGAAACATCAAATAACTCCTCTGATAATGCTGGCGCACACCTAGAAGTTCAGTGCCAACTGCAATACAAGAGAACTCGAAAATGGGCACATTACAGTGTATCTTTCCATTTTTTTTAATAAATGTATCAATTGTAAAATTTCCATTATTTGAGGATGGTTCATAAATGTCTTATATTTGGCCATTAGAGCATTTTAGATCTATGCTCATGTGGGCATTAGTATCTTTATGTAAATGAAGATTGTAAAGAAATTATTTTGTGCAAACATTAAATGTGGATGTAAAGCTAATGGTAGGAGAGGAAAGAATGTTAGGTTGATCTTTGGTGAATTCTATAGAATATTGACATGTGTTAGATAACAATGTGTTATCTCGACCTTCTTTGTTAATGAATTCTACATGGTTTGATTAGTTGTTTTTGGGGATTTGAGCTAGTATAGATCTATACATTTTAGTTTGGGGGAGAAAAACTTTTGTTTCTCCTTCAATGTGGATCATGCTATTATCAATCAACTCTTGAGCATTGTTCTTAAGATTAAAGCATTTGTTAGTAGTATGGCCAACTACTTAATGATATTCACAATAAGTTCAATGGCTTAATGGGTGACAAAATGGCGAGATTGGCCCCTGAAATATATTGCAATACGATGTGGAGGGGATAATGTAACTTTGTACAAGTTCTTTGCACTTAGGCTTGTTGGAAAGGACATTGAAAATGTCAACATATTAATTAACATGATTGACTTTAGGTTTGGCCTCTTTGATAGTGTCCTTAAAATCTCATCTAATTTCTTTGAGCATGTCAGAGCCATGATATTTTATCATGAGGTGTTGAAACTCATAAATTAAGAAAGATGATTTCATATCATTATTGAAGGCTACAACATCCTTCTTTAGAAGTTATGTTTTGGAAAGCATGTTACTCTTCTTTTGAGTTTCAACCAAATCTAAATGAGCATCATATATGAAAGTAGCTAGATTGTCAATAATGAGCACATTAGAGGAAGCCATTAGAATGGAAAAATTTAACCTAGGACTTCACTAAATCTAGGTGTAATAGAGTACTAATATGAACTAAAAATCACGACACTGAGCAAAGAAAGCACACTATGATAGATCTAGAAATTGAAGACCAATGAAGGCTCATGCTTATACCTAGGTGGTGTAAGAAATGTTAGTAAGTCTCAATTCATGTCAAGTTGACAAACACGAGGAAATAAACACTTCCCTTTAATAATGTGATCTAGATCTTATCAAATAATCAAACAATACAAGTAATTTAATTAGATGTAGATACTACAAGAGCTAAGCAACTGCGAATCTAGAGAATGATAAGGAGGCTTGTCTATTTTTAATGAGATGGCGACTTTGATTTTGTAATTAAGTTATTGGTGCACTAAAGTACGTAATTGAAATTAGAAATCATAATCTTGGATTAGTGATCCATAAACTTGGGGTAGTTATGCTGCAATTTAATACATCGCTTATGGATTTAAAACCAACTGCTTCTCAACTATCCTTGCATGCATTTAACCACCTATAATAGTTGCCCACGAGATATGCAATAAAAGACCAAAACAAGATACATCTAAAATGTAGAAAATAAACTACTTGCATCATGCACAAAAAATGGAACACAAATATACTTTGGAGAAACCCTTAAATGAGTAGAAAACTTTAGGAAGAGGGAGTTATACTCCTCATGCCACCAATACATAGTCACACATGTTTACATTACCTTAGGGGATTTTGCAGAAGCATTTCATCTCATACTGAACATTGTCACATCCTTAGACTATCTTAAACATGGTCATGACTTGTAGATTCTCACAATAGTGTAAAATGAAGGACTTCTACCTCCATGCATATGTTTTATGGCCCACATGCAAAAATTCAAAATATGTTGTATCAAGCACAATGGCATGCAACATCTACTAAAATGAGATACTTATAGTAGCTACCCTACACTTGTACCAATGTTCTCCTCTATTTTCAACACCATCTACTTCTACCAACTAATCTTAGCTCTCCAATCCAGTAGCACAACCATGGCTATCCTAGCCAACCATACATTTTCTTGGATTCAACAAAACTTTTCCAACCACCATGCTTGGCTCTAACTTACACAACTAACCAATTAAAGCTTCAACATTGTTAGCTTGCATGGCTTGGCTCCCACACAACCAAACTTTCTCACCAAACTTTTCCAAGTACAAAACCCTAATCACAACCCCTATTTGTATGGCTTCCAAGACCATATAATAGTTAAGTTCTTTCTTCCTTCCCCTAACCTTTATTTTTTGTCTTTTTCTTTGAACACTTTTTACTTGTCCCTTCAAATCCCTAACCATCACTACCTAGCAATGATGGATGTTGCTTTGACTATAACTACCAATGCCTAGTTGACAATGAGATAGTCATGTCCAACATAGGAAATAATGGTGCAAGCAAAGAATAACAATTACCAAAGAAGGTAAAAATACACACTTGCTAGGATAGAGATCTAACTTGTACATGTAAGATGTAACTACCTACAAAAATAGGCATGTACATAGAATACATATGAAATGGTCACTCAACAATGAATTTCCTATTAAGGAAAACCAACAATTGTACCACCTCATTAGAAAAAGATCATTGTCAAAGCAAATGACAACCACATACCCCAAGGTGTCATAAAGGAGAGGATCTACCACTTGTTAGAACAAATGGATGGCCACGCACCCAAAATAAAATGCTACAATTGTTAGGGATTAAATATTGCCCCACTAAGCTCCTCTCCAACCTCTTCTTTATCACCTAAAATATCCTTCTACCGACTACACACCTGCACAAGGCACTTCGTCCGCTTGTAGATGCTAGATAATACTAAAACTACTTGATCAAACATGCCATTCCATTTCTACCATACCTATAACACTTGCTATAAGATTCAATAAAGGCCTTGGCACACTTATAACACCTACTATAGGGTTCAATAAAGACATGGGCCATACTTATACAACATTGCTATGATAATATTATTAAGTTGGTACATGTGTTCTTGTTGTTAGCTATAAGCCAAGATAGCTTGGAGTGAATCCTATCACTCCTCCTACTATTATAGATAACTTCTACAATGGTCTAAATGCTTGTGACATTTTCTATAGGTGAACATGCAACCCCACAAAGATTTAACAAGCTACTACAAGTGACTTGTAGCCTTGCTACAAGAATATTCCACTTTGCTATGGCTGACATGCAAATTGTTAAATATGTCTTACAACTTTCCCTCTAATGTCCACCTAGAATTGATCCACTTATGGATCAATTAAAGATCAAAATCTTGATTAAGAGATTAAAAGGTTGTAATAGGACTTTGTGAAAATATACACTACTTCTATAAATTCTATGATGTGTGGCCTAGTCATGGATAGGGCTACATTGTGTGATTTAGTCCACCCAATACAACCTATTCTAATGTTGATGTACCTTTATAAACTTGTTGGCCCTCTATTTAACCTAAAGAAGTTTAAAAATCATTGCATATATTGACCCATGTAATTCCATGTTCATAATAACTTTAGACATTAAGCATAGTTTGTTAGTTATAAGAAAGAAGATTTTACAATAGTAGAAACAATTTCAAGACACATAATTTTAGGTATATCTGACTTGAGAGGAAAAACATTTCTAGAAGCATTTATTATTAGATAACTATTTTTCTATTTTTAAAAATTGATATAAAGTTTTATGTAAAATATTTTTAACATCCTTCATTACTCCTATATTATAGGTATTTGTAAATAGAAATAAACTTCACCTTACTTTAATTAGAACTATTTTATTTACTATATACATTGTTTAAAATTTTATTTATGTTCTTCCATATTTTTGGTTTGGTTAATTATTTAATTATTTAAGGCATATATCTTCACTCCACTTTGTGTGCATCAAAATCTAAACTAGGCTTAAAGAAATTTAAAAAATATCTCAAATTAACAAATAAAAATATTTTTTTTTCTTGACTATAAACTTTTCAAAAAAAATGATGAGCCTTTAAACTTAAACTTTTTATTGATTATTACACAACTATATTTTAATTTTTTATAAACTAAATAAGAATGAAACCAAAATTATTTCTAAAGATACCTAGAGCAATTACACATCACTTCCTTTCATTTAATATATACAAATTTCTAAAAAAAAAATTGAGCTTTAGTTTTTGACTTTCTTGTTGCACTTTGAAAAGAGGAATAATGATTTATTATTAAATATTAATATTTTTACATGTAAATGACTCACAAATTTAAGGTAGAAAGTAGGAGTTTTTGTTAACACACTCACGCCATTACACTCCACCCCTTGTTGCCATTGTAGAATGCCTCTTGGCATTAATTACTCTTAAGTAAATATAATAGTCATTAAATTTTATGATTTTATTAATTATATTTATATATTTTTAAATTTTCTAATTCTATTAGATTTATTATTTTATTAATATTAGTACAAAAAAGATTTAGAGTTATGTATGTAGTAAATAAAATAGTTTTAAATAAAATAAACTGGCATACCCATCTTTACAAAAATCTATGTAAAATATGTCAAGAGCTATCATTCTGGAGAGTCTATTTTTAACTAGATCTTGATTAAAGTGGGTGTCTTTTACATAGACTTTTCTAAAGATAGGTATGCTAGTTAAATGACAGTTGTAAGAAAATGTATTCTAGAATAATAAATGTTAAATATGGAAAGTAAATATGTATAAAATTTAGATCACTCTTAATGGATCTTTAAAAAAATCTATGTAAAAGATGCCAAGAGTTATCATTCTCCCATTTTTAATTAAAGTGGACAACTTTTACATAGAGTTTTCTAAACTTAACTAGCATACCTATGTTTACAAAATCCTATGTAATAGTTTAAAGACACCAAGAGTTATCATTCTTGAGAGGTTTATTTTTAACTAAATCTTGATTAAAGTTAGCATGTTTTACATAGATTTTTCTGAAGATAGGTATGCTAGTTAAATGACAGTTGTAAGAAAATGTATTCTAGAATAATAAACGTTAAATATGGAAAGTGAATGTGTATAAAATTTCGATCACTCTTAATGGATCTTTAAAAAAATCTATGTAAAAGATGCCAAGAGTTATCATTCTCCCATTTTTAATTAAAGTGGACATCTTTTACATAGAGTTTTCTAAACTTAACTAGCATACCTATGTTTACAAAAATCTATGTAATAGTTTAAAGACCCCAAGAGTTATCATTCTTGAGAGGTTTATTTTTAACTAAATCTTGATTAAAGTTAGCATGTTTTACATAGATTTTTCTGAAGATAGGTATGCTAGTTAAATGACAGTTGTAAGAAAATGTATTCTAGAATAACAAATGTTAAATATGGAAAGTACATGTGTATAAAATTTAGATCACTCTTACATAGATCTTTAGAAAAATCTATGTAAACGATGTCAAGAGTTATCATTCTCCCATTTTTAATTAAAGTGGACATCTTTTTTCTAAACTTAACTAGCTTACCTATCTTTACAAAAATCTATGTAAAAGTTTAAAGACCCCAAGAGTTATCATTCTTGAGAGGTCTATTTTTACCTAAATCTTGATTAAAGTCATCATGTTTTACATAAATTTTTCTAAAGATAAGTATGCTAGTTAAATGACAGTTATAAGAAAGAAAATATATTGCAATAAATGTATAAAATTGAGATGACTCTTACCTGTCATAAAGGTAAGAGAGTTCATACAGACAAGGCAGTACCCATTCTCTCGCATTTTGTGTGTTTTTGCAGGTTTTGTTGGGTTCGTGTGCTCGCGTTATAGTGTGTGCATCCTCGTCCAGGATGGAGCGGATTATGAAAAGATCCAGTGACAAATTCACTGCAGAGGAGTTCTCCTGGGTCACCATCCTCGACATTCAGTTGGATGACCTCAGCATTGATATGTCTGCCTACAATCAACTTTCCGGGCCAATTCCCCCCAATATTGGGCTTATTGGACCAGATTCTAATAAAACCTTCACCCGGAATAAGAAAGACATGCATGTGCCCAAAATCGTGGGAGGATGCTGGGCAATGTCAAGATGGTTTCCCGAAGAATACCCTTTCATTTACGACACATTCGGGGGAGGCCGCTGCAACAAATTCTGGACCCATATCTTACAAGGAAACCTGCCTAATCCTCCCTGCATCAATAACCGTAATAATTCTCAAGTCCCTGCTTATATCCAGCTCTCGGGAAACCGCTTCACGGGCACGATACCAGAATCCCTTGCTAATTACACCAGGCTGGGGGCACTTTATTTGGCCGATAATCTCCTTTCCGGCCACATTCCAGAGGCAATTACAGCGCTCTCCGATCTTTTCCATCTCAATCTCTCATACAACAATCTGAGCGGCACCATTCCGGAAGCGCTTGGTCGGCTCACATGCCTAAACATGCTGGATTTGAGGCACAATAATTTGGAAGGCATGATTCCCGGAACGCTCACGAACCTTTCTTCCCTATCCAGCTTCAATGTTTCGATGTTTCGTACAATGAAAAACTTCCACAAAAAACCTCAAGGTCTGTCCCTCAATTCTAGTCAGCGCAATATTGATTGGGATAATAGGCCAACTAGATCTCCACTTCCACAAAAAGCCTCAAGGTCTGTCCCTCTAATTCTCTGCTGAGCTTCCACATTAGGGGATTCCCGTACATATCTTCACCAAACTCAACCCCTCCCTCTTCTGTGAAGGGTCTTTTTGAGCCGGCTCCTTGTGCCAAAGCTTTAAAAGCTTCGAAATATTTGTCTTTGCTGCTCCAGAAACTAAATTTAGGAGGTTTGTAGCTGAACACAGGCTTTGAGTAAAAATTGTCATGCAGAGTCCATTGCAGCCTTCCTTCTAAACAGTTGGCCTCAGACAGCTCAAACAGCCAGCTTTTGTGCTTATAGCTGTACACATTTGTGCAGGAATCCTTCAATCCCACGTTAATCTTGGATCCTAATTCTGGTTGCAGACCGATTGACGAGAATCTCACTTGAGTAGTTTTTGCTTTGGAAATATTTATTTCTGGGTTTTGCGATGACTGTAAGGACCCGCTTGGTCCAAACTCGAATTTTCAAAAATTTTACTTTATTAATTAGTTCTTATGAGATATATCAAGACTTTGATTGAGTACTCAGGAAAAACTTTGGCCAAATCGGGCCATATGTTCAAAACAGAACATTCTTAAGCCCCCCGGGCTCTTCTATCCTTTGGGCAAATAGGTTCATACAGAACCAGGTCAAACGGACCTTATCGCTACCTGATTCGGGTAGATCAAACAATGGCCAAAAGGCCTAGTGGTCTAACGGACCAATACTCTATCCAATCCGGGATACATAAACATAACAGCCTAACGGGCTAAAGAGGACAGGAATCATTTTGCTCTGGCCAGAGACTTTTGACTCCCTCGGGACCAATATAGGTTCATGAGTCACTCCCTGGGGACCACAGTCTGCCCAGAGACTGTACTGAGGATGTCGACCAGGGAACACATAACATCAACTTGTACTCACCTCAGTTTACGGCAACACCGGGTACAAGTAATCCACCCCGGGGATTCTTCTGAGTACTAGGAGAGTTCTAAGTTACCTAGATAACTTTTAAACTAGGGATCGAGATTATGAACTTGATTATAAGGAGTATACTATATCCGAGGGACTTGAGTACTGGGGGCATCCTTCGCCGTCCAGACTGCCTACATACCTTGTATCCATAGGATCAAGGCCCTCTACGGATGTGATCTACACGACGAATGCGAACATGTAGTTCTGTCTTGCACTATGTTTAATGTAGCTGTGAGTGAGTACACAACTCTTCGTCGATTGCCACCCACTCGAGTAATACAATGGACGGAATTCCTAAGGAACTATTTTGCAAACACACCTCCCGGGAGTGTTTGGCATTTAAGTTTTGCAAGTGTGAATAGTTTACCTAACACACGTATTTTCCCGATGAGATCTTCCCATTGATTGTCCTACAACAATTTTTGATAGGTTCTCCTTTTCTTTTCTTTTAATTATTCTTTTTAGTGAGGTATCCGAGGAGATTTTCCCTTCCTGCGGATTTAACTTTGACATGTTCCTTATTACTCCCCGACGATTTAAAGGGATGATTCCCAGACGTCGTTGTTGCAGCTATGTTAGGCACGAGGTACTTGTTTCAATGCGACGGCATTACCTGTAAATGTGACACAGAGGTACCGTAAATACCGAACACTGCAAATGTTTGAGTTTGGACATTTATTTTAAAGGTTTACCTATCTAATAGAAAAGGAAAAACTTGCATAATAATAGTTGATAAAGGGAAATACTTCCTTAATTCAAAATGCAGATAAAAGATGCTTGCTCATAATGAATAGAACTAGAAAATAAACTTAATCAATTTCATAAACTTATGACTAGAAAGATACTTATATCAACTCATAAATAGAAAAGATCTTTGTAAAATTTAATCTAGGTCAAATTAAAATAATCTTTGATGACTAGTTCAACTACAAAATTAGCATATGCAGTTTCAATAATTTCTTTTTATCACATTTCCAAAAGCAAACTTACTTATAATTATTGTGTGTATCATAAGGAATTTACCTTCTCATGAGCTTTCATGATAGTATGCCCACAAAACATCCATTCTTACTATTTATTTTATTCATATAATTTCTAGATAAATTCTCACCCTTTGCAAATCATTTTACTTATACTTTGTTACTAATTTACCCTATGCTTTTATTTCCATATATATATACTGTTTATTATGTTATCACTCAACCAACTAAAATATGCAACCATATCACTATGCCTTTATTGAAAATTGTAGTTATAATTTATTATTTTTATTATTATCAAGATCTACTTTTAAATTCGAAATTGTAAAATTTATGGGTGTCAATTAATTAATTGATAGGCTTTTATACAAGAGCACTAAAATGTTATGATTTATTGCTTAGAAGATTAGAAGAACACATTGACTCCGAAAACCATTATGGTATATAAAAAAAATAGGTTGCTAAATTAAATTGATTGCCATTTAACTTTAACCATTTATTCTTCTCCTCAAAATCATAACAATATTTATCTCAACTACAAATAATAATATTCTTCATTTACACATCATTTTACTCCTATATTATCATAATTTTATCCATTCTCACTCTTATCTCCTTCACACCACTTTAATTATTTATTTGTTTATTTATTTTTATTATTATTATTTTAACATTGTAAGTTTTGCTTGTGTTCTGGGTGCATGCAGCCATGTAGTTTTAGTGGAAGAGACCTGTGCATACTTCAATCATTACAATTATATGGCATGTGTACACCCTAAGTATTATCATTAAGTTGCCATTTAAAACTATGTAATTGTTTAGGGTGCTTTCTCACTCTATGCAAATTTACAGCTTGTAAATATGTTTATTATAGATGGCTAATGCTTTATCAAATACAAAGATTTAGTTGGTCATGTAATTGGTGAGTTCTTAAACACTCACCATTGTAATATAGAACTATGTGACTTGTTTCCTCTGAACCGGGTTTAAAGAAAAAAGCAAATAAATTTTATAAATTGTTCAAACTCAATTTGATGGGACTTGGATTCCAATGCAGGGGAGTATCAAGTGAATTAGCTATCTAAACATATTTCCAATAATAGTATTTGACACATAATAAATGCTATTTTAATTTTATATGCTGAACTTCCTATTTAACTGGTTCCAGTCAATGATTTTGGAACACTTAGAACTACTTGCTAGGCGCTTAAAAGCAGGGTATGGTCATCCTTCAAAGAATAAAAGAAAACAATTTCATCAGATGTTGTAGTTGCAAGCTACCTGTTAGATATGTATTCAAAATGTGGAAGCACTGACAAGCCATGAAAACTGTTTTGACTCAAAAGAAATGTGATTTCATGGAACGCCATGACAGCAGGGGGGTGTTCCATATGGTTTGTTCAGAAAGGCCTTAAACACATTTTAAACAAACGAAACTGGCGAGTGTACTATCCTATCCCTCAACATTTGCGAGAATCCTCATGCATAACAAAAAGTGGGGGGGGGGGGAAGAATTTTGTCAGATATTATAGTTGGAAATACTTTACAAAATAAGGAAACACAGTCAAGGCCCGTGAACCGTTTAACAGAATGCCACAAAGGGATGTCATCTAACAAAATCTAAAGATTGCAGGGTCTGCACAAAATGGATTAGTTGAAAAGGCTTTAAAATCAAAATTTTCAAGCATATGAAATTTTGCAGGTGTAAAACAAAATTCTAGAACCTTCGCCAAAATCCTCCCTACGTATGACAAAATAGGGAGCCTTTGAACAGGGTATGGTTATCCATCAAGGTAGAATGGAAGGGGGGTTCAGATGTAGTAATAGCAAGTGCCCTGGTAGACCTACGTGCAAAATGTGGAAGCATATACAATGCACTCGAATTGTTTGACAAAAAGCCTAAAAGAAACATAATCTTATTGAATGCCATGATTGCAGGGTATTTTCGAAATGGGTTCGTTTGAAAAAGGCCTTAGAAAATTTTAAACAAATACAAATGGCAAGTGTAAAATTAAATTTTAAAACCTTTGCTGGCAATATGCCTGCCTGTGTCTACATGGGAGCTGTGGTGCAGGGTATGGATAACAGAAAGGCAGGAATTTTGTCAGTTGTTGTAGTTGCAATTGCCACTTCCAACCACCAAAACCCTCACACATATATCTATTGAATGGTATCAAATTAACTTCAAGCGTATGCCTAGAAATTAAAAACATATGCACAAATTCCCTCTTGGACGATTACAAATCATAGTTAAACAAAAATCTTTCTTAAATGATATCAATTTCTAAAAGAGAATAAAATTATTAACAAAATTGCAAAAGACAAGAACAAAACTGTGAAAAGAAAAAGGGCTCTTACAGGTTGCTCCAGCTCCAGTAAATCCAAACTAGAGCCAAGTGTCCTCTCCTTCCTCCAATCTCTGCTTTTTATAGAGAAACTTGACTCACATGGTTGAAATTCCAAGCCTTCAGTCAAGTCATCATATTAAATGCCCCCTTCTCCATTTTCTAATTTGTCATTTAATTTAAGTGGAAAATGGACTTGCAACTCTTCAATGCATCCTCAAATTTTCCAATGAAATAAATTTGAAGGAGGAAAATGGATTCACCTCATAAATTCTGGTCTTGACTTGAGAAATGGATGGAAGGTTCCTCATTAATGCTCTTTCTAGAATTGTAGTCTATTGTTGAAATTTTTTTATTCCTTGTATTTTTAAATGAATCTATTTTTCTCTCATTTAATTTTCTTTCAAATTTAAATTTCAAAATATGGAGTTGTGACAATGACGCACTGAAAGAAAGCACATGGACACCTGACTTGTTCTCCGGTCCTATTGTTACAGCGACCTTTACGGGAAAGTACCATTCCTTTGCAACTTTACTGCGAATTGGCTGAGGAGAATCAAGTTTAGATGCTTTGCACCGCAGATTTTTGAGTATAAGCTTGACCTTTATGGTGCCCGGATCCAAGTCCAACTCATAGCAGGAGTGAAACATAAATTGCAGTATGTGATAACTGAGAGCTAAGTGGAGATCATTGTCCTTGTTCTTATGGTGGGTTGTGGGGGTGCTCATTGAGAGGTGTGGGCAGTAGGAGCAGATGGTCGGATCTCTTGCCAGGCTTCAACTGTTAATTCTAGTCAGTGCATACAGTTCAAGCCTGGCAAGAGATCCGACGATCCCCTCCTACTGCGCACGCCTCTCAATGAGCACCCCCACAACCCACCATAAGAACGAGGACAATGATCTCCACTTAGCTCTCAGTTATCACATGCTGCAATTTATGTTTCACTTCTGCCATGAGCTCGACTTGGATCCGGGCACCATAAAGGTCAAGCTTATACTCAAAAATTTGCGGTGCAAAGCATCTAAACTTGATACTCCTCACCCAATTCGCAGTAAAGTTGCAAAGGAATGGTACTTCCCCGTAAAGGTCACTGTAACAACAGGACCTGAGAACAAGTCAGGTGTCGATGTGCTTTCTTTCAGTGCGTCATCGCAAAACCCAGAAATGAATATTTCCAAAGCAAAAACTACTCAAGTGAGATTCCAAGCAGAGCAGGCCTTGACGATCGGTCTACAACCAGAATTAGGATCCAAGATTAACGTGGGATTGAAGGATTCCTGCACAAATGGGTACAGCTATAAGCAAAAAAGCTGGCTGTTTGAGCTGTCTGAGGCCAACTATTTAGAAGGAAGGCTGCAATGGACTCTGCATGACAATTTTTACTCAAAGCCTATGTTCAGCTACAAACCTACTAAATTTAGTTTCTGGAGCAGTAAAGACAAATATTTCGAAGCTTTTAAAGCTTTGGCACAAGGAGCCGGCTCAGAAAGACCCTTCACAGAAGAGGGAGGGGTAGAGTTTGGTGAAGATATGTACGGGAATCCCCTAATATGGAAGCTCAGCAGAGAATTAGAGGGACAGACTTTGAGGTTTTTTGTGGAAGTGGAGATCTGGTTGGCCTATTATCCCAATCAATATTCCGGAAGGCAATAAATGTATAAAATTGAGATGACTCTTACTTGTCATAAAGGTAAGAGAGTTCATACAGACAAGGCAATACCCATTCTCTCGCATTTTGTGTGTTTTTGCAGGTTTTGTTGGGGTCGCGTGCTCGCGTTATAGTGTGTGCATCCTCGTGCAGGATGGAGCGGATTATGAAAAGATCCAGTGACAAAATCACTGCAGAGGAGTTCACCTGGGTCACCATCTTCGACATTCAGTTGGATGACCAAGATTGAAGGTGATATCCAATATCATAATACCCAGATCCAGCGCCTCCGTAAGGAGCTCGATGATGGGGAAGCTGAGAAGGCGGCAAAATATGGTGCAGCTGGAGCCTATGCCCCTCCTAAGCCTGAGGAGGTGGCGAGGAAGGCTTGGGCGAAGTATCAGGCCGCATGTATTCTGGCGCCTGTTCGTAACACGGCCAATGTTGTCAAGGCCGTTGAGCTTTACAAGGATGAAGTTTATCAGGAATATAAAGCTGAATTCTGTCATGATTCCCACATCAAGAAGAGCCTTGAGGATTTCCTCAGGGAGAAGATTAGGCACCTGGAGGCGCTGAACGATTTTCGCACGGCCAAGAAGCTTAGGACTAACCTGGCTAACCTTGCAAGGGCTGACACGTTTGTGGAAGATGATGATGTTTTCACCCGCGCAGAGGTCCTTGTCACTGTTGAAGACAAGCAGGTTGAAGATGAAAGTCCATCAACGCACGCCAGGTTGAAGATGAAACAACTCATAATTGAAGAGATCCTTGCTGGTGTTCAAGAGGTCCTTGCGGCTGTGGAAGATGAAAGTCCATCAACCCACGCCAGGTTGAAGATGAAGTGCCACATCGATCTGCTCCAAGGGCACACACTCACCGAAGGAGCAGCCGGCCCACTAACTTCATATTCTCTATAGGAGAATTCAAATCTGAAGACAACCAGGTTGAAAATAAAAGTAATTCTAAACAGTAGCAGTTTATTAGAGGTTGATGTTTATAAAAATGCAGATTTTTAAGAAGTTAGTATACCCGTAGTTTATAAAAAATTCTCAAGATTTTGTTTACAGCTGCACTGTTGGAATTGATGTTAACATACTATATGTTTTTTTTTTTTTTAATAAAAATCAATAAAATTCAGGATTTTGTTTACATTTGCAGTGGAATTGATGTTAAGATATTATATGTATTTTTTATTATAAAAATTAATAGAGGGAGTATCCCCAAAGGATACATTTACTTATGGAGAAAAAAAATGTAATAAATAATGATACTTAGCTCTACAATAAAAGAGTGAATGATCCATGTGAAGATTCTACAATATATGATGTCTTGGAATCAACAATGGATGATGATGATCTATAACTCACCTTAGGATTGAAATATTATTTTGGTGCTTTGGAGGATTGAGGCCATAAATCTAGGTGAGATTCATAATAATAGAAATATTTTACACTTGCAAAAATGGCCTAATAGTTTGTATAACTTATTTTTCTATTTAACTTAATTTACCTTTTGCTTCTTATACCTTTTATATGATGAACCATTTGAAGATGGGAGTATTTAGAAATACATTGGGAAAGCTTCCATTCATTGCAATGGGACACACTCTCTTAGGTTAGTCCATATAGCATATATATACTCAAGTAAGATGATCATGTAGATTGAGATTCATTTTAGTGCACCAAATCCAAATGTTCAACTCCTTAGGATCAATATAGAGAGGGAAGGATATTGGCAAAGAGAGAGAGAGAGACTTTCAGTTAGTCCTTTTGCACCGAGAATTCAATTAGGAGAAAAAGATAAAGATAAGAGATATAGAGGAAAATAGAGATAGAGAAAATAAATATATAAAGGGTCTAAGTATCAACATGCTATTAAAGTGTTAACATATAATACATTTCTTATGTTGCTTTATAGTATCAACATGCTATTAAAGAGTTAACATATAATACATTTTTTATGTTGCTTTCTATTTTTATTCTGGGATAATTCATGTGTATTTGAAATAAGATTTGAAAATCAGAAGTCATCACCAACACCTTGACAATTAAGATTAAGAAGTTGAATTGGTAAAACTTTGAGTTGTGAAAATTAAAGGTTGAATATCTCCAAATATTTATGTAGAAGGCATTCCCTTTATGAGAGGGACCAACTTGGTATTGACAATCAATGGTGGACGTTACACTACAATGATGCAAGACAATAGGATTTATTATTGATGTCGGATATAAAATGTAAAAAATTGAATTGTGGTTGTTTTATTTTTCTCTTCGATGTTTTTTCATCAGTTTCATCAGTCGTCATCATTTCTCTTTTCATTCATCAGTTTTCGTTCACGTACAGTCTCTGTCTTGCCATTATATATATATATTCCTGTTACATATTTGTATAGGACACGTCACCCCATTTTGAGTAACAGTATAGATTAGAGAAGTTGGAAGGATTATACATGCCCACCATAGTTGCCACCTGATGACACCCAGCTACCTTTAATTCACCTGTGAGATTACGACCTAATCCATCAACAATGTGGGTGTTAAAATGCACTAGGCAAAGTTGCAAGCTCATAACTCTATCGTTTCATTATTGCCAATTATAATAGAGCATGTAGCCTACTTTCCATTGTGACACAAGACAGTACTCACACTTCACAATCATTCACAGGCAGATCTACTCTGCTCCTCAATTTCAAAAACATATAACGACTGCAACTAATAGCAAATCAAAGGACACATAATTTTATTCTTCTTTGAAGCATAGTTTCACATATCTGCAAACCATTATTCACAATATCAGCCTTCAATGGCCTCCTTCGTAGGCATAGAAACATTCAGTTCATGCTCTGATGAATACTACCACCTCTTGGCTCATTGTTCTCTCCACCATCTTTCTCCTCTCCTTTCAACCTGCACTGAAATCTCTTCCTCCAGTCCCTCTATCTATTCCTCTTTACAGAGGTCGTTTCTCCCTCTAGATGCGCCTTTCTTGCCAAGTCTCTCCCTACGTGGCGCCCACCATTCACTAAGAATTCATAGGTTTTATTGAGCCTACAATGAGGCATTTTATCTTCTTGTTTTGCCATCAAATGAAGCGATTCATTTCTATGAGGCAAGCTTTAATGCTTCTTATATTGTGTCTTCACATGCCCCGAAATTATCATAATTAAACTATCATGTTATGGATAATATAAACGACACTGTCTCAGAGAAGTTCAAGGGATCGCCACCCCTTTATGAAATTTTGACCTTCCTAACAAGAAGATCGTGTGCACAACAATTACCAGTGCAATCATTCTGTCGGATTTCACCTACGCTTACAATACTACTCCAACATATAAAAGACTCCCAGAATAGCAAAAGGAAGACTTAGAAATGTAATCATCATTCCTATTGCTCTAATGGCCTTTGAAGCTACCTTTAGAACAACAGGGGCAATAAGGTTTCAATTTACAATTACTTTATGATTGTCATGAGCACAACAATGGCCCTTAGGTGATCAACTTAACTGGCTTTTATATAATCTACAGCATTTTGAGGGAATCATGCCCACTCCAACTACAAATGATGTATAGTGTCTATGTGATGTTGGATTTTGTCTTCTTTCTGCAACATTATTTTCTGAAACCTCCTGAATAGAACATGGAAGGTTGAAGTCACAAATTTGAGCTATCACTGGTGAAAACAACAAAGTCTCTTCAGGCCTAAGATTACTATCAAATCTATTTTCTCACACCTGCTATTAAGCTTCCAAACTCCTTGAATAGTAGATGCTTCAACCAAAGTGCAGCACAAAACCATGACAAAAAACTTGAAAATTATTTTTTGTTGAACGAGATAGCTGGTTCGCCTGGGATGCTCCTACATCACATTGCCTCAATATAAAAATATGCACCAATATACCTCGATGAACCGAACATTAACCACTTAAACATATGGGAAATTGTGATTGTCTTCTCAATGAATATAAATAAATTTGTATGGTTAATTCTGTTTGTTTCTCTTAAATCTATTGTTATATTGTTTGTTTAAAAATGTTTAGAAGCCACTTCAAACAAATTTTGAATTTGCCACATTTCCATCCACAACAATTTCTTTCATTGATGCATCTACAAATGGAGAAACCAACACCCTTCCAAATAATCTTTCACAATCTTTCTCATATGCCATCGGATTTAATCTATGAGAATTAAATATCCAACCACACTCCAAGGGTGGAATAAAAGGAATCCATGAAGCACTATACTTATCTAACTATGTTAGAAGTTGAAACTAGTACTTAACATACTATCCATATAGCCTAATCTTTCGGGTGAGCAATGTTTATGTTAAAAAGATTTAAATAAAAAACTCCAAACCTTTTAAAACAACTTGATAAATTTGCTAAGTTATCTACTTGGAAAGAACATCCATGTGAGATTCCACAATAGGGGGGATAAGTCATTTAGAACCACCTTTGTTAGATCAATATATAGAATCTCTAACCCAAGATATTCTACATCAAGATCTCCGAGAAGAATCTCCCTCTAATAATGACCATCATCCTATAGATGATTCTAGGATTTTAGAACCATGAGATATTGATGGAGCTTTTAGTCAAGAAATGGTTGGTCCAACCAAAACCTTCACAAGATTTGAAACCTAAAAAAATTGGTAAATTGGAAACAAGAAGTTCTTATAAAGCCAGGAAATAGGCTCAATCTAGTAATGAAGGAACCTCAGAGTCTATTGATGAATTGAATATCACAATGGACTCAGAACCAACTTCCTACAAAGAAGACAAAAAATATGGTAATGTGGAGGCAGGCTATGCAGAATGAGTATTATGCCTTCTCAAAAATGATACTTAGGGGTTGGTTGATTCTCCACTAGGTTGTAAACCTATTGGGTGCAAGTGAATATTTTGAAACAAGTATAAATCATATGGTTCACTTGACAAACATAAGGCCCACCTTGTTGCAAAAGGTTATGATAAAAAATAGGGCATAGATTATGATGAAACTTTTGCACCTACCACAAAATGGACTACCATTCATTCTTTGTTTGCTTTTTCAGCACAAAATGAGGGGAATGTTCATTAAATTTATTTTAAAACTGTATTCTTGAGTGATGATCTAAAGAAAATAGTATATATGATTCAACTAGAAGGATATGTAGTCAATGGTCAAGAACACAGGGTATGCAAGTTCATAAAATCATTGTATGGTTTAAAGCAAGCACACCAATCCTGGTATGATTTAAACTCACCGAGCATCTCTTGAAGTTGAATTTCAAGCACCTTGAATTTGATGATGCAACACTTTTTGTCAAAAAAGATGATAGCATAGTTGTATATCTAATTGTTTATATGGATGATTTATTTCTCATTGGTAATAATGAGGATTATAATCAAACTATGAAGGACACATTGAAGCAAGGATTTGAAAGGACTGACTTGGGACATCTTCATTACTATTTGGGTGTTGAGGTGATTTGAAAACCCAAGTATATCTTCATCAATCAACAAAAATACATTGGTGAACTTCTAAGAAAATTTGGCATGTCTAAATGCAAACCACCTAGTACTCCTATGGAGCAAAAGTTGAAGCTCACATCAAATGACTCTACAGCATTGCTTGATACCACTCAATATAGACAACTTGTTAGAAGTTTGATTTATGCAACAACTACCCATCCATATATTTCTTTTATTGTGGGAGTTCTCTCTAGATTCATGCAACAACCTAGAGAACGTCATTGGTTATCCACCAATAGAGTTCTTCGGTATTTGAAAGGCACTCAAAATTATGGGTTCAAATATTCCAAGGAACACATTTCTCTTTGGTTGGATATTTAGATTTTGATTATGTAGGTGACTTGGAAGATGGAAAATCTACTTCTAGTTTCCTCATGCATCTTGGGTCAGCAGCGATTTCAAAGAAATATAAGAAGCAACCAGTGCTAGCTCTATCCTCTATAGAAGTTAAATATATGGCCACTTCTGAGGCAACCAGGGAAATCTTATGGCTTCACACAATTCTTGAAGATTTGTAGGAACAACAAGTTTCATCCACACCTTTCCTTGTTGACAATCAATCTATGATCGAAATGGCAAAGAATCTAGTCTTTTGTGATCGAACCAAACACATCAACACCAAGTTCCATTTGATTGTACATCATGTGAAACATGGTAGTGTACATCTCAAATATCGTCCTATTGTAAATTAGCATGTCGATATTCTTACCAAAGTGCTTGGAAGAGAGAAGTTTGAGAAATTCTGAAACATTCTTGGTTTAACCCCTTCAGATTAAGGGGGGATGTTAATGTGTTAATCTTTAGGTTTACACATTTTTTTTAGTATTATAATTAGTTATTTAGTTTTTACTTTTAGTTTTCTTTTCAGTTGGGGCAGTTCAACTTTTTTTATCGGCCTTTTATATGATGTAAACTTTCCATTTTGTTGAATAAACATAATTTTCCATTATTCCTCTGTCCAATCCTACCCTGGCATAATCTACTGTACTGCAAGCACCAATTTAATTGTAAAGGAGAAAAGAAGTACGGCATGAACTATTTTCAACCTTTTTGTGTGAAGTTTCAGTTGGAATCTGTACAAGAATTTCCTGAACATATCTCATGTGAAGAATAATTTGTTTTAAGTGGCTGTAATTTTATATCTGACCATATTCATAGCAATTAGGGTAACTATCGACCGCAAACCATAAAAAAATGGTAATACGGCCAGCCCATCTGTAGGCTGTGAATTTTTTATGGTTTCTCAAGTAATAAAATTTAATGATGTAAAACTTTACTTCACGGTGCCTATGCAAATTAAATATCTGAAAATCTGAACACTTAAACAATGAAACTAATAATATAGTATCATTTAAAAAAAATACTAGATTCTAGTACTCTCTATTGCATTCAAAGAGTTCATCTATCAAGTTGGTAATATTTAAAAATACCTTTACAAACAACAAGCTTCAAACATACAATTGAATTTTAGAATGATTTCTAGGTGATTCACTTGCATTAGGATGATTACGATTAGATTCTTTGTTTGATTTATGAAATGAATGTAGATGTAGATGATTGTTCTTTTGGTTGTGCATCTCTTTTGACAAAAGCATGATATTTCTAATGACTTAAAAATGAGTGTAATTAATGTCTTTTTATACATGTGAATATAACACCAAATTGCAAATATTATTGTAATGTTGGCCTTAGAACACAAGTCTAAGATGGAGCCAATTGGCTAAATGTTTGATTTTGATTTTACATTTTAAATGATCAAGACCATGGTTGCAAAGACAACCTCATACTCGCAAACATGACCTAGGCTAGAGAACAAGGTTGGATCAGTGCTTGAGATGGATTAGATTGGATAAATATTAGATTAATGATTAGAATCAAATAGATAAGCCAATTGGATTAGGATTGCATGCACATAAGCATTGTGTTAAGCAATAGGCATAGGGCTAGCTGCAAGCAAGGGTAGGTACATGGGCATAACTATGCAAAAAAATACATCACTTGTAGCTATATAAATGCATTAAGACATTGCCCCAAATTAGACATAGAAGTAAATAGAAAATGCATTGAGGATGCATTTTCACCATTATATTTTGTCCCCACTTTGAGATGCATGTGAATCTTCTATGTAGGTATCATGCATCTGTAAGTATTCTCATTCCTAAACATGCATAAATTAAATGAAATAGACAAATGAACATCCAATCCATTAAAGCACAAAGATTCTCCTTGTAGATATGTTCTCCATGAATTCATACAAGACAAGGATAAAAGTCGAGTAGCTTCTAACTCACAAGATAAATTGAATGCAAAAATGAGAACTTTGGTGTTCATGTATGCCCCACCCCAATTCAATTGATTGCCTCTATATGGTGTAATTGATTTAAGGATGATCTATCATTGATAGCTATAAGCATATAAGAATATATTGACAATATAATACATCACGAGATAATCACAATCATAATCATGCATTGAAATAATAAATGATAAATGTGCAAATACATATAATCATTGAAGAACTAGAAGATATCAATCATAACTAAAAGACTACATCATGACAAGCATAGAAATGGGTTGGAGATAGAATCAAAGATAAGATCATTGCCCCTAGCATGGGAAAAATAATGTTGATGCAACCCTCAATGGGAAAAAATACCCATTAAATTATAATAAATGGCCCAATGTAGCATCCATGAACACAAGTACACATAGGATAGGATCAAGATAATGGTGATGCAATCCTCTATGGCTAAAAACAGATGTGAAAGTACAACAAATGGACAAATATGGCATCCATATGCAGAAGTAAACATAGGGTAGGATCTTGATGACATGATAGCTAAGTGACAAGATCAATAGGATCAATGGCATAAAGGCCCAACAATGGCGCAAGTCCCCAAATTTAAAAAAAAATATTTTGTATGATCATAAGATAAGTGATGTAGATCTAGAAAAAACAACTATGACAATAATGCTTCATATGATAAAGGGTCAAAACATCATACCCTCTAATGTTGACATTTATAAAAGATGAATAATAAACTCTTATAGTAAATATAACAATATAAGATCATGTAATCATAAGATATGTGGTGCAGGAGCTCCATAGTTTTGTGTTGATTTTCCTAGTTAATTGTCATACCTCTAAGGCTTTGAAAGCCATTTTGTTGTGTTGAAATAAAAGACTTAGTCATTTGTTTGACTAGTCTAATTTGGAGTTATCTTAGACCTATTTTCTAGGACTATTTTTTAGAAATTTGTTTTTTTTCAAGAAAACTGCCTTTTCCATCGATTTTCTGCCTTCCTAGGCAGTTGTACGAACAAATAGGAAGTGCAAGAGTTTTAGAAACTTCCTATAAACATCAGTTTGTAAAACATGCCAATAATAATATGAAGGAGAGGAGTTTTTTATAAGAAAAACTATTTTTTTAATGTTTTCTAGTGAAAACAGCCATCTTGTACGGCTGGTACGGACTGCAGCATATCTATGGTCTAAGAATTGTTGTGGTAGATCTAATTACCTTTCATTTGCACCTATTTGGAGCTTTTTAAACATTTCTTGTGCTTTGTTTTGAATCATTATTTGTAGACTGGTTTCTAACCCTCCATAGCTAGGGTTTGTTGACAAAATGATGGTTCCTTCCTCTATCCTCTGAAAGCTCAATCATTTTCAGTAGGATGGAAAAGATTAGATTAGATTTTGCTCTTTTCAATGTTGTGCAGGTGGAAGACTCCTTCTCCAGATGTTTGGCATGCTTCTAGCTAGTCAGAACAATGACTAGTTTGTGAAGAAGAGGCAATGGACAGCAAGACTTAAAGAAAACAGTCATATGGTTGATAAAATGGAATTGTTCATTGTGTTTAAGAAGGAATACAGACTTGTTTAAGAGCCTACCATCCAGACAAAGGTCCTTGATGCACATCTTTCCTATAGTCTCAAAGAGACTAGCTTTTTAGAGGAAAAGAAACCACAGTATTGACAGAAAAAAATAGTTGCTGCCCCTGCACGTGCTGGTACAGTACGGCTGCATGATGAGAAGGAGAGTATATGCTTCCTTTCTATAATTGGGTGATGCATATCTTGAAGTAAGTCATTGTGAGTTGAGGGTGTTTAATGGTGTAAAGACTCTCTTTGTTTATAAAGTAAATTTCATTCTATGACTGTTTCCTGAAGACAGTCACATCAGCATCTTTATTTCTGTCAGAGAAAGGTATTGAGGGGAGGTGCTGGGTCAGAAACCCCAAGTAGACCCTGTCCTTGATGAATGTAAGTGGTGTTTGGACCTTTCATTGTAGAAGAATTCTAGTTTGTTGTCCTTATAGGCTACAAGATAAACTTTCATTCTAAGGCTGTCATAGGATAGTCAAACCTCAAATTGCTGTCCTCTGCCCTCTATAGTACAGTTTGGTCCTGCATGTGAGTGAATAGTTGTCCATTCACATTGAATGTTTAGTATGCACTGAGTATTGGTGTTTTTGTTTAGGCTTTGAGGAGTTTTGTTGAAACAATCCTACAAGAGTTGAACTTTCTTCAACCGCTGTCCAAGAACAGTCCTATTGTTGCCACTGTCCTTTGTCTAGAAAATGCAGGAAGTGATCTTTATGTCAAGAGATCTCATGACTGTCATGACAAGTATGTGTGAGTACTATTGGTAGAGGTGTGGTAATAGGTTGTGAGTCCTTAAAAGAGTGTATTGTGCAAGTAGGTTGGATGGAGCAATGACTCTCCAAATTGAGAAATGGGTAGCCTGAGAGGAGGACACTAGATAGTGATCCTAGGCTAGGTCAATCTCTGTAATAGCCTTGTGTATGCTTTGTCTTCACAAACACCGTTGTTAACCTCTTGAGGAAAGTGATCTAAGTTCATTGAGTGAACTTCTACTACAATCTTACCTTAACCTCTGCATCATATTGGTATCAGAGCCAAAATTCTGATTGGAAGCAAGTGTATGTTAGAAGAGGAAATTGAAACAGAGGCTAGTACAATGCCTCCCAAGACAATGAGTCAAGATGCCATCAAGAAGTTGGTGGAAGAAATGGTTGAAGCACGACTTCAAGAAGCAAAACTACAGGAAGAGAAGAAGTCTAAGGGCAAGACCAAAGAAGAAGGAAGTTCTTCAGACACAAATGAAGAAACAGAGGCAGAAGAGGATCCTCAGGAGCAGGATATGTCTGCAGATTAGAAAGCCTTCTTGAATGCACTTAAGGTTGCTCATGGAGATAGTGGTGATCCCAAGATAGAGGTGCCTACCTTCCATGGCAAGTTGGATGGAGATGTTCTCACCGACTAGATAGAAGCTATGTGCAACTTCTTTGATTACAAGGAGTTCAATGATAGCAAAAAGGTCAAATTTGCCAAGACAAGGCTAAGAGGTTCTGCACTTGTGTGGTAGAACTATATGCAGAATGAGAGGGAGAAGATTGGGAAGAGTCCCACCCCTAAATGGAGCAGAATGGTGGCTATGCTCAGAAGCAAGTTTATGCCACCTGACTATGAGATTCAAATCATAAGGAGATTTCAGAATTTGAGACAAAAAGACATGGACGTGGCTGCCTACACAGAAGAATTTCATAGACTCAGTATGAGGGCCAATCATAATGAAGATGAAAAAGGGATGGTGGCTAAGTACCTGAATGGACTGAAATACAATCTGCAAGATGAGATAAGTTTGGTGTTACCAAAGACAGTGGATGAATGTTTCCTGTTGGCCTCCAGAGCTGAGGAAAAGCTGAGAAGGAAGGGTGATCAAAGTGCCAGAGGTAGAGGTGGCAGAAATCAAAGAGGTAGAGGCAATTTTGGCCGTGGACAGTTCAACAAAACTGAAAATAACAGCCAGCAAGAAACACAATCAGCAATAGAGCATAGAGGAGGTTTCAGAGGTGGTAGAAATCATAATGGTAGAGGCAGAAATGGTGGAGGTGGTAGAGGACCAGGAGTCTTCACTGGAAGATGTTATGGCTGCAACCAAGTTGCCCATACAATGAACAAATATCCAGGGAAAGCCACTAGCTCTCATGACAGTGGGAAGAGAAATCAGTTAGTGAAAGATGATGACTGTGAAAGTGTGAGTTCACCAATGGGAAGTGCTGCACCTATTCTAGATGGAGAAAGTATGATGATAAAAAGGTCTATGTTGAAGATGCCATTGAAGCCAGAACCCTCTCAGAGAAAGAATCTTTTCAGAACCCAAGGCCTAGCCTATGGGAAACTTTGCAAAATCATAGTGGATTCAGGGTCTACTAAGAATGTGGTATCCACTAAGATGGTTGAGAAGTGCAAGCTGAAGAGGCTACCTCATATTAGTCCTCACAATATCTCTTGGTTGAACAAGAACCAATGTTTCATGGTGGAGGAACAAGCTTGGGTTGAATTTGCAATTGGTGACTACAAGGACAAAGTACTATGTGAAATCATCCCTATGGATGCATGTCACCTGCTTCTTGGCCGTCCATGGCAGTATGATGTTAAAGCTCAGCATGATGGTGAGAAGAACACTTATGTCATCACCAAGAATGGAAGGCCATTCAAAATGGATCCTTTGTTGGAGCAGCCGAGGGGAAAGGAAAATAACAGTAGTGTCATGTTGGTGAGTGGAAATGAGTTCCTAAATATCTTGAAGGAGAATGACAACTAGGGGTATGCCTTGGTCATGAAGCCCAAGAGTGGATTAGATCAGCAAGAACAGAAATAGAAGGAGATTCAATTGGAAGTACAGCAACTCCTGGATAAGTATCAAGACCTTGTGGTAGGGGAAGTTCCCAACTCCTTACCACCCATGAGGGATATTAGTCATCAAATTGACCTGATACCTGGTGCTACATTGCCTAACAATGCTGCATATAAACTGACACCACAGCAAAATGAAGAGGTGGCAAGGCAAATTCAAGATCTCCTAGAGAAAGGGCTGATTAGAAAGAGTCTAAGTCCCTGTGCAGTTCCAAGTGTACTGGCTCCTAAGAAGGATGGAATGTGGAGACTATGCACAGATTCCAGGGCCATAAACAAGATCACCATAAGATATAGATTTCCAATGCCAAGGATTGAAGATCTCTTGGATTACCTGGGAGGATCATACTATTACTCAAAGATTGATTTGAAATCTGGATATCATCAAATTCGGATCAGATAGGGAGATGAATGGAAGACTGCTTTCAAGACCAATGAAGGTCTTTATGAATGGCTTATTATGCCATTTGGTCTTAACAATGTGCCAAGTACATTTATGCGCCTGATGAATGAGGTATTAGTTGAATTCATTGGTAAATTTGTTATTGTTTATCTTGATGACATACTAATCTTCAGCAGGACAAGGGAAGACCATGTGAAGCATGTTGGTCATGTGTTGGAGAAGCTGCATGAGCACAAGTTGATGATCAACTTAAACAAATGTGAGTTCATGAAAACTGAACTTGTATACTTGGGATTTGTCATTTCTAATGGTTGTTTGAGGATGGATCCCTCGAAGGTTGAGGCTATTCTCAGTTGGCCTACCCCAAAAATAGTGGGAGACGTGAGAAGTTTCCATGGATTGGCGACTTTCTATAGGAAGTTTATCAGAGGTTTCAGTCACATTAGTGCTCCCATCCTCAACACCATCAAGGGTGGAGTCAAATGTAGATTCTAGTGGACAAAGGAAGCTGATGATAGTTTTGAGTTGTTGAAAACAAAGTTGGCTGAGTTACCTACCTTAGTACTCCTTGATTTTGATAAGGTATTTGTTGTTGAGTGTGATGCAAGTCAGCAAGCTATGGGTGCTGTTCTTAGCCAAGAAGGACATCCAGTTGCATTCTTTTAAGAAAAGTTGAATGAAGCCAAGCAAAGGTATTCTACCTATGACTTAGAACTCTATGCAATGGTGCAAGCTCTTAAGAAATGGAGACATTATTTGGTGCCCAAGGAATTTATTGTATTTACTGACAATCATGCTTTAAGCTTTCTAAATAGTCAAGAAAAATTGAACCATAGACATGTTAAATGGATGGAACAGCTACAAGTTTATACTTTCACAATTAAGCACAAAAGAGGTGTCTCTAATAAGGTGGCTAATGCATTGAGTAGGAGGTTGCTTCTTGTCCAGGAAATTCAATTAGAAAGCATGGGTGTTGACTATTTAAAAGAACTGTATAAAGAAGATTCTGATTTCAAAGAGGCTTATGATGTTTGTGTGAACTTGGTTAACACATTCCATGGAGAGTATGCAGATTTTATTTTGCAGGAAGGCCTCTTGTTTAAAGGCAATTTGCTGTGTGTCCCTAAGTGCTCTATGCGGGACAACATCATCAAGGAGAAGCATAATGGTTCTTTAGGAGGACATTTTGGCTTGGACAAGACACTAGAACAAGTCACAAGGTTCTATTTTTGGCCAAAGGTGCAATCAGATGTGAGAAAATATGTAGCTAGTTGTGCAATCTGTCAAAGAGCCAAAGGTGTTTCTTCAAATTGAGGTCTATACCAGCCCCTTCCCATTCCCAACAGACCTTGGGAAAGTATCAGCATGGATTTTGTGCTTGTGTTACCCAGGACACCCAGAGGGGTGGATAGTGTGTTTGTTATTGTTGATAGGTTCAGCAAGATGGCTCATTTTGTGCCATGTAAATGCACAAATGATGCATCTCATGTTGCAGGTCTATTTTTTAGAGAGGTAGTAAGGATGCATGGTTTACCATTGTCCATTGTAACTGATAGAGATTCTAAGTTTGTAGGTCACTTCTAGAGGACCTTGTGGAAGAAGCTGGGCACACAGTTGTCTTTTTCGTTAGCCTACCATCCACAAGCTGATGGTCAAACTGAAGTGGTTAACAGGTCTCTTGGAAACCTTTTAAGGTGCTTTACAAAGCAGCATGGTTTGGCATGGGACTTGGTTATCAGTCAGGCTGAATATGCCTACAATGATTCAAGGAATAGGAGCACTGGTAAAAGTCCTTTTGAGATAGTTTATGGTTTTCATTCAAGAGGGACACTTGAGCTGAAGGATCTCCAAGGTTGGGATAGAAGGAGTGCACTTGGTGAAGAGTTTTCTGCCTCCATGAAAATAGTTCATGATCAAGTCAAGTTGCAACTAGAAAAATCAGTCACAAAGTACAAAGAAAAAGCAGATTTGAAGAAAAGAGAAGTACAATTCAAAGTTGGTGACTTAGTCATGGCATATCTTAGGAAAGAAAGGTTACCAAAGGGTTAGCCAACTAAACTCCTGATGAAGAAGATTGGACCATGCAGGATAGTACACAAATTCGGTCCAAATGCCTATGAGATTGAGCTACCAAATGGCCTAGGTATCTCTCCAATTTTCAATGTTTGTGATCTTTCTCCTTTTAGACCTCCATTGCCTAATGAAAGTGGATCAAATGTGGTGGCTGAAGATGCTGATTGGATGAAGGATTTGCCTCCAAGCAAACCTTTACAGTTGGAGTGCATTCTAGATTCCAAGGTTATCAAGAAGACTCGGAGAGGTGTCTATAAGGACTACTTGGTGAAATGGAAGGATCTTCCTAATTTAGAGGCCACCTGGATGACTGAAGCAGATATCTTGAAGCATGGCATAACACTTCAACAGTTGGCAACTCAAGGGACTCGAGTTCTTCCTACAGGGGGAGTATGGTGCAGGAGCTCCATAGTTTTGTGTTGATTTTCCTAGTTAATTGTCATACCTCTAAGGCTTTGAAAACCATTTTGTTGTGTTGAAATAAAAGACTTAGTCATTTGTTTGACTAGTCTAATTTGGAGTTATCTTAGACCTATTTTCTAGGACTATTTTTTAGAAATTTGTTTTTTTTTCAAGAAAACTGCCTTTTCCATCCATTTTCTGCCTTCCTAGGCAGTTGTACGGACAAATAGGAAGTGTAAGAGTTTTAGAAACTTCCTATAAACATCAGTTTGTAAAACATGCCAATAATAATATGAAGGAGAGGAGTTTTTTATAAGAAAAACTATTTTTTTAATGTTTTCTAGTGAAAACAGCCATCTTGTACAGCTGGTACGGACTGCAGCATATCTATGGTCTGAGAATTGTTGTGGTAGACTTAACTAACTTTCATTTGCACCTATTTGGAGCTTTTGAAACATTTCTTGTGCTTTGTTTTGAATCATTATTTGCAGACTGGTTTCTAACCCTCCATAGCTAGGGTTTGTTGACAAAATGATGGTTCCTTCCTCTATCCTCTGAAAGCTCAATCATTTTCTGTAGGATGTGGAAGATTAGATTAGATTTTGCTCTTTTCCATGTTGTGCAGGTGGAAGACTCCTTCTCCAGATGTTTGGCATGCTTCTAGCTAGTCAGAACAGTGACTAGTTAGTGAAGAAGAGGCAATGGATAGCAAGACTTAAAGAAAATAGTCATATGGTTGATAAAATGGAATTGTTCATTATGTTTAAGAAGGAATACAGACTTGTTTAAGAGCCTACCATCCAGGCAAAGGTCCTTGATGCACAACTTTCCTATAGTCTCAGAGAGACTAGCTTTTTAGAGGAAAAGAAACTGCAGTATTGACAGAAAAAAAATAGTTGCTGCCCCTACACGTGCCGGAATAGTACGGCTGCATGATGAGAAGGAGAGTATATGCTTCCTTTCTATAATTGGGTGATGCATATCTTGAAGGAAGTCATTGTGAGTTGAGGGTGTTTAATGGTGTAAAGACTCTCTTTGTTTATAAAGTAAATTTCATTCTCTGACTATTTCCTGAAGACAGTCACATCAGCATCTTTATTTCTATCAGAGAAAGGTACTGAGGGGAGGTGCTGGGTTAGAAACCTCAAGTAGACCCTCTCCTTGATGAATGTAACTGTTGTTTGGACCTTTCATGGTAGAAGAATGCTAGTTTGTTGCCCTTATAGGCTACAAGATAAACTGTGATTCTAATGCTGTCATAGGACAGTCAAACCTCAAATTGTTGTCCTGTACCCTCTATAGTATAGTTTGGTCCTACATGTGAGTGAATAGTTGTCCATTCACATTGAATGTTTAGTATGCACTAAGTATTGGTGTTTTTGTTTAGGCTTTGAGGAGTTTTGTTGAAACAATCCTACAAGAGTTGAACTTTCTTCAATCGTTGTCCAAGAATAGTACTATTGTTGCCACTGTCCTTTGTCTAGAAAATGCAGGAAGTGATCTTTATGTCAAGAGATCTCATGACTGTCATGACAAGTATGTGTGAGTACTATTGGTAGAGGTGTGGTAATTGGTTGTGAGTCCTTAAAAGGGTGTATTGTGCAAGTAGGTTGAATGGAGCAATGACTCTACAAATTGAGAAATGGGTAGCCTGAGAGGAGGACACTAGATAGTGATCCTAGGCTAGGTCACTCTCTATAATAGCCTTGTGTAGGCTTTGTCTTCACAAACACCGTTGTTAACCTCTTGAGGAAAGTGATCTAAGTTCATTGAGTGAACTTCTACTACAATCTTACCTTAACCTCTGCATCAATATGGTAGTGCAATATTATCAAAGGCACTTTAGATAGTATGACATGACTATAAAGGGTATGCCATAGCAAATGTAATTTCGAGACCATAGTATGGAAATGTGATAGAAATGTAATAGTCATGCTTTAACAAACCAAGTATAACCATGTGTATCATAAGAATATAATATAATAACGTAAATGCATAACTATAAACAATAATGAATTAAAAATGAAAGGAAGTGAGGTATGCATAAATGCTTCCTACACTAAACTTCTAAGGAGAGTGTTGTACAAATTTCAATCTTTTACCAACTATAGAAAGTAGAAACATATAATCATAAAATAAACAATATACCATAACATAGGTGTACATGGGGAATATCCTTTCAGGATAAGAACTCCACACTCCAAATGAAGCCAATGAATTTTTCAATAAACAACACATGGTTATAATACAATTGCACAATAAGCCTTCAGAGGAGCATTAGCAACCAAAGATATGGATGAATTTTGATAGCATAACAATACCTACTAAAATTGTTACCTCCATCTCAAGAACCCAATAAATAGGAGATACATTACATGAAACCATTAAATGGCAATTATAAATTCATGAGTTGAAACCATATTCCTTCCACCTATCATAACATCGTTATAATCCAATCACTAAACCAGGTGCTCCATTT
Source organism: Cunninghamia lanceolata (assembly GCA_027924645.1). Classification (NCBI taxonomy): domain Eukaryota; kingdom Viridiplantae; phylum Streptophyta; class Pinopsida; order Cupressales; family Cupressaceae; genus Cunninghamia; species Cunninghamia lanceolata. The sequence continues at coordinate 9,721,110 of BSBN01001715.1, forward strand.
TGGCTCCATTATCTCCAACCAAAGACGCCTTGAGATGTGTCATAACATGCATCATAAGTTGGTTAAAAAGTGTAACTCTCCTTTATATCTCTTTTATGTGTCGAACATCCACCTCAAAGGTTTAACTTATTAAATCATATTGAGATATATAAACATAACAACAAGGTGAAGAAAACACCCAATACTTACATTGTCACAAACATCTGTAAGGATATGAGAATGGGATCGAGATTTCTCCCCCTCTCTATCTCACAAAAACACCATAAAAAGGTTAACACTTATCAAAAATCACCTGACATTAAAAAATATAAATAGTTATAATAACTTTAACTATAATCAAAAGTGCATATAAGGAAAATAATGACCATCGACCTCATCTCATTGAGAATCATTTCTATCCTAACTTAGTTTTTTGACAAATCCTACACTATTGGGTTTTGATGTCAAATCGATGATTTGTCAAGATAAAACCCAAAAGTCTGACCATTTGGTCCAACACAACTTACCACTTACAACAAGGTTCACTTAAACACAAGACATAGATGGTGACAACTTGTTCCTTTCCTTACGTCAATTCACTTCTCTCCAATGATGCTCTCCCTCTCTTTCTCAGAGGGTGGAGTGGAAACTTGTTTCCTGATTACAACTTACAATCACCAAAATGGGATTAGTGTATCATTAATTAATCCATATACATCATGAATAAATAATCATGGTAACATATAATCACATGTCTAAATTCTATGCATATAAACAAAAACTCACAAAATCATTGATTTATCCTCACATTTTCAAATAACATGAAATCATTAAATCATGCAAAATTATCTACTAATTATATCCAAGTAAAAAGTTAAACATAGTCAAAATTAGGGATGTGACAAAAATTAATTAAATATAGCTCAATATTACACTCAATTAGTGAAAAATGGCTAAAATGTATCGAAACAAAAAATTGACTGCATTGGGGCGATCCCAATGATGGAAGATGATAAATGGACCCAACTAGGTGACTTGCTAAAAATAGACACTCCCTCCAAGAATCTTGGAGACCACACTGAAATCTAGAAATCATTCTAAAAGTGGCATATGAGTCCTCCAGACCACTTCAGCTCACTGGAAACATCAAATAACTCCTCTGATAATGCTGACGCACACCTAGAAGGTCAGTGCCAACTGCAATACAAGAGAACCCAAAATGGGCACATTACAATGTATCTTTCCATTTTTTTTTAATAAATGTATCAATTGTAAAATTTCCATTATCTGAGGACTGTTCATAAATGTCTTACATTTGTCCATTAGAGCATTTTAGATCTATGCTCATGTGGGCATTAGTATCTTTATGTAAATGAAGATTGTAAAGAAATTATTTTGTGCAAACATTAAATGTGGATGTAAAGCTAATGGTAGGAGAGGAAAGAATGTTAGGTTGATCTTTGGTGAATTCTATAGAATATTGACATGTGTCAGATAACAATGTGTTATCTCAACCTTCTTTGTTAATGAATTCTACATGGTTTGATTAGTTGTTTTTGGGGATTTGAGCTAGTATAGATCTATACATTTTAGTTTGGGGGAGAAAAACTTTTGTTTCTCCTTCAATGTGGATCATGCTATTGTCAATCAACTCTTGAGCATTGTTCTTAAGATTAATGCATTTGTTAGTAGTATGGCCAACTACTTAATGATATTCACAATAAGTTCAATGGCTGAATGGGTGACAAAGTGGCGAGATTGGCCCCTGAAATATATTGCAATACGACATGTTGGGGATAATGTAACTTTGTACAAGTTCTTTGCACTTAGGCTTGTTGGAAAGGACATTGAAAATGTCATCATATTAATGAACATGATTGACTTTAGGTTTGGCCTCTTTGATAGTGTCCTTAAAAACTCATCTAATTTCTTTGAGCATGTCGGAGCCATGATATTTTATCATGAGGTGTTGAAACTCATAAATTAAGAAAGATGATTTCGTATCATTATTGAAGGCTACAACGTCCTTCTTTAGAAGTTATGTTTTGGAAAACATGTTACTCTTCTTTTGAGTTTCAACCAAATCTAAATGAGCATCATATATGAAAGTAGCTAGATTGTCAATAATGAGCACATTAGAGGAAGCCATTAGAATGGAAAAATTTAACCTAGGACTTCACTAAATCTAGGTGTAATAGTGTAATGCCCCGTCATGCAACCCTAGAGTGCAAAGCTAAAAGCACAAAATTACAGAACTAATTTTTTTTTGAAGCAAGTAAAAGCAATAAGAGTAACCAAAGATGTCATAATACACGACATGAAGAAAAGTGCACTTCTAACTCCTCTAGGGAAACATAACTGCATTATGGAATATAAAGTTTAAACCACACAAGTGATAACCATTTTACTACTGCTATAAATCAAATCAACTTTTACATTAGCAAGATAGTTAATTTATCAAGGTCTTAGTACAAGATTACAAGATTACAAGACCGATCTTGTCGGTTTACAAAAGAATGCATAAGAAAGTATACAACACCACCGAAGGTAGGAAGCAAACTGGAACTGGAACACCTCTATGCAGAACTTGAACCACATCTCCAAAAAAGACCAATGGATAGCTCTTACCACCCAACCATGTGGAACCCTGAGGTCCACCCCTCCGAGCTAGGAGATAAAGATGAGGATTCCACTAAGCCAAGAAACAACATCCAAAAATAAAAGAACGAAACTGACTTGACACAACCGACCATATCATCAAAGCTACACAAGACAAGACATCACTCCAGAGGTACTACCAAGAAACAACAGAACTGCGTAAGGAGAGTGTCATCGCATGGTCCTAACATGGGTTACCTAGGCTATCTATCCCCAGAAGCCGGCCCCCATCTATGGTTACCTTGGCAGCCTCTCTCTAGGCGCCGGCCCCATAGGGTGACACATGTGGAGCCGACAGGTCCTCTCATGGATACAAGGAGGTCGGCCTTGCCAACTAGGCCTCAAGGCATGGGTGAGGTCTCTTACTTATCTTGTTAAGTGTTTTAATACCCCAACCCTCTTGATTAAGTTATTAAGTTTTCCACATGCTTACAACTTCCATGGGGTTACCTAGGTGACCTCTCACTAGGCACCGGCCCCACCATGAAAGCCACTCCCTTAGCGTTCTCTGATCAAACATACATACCACACATACAGGTAATAATCACCAATCAGATCTGAGCCATAACTTACACCATTCACTAGGTCACAACAATAGGTCCACATAATCCCTTCAAAATTTGAAGCAATGCCATCAAGAAACCAAGAACTATATTCAAGAGACCATTCTCATTCATTACAAGATATGAAAATCCAGATATCCCATTACATTGACATGCCACTATCTGGACCAACGATCAAGACACCTCACCTCTGGAGTTAGGTCCAACCAAAGATAAAGAAACCATAATCAAACAAGGTCAACCTTCCACATTGTTAACAAGTAGCCATGACATCACACAAGATTCCTACTTCACAACAAACCAACATAGACCAAGCTCCACCCCAAGGTAACATAATACTCCAATACAAACATAAGCTATAACCAAGGAGGAGATCGAGTAAGAGTTTCAAAGGACTCCAGATTCAATCAAGAAATCAACTTACATCAAGTTATCACAAATAGCAAAACTTCAAAACTTTAGGAGTTAATAGGGCAAGAATGGTGAACCATAAACTGAACATCCTTACTTAAACAAAGGTCAAAGAAAGCTCATAAAATAATTCCATTAATAAATCAATCCCAAGTCAAAGACACTCTAACTACCCTTAATATAACCAAACACAATTCCTTGATTTCCAAAATAAAAGTATCTAAAATGAAGAAACTACATATACGATGATATCCTCTGTTCACGAAGCACGAAATAGAATATTACAAGCCTGACCAAAAGATTAATATTTAACAAGGTAATTAATACCCGAAGCACAATATTGTTACCTCATGAATCAGGAACATTCCCTTAAGACCATTTCCTAACAATTACCAATTGTAGAACCACAACAATATTCGTAATTCCCTTTACATGCCATCTACTAACTGCCCTACTACAATTTTCAAATCATTACAACTCTAATTAATTTAACTTACCATTTAAGATCTGCCACTTATCATTTCTAAATAAACATCTATAAGTACTTTATTTACAATAAGCAAAATCTTTCTCTGACGTTAAAACAATTACAAACAAAATCAAAACAACTATAACATAAATATTTCTCCAATAAGCACCTTCCAATCTACTAACTCTACGAGGACATTCATGAAAATAGGATAAATATCTTTAAAAGCATAATTTACTATCGCAATAGACTATTTACCACAATCTACTAATTTAAACTTTTATATATACCCTTACAGGCTTAAACTACAAGCTCTGCAACATCATTCATAATTAGATTTCTTAAGATTACATTCCTATTTCACAAGAACGATCACGTGCCAAAACCATTATACGAATCACAACTTCAATTACACACATTATAAAACAACCATTATAAACCTATACAATTTCCTATAGGCATAGATTCCCAACTAACCTTTTTACCAAATATCATTTCAAATCAAAAACACTATAAATGATTATAAATTTCACACTATCCATATGTAACAGATTTGCTAAGAAAACCAACTTCCAATTTAATTTCCTATCTAATAATATATCATCTACCATTTCCTACTGAAATACATATCTTGTTACCAAAAGCAAAAACTTCCATTCATATATAACCAACTATGACCTCATGAATCTACGACTTCCCTAAACGCACAACTTCCATTACCTTTTCCAACTGCCACAAATTCACTAAATAAATAAACTCCCATTGATATAAAACACCTACAACAAATATACTTATATCCCAAGCATAACTTTTATCTAATAATTAACCATATCTAGCAAAACACAGCATTAGGTTGTATACCCAAATGAACAATGTAATTTCAAGAACTTAGCAATACTTGAGTACCAAGGATAATACTACTATGCATCACTTAAGAGATTTTAACTTATTTCAGATAACATAAATAACTATGAAATAAATAAAACACAATATCGAATTCATTTCTATATTGTACTTTGGATAAAATAAATAAATAAAATTAAATACAATACCTAATGAATAATAAATAGTTACATTACTCAATTAAATAATAAAAGAAATTAAATTTAAAGAATAAAATATCTCCAAATTCTTTTATCTAATAAGAAGTTTAACCAAATTTCTAAAAACATCTTCCCTAAGTATTCTTCATAATTTCCACAACTCTCTCTCTAACAACTTACTAAATTAAAACCTTATTTTATTAATTTACTAAACAAATTAACATTCCATAATAATGAGAGAAATCTCTTAAAAGATATATATATATATATATATATATATATATATATATATATATATATATATATATATATATATATATATATATATATATATATATATATATATATATATATATATATATATATATATATATATAAGATAACATACTATATTTCTATTTTCTCTCTAAACTAGTTTCCACTCCCTTATAAGAAAGTAAGGAAAAAATAATAGAATGTTACCTTTCCTAATTCTATGTAGGTTAAGAGAAAAGGCAACTTTTCTTAAGCAATCAAGCTTTTAAGCTAAAATGGAGATGCCTCAAATGATGATTTTAAAACATAACTGAATATTCACAAAGGCATCTGCCATTATACAAATCTAATTATTGCTTGGCAAGAAGAAATATTTTTCTATCTACAAGTTTATGTTCATAGAATGATATTAAGAAGATTATATACAGAGATTCACACCCAGCAAGTGTATAGAGATTATGGTATAATACCATTGACAAGTAGAGGAAATAAAAGAATGGATTGTCATGCAGAGGCAAATTTAATGAGTGGATGGCACAAAGATTTGATAATATTACTAAAATGTAGGTTTAAATAGAGACTGGATGCCTCCATAGCATGATCAAAATGCAGATTTAAAACTGAGGTTCAATGCTTCTATGGAATGGTCAAAATGCAAATTTAACATAGATATAGTCAAACCCATATTTTTTCAGTAGTTTCTAGGCAGCCAACTTCTGTCTCAAACTGCACGCAAATGAAGACGAATCTCAAAATTCTGGGACATGGGTTTTGTGCAGAATGGCCCATATTGAGTAGTAACGCGGGCAGTTTTCTCAAATTCGAAAAGGTTTAGAAGTTATGGTCGAAGCATTAAACTTAGGCGAGCATGGAAAAATGTCTTCCATAAAATGGCCCTGAGTCCTCATATCAAACTTCACAAAAATGAAGGAAAGAGAACAAGTGGAAAGAATTAAAGGAATGAGATGGCAGAATGAGAGCAAGAGTTGATGCTTGAGCCAAGATAAATTTTATCATCAAGGTATTTATAAACTCATCATGGATGATAAAGAATGTGCTTTGTTACACTCAGCAGAAAGAAATTGTTGAGGTACAGTTCTAAAAAGATCAAAAGAGTTGCTACAGACCAATGACTAAAGAGTGAGGGAGATACACATTTGAATACATAACTATCACAAACAATATCTAATCCATTGATTCGATTGACATACCTGGAATTTTATCCTCGAGACTCTTAATCCTCTACCCTTTTGCTTTCCTTCCTTCTTCCTGTTCCTCTTCTGCCAAAACCCCCCAAATCTTGTCTCCCCCCTAAAATTTTCCATGATCCCTTCAAATATTCCTCCTATCATAAAATAGCCAAAACCATAAATTCCATCCCATAACTCTCCCGTTACTAGAATCCACTTCCTCAAAAATTAAATACATTAAATTTCATTAAATTTTCCACCACCAGGAAGATTCTTCCAATCTTATAATTTATAACCACTCAAACGACAACTCACTATTAATAAAATCAAACTTATAAATACAATATAAAATAGTATCTAACAAAGGATATTTACTCATTTAATATGATATTAAATATTTATAATTTATCTATTATTAATATAAAAATTATTAATTAAATTTCTATCAAATATTTAATATTTCACAAAATTAATATTATTTATTTACAAAATAGAGTAATAATCTCTATTAAATGAAACAATTAAACCAACAATAAGCAACTCAAAATTACATACCAAACATTTCCAATGATAACACTCTACAGAACAAAGAGACTCATATACGACAACTCAAGGCATTTATTTCCCATATCAAAATTATTCTGAGCCAATATAAATTGATAATCCATAATTCCAAATTAATGACATAAATGCTCTTGAACAATAGATAATCAACTCTAGTCTATTTTAAAATCCAACCAAGGAATCAATGCAAGTTCTAAACCAACCAAATATTATGTAATAATCATAATAGAAGCATTATTAGTTAATAATAGATCATAAAAGTATTTTTCCAACCACAAATAAACATTATTAACATGACTTGACTATACATCACAACACGAGATACCCAACATAACAAGGCAAGACCACGACTCGAGACAACAACAAAAAAAAGGACCGACCTAGTGGAATAGACCTCGCATTATCTCCCATCATTAATACCCATTGGTGTAAGAACTTGCTCGAACCTGCTATATCAGGTGGAGTCGAGGTTCGGTACCTGCAGCCTACATCCGAGCAATTGGTTGTATAAAATCAAACACATATATGCCAATACACACAGAGAGTCAGAGAATCGCGGCATAGTAGGGTACTCGAAGCGAGTAGTACTACACCGTCTCTGCTCTTGTAACAATATCATAACAACTTTTATCTAAATTCAACCACCACAATTCAAATAACACATGATGATATTAATTCACAACATAACTAAAATAACAGTAGTGCCATCATAAACTCATAATACCTATCTAATTATACCAGTCAAACATAGTTCATCAAAATAAACATAAATCATGACCTACTAATCAACTGCCTCAGACTGAATCAATGCAATGAATGACTAACAAATGTCACCAATTTGACAGAGAGCAATGCAAAACCACCACTATCACAAGCCAATGACGAGGGGGCACTACAAATAGAGTACTAATATGAACTAAAAATCACGAAACTGAGCAAAGAAAGCACACTATGATAGATCTAGAAATTGAAGACCAATGAAGGCTCATGCTTATACCTAGGTGGTGTAAGAAATGTTAGTAAGGCTCAATTCATGTCAAGTTGACAAACATGAGGAAATAAACACTTCCCTTTAATAATGTGATCTAGATCTTATCAAATAATCAAACAATACAAGTAATTTAATTAGATATAGATACTGCAAGAGCTAAGCAACTGGGAATCTAGAGAATGATAAGGAGGCTTGTCTATTTTTAATGAGATGGCGACTTTGATTTTGTAATTAAGTTATTGGTGCACTAAAGTAGGTAATTGAAATTAGAAATCATAATCTTGGATTAGTGATCCATAAACTTGGGGTAGTTATGCTGCAATTTAATACATCACTTATGGATTTAAAACCAAATGCTTCTCAACTATCCTTGCATGCATTTAACCACCTATAATAGTTGCCCATGAGATATGCAATAAAAGACCAAAACAAGATACATCTAAAATGTAGAAAATAAACTACTTGCATCATGCACAAACAATGGAACACAAATATACTTTGGAGAAACCCTTAAATGAGTAGAAAACTTTAGGAAGAGGGAGTTATACTCCTCATGCCACCAATACATAGTCACACATGTTTACATTACCTTAGGGGATTTTGCAGAAGCATTTCATCTCATACTAAACATTGTCACATCCTTAGACTATCTTAAACATGGTCATGACTTGTAGATTCCCACAATAGTGTAAAATGAAGGACTTCTACCTCCATGCATATGTTTTATGGCCCACATGCAAAAATTCAAAATATGTTGTATCAAGCACAATGGCATGCAACATCTACTGAAATGAGATACTTATAGTAGCTACCCTACACTTGTACCAATGTTCTCCTCTATTTTCAACACCATCTACCTCTACCAACTACTCTTAGCTCTCCAATCCAGTAGCACAACCATGGCTATCCTAGCCAACCATACATTTTCGTGGATTCAACAAAACTTTTCCAACCAACATGCTTGGCTCTAACTTACACAACTAACCAATTGAAGCTTCAACATTGTTAGCTTGCATGGCTTGGCTCCCACACAACCAACTTTCTCACCAAACTTTTCCAAGGACAAAACTCTAATCACAACCCCTATTTGTATGGCTTCCAAGACCATATAATAGTCAAGTTCTTTCTTCCTTCCCCTAATCTTTATTTTTTGTCTTTTTCTTTGAACACTTTCTACTTGTCCCTTCAAATCCCTAACCATCACTACCTAGCAATGATGGATGTTGCTTTGACTATAACTAGCAATGCCTAGTTGACAATGAGATAGTCATGTCCAACATAGGAAATAATGGTGCAAGCAAAGAATAACAATTACCAAAGAAGGTAAAAATACACACTTGCTACGATAGAGATCTAACTTGTACATGTAAGATGTAACTACCTACAAAAATAGGCATGTACATAGAATACATATGAAATGGTCACTCAACAATGAATTTCCTATTAAGGAAAACCAACAATTGCACCACCTCATTAGAAAAAGATCATTGTCAAAGAAAATGACAACCACATACCCCAAGGTGTCATAAAGGAGAGGATCTACCACTTGTTAGAACAAATGGATGGCCACACGCCCAAAATAAAATGCTACAATTGTTAGGGATTAAATATTGCCCCACTCAGCTCCTCTTCAACCTCTTCTTTATCACCTAAAATATCCTTCTACCGACTACACACCTGTACAAGGCACTTCGTCCGCTCGTAGTTGCTAGATAATACTAAAACTACTTGATCAAACATGCCATACCATTTCTACCATACCTATAACAATTGCTATAAGATTCAATAAAGCCCTTGGCACACTTATAACACCTACTATAGGGTTCAATAAAGACATGGGCCATACTTATACAACATTGCTATGATAATATTATTAAGTTGGTACATGTGTTCTTGTTGTTAGCTATAAGCCAAGACAGCTTGGAGTGAATCCTATCACTCCTCCTACTATTATAGATAACTTCTACAATGGTCTAAATGCTTGTGACATTTTCTACAGGTGAACATGCAACCCCACAAAGATTTAACAAGCTACTACAAGTGACTTGTAGCCTTGCTACAAGAATATTCCACTTTGCTATGGCTGACATGCAACTTGTTATATATGTCTTACAACTTTCCCTCTAATGTCCACCTAGAATTGATCCACTTATGGATCAATTAAAGATCAAAATCTTGATTAAGAGATTAAAAGGTTGTAATAGGACTTTGTGAAAATATGCACTACTTCTATAAATTCTATGATGTGTGGCCTAGTCATGGATAGGGCTACATTGTGTGATTTAGTCCACCCAATACAACCTATTCTAATGTTGATGTACCTTTATAAACTTGTTGGCCCTCTATTTAACCTAAAGAAGTTTAAAAATCATTGCATATATTGACCCATGTAATTCCATGTTCATAATAACTTCAGACATTAAGCATAGTTTGTTAGTTATAAGAAAGAAGATTTTACAATAGTAGAAACAATTTCAAGACACATAATTTTAGGTATATCTGACTTGAGAGGAAAAACATTTCTAGAAGCATTTATTATTAGATAACTATTTTTCTATTTTTAAAAATTGATATAAAGTTTTACGTAAAATATTTTTAACATCCTTCATTACTTCTATATTATAGGTATTTGTAAATAGAAATAGAAATGACAGTTGTAAGAAAATGTATTCTAGAATAATAAATGTTAAATATGGAAAGTAAATGTGTATAAAATTTAGATCACTCTTAATGGATCTTTAAAAAAATCTATGTAAAAGATGCCAAGAGTTATCATTCTCCCATTTTTAATTAAAGTGGACAACTTTTACATAGAGTTTTCTAAACTTAACTAGCATACCTATGTTTACAAAAATCTATGTAATAGTTTAAAGACACCAAGAGTTATCATTCTTGAGAGGTTTATTTTGAACTAAATCTTGATTAAAGTTAGCATGTTTTACATAGATTTTTCTGAAGATAGGTATGCTAGTTAAATGATAGTTGTAAGAAAATGTATTCTAGAATAATAAATGTTAAATATGGAAAGTGAATGTGTATAAAATTTTGATCACTCTTAATGGATCTTTAAAAAAATCTATGTAAAAGATGCCAAGAGTTATCATTCTCCCATTTTTAATTAAAGTGGACATCTTTTACATAGAGTTTTCTAAACTTAACTAGCATACCTATGTTTACAAAAATCTATGTAATAGTTTAAAGACCCCAAGAGTTATCATTCTTGAGAGGTTTATTTTTAACTAAATCTTGATTAAAGTTAGCATGTTTTACATAGATTTTTCTGAAGATAGGTATGCTAGTTAAATGACAGTTGTAAGAAAATGTATTCTACAAATGTTAAATATGGAAAGTACATGTGTATAAAATTTAGATCACTCTTACATAGATCTTTAGAAAAATTTATGTAAACGATGTCAAGAGTTATCATTCTCCCATTTTTAATTAAAGTGGACATCTTTTTTCTAAACTTAACTAGCTTACCTATCTTTACAAAAATCTATGTATAAGTTTAAAGACCCCAAGAGTTATCATTCTTGAGAGGTCTATTTTTACCTAAATCTTGATTAAAGTCATCATGTTTTACATAAATTTTTCTTAAGATAAGTATGCTAGTTAAATGACAGTTATAAGAAAGAAAATGTATTGCAATAAATGTATAAAATTGAGATGACTCTTACCTGTCATAAAGGTAAGAGAGTTCATACAGACAAGGCAGTACCCATTCTCTCGCATTTTGTGTGTTTTTGCAGGTTTTGTTGGGTTCGTGTGCTCGCGTTATAGTGTGTGCATCCTCGTCCAGGATGGAGCGGATTATGAAAAGATCCAGTGACAAATTCACTGCAGAGGAGTTCTCCTGGGTCACCATCCTCGACATTCAGTTGGATGACCTCAGCATTGATATGTCTGCCTACAATCAACTTTCCGGGCCAATTCCCCCCAATATTGGGCTTATTGGACCAGATTCTAATAAAACCTTCGCCCGGAATAAGAAAGACATGCATGTGCCCAAAATCGTGGCAGGATGCTGGGCAATGTCAAGATGGTTTCCCGAAGAATACCCTTTCATTTACGACACATTCGGGGGAGGCCGCTGCAACAAATTCTGGACCCATATCTTACAAGGAACCCTGCCTAATCCTCCCTGCATCAATAACCGTAATAATTCTCAAGTCCCTGCTTATATCCAGCTCTCGGGAAACCGCTTCACGGGCACGATACCAGAATCCCTTGCTAATTACACCAGGCTGGGGGCACTTTATTTGGCCGATAATCTCCTTTCCGGCCACATTCCAGAGGCAATTACAGCGCTCTCCGATCTTTTCCATCTCAATCTCTCATACAACAATCTGAGCGGCACCATTCCGGAAGCGCTTGGTAGGCTCACATGCCTAAACATGCTGGATTTGAGGCACAATAATTTGGAAGGCATGATTCCCGGAACGCTCACGAACCTTACTTCCCTATCCAGCTTCAATGTTTCGATGTTTCGTACAATGAAAAACTTCCACAAAAAACCTCAAGGTCTGTCCCTCAATTCTAGTCAGCGCAATATTGATTGGGATAATAGGCCAACTAGATCTCCACTTCCACAAAAAGCCTCAAGGTCTGTCCCTCTAATTCTCTGCTGAGCTTCCATATTAGGGGATTCCCGTACATATCTTCACCAAACTCAACCCCTCCCTCTTCTGTGAAGGGTCTTTTTGAGCCGGCTCCTTGTGCCAAAGCTTTAAAAGCTTCGAAATATTTGTCTTTGCTGCTCCAGAAACTAAATTTAGGAGGTTTGTAGCTGAACACAGGCTTTGAGTAAAAATTGTCATGCAGAGTCCATTGCAGCCTTCCTTCTAAACAGTTGGCCTCAGACAGCTCAAACAGCCAGCTTTTGTGCTTATAGCTGTACCCATTTGTGCAGGAATCCTTCAATCCCACGTTAATCTTGGATCCTAATTCTGGTTGCAGACCGATTGACGAGAATCTCACTTGAGTAGTTTTTGCTTTGGAAATATTTATTTCTGGGTTTTGCCATGACGCACTGAAAGAAAGCACATGGACACCTGACTTGTTCTCCGGTCCTGTTGTTACAGCGACCTTTACGGGAAAGTACCATTCCTTTGCAACTTTACTGCGAATTGGCTGAGGAGAATCAAGTTTAGATGCTTTGCACCGCAGATTTTTGAGTATAAGCTTGACCTTTATGGTGCCCGGATCCAAGTCCAACTCATGGCAGGAGTGAAACATAAATTGCAGTATGTGATAACTGAGAGCTAAGTGGAGATCATTGTCCTTGTTCTTGTGGTGGGTTGTGGGGGTGCTCATTGAGAGGCGTGGGCAGTAGGAGCAGATGGTCGGATCTCTTGCCAGGCTTCAACTGTTAATTCTAGTCAGTGCATACAGTTCAAGCCTGGCAAGAGATCCGACGATCCCCTCCTACTGCGCACGCCTCTCAATGAGCGCCCCCACAACCCACCATAAGAACGAGGACAATGATCTCCACTTAGCTCTCAGTTATCACATGCTGCAATTTATGTTTCACTTCTGCCATGAGCTCGACTTGGATCCGGGCACCATAAAGGTCAAGCTTCTACTCAAAAATCTGTGGTGCAAAGCATCTAAACTTGATACTCCTCACCCAATTCGCAGTAAAGTTGCAAAGGAATGGTACTTTCCCGTAAAGGTCGCTGTAACAACAGGACCTGAGAACAAGTCAGGTGTCGATGTGCTTTCTTTCAGTGTGTCATCGCAAAACCCAGAAATGAATATTTCCAAAGCAAAAACTACTCAAGTGAGATTCCAAGCAGAGCAGGCCTTGACGATCGGTCTGCAACCAGAATTAGGATCCAAGATTAACGTGGGATTGAAGGATTCCTGCACAAATGGGTACAGCTATAAGCACAAAAGCTGGCTGTTTGAGCTGTCTGAGGCCAACTGTTTAGAAGGAAGGCTGCAATGGACTCTGCATGACAATTTTTACTCAAAGCCTGTGTTCAGCTACAAACCTACTAAATTTAGTTTCTGGAGCAGCAAAGACAAATATTTCGAAGCTTTTAAAGCTTTGGCACAAGGAGCCGGCTCAGAAAGACCCTTCACAGAAGAGGGAGGGGTTGAGTTTGGTGAAGATATGTACGGGAATCCCCTAATATGGAAGCTCAGCAGAGAATTAGAGGAACAGACTTTGAGGTTTTTTGTGGAAGTGGAGATCTGGTTGGCCTATTATCCCAATCAATATTCCGGAAGCCAATAAATGTATAAAATTGAGATGACTCTTACTTGTCATAAAGGTAAGAGAGTTCATACAGACAAGGCAGTACCCATTCTCTCGCATTTTGTGTGTTTTTGCAGGTTTTGTTGGGGTCGTGTGCTCGCGTTATAGTGTGTGCATCCTCGTGCAGGATGGAGCGGATTATGAAAAGATCCCGTGACAAAATCACTGCAGAGGAGTTCACCTGGGTCACCATCTTCGACATTCAGTTGGATGACCAAGATTGAAGGTGATATCCAATATCATAATACCCAGATCCAGCGCCTCCGTAAGGAGCTCGATGATGGGGAAGCTGAGAAGGCGGCAAAATATGGTGCAGCTGGCGCCTATGCCCCTCCTAAGCCTGAGGAGGTGGCGAGGAAGGCTTGGGCGAAGTATCAGGCCGCATGTATTCTGGCGCCTGTTCGTAACACGGCCAATGTTGTCGAGGCCGTTGAGCTTTACAAGGATGAAGTTTATCAGGAATATAAAGCTGAATTCTGTCGTGATTCCCACATCAAGAAGAGCCTTGAGGATTTCCTCAGGGAGAAGATTAGGCGCCCGGAGGCGCTGAACGATTTTCGCACGGCCAAGAAGCTTAGGACTAACCTGGCTAACCTTGCAAGGGCTGACACGTTTGTGGAAGATGATGATGTTTTCACCCGCGCAGAGGTCCTTGCCACTGTTGAAGACAAGCAGGTTGAAGATGAAAGTCCATCAACGCACGCCAGGTTGAAGATGAAACAACTCATAATTGAAGAGATCCTTGCCGGTGTTCAAGAGGTCCTTGCGGCTGTTGAAGATGAAAGTCCATCAACCCACGCCAGGTTGAAGATGAAGTGCCACATCGATCTGCTCCAAGGACACACACTCACCGAAGGAGCAGCCGGCCCACTAACTTCATATTCTCTATAGGAGAATTCAAATCTGAAGACAACCAGGTTGAAAATAAAAGTAATTCTAAACAGTAGCAGTTTATTAGAGGTTGATGTTTATAAAAATGCAGATTTTTAAGAAGTTAGTATACCCGTAGTTTATAAAAAATTCTCAAGATTTTGTTTACAGCTGCACTGTTGGAATTGATGTTAACATACTATATGTTTTTTTTTTTTTTAATAAAAATCAATAAAATTCAGGATTTTGTTTACATTTGCAGTGGAATTGATGCTAAGATATTATATGTATTTTTTATTATAAAAATTAATAGAGGGAGTATCCCCAAAGGATACATTTACTTATGGAGAAAAAAAATGTAATAAATAATGATACTTAGCTCTACAATAAAAGAGTGAATGATCCATGTGAAGATTCTACAATATATGATGTCTTGGAATCAACAATGGATGATGATGATCTATAACTCACCTTAGGATTGAAATATTATTTTGGTGCTTTGGAGGATTGAGGCCATAAATCTAGGTGAGATTCATAATAATAGAAATATTTTACACTTGCAAAAATGGCCTAATAGTTTGTATAACTTATTTTTCTATTTAACTTAATTTACCTTTTGCTTCTTATACCTTTTATATGATGAACCATTTGAAGATGGGAGTATTTAGAAATACATTAGGAAAGCTTCCATTCATTGCAAGGGGACACACTCTCTTAGGTTAGTCCATATAGCATATATATACTCAAGTAAGATGATCATGTAGATTGAGATTCATTTTAGTGCACCAAATCCAAATGTTCAACTCCTTAGGATCAATATAGAGAGGGAAGGATATTGGCAAAGAGAGAGAGAGACTTTCAGCTAGTCCTTTTGCACCGAGAATTCAATTAGGAGAAAAAGATAAAGATAAGAGATATAGAGGGAAATAGAGATAGAGAAAATAAATATATAAAGGGTCTAAGTATCAACATGCTATTAAAGTGTTAACATATAATACATTTCTTATGTTGCTTTATAGTATCAACATGCAATTAAAGAGTTAACATATAATACATTTTTTATGTTGCTTTCTATTTTTATTCTGGGATAATTCATGTGTATTTGAAATAAGATTTGAAAATCAGAAGTCATCACCAACACCTTGACAATTAAGATTAAGAAGTTGAATTGGTAAAACTTTGATTTGTGAACATTAAAGGCTGAATATCTCCAAATATTTATGTGGAAGGCATTCCCTTTATGAGAGGGACCAACTTGATATTGACAATCAATGGTGGACATTACACTACAATGATGCAAGACAATAGGATTTATTATTGATGCTGGATCTAAAATATAAAAAATCCAATTGTGGTTGTTTTATTTTTCTCTTCGATGTTTTTTCATCAGTTTCATCAGTCGTCATCATTTCTCTTTTCGTTCATCAATTTTCGTTCACGTACAGTCTCTGTCTTGCCATTATATATATATTCCTGTTGCATATTTGTATAGGACACGTCACCCCATTTTGAGTAACAGTATAAATTAGAGAAGTTGGAAGGATTATACATGCCCACCATAGTTGCCACCTGATGACACCCAGCTACCTTTAATTCACCTGTGAGATTACCACCTAATCCATCAACAATGTGGGTGTTAAAATGCACTAGGCAAAGTTGCAAGCTCATAACTCTTATCGTTTCATTATTGCCAATTATAATAGAGCATGTAGCCTACTTTCCATTGTGACACAAGACAGTACTCACACTTCACAATCATTCACAGGCAGATCTACTCTGCTCCTCAATTTCAAAAACATATAACAACTGCAACTAATAGCAAATCAAAGGACACATAATTTTATTCTTCTTTGAAGCATAGTTTCACATATCTGCAAACCATTATTCACAATATCAGCCTTCAATGGCCTCCTTCGCAGGCATAGAAACATTCAGTTCATGCTCTGATGAATACTACCACCTCTTGGCTCATTGTTCTCTCTACCATCTTTCTCCTCTCCTTTCAACCTGCACTGAAATCTCTTCCTCCAGTCCCTCTATCTATTCCTCTTTACAGAGGTTGTTTCTCCCTCTAGATGCGCCTTTCTTGCCAAGTCTCTCCCTACGTGGCGCCCACCATTCAATAAGGATTCATAGGTTTTATTGAGCCTACAATGAGGCATTTTAGCTTCTTGTTTTGCCTTCAAATGAAGCGATTCATTTCTATGAGGCAAGCTTTAATGCTTCTTATATTTTGTCTTCACGTGCCCCGAAATTATCATAATTAAACAATCGTGTTATGGATAATTTAAACGACACTGTCTCAGAGAAGTTCAAGGGATCGCCACCCCTTTATGAAATTTTGACCTTCCTAACAAGAAGATTGTGTGCACAACAATTACCAGTGCAATCATTCTGTCGGATTTCACCTACGCTTACAATACTACTCCAAAATATAAAAGACTCCCAGAATAGCAGAAGGAAGACTTAGAAATGTAATCATCATTCCTATTGCTCTAATGGCCTTTGAAGCTACCTTTAGAACAACAGGGGCAATAAGGTTTCAATTTACAATTACTTTATGATTGTCATGAGCACAACAATGGCCCTTAGGTGATCAACTTAACTGGCTTTTATATAATCTACAGCATTTTGAGGGAATCATGCCCACTCCAACTACAAATGATGTATAGTGTCTATGTGATGTTGGATTTTGTCTTCTTTTTGCAACATTATTTTCTGAAACCTCCTAAATAGAACATGGAAGGTTGAAGTCACAAATTTGAGCTATCACTGGTGAAAACAACAAAGTCTCTTCAGGCCTAAGATTACTATCAAATCTATTTTCTCACGCCCGCTATTAAGCTTGCAAACTCCTTGAATAGTAGATGCTTCAACCAAAGTGAAGCACAAAACCATGACAAAAAACTTGAAAATTATTTTTTGTTGAACGAGATAGCTGGTTCGCCTGGGATGCTCCTGCATCACATTGCCTCAATATAAAAATATGCACCAATATACCTCGATGAACCAAACATTAACCACTTAAACATATGGGAAATTGTGATTGTATTCTCAATGAATATAAATAAATTTGTATGGTTAATTTTGTTTGTTTCTCTTAAATCTATTGTTATATTGTTTGTTTAAAAATGTTTAGAAGCCACTTCAAACAAATTTTGAATTTGCCACATTTCCATCCACAACAATTTCTTTCATTGATGCATCTACAAATGGAGAAACCAACACCCTTCCAAATAATCTTTCACAATCTTTCTCATATGCCATCGGATTTAATCTATGAGAATTAAATATCCAACCACACTCCAAGGGTGGAATAAAAGGAATCCATGAAGCACTATACTTATCTAACTATGCTAGAAGTTGAAACTAGTACTTAACATACTATCCATATAGCCTAATCTTTCGAGTGAGCAATGTTTATGTTAAAAAGATTTAAATAAAAAACTCCAAACCTTTTAAAACAACTTGATAAATTTGCTAAGTTATCTACTTGGAAAGAACATCCATGTGAGATTCCACAATAGGGGGGATAAGTCATTTAGAACCACCTTTGTTAGATCAATATATAGAATCTCTAACCCAAGATATTCTACATCAAGATCTCCGAGAAGAATCTCCCTCTAATAATGACCATCATCCTATAGATGATTCTAGGATTTTAGAACCATGAGATATTGATGGAGCTTTTAGTCAAGAAATGGTTGGTCCAACCAAAACCTTCACAAGATTTGAAACCTAAAAAAATTGGTAAAATGGAAACAAGAATTTCTTATAAAGCCAGGAAATAGGCTCAATCTAGTAATGAAGGAACCTCAAAGTCTATTGATGAATTGAATATCACAATGGACTCAGAACCAACTTCCTACAAAGAAGACAAAAAATATGGTAATGTGGAGGCAGGCTATGCAGAATGAGTATTATGCCTTCTCAAAAATGATACTTAGGGGTTGGTTGATTCTCCACTAGGTTGTAAACCTATTGGGTGCAAGTGAATATTTTGAAACAAGTATAAATCATATGGTTCACTTGACAAACATAAGGCCCACCTTGTTGCAAAAGGTTATGATAAAAAAATAGGGCATAGATTATGATGAAACTTTTGCACCTACCACAAAATGGACTACCATTCATGCTTTGTTTGCTTTTTCAGCACAAAATGAGGGGAATGTTCATTAAATTTATTTTAAAACTGTATTCTTGAGTGATGATCTAAAGAAAATAGTATATATGATTCAACTAGAAGGATATGTAGTCAATGGTCAAGAACACAGGGTATGCAAGTTCATAAAATCATTGTATGGTTTAAAGCAAGCACACCAATCCTGGTATGATTTAAACTCACCGAGCATCTCTTGAAGTTGAATTTCAAGCACCTTGAATTTGATGATGCAACACTTTTTGTCAAAAAAGATGATAGCATAGTTGTATATCTAATTGTTTATATGGATGATTTATTTCTCATTGGTAATAATGAGGATTATAATCAAACTATGAAGGACACATTGAAGCAAGGATTTGAAAGGACTGACTTGGGACATCTTCATTACTATTTAGGTGTTGAGGTGATTTGAAAACCCAAGTATATCTTCATCAATCAACAAAAATACATTGGTGAACTTCTAAGAAAATTTGGCATGTCTAAATGCAAACCACCTAGTACTCCTATGGAGCAAAATTTGAAGCTCACATCAAATGACTTTGCAGCATTGGTTGATACCACTCAATATAGACAACTTGTTAGAAGTTTGATTTATGCAACAACTACCCATCCATATATTTCTTTTATTGTGGGAGTTCTCTCTAGATTCATGCAACAACCTAGAGAACGTCATTGGTTATCCACCAAAAGAGTTCTTCGGTATTTGAAAGGCACTCAAAATTATGGGTTCAAATATTCCAAGGAACACATTTCTCTTTGGTTGGATATTTAGATTTTGATTATGTAGGTGACTTGGAAGATGGAAAATCTACTTCTAGTTTCCTCATGCATCTTGGGTCAGCAGCGATTTCAAAGAAATATAAGAAGCAACTAGTGCTAGCTCTATCCTCTGTAGAAGCTAAATATATGGCCACTTCTAAGGCAACCAGGGAAATCTTATGGCTTCACACAATTCTTGAAGATTTGCAGGAACAACAGGTTTCATCCACACCTTTCCTTGTTGACAATCAATCTATGATCGAAATGGCAAAGAATCTAGTCTTTTGTGATCAAACCAAACACATCAACACCAAGTTCCATTTGATTATACATCATGTGAAAGATGGTAGTGTACATCTCAAATATCGTCCTATTGCAAATTAGCATGTCGATATTCTTACCAAATTGCTTGGAAGAGAGAAGTTTGAGAAATTCTGAAACATTCTTGGTTTAACCCCTTCAGATTAAGGGGGGATGTTAATGTGTTAATCTTTAGGTTTACACATTTTTTTTAGTATTATAATTAGTTATTTATTTTTTGTTTTTAGTTTTCTTTTCAGTTGGGGTAGTTCAACTTTTTTATTGGCCTTTTATATGATGTAAACTTTCCATTTTGTTCAATAAACATAATTTTCCATTATTCCTCTGTCCAATCCTACCCTGGCATAATCTACTGTACTGCAAGCACCAATTCAATTTTAAAGGAGAAAAGAAGTACGCCATGAACTATTTTCAACCTTTTTGTGTGAAGTTTCAGTTGGAATCTGTACTAGAATTTCCTGAACATATCTCATGTGAAGAATAAATTTTTTTAAGTGGCTGTAATTTTATATCTGACCATATTCATAGCGATCAGGGTAACTATCGACCGCAAACCATAAAAAAATGGTAATACGGCCAGCCCATCTGTAGGCTGTGAATTTTTTATGGTTTCTCAATATTAAATAAAGCAAACTCTTTATTTATTCGATCATTATAGATCCAAACCACAGATAAATACTTGTCATGAAACAGTTGAGGCAGTTGCAGAACGAACTGAATGAAACTAAACAAACCGCCTGATCAATACGGAAACCAACACCGACAGAACAATGTATAGTAACGCTAACATTCCCCCCCTTATTACATTGTTCCTGCAATAGTACCAAGTGACCCCCCCTTAATACTAAAAACTCAACAAAGCTGATTACATAGTATGAATACATATTTATAGAAGATCTTCTCCCAAAGAACAAATCCTGAACCAAGCAAGGCTCTATCATGCTGTCTCGTCTACCCTTGGAAAGGCGTCACTTCGAGCTGTGTTCTTGAGCTCTTTAGTCCCAAGCTCTCAAATCACAGAGTCTTGAATTATTCAACAATGGCCCCTAAGAGATACGACAGATCTCTGCCATGTTGTCTAGTGACCGCGAAAGGGTATAATTCAATATCATATACTCTTTGAAGCTCGCTGGACAACAATCCATATTGAGCTCAACACCAAACCCCAAACCTGTCTCCAAAACAAAATCTTCACAAAACATACATTCTTCAAATCTGTCAGCTCCGTTAGCATCAATAAAGAAAAACAAAACAACCAAAACCAAAAATGCTTCTCATGCAAAGCATCATCTCAAAGCGAGAAGCTAACTTGAGATGATGGAAAATCCTCCATCCTCCGATGCCGCCTGCCTCCAATATGACCTTGCTTAAAGGGCATATCCACAGAAATTAATAGCACCATCTGGTGGATCCTCATCCTCAATATCTGGTGGGTCTTTATCATCTTCAATGTAAGCAAGATTTCCTTCATTTTTGAGCTTTCCTTTAAGAACATCATTCGCTCGAGTTCTACAATCCCAAGCTATGTGGCCGTTTTTCTTACAATAAAAACATTTGATTCTCTCTGATCTCTTGTAATTGCTTCTTGAAAATAACGCTTTCTCCTGAGGATCACCTTCTGAATCTTCTATTGTTCTCTTCTCTTCTGATAGAAGAGCAGAAATCATACCTTCTAGAGTTTGTGAAG
Organism: Cunninghamia lanceolata; assembly: GCA_027924645.1. NCBI lineage: Eukaryota > Viridiplantae > Streptophyta > Pinopsida > Cupressales > Cupressaceae > Cunninghamia > Cunninghamia lanceolata. The sequence goes on from BSBN01001715.1 coordinate 9,743,291, forward strand.
ATATTTGACTAAGAGTAAAAACAACATTGTTGTATTTTGAAGGCAAGCTATTTAATAGGATGGCCCTAGCATCATCATCATCTACTGTAACCTTAACCTCTGCTAGCTGTCTAATGAGAGACTGCAAGTTACTTATATGATTTGACATTGTGATTCCATCTTCCATCTTAAATCGAAATAATTGAAGTTTTAGAGAAAACTTTGCATTAACGGCTTTTGCTCCAAACAATTTATTCAAATTTTCTCAAATTTCGGCTGATGATTTATCTAAATCAATATGGTGCAATTCGGTGTCAGAAAGAGCAAGACCAATTATAGCTTTGGCTTTATCATCTCTACTACTCCAATCTAATAACTTATTTGCATCTGTAGGTGCTTTTCCTTTCCACTGACTATTGCCCATAAATTTTTATTCATTAGTTGCATTTGAATTTTCATTCTCCAAGTATGATAATTGGAACCAGAATATTTGTCTAATGGGATCTCCATTTAGATAATACTCAAAAGATTGACTTTAGACTTAAATATATTTTCTTATAAAATTTGCATTGACAAACACACTTCAATACATACCAATAATGGACATCCACTTTTGTTTGATTGCCAGGTTTTGCCAACTATATCTTCCTCTTTCAGGTGCACTGCGCCTTTGTTATGAATCATAGATGAACTTTCCACATGATTTCCATGAGAATCTGATGGATAAGAGTAACAGTAAATCTTCTATTAATGCATTCAACTCCCCATGCACAGCAATGCACACCCATAGATATTTCTTTCGATGCTTGCTCACATTGTAACTCCCCACGCACAACAATGAATAAAGAAACCCATGGCAAATTACTGCGCAGGCATGAACTATGAAGACGTTGGCATCTGCGGCCACAACAACAACTAACAACAGCATGTGTGGTCTCCAATCTCCACGTCCCAATTTGAGATGATAATGGCAATGTAGATTATTCACTATTGCAAGGGAATCGCTGCTCTGGTACTGATAATCACACAATATACTATGGACAGATTATATGTCTTCACTCAGGGCTTTGCTTCCTTTGTGTCACGTGGTTACATATCAAGTGAAGATAGCGAAGTCAGAGAAGATTGTTTAGAATTAGCGCTATAGACAGAGCCGTAATTGAAGCATCCTTTTGGAGGTAGTTTCAACTGTTGGCCAAGGGCGATCAACATTCACTGGCAGTGCCTTCAACTGTTAGAATCCTCACATAGGCCAGATCAACAACACCACTGCTCAAACACCTCACATCATACAAGAATAGCTAAACAGCTCTGATACCATATTAAATAAAGCAAACTCTTTATTTATTCGATCATTGCAGACCCAAACCACAGATAAATACTTGTCATGAAACAGTTGTCATGAAATAGTTGAGGCAGTTGCAAAATGAACTGAATGAAACTAAACAAACCGCCTGATCAATATCGAAACCAACACCGACAGAACAATGTATAGTAATGCTAACAATCAAGTAATACAATTTAATGATGTAAAACTTTACTTCACGGTACCTATGCAAATTAAATATCTAAAAATCTGAACACTTAAACAATGAAACTAATAATATAGTATCATTTTAAAAAAATACTAGATTCTAGTACTATCCATTGCATTCAAAGAGTTCATCTATCAAGTTGGTAATATTTAAAAATACCTTTACAAACAACAAGCTTCAAACATACAATTGAATTTTAGAATGATTTCTAGGTGATTCACGTGCATTAGGATGATTACGATTAGATTCTTTGTTTGATTTATGAAATGAATGTAGATGTAGATGATTGTTCTTTTGGTTGTGCATCTCTTTTGACAAAAGCATGATATTTCTAATGACTTAAAAATGAGTGTAATTAATGTCTTTTTATACATGTGAATATAACACCAAATTGCAAATATTATTGTAATGTTGGCCTTAGAACACAAGTCTAAGATGGAACCAATTGGCTAAATGTTTGATTTTGATTTTACATTTTAAATGATCAAGACCATGGTTGCAAATACAACCTCGTACTTGCAAACATGACCTAGGCTAGACAACAAGGTTGGATCAGTGCTTGAGATGGCTTAGATTGGATAAATATTCGATTAATGATTAGAATCAAATAGATAAGACAATTGGATTAGGATTGCATGCACATAAGTATTGTGTTAAGCAATAGGCATAGGGCTAGCTGCAAGCAAGGGTAGGTACATGGGCATAACTATGCAAAAAAATACATCACTTGTAGCTATATAAATGCATTAAGACATTGCCCCAAATTAGACATAGAAGTAAATAGAAAATGCATTGAGGATGCATTTTCACCATTATATTTTGTCCCCACTTTGAGATGCATGTGAATCTTCTATGTAAATATAAGATAGTGTGTTTGTTATTGTTGATAGGTTCAGCAAGATGGCTCATTTTGTGCCATGTAAATGCACAAATGATGCATCTCATGTTGCAGGTCTATTTTTTAGAGAGGTAGTAAGGATGCATGGTTTACCATTGTCCATTGTAACTGACAGAGATTCTAAGTTTGTTGGTCACTTCTGGAGGACCTTGTGGAAGAAGCTGGGCACACAGTTGTCTTTTTCGTCAGCCTACCATCTACAAACTGATGGTCAAACTAAAGTGGTTAACAGGTCTCTTGGAAACCTTTTAAGGTGCCTTACAAAGTAGCATGGCTTGGCATGGGACTTGGTTATCAGTCAGGCTGAATATGCCTACAATGATTCAAGGAATAGGAGCACTGGTAAAAGTCCTTTTCAGATAGTTTATGGTTTTCATCCAAGAGGACCACTTGAGCTGAAGGATCTCCAAGGTTGGGATAGAAGGAGTGCACTTGGTGAAGAGTTTTCTGCCTCCATGAAAATAGTTCATGATCAAGTCAAGTTGCAACTAGAAAAATCAGTCACAAAGTACAAAGAAAAGGCAGATTTGAAGAAAAGAGAAGTACAGTTCAAAGTTGGTGACTTAGTCATGGCATATTTGAGGAAAGAAAGGTTACCAAAGGGTCAGCCAACTAAACTCCTGATGAAGAAGATTGGACCATGCAGGATAGTACACAAATTCGGTCCAAATGCCTATGAGATTGAGCTACCAGATGGTCTGGGTATCTCTCCAATTTTCAATGTTTGTGATCTTTTTCCTTTCAGACCTCCATTGCCTAATGAAAGTGGATCAGATGTGGTGGCTGAAGATGCTGATTGGATCAAGGATTTGCCTCCAAGCAAACCTTTACAGTTGGAGTGCATTCTGGATTCCAAGGTTATCAAGAAGACTCGGAGAGGTGTCTATAAGGACTACCTGGTGAAATGGAAGGATCTTCCTGATTCAGAGGCCACCTGGATGACTGAAGCAGATATCTTGAAGCATGGCATAACACTTCAACAGTTGGCAACTCAAGGGACTTGAGTTCTTCCTACAGGGGGAGTATGGTGCAGGAGCTCCATAGTTTTGTGTTGATTTTCCTAGTTAATTGTCATACCTCTAAGGCTTTAAAAGCCATTTTGTTGTGTTGAAATAAAAGACTTAGTCATTTGTTTGACTAGTCTAATTTGGAGTTATCTTAGACCTATTTCTAGGACTATTTTTTAGAAATTTGTTTTTTTTTCAAGAAAACTGCCTTTTCCATCGATTTTCTACCTTCCTAGGCAGTTGTACGGACAAATAGGAAGTGCAAGAGTTTTAGAAACTTCCTATAAACATCAGTTTGTAAAACATGCCAATAATAATATGAAGGAGAGGAGTGTTTTATAAGAAAAACTATTTTTTTTAATGTTTTCTGGTGAAAACAACCATCTTGTACGGCTGGTAGGGACTGCAGCATATCTATGGTCGATGAATTGTTGTGGTAGATCTAATTACATTTCATTTGCACCTATTTGGAGCTTTTGAAACATTTCTTGTGCTTTGTTTTGAATCATTATTTGCAGACTGGTTTCTAACCCTCCATAGCTAGGGTTTGTTAACAAAATGATGGTTCCTTCCTCTATCCTCTGAAAGCTCAATCATTTTCAGTAGGATGGTGAAGATTAGATTAGATTTTTCTCTTTTCCAGGTTGTGCAGGGGGAAGACTCCTTCTCCAGATGTTTGGCATGCTTCTAGCTAGTCAGAACAGTGACTAGTTAGTGAAGAAGCGGCAATGGATAGCAAGACTTAAAGAAAATAGTCATATGGTTGATAAAATGGAATTGTTCATTGTGTTTAAGAAGGAATATAGACTTTTTTAAGAGCCAACCATCCAGACAAAGGTCCTTGATGCACATCTTTCCTATAGTCTCAAAGAGACTAGCATTTTAGAGGAAAAGAAACCACAGTATTGACAGAAAAAAAATAGTTGCTGCCCCTGCACGTGCTGGTACAGTACAGCTACATGATGAGAAGGAGAGTATATGCTTCCTTTCTATAATTGGGTGATGCATATCTTGAAGGAATTCATTGTGAGTTGAGGGTGTTTAATGGTGTAAAGACTCTCTTTGTTTATAAAGTAAATTTCATTCTATGACTATTTCCTGAAGACAGTCACAACAGCATCTTTATTTCTATCAGAGAAAGGTACTGAGGGGAGGCGCTGGGTCAGAAACCTCAAGTAGACCCTTTCCTTGATGAATGTATGTGGTGTTTGGACCTTTCATGGTAGAAGAATGCTAGTTTGTTGTCCTTATAGGCTACAAGATAAACTGTCATTCTAAGGCTGTCATAGGACAGTCAAACCTCAAATTGCTGTCCTCTGCCCTCTATAGTACAGTTTGGTCCTGCATGTGAGTGAATAGCTGTCCATTCACATTGAATGTTTAGTATGCACTGAGTATTGGTGTTTTTGTTCAAGCTTTGAGGAGTTTTGTTGAAACAATCCTACAAGAGTTGAACTTTCTTCAACCGTTGTCCAAGAACAGTCCTATTGTTGCCACTGTCCTTTGTCTAGAAAATGCAGGAAGTGATCTTTATGTTGAGAGATCTCATGACTGTCATGACAAGTATGTGTGAGTACTATTGGTAGAGGTGTGGTAACAGGTTGTGAGTCCTTAAAAGGGTGTATTGTGCAAGTAGGTTGGATGGAGCAATGACTCTCCAAATTGAGAAATGGGTAGCCTGAGAGGAGGACACTAGATAGTGATCCTAGGCTAGGTCAATCTCTGTAATAGCCTTGTGTAGGCTTTGTCTTCACAAACACCGTTGTTAACCTCTTGAAGAAAGTGATCTAAGTTCATTGAGTGAACTTCTACTACAATCTTACCTTAACCTCTACATCAATATGGTAGTGCAATATTATTAAAGGTACTTTAGATAGTCTGACATGACTATAAAGGGTATGCCATAGTAAATGTAATTTTGAGACCATAGTATGGAAATGTGATAGAAATGTAATAGTCATGCTTTAACAAACCAAGTATAACCATGTGTATCATAAGAATATAATATAATAATGTAAATGCATAACTATAAACAATAATGAATTAAAAATGAAAGGAAGTGAGGTATGCATAAATGCTTCCTACACTAAACTTCTAAGGAGAGTGTTGTACAAATTTCAATCTTTTACCAATTATAGAAAGTAGAAACATGTTCTCATAAAATAAACAATATACCAAACATAGGTGTACATGGGGAATATCCTTTTAGGATAAGAACTCCACACTCCAAATGAAGCCAATGAATTTTTCAATAAACAACACATGGTTATAATACAATTGCACAATAAGCCTTCAGAGGAGCATTAGCAACCAAAGATATGGATGAATTTTGATAGCATAACAATACCTACTAAAATTGCTCCCTCCATCTCAAGAACCCAATAAATAGGAGATACATTACATGAAACCATTAAATGGTAATTATAATTTCATGAGTTGAAAACATATTCCTTCCACCTATCATAACATCGTTATAATCCACTCACTAAACCAGGTGCTCGATTTTGGCTCCATTATCTCCAACCAAAGACGCCTTGTGATGTGTCATAACACGCATCATAAGTTGGTTAAAAAGTGTAACTCTCCTTTATATCTCTTTTATGTGTCAAACATCCACCTCAAAGGTTTAACTTATTAAATCATATTGAGATATATAAAAATAACAACAAGGTGAAGAAAACACCCAATACTTACATTGTCACAAACATCTGTAAGGATATGAGAATGGGATCGAGATTTCTCCCCCTCTCTATCTCACAAAAACACCATAAAAAGGTTAACACTTATCAAAAATCACCTGACATTAAAAAATATAAATAGCTATAATAACTTTAACTATAATCAAAAGCGCATATAAGGAAAATAATGACCATCGACCTCATCTCATTGAGAATCATTTCTATCCTAACTTAGTTTTTTGACAAAATCCTACGCTATTGGGTTTTGATGTCAAATCGATGATTTGTCAAGACAAAACCCAAAAGTCTGACCATTTGGTCTAACACAACTTACCAGTTACAACAAGGTTCACTTAAACACAAGACATAGATGGTGACAACTTGTTCTTTTCCTTACGTCAATTCACTTCTCTCCAATGATGCTCTCCCTCTCTTTCTCAGAGGGTGGAAACTTGTTTCCTGATTACAACTTACAATCACCAAAATGGGATTAGTGTATCATTAATTAATCCATATACATCATGAATAAATAATCATGGTAACATATAATCACATGTCTAAATTCTATGCATATAAACAAAAACTCACAAAATCATTGATTTATCCTCACATTTTCAAATAACATGAAATCATTAAATCATGCAAAATTATCTACTAATTATATCCAAGTAAAAAGTTAAACATAGTCAAAATTAGGGATGTGACAAAAATTAATTAAATATAGCTCAATATTACACTCAATTAGTGAAAAAGGGCTAAAATGTGTTGAAATAAAAAATTGACTGCATAGGGGCGATCCCAATGATGGAAGATGATAAATGGACCCAACTAGGTGACTTGCTAAAAATAGACACTCCCTCCAAGAATCTTGGAGACCACACTGAAATCCAAAAATCATTCTAAAAGTGGCATATGAGTCCTCCAGACCACTTCAGCTCACTGGAAACATCAAATAACTCCTCTGATAATGCTGACGCACACCTAGAAGGTCAGTGCCAACTGCAATACAAGAGAACCCGAAAATGGGCACATTACAGTGTATCTTTCCATTTTTTTTTATAAATGTATCAATTGTAAAATTTCCATTATTTGAGGATGGTTCATAAATGTCTTACATTTGGCCATTAGAGCATTTTAGATATATGCTCATGTGGGCATTAGTATCTTTATGTAAATGAAGATTGTAAAGAAATTATTTTGTGCAAACATTAAATGTGGATGTAAAGCTAATGGTAGGAGAGGAAAGAATGTTAGGTTGATCTTTGGTGAATAATGTAACTTTGTACAAGTTCTTTGCACTTAGGCTTGTTGGAAAGGACATTGAAAATGTCATCATATTAATGAACATGATTGACTTTAGGTTTGGCCTCTTTGATAGTGTCCTTAAAAACTCATCTAATTTCTTTGAGCATGTCGAAGCCATGATATTTTATCATGAGGTGTTGAAACTCATAAATTAAGAAAGACGATTTCATATCATTATTGAAGGCTACAACATCCTTCTTTAGAAGTTATGTTTTGGAAAACATGTTACTCTTCTTTTGAGTTTCAACCAAATCTAAATGAGCATCATATATGAAAGTAGCTAGATTGACAATAATGAGCACATTAGAGGAAGCCATTAGAATGGAAAAATTTAACCTAGGACTTCACTAAATCTAGGTGTAATAGATTACTAATATGAACTGAAAATCACAAAACTGAGCAAAGAAAGCACACTATGATAGATCTAGAAATTGAAGACCAATGAAGGCTCATGCTTATACCTAGGTGGTGTAAGAAATGTTAGTAAGGCTCAATTCATGTCAAGTTGACAAACACGAGGAAATAAACACTTCCCTTTAATAATGTGATCTAGATCTTATCAAATAATCAAACAATACAAGTAATTTTATTAGATGTAGATACTGCAAGAGCTAAGCAACTGGGAATCTAGAGAATGATAAGGAGGCTTGTCTATTTTTAATGAGATGGTGACTTTGATTTTGTAATTAAGTTATTGGTGCACTAAAGTAGGTAATTGAAATTAGAAATCATAATCTTGGATTAGTGATCCATAAACTTGGGGTAGTTATGCTGCAATTTAATACATCACTTATGGATTTAAAACCAACTGCTTCTTAACTATCCTTGCATGCATTTCACCACCTATAATAGTTGCCCATGAGATATGCAATAAAAGACCAAAACAAGATACATCTAAAATGTAGAAAATAAACTACTTGCATCATGCACAAAAAATGGAACACAAATATACTTTGGAGAAACCCTTAAATGAGTAGAAAACTTTAGGAAGAGGGAGTTATACTCCTCATGCCACCAATACATAGTCACACATGTTTACATTACCTTAGGGGATTTTGCAGAAGCATTTCATCTCATACTGAACATTGTCACATCCTTAGACTATCTTAAACATGGTCATGACTTGTAGATTCTCACAATAGTGTAAAATGAAGGACTTCTACCTCCATGCTTATGTTTTATGGCCCACATGCAAAAATTCAAAATATGTTGTATCAAGCACAATGGCATGCAACATCTACTGAAATGAGATACTTATAGTAGCTACCCTACACTTGTACCAATGTTCTCCTCTATTTTCAACACCATCTACTTCTACCAACTACTCTTAGCTCTCCAATCCAGTAGCACAACCATGGCTATCCTAGCCAACCATACATTTTCTTGGATTCAACAAAACTTTTCCAACCAACATGCTTGGCTCTAACTCACACAACTAACCAATTGAAGCTTCAACATTGTTAGCTTGCATGGCTTGGCTCCCACACAACCAAACTTTCTCACCAAACTTTTCCAAGTACAAAACCCTAATCACAACCCCTATTTGTATGGCTTCCAAGACCATATAATAGTCAAGTTCTTTCTTCCTTCCCCTAACCTTTATTTTTTGTCTTTTTCTTTGAACACTTTTTACTTGTCCCTTCAAATCCCTAACCATCACTACCTAGCAATGATGGATGTTGCTTTGACTATAACTACCAATGCCTAGTTGACAATGAGATAGTCATGTCCAACATAGGAAATAATGGTGCAAGCAAAGAATAACAATTACCAAAGAAGGTAAAAATACACACTTGCTAGGATAGAGATCTAACTTGTACATGTAAGATGTAACTACCTACAAAAATAGGCATGTACATAGAAAACGTATGAAATGGTCACTCAACAATGAATTTCCTATTAAGGAAAACCAACAATTGCACCACCTCATTAGAAAAAGATCATTGTCAAAGCAAATGACAACCACATACCCCAAGGTGTCATAAAGGAGAGGATCTACCACTTGTTAGAACAAATGGATGGCCACACGCCCAAAATAAAATGCTACAATTGTTAGGGATTAAATATTGCCCTACTAAACTCCTCCTCAACCTCTTCTTTATCACCTAAAATATCCTTCTACCGACTACACACCTGCACAAGGCACTTCGTCCGCTTGAAGATGCTAGATAATACTAAAACTACTTGATCAAACATGCCGTTCCATTTCTACCATACCTATAACACTTGCTATAAGATTCAATAAAGCGCTTGGCACACTTATAACACCTACTATAGGGTTCAATAAAGACATGGGCCATACTTATACAACATTGCTATGATAATATTATTAAGTTGGTACATGTGTTCTTGTTGTTAGCTATAAGCCAAGACAGCTTGGAGTGAATCCTATCACTCCTCCTACTATTATAGATAACTTCTGCAATGGTCTAAATGCTTGTGACATTTTCTATAGGTGAGCATGCAATCCCACAAAGATTTAACAAGCTACTACAAGTGACTTGTAGCCTTGCTACAAGAATATTCCACTTTGCTATGACTGACATGCAACTTGTTATATATGTCTTACAACTTTCCCTCTAATGTCCACCTAGAATTGATCCACTTATGGATCAATTAAAGATCAAAATCTTGATTAAGAGATTAAAAGGTGGTAATAGGACTTTGTGAAAATATGCACTACTTCTATAAATTCTATGATGTGTGGCCTAGTCATGGATAGGGCTACATTGTGTGATTTAGTCCACCCAATACAACCTATTCTAATGTTGATGTACCTTTATAAACTTGTTGGCCCTCTATTTAACCTAAAGAAGTTTAAAAATCATTGCATATATTGACCCATGTAATTCCATGTTCATAATAACTTTAGACATTAAGCATAGTTTGTTAGTTATAAGAAAGAAGATTTTACAATAGTAGAAACAATTTCAAGACACATAATTTTAGGTATATCTGACTTGAGAGGAAAAACATTTCTAGAAGCATTTATTATTAGATAACTATTTTTCTATTTTTAAAAATTGATATAAAGTTTTACGTAAAATATTTTTAACATCCTTCATTACTTCTATATTATAGGTATTTGTAAATAGAAATAAACTTCACCTTACTTTAATTAGAACTATTTTATTTACTATATACATTGTTTAAAATTTTATTTATGTTCTTCCATATTTTTGGTTTGGTTAATTATTTAATTATTTAAGGCATATATCTTCACTCCACTTTGTGTGCATCAAAATCTAAACTAGGCTTAAAGAAATTTAAAAAATATCTCAAATTAACAAATAAAAATATTTTTTTTTCTTGACTATAAACTTTTCAAAAAAAATGATGAGCCTTTAAACTTAAACTTTTTATTGATTATTACACAACTATATTTTAATTTTTTATAAACTAAATAAGAATGAAACCAAAATTATTTCTAAAGATACCTAGAGCAATTACACATCACTTCGTTTCATTTAATATATACAAATTTCTAAAAAAAAAATTGAGCTTTATTTTTTGACTTTCTTGTTGCACTTTGAAAAGAGGAATAATGATTTATTATTAAAGATTAATATTTTTACATGTAAATGACTCACAAATTTAAGGTAGAAAGTAGGAATTTTTGTTAACACACTCACGCCATTACACTCCACCCCTTGTTGCCATTGTAGAATGCCTCTTGGCATTAATTACTCTTAAGTAAATAATAATAGTCATTAAATTTTATGATTTTATTAATTATATTTATATATTTTTAAATTTTCTAATTCTATTAGATTTATTATTTTATTAATATTAGTACAAAAAAGATTTAGAGTTATGTATGTAGTAAATAAAATAGTTTTAAATAAAATAAACTGGCATACCCATCTTTACAAAAATCTATGTAAAATATGTCAAGAGCTATCATTCTGGAGAGTCTATTTTTAACTAGATCTTGATTAAAGTGGGTGTCTTTTACATAGACTTTTCTAAAGATAGGTATGCTAGTTAAATGGCAGTTGTAAGAAAATGTATTCTAGAATAATAAATGTTAAATATGGAAAGTAAATGTGTATAAAATTTAGATCACTCTTAATGGATCTTTAAAAAAATCTATGTAAAAGATGCCAAGAGTTATCATTCTCCCATTTTTAATTAAAGTGGACAACTTTTACATAGAGTTTTCTAAACTTAACTAGCATACCTACGTTTACAAAAATCTATGTAATAGTTTAAAGACACCAAGAGTTATCATTCTTGAGAGGTTTATTTTTAACTAAATCTTGATTAAAGTTAGCATGTTTTACATAGATTTTTCTGAAGATAGGTATGCTAGTTAAATGACAGTTGTAAGAAAATGTATTCTAGAATAATAAATGTTAAATATGGAAAGTGAATGTGTATAAAATTTCGATCACTCTTAATGGATCTTTAAAAAAATCTATGTAAAAGATGCCAAGAGTTATCATTCTCCCATTTTTAATTAAAGTGGACATCTTTTACATAGAGTTTTCTAAACTTAACTAGCATACCTATGTTTACAAAAATCTATGTAATAGTTTAAAGACCCCAAGAGTTATCATTCTTGAGAGGTTTATTTTTAACTAAATCTTGATTAAAGTTAGCATGTTTTACATAGATTTTTCTGAAGATAGGTATGCTAGTTAAATGACAGTTGTAAGAAAATGTATTCTAGAATAACAAATGTTAAATATGGAAAGTACATGTGTATAAAATTTAGATCACTCTTACATAGATCTTTAGAAAAATCTATGTAAACGATGTCAAGAGTTATCATTCTCCCATTTTTAATTAAAGTGGACATCTTTTTTCTAAACTTAACTAGCTTACCTATCTTTACAAAAATCTATGTATAAGTTTAAAGACCCCAAGAGTTATCATTCTTGAGAGGTCTATTTTTACCTAAATCTTGATTAAAGTCATCATGTTTTACATAAATTTTTCTTAAGATAAGTATGCTAGTTAAATGACAGTTATAAGAAAGAAAATGTATTGCAATAAATGTATAAAATTGAGATGACTCTTACCTGTCATAAAGGTAAGAGAGTTCATACAGACAAGGCAGTACCCATTCTCTCGCATTTTGTGTGTTTTTGCAGGTTTTGTTGGGTTCGTGTGCTCGCGTTATAGTGTGTGCATCCTCGTCCAGGATGGAGCGGATTATGAAAAGATCCAGTGACAAATTCACTGCAGAGGAGTTCTCCTGGGTCACCATCCTCGACATTCAGTTGGATGACCTCAGCATTGATATGTCTGCCTACAATCAACTTTCCGGGCCAATTCCCCCCAATATTGGGCTTATTGGACCAGATTCTAATAAAACCTTCGCCCGGAATAAGAAAGACATGCATGTGCCCAAAATCGTGGCAGGATGCTGGGCAATGTCAAGATGGTTTCCCGAAGAATACCCTTTCATTTACGACACATTCGGGGGAGGCCGCTGCAACAAATTCTGGACCCATATCTTACAAGGAACCCTGCCTAATCCTCCCTGCATCAATAACCGTAATAATTCTCAAGTCCCTGCTTATATCCAGCTCTCGGGAAACCGCTTCACGGGCACGATACCAGAATCCCTTGCTAATTACACCAGGCTGGGGGCACTTTATTTGGCCGATAATCTCCTTTCCGGCCACATTCCAGAGGCAATTACAGCGCTCTCCGATCTTTTCCATCTCAATCTCTCATACAACAATCTGAGCGGCACCATTCCGGAAGCGCTTGGTCGGCTCACATGCCTAAACATGCTGGATTTGAGGCACAATAATTTGGAAGGCATGATTCCCGGAACGCTCACGAACCTTACTTCCCTATCCAGCTTCAATGTTTCGATGTTTCGTACAATGAAAAACTTCCACAAAAAACCTCAAGGTCTGTCCCTCAATTCTAGTCAGCGCAATATTGATTGGGATAATAGGCCAACTAGATCTCCACTTCCACAAAAAGCCTCAAGGTCTGTCCCTCTAATTCTCTGCTGAGCTTCCATATTAGGGGATTCCCGTACATATCTTCACCAAACTCAACCCCTACCTCTTCTGTGAAGGGTCTTTTTGAGCCGGCTCCTTGTGCCAAAGCTTTAAAAGCTTCGAAATATTTGTCTTTGCTGCTCCAGAAACTAAATTTAGGAGGTTTGTAGCTGAACACAGGCTTTGAGTAAAAATTGTCATGCAGAGTCCATTGCAGCCTTCCTTCTAAACAGTTGGCCTCAGACAGCTCAAACAGCCAGCTTTTGTGCTTATAGCTGTACCCATTTGTGCAGGAATCCTTCAATCCCACGTTAATCTTGGATCCTAATTCTGGTTGCAGACCGATTGACGAGAATCTCACTTGAGTAGTTTTTGCTTTGGAAATATTTATTTCTGGGTTTTGCCATGACGCACTGAAAGAAAGCACATGGACACCTGACTTGTTCTCCGGTCCTGTTGTTACAGCGACCTTTACGGGAAAGTACCATTCCTTTGCAACTTTACTGCGAATTGGCTGAGGAGAATCAAGTTTAGATGCTTTGCACCGCAGATTTTTGAGTATAAGCTTGACCTTTATGGTGCCCGGATCCAAGTCCAACTCATGGCAGGAGTGAAACATAAATTGCAGTATGTGATAACTGAGAGCTAAGTGGAGATCATTGTCCTTGTTCTTGTGGTGGGTTGTGGGGGTGCTCATTGAGAGGCGTGGGCAGTAGGAGCAGATGGTCGGATCTCTTGCCAGGCTTCAACTGTTAATTCTAGTCAGTGCATACAGTTCAAGCCTGGCAAGAGATCCGACGATCCCCTCCTACTGCGCACGCCTCTCAATGAGCGCCCCCACAACCCACCATAAGAACGAGGACAATGATCTCCACTTAGCTCTCAGTTATCACATGCTGCAATTTATGTTTCACTTCTGCCATGAGCTCGACTTGGATCCGGGCACCATAAAGGTCAAGCTTATACTCAAAAATCTGCGGTGCAAAGCATCTAAACTTGATACTCCTCACCCAATTCGCAGTAAAGTTGCAAAGGAATGGTACTTTCCCGTAAAGGTCGCTGTAACAACGGGACCTGAGAACAAGTCAGGTGTCGATGTGCTTTCTTTCAGTGCGTCATCGCAAAACCCAGAAATGAATATTTCCAAAGCAAAAACTACTCAAGTGAGATTCCAAGCAGAGCAGGCCTTGACGATCGGTCTGCAACCAGAATTAGGATCCAAGATTAACGTGGGATTGAAGGATTCCTGCACAAATGGGTACAGCTATAAGCACAAAAGCTGGCTGTTTGAGCTGTCTGAGGCCAACTGTTTAGAAGGAAGGCTGCAATGGACTCTGCATGACAATTTTTACTCAAAGCCTGTGTTCAGCTACAAACCTACTAAATTTAGTTTCTGTAGCAGCAAAGACGAATATTTCGAAGCTTTTAAAGCTTTGGCACAAGGAGCCGGCTCACAAAGACCCTTCACAGAAGAGGGAGGGGTTGAGTTTGGTGAAGATATGTACGGGAATCCCCTAATATGGAAGCTCAGCAGAGAATTAGAGGAACAGACTTTGAGGTTTTTTGTGGAAGTGGAGATCTGGTTGGCCTATTATCCCAATCAATATTCCGGAAGGCAATAAATGTATAAAATTGAGATGACTCTTACTTGTCATAAAGGTAAGAGAGTTCATACAGACAAGGCAGTACCCAATCTCTCGCATTTTGTGTGTTTTTGCAGGTTTTGTTGGGGTCGTGTGCTCGCGTTATAGTGTGTGCATCCTCGTGCAGGATGGAGCGGATTATGAAAAGATCCGGTGACAAAATCACTGCAGAGGAGTTCACCTGGGTCACCATCTTCGACATTCAGTTGGATGACCAAGATTGAAGGTGATATCCAATATCATAATACCCAGATCCAGCGCCTCCGTAAGGAGCTCGATGATGGGGAAGTTGAGAAGGCGGCAAAATATGGTGCAGCTGGCGCCTATGCCCCTCCTAAGCCTGAGGAGGTGGCGAGGAAGGCTTGGGCGAAGTATCAGGCCGTATGTATTCTGGCGCCTGTTCGTAACACGGCCAATGTTGTCAAGGCCGTTGAGCTTTACAAGGATGAAATTTATCAGGAATATAAAGCTGAATTCTGTCGTGATTCCCACATCAAGAAGAGCCTTGAGGATTTCCTCAGGGAGAAGATTAGGCGCCTGGAGGCGCTGAACGATTTTCGCACGGCCAAGAAGCTTAGGACTAACCTGGCTAACCTTGCAAGGGCTGACACGTTTGTGGAAGATGATGATGTTTTCACCCGCGCAGAGGTCCTTGCCACTGTTGAAGACAAGCAGGTTGAAGATGAAAGTCCATCAACGCACGCCAGGTTGAAGATGAAACAACTCATAATTGAAGAGATCCTTGCCGGTGTTCAAGAGGTCCTTGCGGCTGTTGAAGATGAAAGTCCATCAACCCACGCCAGGTTGAAGATGAAGTGCCACATCGATCTGCTCCAAGGGCACACACTCACCGAAGGAGCAGCCGGCCCACTAACTTCATATTCTCTATAGGAGAATTCAAATCTGAAGACAACCAGGTTGAAAATAAAAGTAATTCTAAACAGTAGCAGTTTATTAGAGGTTGATGTTTATAAAAATGCAGATTTTTAAGAAGTTAGTATACCCGTAGTTTATAAAAAATTCTCAAGATTTTGTTTACAGCTGCACTGTTGGAATTGATGTTAACATACTATATGTTTTTTTTTTTTTAATAAAAATCAATAAAATTCAGGATTTTGTTTACATTTGCAGTGGAATTGATGCTAAGATATTATATGTATTTTTTATTATAAAAATTAATAGAGGGAGTATCCCCAAAGGATACATTTACTTATGGAGAAAAAAAATGTAATAAATAATGATACTTAGCTCTACAATAAAAGAGTGAATGATCCATGTGAAGATTCTAGAATATATGATGTCTTGGAATCGACAATGGATGATGATGATCTATAACTCACCTTAGGATTGAAATATTATTTTGGTGCTTTGGAGGATTGAGGCCATAAATCTAGGTGAGATTCATAATAATAGAAATATTTTACACTTGCAAAAATGGCCTAATAGTTTGTATAACTTATTTTTCTATTTAACTTAATTTACCTTTTGCTTCTTATACCTTTTATATGATGAACCATTTGAAGATGGGAGTATTTAGAAATACATTGGGAAAGCTTCCATTCATTGCAAGGGGACACACTCTCTTAGGTTAGTCCATATAGCATATATATACTCAAGTAAGATGATCATGTAGATTGAGATTCATTTTAGTGCACCAAATCCAAATGTTCAACTCCTTAGGATCAATATAGAGAGGGAAGGATATTGGCAAAGAGAGAGAGAGACTTTCAGTTAGTCCTTTTGCACCGAGAATTCAATTAGGAGAAAAAGATAAAGATAAGAGATATAGAGGAAAATAGAGATAGAGAAAATAAATATATAAAGGGTCTAAGTATCAACATGCTATTAAAGTGTTAACATATAATACATTTCTTATGTTGCTTTATAGTATCAACATGCAATTAAAGAGTTAACATATAATACATTTTTTATGTTGCTTTCTATTTTTATTCTGGGATAATTCATGTGTATTTGAAATAAGATTTGAAATTCAGAAGTCATCACCAACACCTTGACAATTAAGATTAAGAAGTTGAATTGGTGAAACTTTGAGTTGTGAACATTAAAGGCTGAATATCTCCAAATATTTATGGGGAAGGCATTCCCTTTATGAGAGGGACCAACTTGGTATTGACAATCAATGGTGGACGTTACACTACAATGATGCAAGACAATAGGATTTATTATTGATGTCGGATCTAAAATATAAAAAATCCAATTGTGGTTGTTTTATTTTTCTCTTCGATGTTTTTTCATCAGTTTCATCAGTCGTCATCATTTCTCTTTTCGTTCATCAATTTTCGTTCACGTACAGTCTCTGTCTTGCCATTATATATATATTCCTGTTGCATATTTGTATAGGACAGGTCACCCCATTTTGAGTAACAGTATAAATTAGAGAAGTTGGAAGGATTATACATGCCCACCATAGTTGCCACCTGATGACACCCAGCTACCTTTAATTCACCTGTGAGATTACCACCTAATCCATCAACAATGTGGGTGTTAAAATGCACTAGGCAAAGTTGCAAGCTCATAACTCTTATCGTTTCATTATTGCCAATTATAATAGAGCATGTAGCCTACTTTCCATTGTGACACAAGACAGTACTCACACTTCACAATCATTCACAGGCAGATCTACTCTGCTCCTCAATTTCAAAAACATATAACAACTGCAACTAATAGCAAATCAAAGGACACATAATTTTATTCTTCTTTGAAGCATAGTTTCACATATCTGCAAACCATTATTCACAATATCGGCCTTCAATGGCCTCCTTCGTAGGCATAGAAACATTCAGTTCATGCTCTGATGAATACTACCACCTCTTGGCTCATTGTTCTCTCTACCATCTTTCTCCTCTCCTTTCAACCTGCACTGAAATCTCTTCCTCCAATCCCTCTATCTATTCCTCTTTACAGAGGTTGTTTCTCCCTCTAGATGCGCCTTTCTTGCCAAGTCTCTCCCTACGTGGCGCCCACCATTCAATAAGGATTCATAGGTTTTATTGAGCCTACAATGAGGCATTTTAGCTTCTTGTTTTGCCTTCAAATGAAGCGATTCATTTCTATGAGGCAAGCTTTAATGCTTCTTATATTTTGTCTTCACGTGCCCCGAAATTATCATAATTAAACAATCATGTTATGGATAATATAAACGACACTGTCTCAGAGAAGTTCAAGGGATCGCCACCCCTTTATGAAATTTTGACCTTCCTAACAAGAAGATCGTGTGCACAACAATTACCAGTGCAATCATTCTGTCGGATTTCACCTACGCTTACAATACTACTCCAACATATAAAAGACTCCTAGAATAGCAGAAGGAAGACTTAGAAATGTAATCATCATTCCTATTGCTCTAATGGCCTTTGAAGCTACCTTTAGAACAACAGGGGCAATAAGGTTTCAATTTACAATTACTTTATGATTGTCATGAGCACAACAATGGCCCTTAGGTGATCAACTTAACTGGCTTTTATATAATCTACAGCATTTTGAGGGAATCATGCCCACTCCAACTACAAATGATGTATAGTGTCTATGTGATGTTGGATTTTGTCTTCTTTTTGCAACATTATTTTCTGAAACCTCCTGAATAGAACATGGAAGGTTGAAGTCACAAATTTGAGCTATCACTGGTGAAAACAACAAAGTCTCTTCAGGCCTAAGATTACTATCAAATCTATTTTCTCACGCCCGCTATTAAGCTTCCAAACTCCTTGAATAGTAGATGCTTCAACCAAAGTGAAGCACAAAACCATGACAAAAAACTTGAAAATTATTTTTTGTTGAACGAGATAGCTGGTTCGCCTGGGATGCTCCTGCATCACATTGCCTCAATATAAAAATATGCACCAATATACCTCGATGAACCAAACATTAACCACTTAAACATATGGGAAATTGTGATTGTCTTCTCAATGAATATAAATAAATTTGTATGGTTAATTTTGTTTGTTTCTCTTAAATCTATTGTTATATTGTTTGTTTAAAAATGTTTAGAAGCCACTTCAAACGAATTTTGAATTTGCCACATTTCCATCCACAACAATTTCTTTCATTGATGCATCTACAAATGGAGAAACCAACACCCTTCCAAATAATCTTTCACAATCTTTCTCATATGCCATCGGATTTAATCTATGAGAATTAAATATCCAACCACACTCCAAGGGTGGAATAAAAGGAATCCATGAAGCACTATACTTATCTAACTATGCTAGAAGTTGAAACTAGTACTTAACATACTATCCATATAGCCTAATCTTTCGGGTGAGCAATGTTTATGTTAAAAAGATTTAAATAAAAAACTCCAAACCTTTTAAAACAACTTGATAAATTTGCTAAGTTATCTACTTGGAAAGAACATCCATGTGAGATTCCACAATAGGGGGATAAGTCATTTAGAACCACCTTTGTTAGATCAATATATAGAATCTCTAACCCAAGATATTCTACATCAAGATCTCTGAGAAGAATCTCCCTCTAATAATGACCATCATCCTATAGATGATTCTAGGATTTTAGAACCATGAGATATTGATGGAGCTTTTAGTCAAGAAATGGTTGGTCCAACCAAAACCTTCACAAGATTTGAAACCTAAAAAAATTGGTAAAATGGAAACAAGAAGTTCTTATAAAGCCAGGAAATAGGCTCAATCTAGTAATGAAGGAACCTCAGAGTCTATTGATGAATTGAATATCACAATGGACTTAGAACCAACTTCCTACAAAGAAGACAAAAAATATGGTAATGTGGAGGCAGGCTATGCAGAATGAGTATTATGCCTTCTCAAAAATGATACTTAGGGGTTGGTTGATTCTCCACTAGGTTGTAAACCTATTGGGTGCAAGTGAATATTTTGAAACAAGTATAAATCATATGGTTCACTTGACAAACATAAGGCCCACCTTGTTGCAAAAGGTTATGATAAAAAATAGGGCATAGATTATGATGAAACTTTTGCACCTACCACAAAATGGACTACCATTCATGCTTTGTTTGCTTTTTCAGCACAAAATGAGGGGAATGTTCATTAAATTTATTTTAAAACTGTATTCTTGAGTGATGATCTAAAGAAAATAGTATATATGATTCAACTAGAAGGATATGTAGTCAATGGTCAAGAACACAGGGTATGCAAGTTCATAAAATCATTGTATGGTTTAAAGCAAGCACACCAATCCTGGTATGATTTAAACTCACCGAGCATCTCTTGAAGTTGAATTTCAAGCACCTTGAATTTGATGATGCAACACTTTTTGTCAAAAAAGATGATAGCATAGTTGTATATCTAATTGTTTATATGGATGATTTATTTCTCATTGGTAATAATGAGGATTATAATCAAACTATGAAGGACACATTGAAGCAAGGATTTGAAAGGACTGACTTGGGACATCTTCATTACTATTTGGGTGTTGAGGTGATTTGAAAACCCAAGTATATCTTCATCAATCAACAAAAATACATTGGTGAACTTCTAAGAAAATTTGGCATGTCTAAATGCAAACCAACTAGTCCTCCTATGGAGCAAAATTTGAAGCTCACATCAAATGACTCTGCAGCATTGGTTGATACCACTCAATATAGACAACTTGTTAGAAGTTTGATTTATGCAACAACTACCCATCCATATATTTCTTTTATTGTGGGAGTTCTCTCTAGATTCATGCAACAACCTAGAGAACGTCATTGGTTATCCACAAAAAGAGTTCTTCGGTATTTGAAAGGCACTCAAAATTATGGGTTCAAATATTCTGAGGAACACATTTCTCTTTGGTTGGATATTTAGATTTTGATTATGGAGGTGACTTTGAAGATGGAAAATCTACTTCTAGTTTCCTCATGCATCTTGGGTCAGCAGCGATTTCAAAGGAATATAAGAAGCAACCAGTGCTAGCTCTATCCTCTGTAGAAGCTAAATATATGGCCACTTCTGAGGCAACCAGGGAAATCTTATGGCTTCACACAATTCTTGAAGATTTGCAGGAACAATAGGTTTCATCCACACCTTTCCTTGTTGACAATCAATCTATGATCGAAATGGCAAAGAATCTAGACTTTTGTGATCGAACCAAACACATCAACACCAAGTTCCATTTGATTGTACATCATGTGAAAGATGGTAGTGTACATCTCAAATATCGTCCTATTGTAAATTAGCATGTCGATATTCTTACCAAAGTGCTTGGAAGAGAGAAGTTTGAGAAATTCTGAAACATTCTTGGTTTAACCCCTTCAGATTAAGGGGGGATGTTAATGTGTTAATCTTTAGGTTTACACATTTTTTTAGTATTATAATTAGTTATTTAGTTTTTACTTTTAGTTTTCTTTTCAGTTGGGGTAGTTCAACTTTTTTATCGGCCTTTTATATGATGTAAACTTTCCATTTTGTTGAATAAACATAATTTTCCATTATTCCTCTGTCCAATCCTACCCTGGCATAATCTACTGTACTGCAAGCACCAATTCAATTTTAAAGGAGAAAAGAAGTACGCCATGAACTATTTTCAACCTTTTTGTGTGAAGTTTCAGTTGGAATCTGTACAAGAATTTCCTGAACATATCTCATGTGAAGAATAATTTGTTTTAAGTGACTGTAATTTTATATCTGACCATATTCATAGCGATTAGGGTAACTATCGACCGCAAACCATAAAAAAATGGTAATACGGCCAGCCCATCTGTAGGCTGTGAATTTTTTATGGTTTCTCAAGTAATACAATTTAATATGTAAAACTTTACTTCACGGTGCCTATGCAAATTAAATATCTGAAAATCTGAACACTTAAACAATGAAACTAATAATATAGTATCATTTTAAAAAAATATAAATTCTAGTACTCTCTATTGCATTCAAAGAGTTCATCTATCAAGTTGGTAATATTTAAAAATACCTTTACAAACAACAAGCTTCAAAAATACAATTGAATTTTAGAATGATTTCTAAGTGATTCACTTGCATTAGGATGATTACGATTAGATTCTTTGTTTGATTTATGAAATGAATGTAGATGTAGATGATTGTTCTTTTGGTTGTGCATCTCTTTTGACAAAAGCATGATATTTCTAATGACTTAAAAATGAGTGTAATTAATGTCTTTTTATACATGTGAATATAACACCAAATTGCAAATATTATTGTAATGTTGGCCTTAGAACACAAGTCTAAGATGGAGCCAATTGGCTAAATGTTTGATTTTGATTTTACATTTTAAATGATCAAGACCATGGTTGCAAAGACAACCTCGTACTTGCAAACATGACCTAGGCTAGAGAACAAGGTTGGATCAGTGCTTCAGATGGATTAGATTGGATAAATATTAGATTAATGATTAGAATCAAATAGATAAGCCAATTGGATTAGGACTGCATGCACATAAGCATTGTGTTAAGCAATAGGCATAGGGCTAGTTGCAAGCAAGGGTAGGTACATGGGCATAACTATGCAAAAAAATACATCACTTGTAGCTATATAAATGCATTAAGACATTGCCCCAAATTAGACATAGAAGTAAATAGAAAATGCATTGAGGATGCATTTTCACCATTATATTTTGTCCCCACTTTGAGATGCATGTGAATCTTCTATGTAGGTATCATGCATCTGTAATGTCCCCTTTCCAAGCCTAGTCAGAATGGGACCATTAGCCTATCTCATGATCCCGATGGGCTAGGGAATGGTTTGGGATCATTTTTGGGTTAATTAACAAATTGGAGTTATAAGGTTGTTTAATTTGATAATTAAACTAAGTTTTATTATTATTGGTGCACTAAAGTCTAAGGCGGGTTATTTTAAAAAGTGACTTAATGTTATGACTTGATGGGAAAAAGGGAAAAGTTATAATTTTTAATTCCCTAGTCACTTAAGTGTGCACATAACTTGATATTAGAAATTATTTCTAAGGGAAGTGCAAAAAAGCTCTAATTTCAAGAAAGATTGGTTTTGTAACTCCCAGGTGCTTATAAAAAGAAGATATGAGCTCATTTGGAGGGGGGCCTGATTTGTTAATGTTATGCTGTTGGAATTGAACCAGATTGATCATTCTTCCTTCTTGAGCATGGAAACCCTCATGGAGAAGTCCAGTTTTGATGGTGCAATATCCTTCCTAGCTGGAGATTGGTGACTTCACACAAAAGTTGCATTGGGCTTCATTGAATTTCAATGAATTTTTGAGAAGTTTTATATATGCATTTATAGTCTCAGTTTTTGGTGTGGGTTTTATATATATATTGTTGTGTGAGAGTTTGTTTCAGTTTTACCTTGAGGTGGGATGGTATTAATTGGCCTTTTCTGTATCTTGCTGCCGTACATACTGGATAGTACGATCTGATCAGGAAAACAAATGGTGATGTCTGATAAATCTTTATCAATGGGAATGATATTGTGTGATGTTTGAGTCTCTATCCATCCTATTTGTAGTGGATTAAATGCTGTAATAAACTATGCATCAGAGTCCGTACCAGGGAGTCCGTACTTGCTGAAAGAGTACGATTTGCATAGAAAATTAATTGTGGGTTATCTAGCCAAGATATCATTTGGGATTTGTTTGTTGGGAGTAAACGCCACTTTCTTGGGTGTTTGATTGGAGTTTAGAGTGGTTGCTTGAGTAGAGTGAACATATTTATCATTCCTGGCCGTACGGTCCTATGTAGGGGTACGGAAATCATTATGCTACAGATTTCCTTGTTGAAGATAAATCTATGTGCTCAGATTTATCTTATGAAGATATTAATCAGTTTTAGATTAGTTTGAAAGGGGTGAGTTTGCATTGTGGTGTTTGGCATTTTGAGCTTCCTCCATGGCCACCATTCAGCAGTGACAGTCAGCCTGTAGTTGCAAAAACTCAGTCATCAGCCAATATAGCAGAAAAGTAAATCATTTTCAGTTATTAATGATATGATTTCCAATTCTAATGCAGGGTATGTTTCCTCATCAGTGATCTTCAGGGGGTTTTATATCAAGTTCTAATTCTTATGCTTTGATTTAATCAACTAGAGCATATTATATTTCATTGTAATTCTATCATTAAGTACCCCTGGATGGTTTACCGCCAGTGTGGAGGAAAGAACAATTAAACATATTGTAACCCCTGGATGGTTTTACCGCCAGTGTGGATAAATGAACTTTTCTTTATTGTTTCTACCCACTGCATAAGTGGAGTATTCCCACTGAATAAGTGGATGGCATTGTAATTTTCCTTTCTTGCTCTCATACCCACTAAAAGTGGTGAATCCCCACAACTTGTGGATGCCTGCATATGCAGATGAATGTTTACTTATTTGCACAATGTTTTAATTTGTAATCTAAAGCACATTATGCTCTCACCTTGCCCGAATTGGGATCTTGGTGATCAGAAGTGCGGAGGAGTTTAGTTGTGCTAACACTATTTATCATTGTTCTATATTCTGGAAAAAAAAATTTGGGGTTGTATATTACAGTGATTCACTTGCATTAGGATGATTACAATTAGATTCTTTATTTGATTTATGAAATGAATGTAGATGTAGATGATTGTTCTTTTGGTTGTGCATCTCTTTTGACAAAAGCATGATATTTCTAATGACTTAAAAATGAGTGTAATTAATGTCTTTTTATACATGTGAATATAACACCAAATTCCAAATATTATTGTAATGTTGGCCTTAGAACACAAGTCTAAGATGGAGCCAATTGGCTAAATGTTTGATTTTGATTTTACATTTTAAATGATCAAGACCATGGTTGCAAAGATAACCTCGTACTCGCAAACATGACCTAGGCTAGAGAACAAGGTTGGATCAGTGCTTGAGATGGATTAGATTGGATAAATATTAGATTAATGATTAGAATCAAATAGATAAGCCAATTGGATTAGGATTGCATGCACATAAGCATTGTGTTAAGCAATAGGCATAGGGCTAGCTGCAAGCAAGGGTAGGTACATGGGCATAACTATGCAAAAAAATCCATCACTTGTAGCTATATAAATGCATTAAGACATTGCCCCAAATTAGACATAGAAGTAAATAGAAAATGCATTGAGGATGCATTTTCACCATTATATTTTGTCCCCACTTTGAGATGCATGTGAATCTTCTATGTAGGTATCATGCATCTGTAAGTATTCTCATTCCTAAACATGCATAAATTAAATGAAATAGACAAATGAACATCCAATCCATTAAAGCACAAAGATTCTCCTTTTAGATATGTTCTCCATGAATTCATACAAGACAAGGATAAAAGTCGAGTAGCTTCTAACTCACAAGATAAATTGAATGCAAAAATGAGAACTTTGGTGTTCATGTATGCCCCACCCCAATTCAATTGATTGCCTCTATATGGTGTAATTGATTTAAGGATGATCTATCATTGATAGCTATAAGCATATAAGAATATATTGACAATATAATACATCACGAGATAATCACAATCATAATCATGCATTGAAATAATAAATGATAAATGTGCAAATACATATAATCATCGAAGAACTAGAAGATATCAATCATAACTAAAAGACTACATCATGAGAAGCATAGAAATGGGTTGGAGATAGAATCAAAGATAAGATCATTGCCCCTAGCATGGGAAAAATAATGTTGATGCAACCCTCAATGGGAAAAAATACCCATTAAAGTATAATAAATGGCCCAATGTAGCATCCATGAACACAAGTACACATAGGATAGGATCAAGATAATGGTGATGCAATCCTCTATGGCTAAAAACAGATGTGAAAGTACAACAAATGGACAAATATGGCATCCATATGCACAAGCAAACATAGGGTAGGATCTTGATGACATGAAGCTTGACAATGACATGATAGCTAAGTGACAAGATCAATAGGATCAATGGCATAAAGGCCCAACAATGGCGCAAGTCCCCAAATTTAAAAAAAAATATTTTGTATGATCATAAGATAAGTGATGTAGATCTAGAAAAAACAACTATGACAATAATGCTTCATATGATAAAGGGTCAAAACATCATACCCTCTAATGTTGACATTTATAAAAGATGAATAATAAACTCTTATAGTAAATATAACAATATAAGATCATGTAATCATAAGATATGTGGTGCAGGAGCTCCATAGTTTTGCGTTGATTTTCCTAGTTAATTGTCATACCTCTAAGGCTTTGAAAGCCATTTTGTTGTGTTGAAATAAAAGACTTAGTCATTTGTTTGACTAGTCTAATTTGGAGTTATCTTAGACCTATTTTCTAGGACTGTTTTTTAGAAATTTGTTTTTTTTCAAGAAAACTGCCTTTTCCATCGATTTTCTGCCTTCCTAGGTAGTTGTACGAACAAATAGGAAGTGCAAGAGTTTTAAAAACTTCCTATAAACATCAGTTTGTAAAACATGCCAATAATAATATGAAGGAGAGGAGTTTTTTATAAGAAAAACTATTTTTTTAATGTTTTCTAGTGAAAACAGCCATCTTGTACGGCTGGTATGGACTGCAGCATATCTATGGTCTGAGAATTGTTGTGGTAGATCTAATTACCTTTCATTTGCACCTATTTGGAGCTTTTGAAACATTTCTTGTGCTTTGTTTTGAATCATTATTTGCAGACTGGTTTCTAACCCTCCATAGCTAGGGTTTGTTGACAAAATGATGGTTCCTTCCTCTATCCTCTAAAAGCTCAATCATTTTCAGTAGGATGGCAAAGATTAGATTAGATTTTGCTCTTTTCAATGTTGTGCAGGTGGAAGACTCCTTCTCCAGATGTTTGGCATGCTTCTAGCTAGTCAGAACAATGACTAGTTAGTGAAGAAGAGGCAATGGACAGCAAGACTTAAAGAAAACAGTCATATGGTTGATAAAATGGAATTGTTCATTGTGTTTAAGAAGGAATACAGACTTGTTTAAGAGCCTACCATCCAGACAAAGGTCCTTGATGCACATCTTTCCTATAGTCTCAAAGAGACTAGCTTTTTAGAGGAAAAGAAACCACAGTATTGATAGAAAAAAAATAGTTGCTGCCCCTGCACGTGCTGGTACAGTACGGCTGCATGATGAGAAGGAGAGTATGTGCTTCCTTTCTATAATTGGGTGATGCATATCTTGAAGTAAGTCATTGTGAGTTGAGGGTGTTTAATGGTGTAAAGACTCTCTTTGTTTATAAAGTAAATTTCATTCTATGACTGTTTCCTGAAGACAGTCACATCAGCATCTTTATTTCTGTCAGAGAAAGGTATTGAGGGGAGGTGCTGGGTCAGAAACCTCAAGTAGACCCTGTCCTTGATGAATGTAAGTGGTGTTTGGACCTTTCATTGTAGAAGAATTCTAGTTTGCTGTCCTTATAGGCTACAAGATAAACTGTCATTCTAAGGCTGTCATAGGACAGTCAAACCTCAAATTGCTGTCCTCTGCCCTCTATAGTACAGTTTGGTCCTGCATGTGAGTGAATAGTTGTCCATTCACATTGAATGTTTAGTATGCACTGAGTATTGGTGTTTTTGTTTAGGCTTTGAGGAGTTTTGTTGAAACAATCCTACAAGAGTTGAACTTTCTTCAACCGCTGTCCAAGAACAGTCCTATTGTTGCCACTGTCCTTTGTCTAGAAAATGCAGGAAGTGTTCTTTATGTCAAGAGATCTCATGACTGTCATGACAAGTATGTGTGAGTACTATTGGTAGAGGTGTGGTAATAGGTTGTGAGTCCTTAAAAGGGTGTATTGTGCAAGTAGGTTGGATGGAGCAATGACTCTCCAAATTGAGAAATGGGTAGCCTGAGAGGAGGACACTAGATAGTGATCCTAGGCTAGGTCAATCTCTGTAATAGCCTTGTGTATGCTTTGTCTTCACAAACACCGTTGTTAACCTCTTGAGGAAAGTGATCTAAGTTCATTGAGTGAACTTCTACTACAATCTTACCTTAACCTCTGCATCATATTGGTATCAGAGCCAAAATTCTGATTGGAAGCAAGTGTATGTCAGAAGAGGAAATTGAAACAGAGGCTAGTACAATGCCTCCCAAGACAATGAGTCAAGATGCCATCAAGAAGTTGGTGGAAGAAATGGTTGAAGCACGACTTCAAGAAGCAAAACTACAGGAAGAGAAGAAGTCTAAGGGCAAGACCAAAGAAGAAGGAAGTTCTTCAGACACAAATGAAGAAACAGAGGCAGAAGAGGATCCTCAGGAGCAGGATATGTCTGCAGATCAGAAAGCCTTCTTGAATGCACTTAAGGTTGCTCATGGAGATAGTGGTGATCCCAAGATGGAGGTGCCTACCTTCCATGGCAAGTTGGATGGAGATGTTCTCACTGACTAGATAGAAGCTATGTGCAACTTCTTTGATTACAAGGAGTTCAATGATAGCAAAAAGGTCAAATTTGCCAAGACAAGGCTAAGAGGTTCTACACTTGTGTGGTAGAACTATATTTAGAATGAGAGGGAGAAGATTGGGAAGAGTCCCACCCCTAAATGGAGTAGAATGGTGGCTATGCTCAGAAGCAAGTTTATGCCACCTGACTATGAGATTCAAATCATAAGGAGATTTCAGAATTTGAGACAAAAATACATGGACGTGGCTGCCTACACAGAAGAATTTCATAGACCCAGTATGAGGGCCAATCATAATGAAGATGAAAAAGGGATGGTGGCTAGGTACCTGAATGGACTGAAATACAATCTGCAAGATGAGATAAGTTTGGTGTTACCAAAGACAGTGGATGAATGTTTCCTGTTGGCCTCCAGAGCTGAGGAAAAGCTAAGAAGGAAGGGTGATCAAAGTGCCAGAGGTAGATGTGGCAGAAATCAAAGAGGTAGAGGCAATTTTGGCCGTGGACAGTTCAACAAAACTGAAAATAATAGCCAGCAAGAAACACAATCAGCAATAGAGCATAGAGGAGGTTTCAGAGGTGGTAGAAATCATAATGGTAGAGGCAGAAATGGTGGAGGTGGTAGAGGACCAGGAGTCTTCACTGGAAGATGTTATGGCTGCAACCAAGCTGGCCATACAATGAACAAATGTCCAGGGAAAGCTAGCAGCTCTCATGACAGTGGGAAGAGAAATCAGTTAGTGAAAGATGATGACTGTGAAAGTGTGAGTTCACCAATGGGAAGTGCTGCACCTGTTCTAGATGGAGAAGGTATGATGATAAAAAGGTCTATGTTGAAGATGCCATTGAAGCTAGAACCCCCTCAGAGAAAGAATCTTTTCAGAACCCAAGGCCTAGCCTATGGGAAACTTTGCAAAATCATAGTGGATTCAGGGTCTACTAAGAATGTGGTATCCACTGAGATGGTTGAGAAGTGCAAGCTGAAGAGGCTGCCTCATATTAGTCCTCACAATATCTCTTGGTTGAACAAAAACCAATGTTTCATGGTGGAGGAACAAGCTTGGGTTGAATTTGCAATTGGTGACTACAAGGACAAAGTACTATGTGAAATCATCCCTATGGATGCATGTCACCTGCTTCTTGGCCGTCCATGGCAGTATGATGTTAAAGCTCAGCATGATGGTGAGAAGAACACTTATGTCATCACCAAGAATGGAAGGCCATTCAAAATGGATCCTTTGTTGGAGCAGCCCAGGGGAAAGGAAAATAACAGCAGTGTCATGTTGGTGAGTGGAAATGAGTTCCTAAATATCTTGAAGGAGAATGACAACTAGGGGTATGCCTTGGTCATGAAGCCCAAGATTGGATTAGATCAGCAAGAACAGAAATAGAAGGAGATTCAATTGGAAGTACAGCAACTCCTGGATAAGTATCAAGACCTTGTGGTAGGGGAAGTTCCCAACTCCTTACCACCCATGAGGGATATTAGTCATCAAATTGACTTGATACCTAGTGCTACATTGCCTAAAAATGTTGCATATAAACTGACACCACAGCAAAATGAAGAGGTGGCAAGGCAAATTCAAGATCTCCTAGAGAAAGGGCTGATTAGAAAGAGTCTAAGTCCCTGTGCAATTCCAAGTGTACTGGCTCCTAAGAAGGATGGAAAGTGGAGACTATGCGCAGATTCCAGGGCCATAAACAAGATCACCATAAGATATAGATTTCCAATGCCAAGGATTGAAGATCTCTTGGATTACCTAGGAGGATCATGCTATTACTCAAAGATTGATTTGAAATCTGGATATCATCAAATCCGGATCAGACAGGGAGATGAATGGAAGACTACTTTAAAGACCAATGAAGGTCTTTATGAATGGCTTATTATGCCATTTGGTCTTAGCAATGTGCCAAGTACATTTATGCGCCAGATGAATGAGGTATTAGTTGAATTCATTGGTAAATTTGTTATTGTTTATCTTGATGACATACTAATCTTTAGCAGGACAAGGGAAGACCATGTGAAGCATGTTGGTCATGTGTTGGAGAAGCTGCATGAGCACAAGTTGATGATCAACTTAGACAAATGTGAGTTCATGAAAACTGAACTTGTATACTTGGGATTTGTCATTTCTAATGGCTGTTTGAGGATGGATCCCTCGAAGGTTGAGGCTATTCTCAGTTGGCCTACCCCAAAAATAGTGGGAGATGTGAGAAGTTTCCATGGATTGGCGACTTTCTATAGGAAGTTTATCAAAGGTTTCAGTCACATTAGTGCTCCCATCCTCAACACCATCAAGGGTGGAGTCAAATGTAGATTCCACTGGACAAAGGAAGCTGATGATAGTTTTGAGTTGTTGAAAACAAAGTTGGCTGAGTTACCTACCTTAGTACTCCCTGATTTTGATAAGGTATTTGTTGTTGAGTGTGATGGAAGTCAGCAAGCTATGGGTGCTATTCTTAGCCAAGAAGGACATCCAGTGGCATTCTTTTAAGAAAAGTTGAATGAAGCCAAGCAAAGGTATTCTACCTATGACTTAGAACTCTATGCAATGGTGCAAGCTCTTAAGAAATGGAGACATTATTTGGTGCCCAAGGAATTTATTGTATTTACTGACAATCATGCTTTAAGCTTTCTAAACAGTCAAGAAAAATTGAACCATGGATATGTTAAATGGATGGAACAGCTACAAGTTTATACTTTCACAATTAAGCACAAAAGAGGTGTCTCTAATAAGGTGGCTGATGCATTGAGTAGGAGCTTGCTTCTTGTCCAGGAAATTCAATTAGAAAGCATGGGTATTGACTATTTAAAAGAACTGTATAAAGAAGATTCTGATTTCAAAGAGGCTTATGATGTTTGTGTGAACTTGGTTAACACATTCCATGGAGAGTATGCAGATTTTGTTTTGCAGGAAGGCCTCTTGTTTAAGGGAAATTTGTTGCGTGTCCCTAAGTGCTCTATGCGGGACAACATCATCAAGGAGAAGCATAATGGTTCTTTAGGAGGACATTTTGGCTTGGACAAGACACTAGAACAAGTCACAAGGTTCTATTTTTGGCCAAAGGTGCAATCAGATGTGAGAAAATATGTAGCTAGTTGTGCAATCTGTCAAAGAGCCAAAGGTGTGTCTTCAAATTGAGGTCTATACCAGCCCCTTCCCATTCCCAACAGACCTTGGGAAAGTATCAGCATGGATTTTGTGCTTGCGTTACCCAGGACAGCCAGAGGGGTGGATAGTGTGTTTGTTATTGTTGATAGGTTCAGCAAGATGGCTCATTTTGTGCCATGTAAATGCACAAATGATGCATCTCATGTTGTAGGTCTATTTTTCAGAGAGGTAGTAAGGATGCATGGTTTACCATTGTCCATTGTAACTGATAGAGATTCTAAGTTTGTAGGTCACTTCTGGAGGACCTTGTGGAAGAAGCTGGGCACACAGTTGTCTTTTTCGTTAGCCTACCATCCACAAACTGATGGTCAAACTGAAGTGGTTAACAAGTCTCTTGGAAACCTTTTAAGGTGCCTTACAAAGCAGCATGGTTTGGCATGGGACTTGGTTATCAGTCAGGCTGAATATGCCTACAATGATTCAAGGAATAGGAGCACTGGTAAAAGTCCTTTTGAGATAGTTCATGGTTTTCATCCAAGAGGGCCACTTGAGCTGAAGGATCTCCAAGGTTGGGATAGAAGGAGTGCACTTGGTGAAGAGTTTGCTGCCTCCATGAAAATAGTTCATGATCAAGTCAAGTTGCAACTAGAAAAATCAGTCACAAAGTACAAAGAAAAAGCAGATTTGAAGAAAAGAGAAGTACAATTCAAAGTTGGTGACTTAGTCATGGCATATCTTAGGAAAGAAAGGTTACCAAAGGGTTAGCCAACTAAACTCCTGATGAAGAAGATTGGACCATGCAGGATAGTACACAAATTCGGTCCAAATGCCTATGAGATTGAGCTACCAAATGGCCTAGGTATCTCTCCAATTTTCAATGTTTGTGATCTTTCTCCTTTCAGACCTCCATTGCCTAATGAAAGTGGATCAGATGTGGTGGCTGAAGATGCTGATTGGATGAAGGATTTGCCTCCAAGCAAACCTTTACAGTTGGAGTGCATTCTGGATTCCAAGGTTATCAAGAAGACTTGGAGAGGTGTCTATAAGGACTACTTGGTGAAATGGAAGGATCTTCCTGATTCAGAGGCCACCTAGATGACTGAAACAGATATCTTGAAGCATGGCATAACACTTCAATAGTTGGCAACTCAAGGGACTTGAGTTCTTCCTACAGGGGGAGTATGGTGCAGGAGCTCCATAGTTTTGTGTTGATTTTCCTAGTTAATTGTCATACCTCTAAGGCTTTGAAAGCCATTTTGTTGTGTTGAAATAAAAGACTTAGTCATTTGTTTGACTAGTCTAATTTGGAGTTATCTTAGACCTATTTTCTAGGACTATTTTTTAGAAATTTGTTTTTTTTTCAAGAAAACTGCCTTTTCCATCCATTTTCTACCTTCCTAGGTAGTTGTACGGACAAATAGGAAGTGCAAGAGTTTTAGAAACTTCCTATAAACATCAGTTTGTAAAACATGCCAATAATAATATGAAGGAGAGGAGTTTTTTATAAGAAAAACTATTTTTTTTAAAGTTTTCTGGTGAAAACAGCCATCTTGTACCGCTAGTACGGACTGCAGCATATCTATGGTCTAAGAATTGTTGTGGTAGATCTAACTACCTTTAATTTGCACCTATTTGGAGCTTTTGAAACATTTCTTGTGCTTTGTTTTGAATCATTATTTGCAGACTGGTTTCTAACCCTCCATAGCTAGGGTTTGTTGACAAAATGATGGTTCCTTCCTCTATCCTCTGAAAGCTCAATCATTTTCAGTAGGATGTGGAAGATTAGATTAGATTTTGCTCTTTTCCATGTTGTGCAGGTGGAAGACTTCTTCTCCAGATGTTTGGCATGCTTCTAGCTAGTCAGAACAGTGACTAGTTAGTGAAGAAGAGGCAATGGATAGCAAGACTTAAAGAAAATAGTCATATGGTTGATGAAATGGAATTGTTCATTATGTTTAAGAAAGAATACAAACTTGTTTAAGAGCCTACCATCCAGACAAAGGTCCTTGATGCACATCTTTCCTATAGTCTCAAAGAGACTAGCTTTTTAGAGGAAAAGAAACCACAGTATTGACAGAAAAAAATAGTTGCTGCCCCAGTACGTGCCGGAACAGTACGGCTGCATGATGAGAAGGAGAGTATACGCTTCCTTTCTATAATTGGGTGATGCATATCTTGAAGGAAGTCATTGTGAGTTGAGGGTGTTTAATGGTGTAAAGACTCTCTTTGTTTATAAAGTAAATTTCACTCTATGACTGTTTCCTGAAGACAGTCACATCAGCATCTTTATTTTTGTCAGAGAAAGGTACTGAGGGGAGGTGCTGGGTCAGAAACCTCAAGTAGACCCTATCCTTGATGAATGTAACTGGTGTTTGGACCTTTCATGGTAGAAGAATGCTAGTTTGTTGTCCTTATAGGCTACAAGATAAACTGTGATTCTAATGTTGTCATAGGACAGTCAAACCTCAAACTGTTGTCTTGTACCCTCTATAGTATACTTTGGTCCTACATGTGAGTGAATAGTTGTCCATTCACATTGAATGTTTAGTATGCACTGAGTATTGGTGTTTTTGTTTAGGCTTTGAGGAGTTTTGTTGAAACAATCCTACAAGAGTTGAACTTTCTTCAATCGTTGTCCAAGAATAGTACTATTGTTGCCACTATCCTTTGTCTAGAAAATGCAGGAAGTGATCTTTATGTCAAGAGATCTCATGACTGTCATGACAAGTATGTGTGAGTACTATTGGTAGAGGTGTGGTAATTGGTTGTGAGTCCTTAAAAGGGTGTATTGTGCAAGTAGGTTGAATGGAGCAATGACTCTACAAATTGAGAAATGGGTAGCCTGAGAGGAGGACACTAGATAGTGATCCTAGGCTAGGTCAATCTCTGTAATAGCCTTGTGTAGGCTTTGTCTTCACAAACATCGTTGTTAACCTCTTGAGGAAAGTGATCTAAGTTCATTGAGTGAACTTCTACTACAATCTTACCTTAACCTCTGCATCAATATGGTAGTGCAATATTATCAAAGGCACTTTAGATAGTATGACATGACTATAAAGGGTATGCCATAGCAAATGTAATTTCGAGACCATAGTATGGAAATGTGATAGAAATGTAATAGTCATGCTTTAAGAAACCAAGTATAACCATGTGTATCATAAGAATATAATATAATAACGTAAATGCATAACTATAAACAATAATGAATTAAAAATGAAAGGAAGTGAGGTATGCATAAATGCTTCCTACACTAAACTTCTAAGGAGAGTGTTGTACAAATTTCAATCTTTTACCAACTATAGAAAGTAGAAACATATAATCATAAAATAAACAATATACCATAACATAGGTGTACATGGGGAATATCCTTTCAGGATAAGAACTCCACACTCCAAATGAAGCCAATGAAATTTTCAATAAACAACACATGGTTATAATACAATTGCACAATAAGCCTTCAGAGGAGCATTAGCAACCAAAGATATGGATGAATTTTGATAGCATAACAATACCTACTAAAATTGTTACCTCAATCTCAAGAACCCAATAAATAGGAGATACATTACATGAAACCATTAAATGGCAATTATAAATTCATGAGTTGAAAACATATTCCTTCCACCTATCATAACATCGTTATAATCCAATCACTAAACCAGGTGCTCCATTTTGGCTCCATTATCTCCAACCAAAGACGCCTTGTGATGTGTCATAACATGCATCATAAGTTGGTTAAAAAGTGTAACTCTCCTTTATATCTCTTTTATGTGTCGAACATCCACCTCAAAGGTTTAACTTATTAAATCATATTGAGATATATAAACATAACAACAAGGTGAAGAAAACACCCATTACTTACATTGTCACAAACATCTGTAAGGATATGAGAATGGGATTGAGATTTCTCCCCCTCTCTATCTCACAAAAACACCATAAAAAGGTTAACACTTATCAAAAATCACCTGACATTAAAAAATATAAATAGTTATAATAACTTTAACTATAATCAAAAGCGCATATAAGGAAAATAATGACCATTGACCTCATCTCATTGAGAATCATTTCTATCCTAACTTAGTTTTTTGACAAATCCTACGCTATTGGGTTTTGATGTCAAATCGATGATTTGTCAAGATAAAACCCAAAAGTCTGACCATTTGGTCCAACACAACTTACCACTTACAACAAGGTTCACTTAAACACAAGACATAGATGGTGACAACTTGTTCCTTTCCTTACGTCAATTCACTTCTCTCCAATGATGCTCTCCCTCTCTTTCTCAGAGGGTGGAAACTTGTTTCCTGATTACAACTTACAATCACCAAAATGGGATTAGTGTATCATTAATTAATCCATATACATCATGAATAAATAATCATGGTAACATATAATCACATGTCTAAATTCTATGCATATAAACAAAAACTCACAAAATCATTGATTTATCCTCACATTTTCAAATAACATGAAATCATTAAATCATGCAAAATTATCTACTAATTATATCCAAGTAAAAAGTTAAACATAGTCAAAATTAGGGATGTGACAAAAATTAATTAAATATAGCTCAATATTACACTCAATTAGTGAAAAATGGCTAAAATGTATCAAAACAAAAAATTGACTGCATTGGGGCGATCCCAATGATGGAAGATGATAAATGGACCCAACTAGGTGACTTGCTAAAAATAGACACTCCCTCCAAGAATCTTGGAGACCACACTGAAATCTAGAAATCATTCTAAAAGTGGCATATGAGTCCTCCAGACCACTTCAGCTCACTGGAAACATCAAATAACTCCTCTGATAATGCTGACACACACCTAGAAGGTCAGTGCCAACTGCAATACAAGAGAACCCGAAAATGGGCACATTACAGTGTATATTTCCAATTTTTTTTAATAAATGTATCAATTGTAAAATTTCCATTATCTGAGGACAGTTCATAAATGTCTTACATTTGGCCATTAGAGCATTTTAGATCTATGCTCATGTGGGCATTAGTATCTTTATGTAAATGAAGATTGTAAAGAAATTATTTTGTGCAAACATTAAATGTGGATGTAAAGCTAATGGTAGGAGAGGAAAGAATGTTAGGTTGATCTTTGGTGAATTCTATAGAATATTGACATGTGTCAGATAACAATGTGTTATCTCAACCTTCTTTGTTAATGAATTCTACATGGTTTGATTAGTTGTTTTTGGGGATTTGAGCTAGTATAGATCTATACATTTTAGTTTGGGGGAGAAAAACTTTTGTTTCTCCTTCAATGTGGATCATGCTATTGTCAATCAACTCTTGAGCATTGTTCTTAAGATTAAAGCATTTGTTAGTAGTATGGCCAACTGCTTAATGATATTCACAATAAGTTCAATGGCTGAATGGGTGACAAAGTGGCAAGATTGGCCCCTGAAATATATTGCAATACGACATGTTGGGGATAATGTAACTTTGTACAAGTTCTTTGCACTTAGGCTTGTTGGAAAGGACATTGAAAATGTCATCATATTAATGAACATGATTGACTTTAGGTTTGGCCTCTTTGATAGTGTCCTTAAAAACTCATCTAATTTCTTTGAGCATGTCGGAGCCATGATATTTTATCATGAGGTGTTGAAACTCATAAATTAAGAAAGATGATTTCGTATCATTATTGAAGGCTACAACATCCTTCTTTAGAAGTTATGTTTTGGAAAACATGTTACTCTTCTTTTGAGTTTCAACCAAATCTAAATGAGCATCATATATGAAAGTAGCTAGATTGTCAATAATGAGCACATTAGAGGAAGCCATTAGAATGGAAAAATTTAACCTAGGACTTCACTAAATCTAGGTGTAATAGAGTACTAATATGAACTGAAAATCATGAAACTGAGCAAAGAAAGCACACTATGATAGATCTAGAAATTGAAGACCAATGAAGGCTCATGCTTATACCTAGGTGGTGTAAGAAATGTTAGTAAGGCTCAATTCATGTCAAGTTGACAAACATGAGGAAATAAACACTTCCCTTTAATAATGTGATCTAGATCTTATCAAATAATCAAACAATACAAGTAATTTAATTAGATATAGATACTACAAGAGCTAAGCAACTGGGAATCTAGAGAATGATAAGGAGGCTTGTCTATTTTTAATGAGATGGTGACTTTGATTTTGTAATTAAGTTATTGGTGCACTAAAGTAGGTAATTGAAATTAGAAATCATAATCTTGGATTAGTGATCCATAAACTTGGGGTAGTTATGCTGCAATTTAATACATCACTTATGGATTTAAAACCAAATGCTTCTCAACTATCCTTGCATGCATTTAACCACCTATAATAGTTGTCCATGAGATATGCAATAAAAGACCAAAACAAGATACATCTAAAATGTAGAAAATAAACTACTTGCATCATGCACAAAAAATGGAACACAAATATACTTTGGAGAAACCCTTAAATGAGTAGAAAACTTTAGGAAGAGGGAGTTATACTCCTCATACCACCAATACATAGTCACACATGTTTACATTACCTTAGGGGATTTTGCAGAAGCATTTCATCTCATACTGAACATTGTCACATCCTTAGACTATCTTAAACATGGTCATGACTTGTAGATTCTCACAATAGTGTAAAATGAAGGACTTCTACCTCCATGCATATGTTTTATGGCCCACATGCAAAAATTCAAAATATGTTGTATCAAGCACAATGGCATGCAACATCTACTGAAATGAGATACTTATAGTAGCTACCCTACACTTGTACCAATGTTCTCCTCTATTTTCAACACCATCTACTTCTACCAACTACTCTTAGCTCTCCAATCCAGTAGCACAACCATGGCTATCCTAGCCAACCATACATTTTCTTGGATTCAACAAAACTTTTCCAACCAACATGCTTGGCTCTAACTTACACAACTAACCAATTGAAGCTTCAACATTGTTAGCTTGCATGGCTTGGCTCCCACACAACCAACTTTCTCACCAAACTTTTCCAAGGACAAAACTCTAATCACAACCCCTATTTGTATGGCTTCCAAGACCATATAATAGTCAAGTTCTTTCTTCCTTCCCCTAATCTTTATTTTTTGTCTTTTTCTTTGAACACTTTCTACTTGTCCCTTCAAATCCCTAACCATCACTACCTAGCAATGATGGATGTTGCTTTGACTATAACTACCAATGCCTAGTTGACAATGAGATAGTCATGTCCAACATAGGAAATAATGGTGCAAGCAAAGAATAACAATTACCAAAGAAGGTAAAAATACACAATTGCTAAGATAGAGATCTAACTTGTACATGTAAGATGTAACTACCTACAAAAATAGGCATGTACATAGAATACATATGAAATGGTCACTCAACAATGAATTTCCTATTAAGGAAAACCAACAATTGCACCACTTCATTAGAAAAAGATCATTGTCAAAGAAAATGACAACCACATACCCCAAGGTGTCATAAAGGAGAGGATCTACCACTTGTTAGAACAAATGGATGGCCACACGCCCAAAATAAAATGCTACAATTGTTAGGGATTAAATATTGCCCCACTCAGCTCCTCTTCAACCTCTTCTTTATCACCTAAAATATCCTTCTACCGACTACACACTTGCAGAAGGCACTTCGTCCGCTTGTAGTTGCTAGATAATACTAAAACTACTTGATCAAACATGCCATTCCATTTCTACCATACCTATAACACTTGCTATAAGATTCAATAAAGCCCTTGGCACACTTATAACACCTACTATAGGGTTCAATAAAGACATGGGCCATACTTATACAACATTGCTATGATAATATTATTAAGTTGGTACATGTGTTCTTGTTGTTAGCTATAAGCCAAGATAGCTTGGAGTGAATCCTATCACTCCTCCTACTATTATAGATAACTTCTACAATGGTCTAAATGCTTGTGACATTTTCTATAGGTGAACATGCAACCCCACAAAGATTTAACAAGCTACTACAAGTGACTTGTAGCCTTGCTACAAGAATATTCCACTTTGCTATGGCTGACATGCAACTTGTTATATATGTCTTACAGCTTTCCCTCTAATGTCCACCTAGAATTGATCCACTTATGGATCAATTAAAGATCAAAATCTTGATTAAGAGATTAAAAGGTTGTAATAGGACTTTGTGAAAATATGCACTACTTCTATAAATTCTATGATGTGTGGCCTAGTCATGGATAGGGCTACATTGTGTGATTTAGTCCACCCAATACAACCTATTCTAATGTTGATGTACCTTTATAAACTTGTTGGCCCTCTATTTAACCTAAAGAAGTTTAAAAATCATTGCATATATTGACCCATGTAATTCCATGTTCATAATAACTTTAGACATTAAGCATAGTTTGTTAGTTATAAGAAAGAAGATTTTACAATAGTAGAAACAATTTCAAGACACATAATTTTAGGTATATCTGACTTGAGAGGAAAAACATTTCTAGAAGCATTTATTATTAGATAACTATTTTTCTATTTTTAAAAATTGATATAAAGTTTTACGTAAAATATTTTTAACATCCTTCATTACTTCTATATTATAGGTATTTGTAAATAGAAATAGAAATGACAGTTGTAAGAAAATGTATTCTAGAATAATAAATGTTAAATATGGAAAGTAAATGTGTATAAAATTTAGATCACTCTTAATGGATCTTTAAAAAAATCTATGTAAAAGATGCCAAGAGTTATCATTCTCCCATTTTTAATTAAAGTGGACAACTTTTACATAGAGTTTTCTAAACTTAACTAGCATACCTATGTTTACAAAAATCTATGTAATAGTTTAAAGACACCAAGAGTTATCATTCTTGAGAGGTTTATTTTTAACTAAATCTTGATTAAAGTTAGCATGTTTTACATAGATTTTTCTGAAGATAGGTATGCTAGGTAAATGACAGTTGTAAGAAAATGTATTCTAGAATAATAAATGTTAAATATGGAAAGTGAATGTGTATAAAATTTCGATCACTCTTAATGGATCTTTAAAAAAATCTATGTAAAAGATGCCAAAAGTTATCATTCTCCCATTTTTAATTAAAGTGGACATCTTTTACATAGAGTTTTCTAAACTTAACTAGCATACCTATGTTTACAAAAATCTATGTAATAGTTTAAAGACCCCAAGAGTTATCATTCTTGAGAGGTTTATTTTTAACTAAATCTTGATTAAAGTTAGCATGTTTTACATAGATTTTTCTGAAGATAGGTATGCTAGTTAAATGACAGTTGTAAGAAAATGTATTCTAGAATAACAAATGTTAAATATGGAAAGTACATATGTATAAAATTTAGATCACTCTTACATAGATCTTTAGAAAAATCTATGTAAACGATGTCAAGAGTTATCATTCTCCCATTTTTAATTAAAGTGGACATCTTTTTTCTAAACTTAACTAGCTTACCTATCTTTACAAAAATCTATGTAAAAGTTTAAAGACCCCAAGAGTTATCATTCTTGAGAGGTCTATTTTTACCTAAATCTTGATTAAAGTCATCATGTTTTACATAAATTTTTCTAAAGATAAGTATGCTAGTTAAATGACAGTTATAAGAAAGAAAATGTATTGCAATAAATGTATAAAATTGAGATGACTCTTACCTGTCATAAAGGTAAGAGAGTTCATACAGACAAGGCAGTACCCATTCTCTCGCATTTTGTGTGTTTTTGCAGGTTTTGTTGGGTTCGTGTGCTCGCGTTATAGTGTGTGCATCCTCGTCCAGGATGGAGCGGATTATGAAAAGATCCAGTGACAAATTCACTGCAGAGGAGTTCTCCTGGGTCACCATCCTCGACATTCAGTTGGATGACCTCAGCATTGATATGTCTGCCTACAATCAACTTTCCGGGCCAATTCCCCCCAATATTGGGCTTATTGGACCAGATTCTAATAAAACCTTCACCCGGAATAAGAAAGACATGCATGTGCCCAAAATCGTGGGAGGATGCTGGGCAATGTCAAGATGGTTTCCCGAAGAATACCCTTTCATTTACGACACATTCGGGGGAGGCCGCTGCAACAAATTCTGGACCCATATCTTACAAGGAACCCTGCCTAATCCTCCCTGCATCAATAACCGTAATAATTCTCAAGTCCCTGCTTATATCCAGCTCTCGGGAAACCGCTTCACGGGCACGATACCAGAATCCCTTGCTAATTACACCAGGCTGGGGGCACTTTATTTGGCCGATAATCTCCTTTCCGGCCACATTTCAGAGGCAATTACAGCGCTCTCCGATCTTTTAAATCTCAATCTCTCATACAACAATCTGAGCGGCACCATTCCGGAAGCGCTTGGTCGGCTCACATGCCTAAACATGCTGGATTTGAGGCACAATAATTGGCATGATTCCCGGAACGCTCACGAACCTTACTTCCCTATCCAGCTTCAATGTTTCGATGTTTCGTACCATGAAAAACTTCCACAAAAAACCTCAAGGTCTGTCCCTCAATTCTAGTCAGCGCAATATTGATTGGGATAATAGGCCAACTAGATCTCCACTTCCACAAAAAGCCTCAAAGTCTGTCCCTCTAATTCTCTGCTGAGCTTCCATATTAGGGGATTCCCGTACATATCTTCACCAAACTCAACTCCTCCCTCTTCTGTGAAGGGTCTTTTTGAGCCGGCTCCTTGTGCCAAAGCTTTAAAAGCTTCGAAATATTTGTCTTTGCTGCTCCAGAAACTAAATTTAGGAGGTTTGTAGTTGAACACAGGCTTTGAGTAAAAATTGTCATGCAGAGTCCATTGCAGCCTTCCTTCTAAACAGTTGGCCTCAGACAGCTCAAACAGCCAGCTTTTGTGCTTATAGCTGTACCCATTTGTGCAGGAATCCTTCAATCCCACGTTAATCTTGGATCCTAATTCTGGTTGCAGACCGATTGACGAGAATCTCACTTGAGTAGTTTTTGCTTTGGAAATATTTATTTCTGGGTTTTGCCATGACGCACTGAAAGAAAGCACATGGACACCTGACTTGTTCTCCGGTCCTGTTGTTACAGCGACCTTTACGGGAAAGTACCATTCCTTTGCAACTTTACTGCGAATTGGCTGAGGAGAATCAAGTTTAGATGCTTTGCACCGCAGATTTTTGAGTATAAGCTTGACCTTTATGGTGCCCGGATCCAAGTCCAACTCATGGCAGGAGTGAAACATAAATTGCAGTATGTGATAACTGAGAGCTAAGTGGAGATCATTGTCCTCGTTCTTATGGTGGGTTGTGGGGGTGCTCATTGAGAGGCGTGGGCAGTAGGAGCAGATGGTCGGATCTCTTGCCAGGCTTCAACTGTTAATTCTAGTCAGTGCATACAGGTCAAGCCTGGCAAGAGATCCGACGATCCCCTCCTACTGCGCACGCCTCTCAATGAGCACCCCCACAACCCACCATAAGAACGAGGACAATGATCTCCACTTAGCTCTCAGTTATCACATGCTGCAATTTATGTTTCACTTCTGCCATGAGCTCGACTTGGATCCGGGCACCATAAAGGTCAAGCTTATACTCAAAAATCTGCGGTGCAAAGCATCTAAACTTGATACTCCTCACCCAATTCGCAGTAAAGTTGCAAAGGAATGGTACTTTCCCGTAAAGGTCGCTGTAACAACAGGACCTGAGAACAAGTCAGGTGTCGATGTGCTTTCTTTCAGTGCGTCATCGCAAAACCCAGAAATGAATATTTCCAAAGCAAAAACTACTCAAGTGAGATTCCAAGCAGAGCAGGCCTTGACGATCGGTCTGCAACCAGAATTAGGATCCAAGATTAACGTGGGATTGAAGGATTCCTGCACAAATGGGTACAGCTATAATCACAAAAGCTGGCTGTTTGAGCTGTCTGAGGCCAACTGTTTATAAGGAAGGCTGCAATGGACTCTGCATGACAATTTTTACTCAAAGCCTGTGTTCAGCTACAAGCCTACTAAATTTAGTTTCTGGAGCAGCAAAGACAAATATTTCGAAGCTTTTAAAGCTTTGGCACAAGGAGCCGGCTCAGAAAGACCCTTCACAGAAGAGGGAGGGGTTGAGTTTGGTGAAGATATGTACGGGAATCCCCTAATATGGAAGCTCAGCAGACAATTAGAGGGACAGACTTTGAGGT
This sequence comes from Cunninghamia lanceolata, assembly GCA_027924645.1. NCBI lineage: Eukaryota > Viridiplantae > Streptophyta > Pinopsida > Cupressales > Cupressaceae > Cunninghamia > Cunninghamia lanceolata. The sequence goes on from BSBN01001715.1 coordinate 9,786,808, forward strand.
TTTTTGTGGAAGTGGAGATCTGGTTGGCCTATTATCCCAATCAATATTCCGGAAGGCAATAAATGTATAAAATTGAGATGACTCTTACTTGTCATAAAGGTAAGAGAGTTCATACAGACAAGGCAGTACCCATTCTCTCGCATTTTGTGTGTTTTTGCAGGTTTTGTTGGGGTCGTGTGCTCGCGTTATAGTGTGTGCATCCTCGTGCAGGATGGGGCGGATTATGAAAAGATCCAGTGACAAAATCACTGCAGAGGAGTTCACCTGGGTCACCATCTTCGACATTCAGTTGGATGACCAAGATTGAAGGTGATATCCAATATCATAATACCCAGATCCAACGCCTCCGTAAGGAGCTCGATGATGGGGAAGCTGAGAAGGCGGCAAAATATGGGGCAGCTGGCGAGGAAGGCTTGGGCGAAGTATCAGGCCGCATGTATTCTGGCGCCTGTTCGTAACACGGCCAATGTTGTCAAGGCCGTTGAGCTTTACAAGGATGAAGTTTATCAGGAATATAAAGCTGAATTCTGTCTTGATTCTCACATCAAGAAGAGCCTTGAGGATTTCCTCAGGGAGAAGATTAGGCGCCTGGAGGCGCTGAACGATTTTCGCACGGCCAAGAAGCTTAGGACTAACCTGGCTAACCTTGCAAGGGCTGACACGTTTGTGGAAGATGATGATGTTTTCACCCGCGCAGAGGTCCTTGCCACTGTTGAAGACAAGCAGGTTGAAGATGAAAGTCCATCAACGCACGCCAGGTTGAAGATGAAACAACTCATAATTGAAGGATACATTTACTTATGGAGAAAAAAAATGTAATAAATAATGATACTTAGCTCTACAATAAAAGAGTGAATGATCCATGTGAAGATTCTAGAATATATGATGTCTTGGAATCAACAATGGATGATGATGATCTATAACTCACCTTAGGATTGAAATATTATTTTGGTGCTTTGGAGGATTGAGGCCATAAATCTAGGTGAGATTCATAATAATAGAAATATTTTACACTTGCAAAAATGGCCTAATAGTTTGTATAACTTATTTTTCTATTTAACTTAATTTACCTTTTGCTTCTTATACCTTTTATATGATGAACCATTTGAAGATGGGAGTATTTAGAAATACATTGGGAAAGCTTCCATTCATTGCAAGGGGACACACTCTCTTAGGTTAGTCCATATAGCATATATATACTCAAGTAAGATGATCATGTAGATTGAGATTCATTTTAGTGCACCAAATCCAAATGTTCAACTCCTTAGGATCAATATAGAGAGGGAAGGATATTGGCAAAGAGAGAGAGAGACTTTCAGTTAGTCCTTTTGCACCGAGAATTCAATTAGGAGAAAAAGATAAAGATAAGAGATATAGAGGAAAATAGAGATAGAGAAAATAAATATATAAAGGGTCTAAGTATCAACATGCTATTAAAGTGTTAACATATAATACATTTCTTATGTTGCTTTATAGTATCAACATGCTATTAAAGAGTTAACATATAATACATTTTTTATGTTGCTTTCTATTTTTATTCTGGGATAATTCATGTGTATTTGAAATAAGATTTGAAAATCAGAAGTCATCACCAACACCTTGACAATTAAGATTAAGAAGTTGAATTGGTAAAACTTTGAGTTGTGAAAATTAAAGGCTGAATATCTCCAAATATTTATGTGGAAGGCATTCTCTTTATGAGAGGGACCAACTTGGTATTGACAATCAATGGTGGACGTTACACTACAATGATGCAAGACAATAAGATTTATTATTGATGTCGGATATAAAATGTAAAAAATCGAATTGTGGTTGTTTTATTTTTCTCTTCGATGTTTTTTCATCAGTTTCATCAGTCGTCATCATTTTTCTTTTCGTTCACGTACAATCTCTGTCTTGCCATTATATATATATTCCTGTTGCATATTTGTATAGGACACGTCACCCCATTTTGAGTAATAGTATAGATTAGAGAAGTTGGAAGGATTATACATGCCCACCATAGTTGCCACCTGATGACACCCAGCTACCTTTAATTCACCTGTGAGATTACCACCTAATCCATCAACAATGTGGGTGTTAAAATGCACTAGGCAAAGTTGCAAGCTCATAACTCTATCGTTTCATTATTGCCAATTATAATAGAGCATGTAGCCTACTTTCCATTGTGACACAAGACAGTACTCACACTTCACAATCATTCACAGGCAGATCTACTCTGCTCCTCAATTTGAAAAACATATAACGACTGCAACTAATAGCAAATCAAAGGACACATAATTTTATTCTTCTTTGAAGCATAGTTTCACATATCTGCAAACCATTATTCACAATATCAGCCTTCAATGGCCTCCTTCGCAGGCAAAGAAACATTCAGTTCATGCTCTGATGAATACTACCACCTCTTGGCTCATTGTTCTCTCTACCATCTTTCTCCTCTCCTTTCAACCTGCACTAAAATCTCTTCCTTCGGTCCCTCTATCTATTCCTCTTTACAGAGGTCGATTCTCCCTCTAGATGCACCGTGCTTGCCAAGTCTCTCCCTACGTGGCGCCCACCATTCAATAAGGATTCATAGGTTTTAATGAGCCTACAATGAGGCATTTTAGCTTCTTGTTTTGACATCAAATGAAGTGATTCATTTATATGAGGTAAGCTTTAATGCTTCTTATATTTTGTCTTCACATGCCCCAAAATTATCATAATTAAACAATCATGTTATGGATAATATAACGGACGCTGTCTCAGAGAAGTTCAAGGGATCGCCACCCCTTTATGAAATTTTGACCTTCCTAACAAGAAGATCGTATGCACAACAATTACCAGTGCAATCATTTTGTCGGATTTCACCTACGCTTACAATACTACTCCAACATATAAAAGACTCCAAGAATAGCAGAAGGAAGACTCAGAAATGTAATCATCATTTGTATTGCTCTAATGGCATTTGAAGCTACCTTTAGAACAACAGGGGCAATAAGGTTTCAATTTACAATTACTTTATGATTGTCATGAGCACAACAATGGCCCTTAGGTGATCAACTTAACTGGCTTTTATATAATCTACAGCATTTTGATGGAATCATGCCCACTCCAACTACAAATGATGTATAGTGTCTATGTGAGGTTGGATTTTGTCTTCTTTGTGCAGCATTATTTTCTGAAACCTCCTCAATAGAACATGGAAGGTTGAAGTCACAAATTTGAGCTATCATTGGTGAAAACAACAAAGTCTCTTCAGGCCTAAGATTACTCTCAAATCTATTTTCTCATGCCCGTTGTCAAGCTTCCAAACTCCTTGAATAGTAGATGCTTCAACCAAACTGATGCACAAAACCATGACAAAAAACTTTAAAATTATTTTTTGTTGAACGAGATAGCTGGTTCGCCCGGGATGCTCATGCATCACATTGCCTCAATATAAAAATATGCACCAATATACCTTGATGAACCAAACATAAACCACCTAAACATATGGAAAATTGTGATTGGCTTCTCAATGAATATAAATAATAAATTGAGTAATATTGTATATTAAAATGTATATAAATATTAAATATATAATATTAAAATTAAATAATATATTAAATTAAATTAGAATTGATAAAAAAATATTTAATTAACTATAATATTAACAAGACATTTATGTTGTGATGTGTTAAATACTACCCGGTGAGAACAAATAGTCCATTCATTAGCTTAAAATGTAAGCTCACATTTAATAGGGTTATTTAAGTACCAAGTCATTATTATCCTCATTTAAAATTGAGTCAAAATGTATATATGATTGTCCACATTGAAATATTCAAATCTCTTTAAAACTATGAAATACTTGGAGTTGTATCCCTATTTAATAGGAAAGAAATGATTTTAATGAAGGTTTTATACCAATTATCAAACTTCTCAATGTCTTAGTAGGGGAGAGGATATAATCTATAATATAGATTTACAGTGTAAAATAAATATATATTTAATATAATATATAATAATACATATATCTACAATATAGATTTAAAATATATACTAAATATATAGTTACATAATAAGTATATATAAAATAGAATATACATATAATTACAATAGAGATTTTCTATATAGAATAGTTATATAATTAGGTGAGGGAGAGGGAGTGGGAGATGGAGATAGATAGAGGGATGGAGAGAGAGAGAGAAAGGAAACCAAAGAGATCAAGCCACTACTCTCAATAAGACTCTTGTTTCACTTAGCTCCTGGTGAGTGAGGCTCACCAAGAATGAGAGTGGAGGGTAAATCTTAAATTTGAATTCCTCATATCTCTTTGTCAAATGAATAAGCTTTACATAGCCATAAAGTGGAATAGAGAGAGAGAGAGAGTGATAGAGGAAGAAAGAAGAATAGATAGAGAGATTGAAAGAGGAAGAGAGAAATATATATATATATAGAGAGAGAGAGAGAGAGGTGAAAAGTGACAAATAGAAGAAAAATAGAGAATGGTAGAAATATATAGAGGGGGGAGGGTGGGATATACATATATATAGAGATCGACAAAAATAGAGAGGAGTATATATATATATATATATATATATATATATATAGAGAGAGAGAGAGAGAGAGAGAGAGCCATCTCCCTTGAATGAGAGCAAACCAAAAAGTGAAGTGACTGACCTGCAACCCAATACCAATCTCAACGCTAAAATTCTAATCCATTCTTTGCTAAGTACCACTCCCAAAAGTAACCATTCATTCATTACTCCAATCCTTACTTGTAATCTCTCTCTAATCCATTTGTAGATAAGAAAATGGAATCACCAAATGGCTGGTAAAGAAAGGAACAACATCATTAATTCTGAAATTTTCATCCTTATACCTCCAAAGGTCCTCTCTTTCACTCCCAATTAACTTTATCAATCCTTGTTGAGGATCCCAAGCATGGCTGCCCAACCAAGAATGATCTCTAGCATGAATAGAAAGGGGCACAACATAACTCCAACTACCATCCAAATCAACATGCACATCATGGAAATTTCTGACTTCTTTGATAATCCCTTGTAGCCCATCCCTAAAAGCACCAACAACTAAAATGTCAGGAGCAATTGTTGTCATCAAAACCATCCCCAAAGAAAGATTAGTATAATATATAACATCACTCAATCCAAAGGATGGATTGTCAAACATGTAGATGTCATGTTTAAATCCTTCTTTCTCCAAATCTATGTAAGTAAAAAGTTTTTTAAACCACCTTTCCTTGTAGCTACTCTAAAATTTCTAGCTAGCTCTAGAACATTGTTTAGAAACTTTTCAAATTTTGAAATATTAAATTCTCATGAATCAATACATCCCATGAAAATATTTCATCTCTTATCATCATAACATTCCCTATGCAATCTTGATTTGTCTCCTCCTTTGCACATTTCATATCTAGTGGTCTCCTAGGAGGGTAACAAATCACCTCATAATGTGAACCTAAATCAAAACCAAGCTGAAATCCACACTCCAAATCAAGTTTTAAATCTTCTCCTAGATCCCATACCTTGCTATTTTCACCAAGTGCAATGATACAACCAAGAGTCTTCCCATCATCCAACTCGAAGAGTGGATTATCAAACGCCAAAATAGCACTCATCTCGAAATGAGGATTACTCATCAATAGAAAATCATCATAATCCACATGCTCCACCTACACATCCTGCTGATCCAAATTCTTGTTTTTAGAGTTTTTGGAACAATGCACAACATCAAACTCCTCTATAATGTAATCAATCTCCTTCATTACCTGTTTGATCTTCATGGCCCTTTCTCTATTCTCTCACTCTCTAAATTGTTTGGCCTCATAGATTTATTCATTTGCTTCAAGAAGTGCCCATTGGACACTTTTCAGAGCAAGTTTCATGGAATCAAGCTCAATGGTGAGTACAGTAACCTCTCCCCTTAACTACTTAGTCATAGACAAGGTCATCTACAAGATTGGTGGCAATATCTTTATCATGCATTGTGTGTAAGAAAATTGATTTTATTCTCTCTATAGTACTTTTTATTATGTGCAAATAAGTAAGGGAAACATTTTGCTCATATTGGTCTCTTGGTGTCATGAAGATGAATTTTTCAACAAGGCTTCTAATGTCATCCAATCTAGTTAAATTGTGCACTTCATTTTTCACAAACACCAAAAACTAATTTTTCCAATCTTGTTTAGGCAAGGATAGTGAACTGTTGTTATATTGCTTACCAAAATAAGAACTTTCATACTTGTCATCAAAGTCTCCAAGGCTGTCCCAAATCACATGTTCCTCTTTCTTATCATCCTTAATAATGAACTGTGAATCCAAAACAACAAGGTTATTCGGTATCTATTCGAGATCAACTACATGTAATGTGAATTCAGATTTGTTTTCAAGATCAAAACCAACACCATCAATGCCACCCTCCATTCATAACTATGGAGATGGAGTTTGAACAACACTACAGTCGAAAGGAAATTCATCCCAAACAGGATCCTCATCATACTTAGGTACCAACATACCCAGATCCCAAATGCTAAAAGATTGACTGCTCTGTTAAAAAAAAATATTCTCCTCATAAATGGTTGCCTTTGTGAATAAATCACTCTCCAACTCCCTAGTACTGGCACCATCATAGTCATTCCTTTCGATAGGCTTGGTTTGAAAGTTAAACCAAAAGCCATCTATGTCATCATCACTGAAATAAGATATGGAATTATCATCTTTAGCTGGAAAAAATACATCATCATATCTACTCTCAATATGCCCATCATCTAAAGGTATATTAATGATCTCAACTATCCCAACATTACTAGCTTCATTGGATAGCTCTAAATGTGTATTCAAGGTTTTTGTTATGTTATTTACATTGCACACATCCTCATCTTTAGTAGTTGTATTAGTCTCCTCAATAGCCAAGAAAGGTTTCAACTTTTCACATTGTTTGAATACACTGTTGACCAAAAATAAAGAAGCTATAGAAACATGATGTTCTTGCCTCAAAATAGCCAATAACATAGACTTTAGGGTCTAGGAAAGAGTATCATATCCATCAATGATTAGGACCATAATGGTTTGCATGTAGGAAAAAATAATTTCTCCATGATCCTTACTGATAGATGCTATGAATTTATGAAACATCTAAAGAATAACATCATCACATTCTAAATCCAACAAAAGATAACAAAATCTAGTTCTTATCATCACTTCTAACATCTTAATCTTCCTACCAAAGGAAGGGCCTTTGCAATCATGTAACCCATGAAAACTCTCAACAATCAGCTATAGAATCTCCTTCATTATGTCAACTTTGTAGAGAACCTCAGGAGTTGTAATCCTTGTGATCTCACTAAGAGAACTGGTGACTACAAGTCTCACATCTTTATTATGATGTCTCATAAACATTAGCTTAACCAAAGAATGCACTGATGGATTCATAGCTTGTTGCAACAATTGAGAAGGTGGCTGATCAACCATGTATAAATAAATTTCTACTTCCTCCTAAGTGCTAAGAAGAACCTTTTTCAATTGAAGTGGGTGTTCAAGTTTGTTACCTGCATTGTAAAGCTTTTCACCCAAAATTTCGTCTTCACTGAGTTTGGCCATAATTTAGAATCTGATAGGCCTTCACCAGACACTACATGCAATGGATAAAAATTTGCAACGGAAGTTCAAACACCAACAGGTTGGAAAGAAAACCAACTCTGATACCATTGTAAGGTCCCACCCTATTTTTGAACAACTTTTTTCTCAAACACTTAGTAAGATTATTAACTTCTAGTGAGCTAACATTTTATCAAATACTTTCTGTTTTAAAGTTTTGTTGTAGTTTTCAATATATTTCAATGTGTTTGTGCATGGGATCATTCAATATGCAGTTTTGTACAATATTGCTCAAGAAATGACTCGATAATCTATTTAAATTTCATAGACAATATAGAAAACACTTTGTATGAAATTGAAATAACAATGAAGACTCATTCTAATCTTAACTCCAACATATTGTATTGGTTTTCAATGAGTTAACTTTATTCTATACAAATCAATCTTCAACAACAGAGTTACAAGGCCAATGATCATAACCCACAATGATATTTTGTTGTTGGAACAAACATACATATTGTTTTAACTATATCAGAATGTTGTCATAAAGAGCTTGCTATTGTAGCTGAGTTTCACAAGGAAAATGCTTACAAACATCAAGGAATTCACTCTACTCAACAACCCTCACTGTTGTAGCTCAATCACACATAATTAGTGAATAAGAACAACTTTGTCATCAAATAAACTCTTTTAGACCTTCATGTATCAAATGAAGGACAGTTGCATCTCCCTAAATGAAAGTATTATAAGCGCTAAGCTATTCACGAGAGGGTGGCTGCCCTTAGAAACCCCACAACTCTCTTTGTATGCTGGGTACACTTATGTAGAAGCCCAAAACAACAACAATATGCACTAGAGGAGCCACGTGACTCTTTAACCCAATGGCCAGGTATGAGAAGATCCCACACAACTATAGAAGTATAAGGCACCTAGGATGGTCTCATAGCAAATATCAACAAATTCTCACAACAATAAAATATTCCAATAACATCAAAGATTCTGACCCTCAAAACTCCAAATAAATAAATTTATCATTTGTCTCAAATCTTTGATAAATTTGATCTTTGCTAAACATGTCTACACAGTGCTAAAATCTTGCAATGAAGTACAAAGCATACACTCAGAATACATTTACTAGCAATCAACCTAGGAGGGTCTTTCACAACCGGAGTTGATTATCTTGAAGAGGGTTTTCATCCTCAAGAAGGTTGAGATAAACCAGGTTCAATCTCTAGAACCACAAGGGTTTTCAATTAGTGAATTATATTAAACACCATAATACCCAAATGAGCTCTCAATCCCCCTTTTTATATGCTTTTTAGGGAACTTTTTATAAACTTCCTTTTAAAATCACAATTAATTTATTAATCCTTTTAACTCCAAAAAGTGATGTATTTTACTTTTAAAACATTTCCAATAGTGAAAGTCACTTTTGAGCATCTCATTATTTAAATATTTTCATTCTCTTTCCAACGAGCTATAATACTAAGGTGACCACTTAAATATTTTAATTAAAATGACAACCTTAATAAAATTGTAATGTGCTTTCTCATATTACTTAGATTTACACAACAATTTTTAAAGAAGTAAATGAACATGGTAAACACAATTTTATTTTTTAACATTTGCACAAATACAAGGAAATAGATACATTTCTCTTCTAAATATTTTCCACCTTGAAAATTCAATATATTCAAAGATCATAGTAATAAGTAATTCTCTTTACATTTATAATACATCATAGTTGTGGCAGAAGATTATCAGTAAGCTTCAAGAGACTATTGCAAAAAAGTGTGATCTTTCTAAGATAGTAGATCCTAGTGATCTGGCTTTTGTGTGGAACTTGAATTTGACTGGTAGTAGGTTAGGAGTTTCTCCTAGTAGAAGGTCAAGATAGGGAAAGCAGAAGGTTCATTGTGAAGGGTGATGGCTCCCACCCCCTAGGGGAGCTCTGAAGGTTAACACAGATGGTTCTTCTAGGAGGAATCCTAGGCATACATGAATTGGTGGTATTGGTAGAGGTAGTAATGGTGGTGTTGTGTTTCTGTTCTTTAACTATAAAGGGAAATATTCCAATAACCTTATGGAGGATCTATCTATTCTTCATGCTTTGGAGAGAGGGTGCTCACTGGGTTGGAAGAGGATCATATGTGAATCTGATTCACAGATTGTGGTGGATATGCTGAATGAACAAAGATTGGATGAAGCTAACTTGCATTTACCATTGGTGGCTAAGTAGATTCTAAATTTGTGCTCTTCATTGGAGAATATTTCTTTTTACCATATTCCTCGAGAGTGGAATAGAGTGGCAAATTGTCTAGCTAAATGGCCATTGGAGAATGGTGATCATTGGGAAGTAGATGAGCGGGGAAATCTACCCCTTGAACTTTCAGAGACTTTGGATAAGTTAATTATGGAGGACAAAGCTATGTAGTTGTTCTATTGGAGGAGTCCCCTTTGGCACTTTTTTTCTAATTATGTTCTTTTCTTTGGTCGAGCCTTGGGCCTCTGCTTTGTACTCTTTTTTTATTTCTCAATAAAAATTTTACCCCCTCTTTTTATATTAAAAAAAAAGCTAAGGTTAATTTTTATTTACCTTAGTTCACCATTCAAGTAGAGGGAAAAAAATGAAAAGAATATAGAATAAGATAAATAAATAAATAAAATTTTCTATTACTTGCTCATATTTACCTTGATTCACCATGTTGTGGCCCATTTAGACAGAAAGGAAAAACAATGAAAAAAATATAGAATGAGGTAAAAAAAAGAAGGAAAAAGGTTTAGGGTTGTCATATGTGCATTGTATATATTTGATAAAGAAAATAGTTCTAAAGTAAACTAAACTAATATACCTATCTTTAGAAAAATCTATGTAAAAGATGTGGAGAGTTATGAAATTGAAGGTAAAAGGTAAGAGTTATTTTTATTACAGTAAGAGCCATATTCAATGGAAGTTATTTTACTTTAGAACAACTTAAGACATGCTCAACCATTCACTCCGTCCTTTGCTGAGGAAAAACAACTTAGATTAATTAAATGACAGTGGTAAGAAAATGTATACTAAAATAATAAATGTTAAATATGGAAAGTAAATGTATTGCAATAAATCTATAAAATTTAGATCTCTCTTACTTGTCGCAAATGTAAGAGAGTTCACACAAGGTAAGAAAGAGAGTTCATACATACAAGGTAGCACTCTACTTAAATAGTTTCCATTTCAATGGTCAAAGTATCAATAGAAATTTTACACCTCATCCACAACAAAAAGTGGTAAATATTTGTCCTATTTTTATCAGTGAAAATTAATCTTTGACTATTGAAGTTGACTATTGAAGTGGATGATGTTTAACAATAGCCAACAAGGTAGTACACATTCTCTAGCATTGTGTGTGTTTTTGCTACAGGTTTTGTTGGGGTCGTGTGTTGGCATTATAGTGTGTGCTCCTCCTTTTCATCTAGTTTCTCTCATCCTCCTCTAGGATGGAGTGGATTAAGAAAAGAGCCAATGAGAAAATCACTGTAGAGGAGTTCCCCTGGGTCACCATCCTCAACATTCAGTTGGATGACCTTAGTGCTGATATGTCTGGCATTAGGACCAAGATTGAAGCTGATATCCAATATCATAATACCCAAATCCAGGGCCTCCATAAGGAACTCGATGATGCTGAAGCTAAGAACAAGGCAACATATGATGTAGCTAGTTCCTATGGCCCTCCCAAGCCTTAGGAGGTGGTGAGGAAGGCTTGGGCAAAGATTCAGACTGCATGTTTTCTGGTGCCTATTTGTAACACGACTAATGTTGTTAAGGCCATTGAGCATTACAAGGATGAAATTTATGAGGAATACAAAGATGAATTCTATTGTGAACCCCACATCAAGAGGAACCCTGAGGATTAATATCTTGAATGTTCACTCTTAGTCAAAGTTATTAATATCTAGTATTATTTTGTTGGTTGTTGCATATTTAGGATGAATGTATCATTATCTAGTAATTGCAATTATAGATAGAAATATTCAAGTCTAACAAGATATGATTCCTAGAGTGGATATAACTTTTATAAATACATTATAGTTACTCATTTAGTATGAAATTTGGTTAGCCATGGATTGACATTTTATTTTTATAATTCCAATTGAACCACATGGATATATTGCATTAATGACATGGAATAAAATATCTCACATGAACATTATATATAAATTTCTAGGTTAATTTAATCCCCGTAATCCTTTTTAGGAGGATAACCTCAATGAACAATCATTTTTTAGGAGGGAGTATTAGATGCTTCATTATCAATATGATCATGCTAACATATTCCAAGATCAGGGTTTCTATCAATTTTATTCTTCTATATTGGATCTAATGCATGACCCTAATGATATGGACTAGGTATATATCAGGAATGATAAGATTATGGCAATGTGATTCTAATTTTATATTTTAATGTGAAATTAAGTAATTAGTCTATAGGTTTGACTAATTTCTATCTTATTCGTAATTCAACATATGTAGAAACCTCATAGGGATTACGATTTAAAAAAGGACTATATAGTAGGACTTGCACCTAAAGAAGGTTCAAGGATTATGCTGATAGAAAACTATATGTATATTAATATGTTACAAAGTAGGTGTTTGTGCATGGGTACATATGGATGCCATGTGCTGCAAATTCTAGTTGTATGTGGCTAGATTAAAGAATTATTAATAAGTGTTAAATAATGGAATGAAATAAACTTAGACAAATCTAGATTTTTTTCTCAAAGAAATTAAGTATTTGCATACAAATTTAAAACATAAAGCAATTAAAAAAAAAAAACATAAAGGGATGCAAATGAAAAGAAAAAGTTGCCATCAAATTGACAAAAAACATTGCAAATGGAAATAGTTCTATGTTCCCATCTAGTTGGAAAATAAATATTTATCTAGCTTTTACATGATAAATGAGATTTTCGAGGCTTTTAATATTAAATGACAGTCAGTTTAACATTAAACAATAACTAAAACTTGTTTTTGGATGACTCAATAGTGGTTTGCAAGCATGATTGAATCTCGGCTTAGGGTTCATATTTTTGTTTGAAGAGTAAATATTTTTATTTCAATTCAATTTAGGGTATTTTTTTGTGTAGGGTAATTTTTTTAGTTTCAATTGAATGTAGGGTTTATATGTTTTGTAGGAATATTCAAACCAAATATAAAAACATAATTTACAAAACACACAAAATAAACCTAAATACAAATAACAAAATACCAAAAAATGGAAAATGGAATAATTAACTCACCTGGGCTATTTAATGGCCGAAAAATGCTCTCTTAGACTCAGAATCCTATTTTCTCTACTCTGGATGCTAGTGAAAATGAGCTTGTAGGATATTTTTAAAAAGTTAAATACTTTTCTGAAATAGGATCCTATTTCATAGTACGCAAGATCTCATTTTGTGGTAAACGAGATCTTGTTTTGTTGTAAATGGGATACCGTTTCATGATCCTTGGCTTAGGATCCAACCATAAAATGGGGTCCTATTTTAAATTTAGGCTCAGGATCTCGATTCATAATGGGATCCTATTTTTCTTTGCCCGATATCAAGTTTTTGGCTAAGTCAAAAACTTTCACGAGAAGTAGATTCATCTTCTTGCTTTTGCCCAACTAACAATAGACTTTAGGGAAAAATAGGAAATGTACCAAACCACAAGAAAAAGTACGACTACCAATGAATTAACTAGGATTTGCAATACACTAGAAAGCAACAAATGTCTGATCATAGGGAAAAAAACCAACACATAACTTATGTCAACGCACCTAGAAGAATTACAGGAGTATAATAATATTATTGTATAGGATGATTGGACATGAAATTTTTCTTTACTATGTGTTGGCATTTGTTATTATTTATATACATTATTAATAGAATTATATAATAATGCTTTCATATACTTGCCTGTGTTTGAAAACTATATTTTGATTTGGCTACAAGTGATGAAGAAAAAATACAAACACCATAACTCCATGCAAGAGTATTGACTTATTCTTTGGGAATCTCTTTGATGCACCAATAGTATTTTTAGAGTGCCATTTATAAAACATAGGAAGAGAGAAACATGAGAAAAACATAGTGAAAGAGAGATCTCATAGAGAGGAAGTGTGTGAGAGAGAAGGGGGGAGAGAGACAAAGATGGGGATAGAGAGATAAAAGAGAAATAGAAAGGAGAGAGGTAGACATAGAGAGAAAGAGAGAAGAGAGAAACATATGTAGAGAGATACTATTGGTTCCTATTAAATTATTATAGAGGATTTCACCTAGTATTAGATCAAAGCCTCCAATTGAATTAATCATTTCATCAAGTCTTTCTTTTCCCAATTTCTACACATGTTTCACCTTAATCAATTTATCCTTAAGATGTTATGTGGAGAGAGAGAGAGATAAATATAGAGAGAGGTAAAGAGATAAAGAGGGAGAGAGATAGAGAGAGTGAAAATAGAGAAATACATTTTATATGAAAAAATATGAAGAAACATGAATGATTCAAAAAATCAAATCAATAGTGGTTGATTGTGAAAATGAAATCCACCAATACTCTTTCAATTTGGGCATACCCATTACACACTAATTGAATGCCTTTAAATACAATCACATGCATGCATTTTAGGGCTTTTTAATAACTAAAATGTGACCCAATATATTTCTTTTGTATTAGGGGTAAGGGTATCATTTAATTAATGCTCAATATGAATAGGTATTGGGGATTGAGAAGCATACACAAAAGGAGGGGTGTTTATAAGTAGCATTGTAGATCCTCCACATCTATTGGGGACCCATGGCTTGTATGAGGTGTGTATTATTATATTATATAAATATTTTACCTTCCTTCTAGGTCAATTATATCTTATGTTTTGAGGTGGATATATATCTTAGAGCCATGGAAAACATTAGGGTCTAAGGCTAGGTGGATATGTTGAATATTTTATTGGCCCAACTATAGTATACTTTGAAAGTGTTGAGGTAAAGGCTTAGGTGGATATGTTGAACATTATAATTGTAGCAACTATCTTTCCCATCTAGAAAATTAATTGACATACCTACCAACACCACTTACATCCAACTCTGTTTTGAATCATGTGCCCACACATATTTCAAAAAAATTAACTCAAAGTCATCAAAGGCGTAACTACAGTGGCAACAAGGGGTTGAGTGTAATGGAATGACCCTGTTAACAAAAATTATTAAAAACAAACAGTGGCAACAAATAGTGGCATTAAGGGGATGACTGTGACGTATACATAAAAAAAAGAGTCAACATAATTTTTTTAAATAACTAGACATATTTTTTTAAAATATTTATAAATATATAGCCCACATAGTTTTATTCAATCAATGAACATAAAATAAATCTGATAAAATAATGTGTATAAATATAAGTACTAGTACTCAAACATAAATTTAAGAAAAATCAAATCAAATAAAAGAAAGACCAAATTGAATTGGGAGAAGAAGTTTAATGGATAAGGAGCATAAGTTTAACTGGTAAGGGCACTATGCAGCTAGCCTTTTTTTTGTTTTTTCTTGCAAAGTGAATTTATTAAGTGATACAATGCTGCTCCTATTATTCATAGAAGGTGAGATTAGGCATTGCCTAATATTTATTTTTACTGTATTTACAAGCTGCTCATTAAAATAAAAATAAAATTGCAGTTAGAGCGAGGGAGGAAGGAGAGAGATGCAGATATAGAGATAAATATAGAGAGAGGTAAAATGATAAAGAGGGAGAGAGATAGAGAGAGTGAAAATAGAGAAATACATTTTATATGAAAAAATATGAAGAAACATGAAGGATTCATAAAATGAAATCAACTGTGGTTGATTGTGAAAAGGAAATCCACCAATACTCTTTCAATTTGGCCGTACCCATTACATATGATATTGAATGCCTTTAAATACAATCACATGCATGCATATTAGAGTTTTTTAATAACTAAAATGTGACCCAATATATTACTTTTGTATTAGGGGAAAGGGGATCATTTAATTAATGTTCCATATGAGTAAGTATTGGGGGTTGAGAAGCATGCACAAATGGAGGGGTGTTTATAAGTGGCATTCTAGATCCTCCACATCTATTGGGGACCAATGGCTTGTATGAGGTGTGTATTATTATATTATATAAATATTTTACCTCCCTTCTAGGTAAATTATATCTTATGTTTTGAGGTGGATATATATCTTACGAGCCATGGTAAACATTAGGGTCTAAGGCTCAAGTGGATATGTTGAATATTTTATTGGCCCAACCATAGTATACTTTGAAAGTGTTGAGGTAAACGCTTAGGTGGATATGTTGAACATTATAATTGTAGCAATAATTTTTTCCATCTAGAAAATTAATTGACATACCTACCAAAAGTCACACCATTTACATCCAATTGTGTTTTGAATCATGTGCCCACACATATTTCGAAAAAATTAAATGCCCATACATATTTTGAAAAAATTAACTCAAAGTCATCAAAGGCATAACTACAGTGCCAACAAGAGGTAAGTGTAATGGGGTTGTTAACAAAAATTACTAAAAACAAACAGTGGCATTAAGGGGATGACTGTGATGTGTACATAAAAAAAACAAAATAGAGTTGACATAGTTTCTTAAATAACTAGACATAGTTTTTTAAAATAATTATAAATATATATCCGACATAGTTTTATTAAATCAATAAACATAAAATAAAGCCCATAAAATAATGTGTATAAATATAAGTAGTACTCAAACATAAATTAAAGAAAAATCAAATCAAATACAAGAAAACAAATTGAATTGGGAGAAGAAGTTTAATCCATAAGGAGCATATGTTTAATTGGTAAGTGAATTTATTAAGTGATTCAATGCTGCTAGAAGGTGAGATTAGGCATTGCCTATTATTTATTCTTATTCTATTTACAAGCTGCTCATTAAATTATGGAACGTATAAATTATAATTTATTTAATATCTTTCTTGCATAAACAAATCTTTGAAAACTGGCAGGCTCCTATTTTTAACTAGATATTGATTAAATTTGGAATAGACTTTACCAACATCTTTTACATAGATTTTTCTAAGGATAAGTATGCTAGTTAAATGACAATTGTAGGAAATTTTAATCTAAAATAATAAATGTTAAATATGGAAAGTAAATGTATTGCAAATTATAATTGTATAAAATTTAGATGACTGTTACTTCTCACAAAGGTAAGAGTTCATACAGATAAAGCAGTACCCATTCTCTCGCATTGTGTGTGTTGTTGCAGGTTTTGTTGGGGTCGATGTGTTGGTGTTAGATTGTGTGCTCCTCCTGTTCATCCGGTTTCTCTCATCCTCCTCCAAGATGGAGCGGATTAGGAAAAGAGCCAGTGACAAAATCACTACAGAGGAGTTCTCCTGGGTCACCATCCTCGACATTCAGTTTGCTGACCTCAGTGCCGATATAGCCGACATCAGGACCAAGATTGAAGGTGATATCCAATATCATAATACCCAGATCCAGTGCCTCCGTAAGGAACTCGATGATGGTGAAGCTGAGAAGAAGGCAAAATATGGTGCAGCTGGCGCCTATGCCCCTCCTAAGCCTGAGGAGGTAGCGAGGAAGGCTTGGGGGAGGTATAAGGCTGCATTTTTTCGTAACACGTCCAATGTTGTTAAGGCCATTAAGCGTTACAAGGATGAAATTTATGAGGAATACAAAGCTGAATTCTGTCGTGATCCCACCATCAAGAGGAGCCTTGAGGATTTCCTCAGGGAGAAGATTCGGCGCCTGGAGGCGCGGAATGATTTTTGCACGGCCAAGAAGCTTAGGGCTAACCTGGCTAACCTTGCTAGGGCTGACACGTTTGGGGAAGATGATGATGTTTTCACCAGAGCCGAGGTCGTTGCCGCTGTTGAAGATGAAAGTCCATCCATCTGCGATATACAAACAATTCTCTATAGCTAAACCCGACGTGCCTAATTCTTAAAGCAAGTTTTGGGGATGAAAGAATTCAAATTTGAATACAAAGAGGTTGAAGATGAAACTAATTCTAAACAGTAGCACTTTATTATAGATTATTTATAACTAGCAGTGCAACTGCAAAGATTTGCCGATAGATCAGTTGAATGGAAGTTTTTTTAATAAATTCATGGTTTATAATTATAATATTTTGATATTATAAATAATATAAATATTTTTTTAATGTAAAATTGTTTAAAGAAGATCAAATAATGGTTGTATGAGATAGTGTATATGTATTTCTGAGTTCTCATGTATGCAATACAATCTGTCCAAAATTTGGAGATTCCACACTTACCACTATGATCAAATATAATATTTAAAAGCTTTATGCAGCAATATAAAAAATCAAGAGGATATTCAAAAACTATTAGTAAGTATCATAATTATAAAAATATATATATATATGAGATAAAACCAAATGGACTTTAAAACTTTCATTAAATATGAAATCTTTTATTATTATCAAATTGGTCATTAGCCTTTATCATTGATATGGTACAATACATACCAGTTACCACTAATCAGGAGATTGCAAGTGACAAAAATGACAGCAAATACTGGACACATGACCAATTAAGATGGTGAAAATTTCAAGCACTACTCGTGGGCCATAATGATTTGATTATAACTATGAACTATGAAAGCTCGTATTCTCTAACTTGCTATTTGCAGTACATTGATTTCTTAGATGAATTTCCTTAACTTGATTCAACACTTCATGGACTTAGAGACAACCAGTATACAATGAATGTGCATTTTCGAATCTCCACTACTGCCCAATTGTACAAAGCACACATGATATGGGTAGGCAATAAGGAATTAAATGTTTGTAGATTACGTATTATTGCAAGAACCTGCAAACATGAATCTGACTTAAGTGTGCATATCAATGAGCTCTTGCGGGACTTTATCATGAAAAGCAATCTTTTCCAAGATTTTAGTTATCAGGTCATGTTGTGTATTTAGAGTTGTAGGCATGACCTTGATTGTTGCACTTGAAACCAGCTCATGACATCGGGAAAGCCAAAGAAGAGATCAGACGCAACCACATAAGTACTCCATAATCTGCATGAAATTATGATTTGGTCATCCTTTGCAGAAAGCATCTATGTTCCCTTTTCCTTCACACCAACTACCATTAATCCACAAATGCTCAACAAAATCTTGAATTAAATGTCTCCCTCTATCCCTAATAGACTGCCGGAGCAATTGAAGAGCAGACTATTATTGGAAGTGTGTTTTTTGTGTGAATCATTCTCACTATACCACAAGCAGAATGAGACAACGTGAAGCTAGGGTTTTGGTTTTGAGGACAAATTGGCTTATTTAAGTGAGACACAAGCAGAATGAGACAACGTGAAGCTAGGGTTTTGGTTTTGAGGACAAATTTGCTTATTTAAGTGAGACAGGGAAGAATATAGGGAAATGATTGGAGCGTTTCAGAACAGGTGATTGGAATAAGGTGTTTAGGGTTTTGTGAACGTATAAATGACCAAAAAGGAGGGGCTCCCGAGGTTTTGTGAAGCTCTGCGAATTTGCTTTTGAAGGAATTTTTTGGTTGTTCAATCGATGGCTGCCTCCGGTAGTCGATCAGAGGAGGCGGAATCCATGTTTCGGCTCATTACTGCTGCCCCAAGTTAGTGCTCGTTCATGCCATGATTATTTGTATATACAGTTCAATACATGTATGTGAAAAGACAACCAGGCGGTGACGGGTGGGTGAGCAGTGTACTGTTGTTTGGTGTGTTGTGCTGCGCAGGTGTAAGCTACCGAAAATAACATCTATTATAAAACTAGCAATGGCACAAAATGTGCAATGGGCATATGGATAGATCTCTTGGAGAAGTGTTGTTATTTTAGAAGGAGAAGAGTAATAATAAAAATCCAATTTTCTCAGGAACAACAAAAATTTGGAAGAAAAAATGATTGGTGGGAAAGTATGCACAACAAAATTTACTTAGAGGGTGCAATTTTCACGTGGAGATAACTAATAGAATAAGCAAGATTAGATTAAAGGATTGCGCTCTAGATATGCTACAATCAAGAAAGACATAATTTTGGTCCATGACACTTCCTTCGGGAAGCCCAAGAAAATTCTCAAGTTTTAGTTGATGTAATGAATCTTACTTATCTACCATGTGAGAGCGGAAGTCCAAGATCATGGAGCAGAAATCAAACACAAATGCAATGTATTAAGAACGAACTAATTGGTTTACAATGTATAAATAGGTGAACCTTGAGGAACAAGTCTCCATGAGAATAGGGAAAGTGGCGAAATTTGAACCAAGAGAATAGCTCAAGGTTCAACCTTCCTCCAAAATAGCAGCGATGTGTCGAAGATGGATCAACACATCGACTAATGACTCAACAAGAGGACATAGTCTTTCCACATGTGAGGAAAACCACTAACTATGATTAAGTTAGGTATAACTCGTATGAGTTTCTACACCAACACCCCGCCTTAAGCATAGCCTAGGTGGGTTTATGAAATATGAGTCCCGGCTGTGCGCCATTTTATGTACTCATTTACAAAGCATCTTTCATAAAACAGAGAAAGAAAGAAAACCCTATGGGAAAAAACTTTCCTACTAAAAAGAGAAAACAAAGAGAGGACTTTAGATGGCCCCTCTATATGATGATGATGCTGATGTAGACCCAGATACTAATGTTGAGAACTCTCCAAGCAAAATATGTTGTAAATTTTGAATTTTCTGAATATTCAAAAAAATAGACAAATCATCTCCAATGTGTATAGAAGTTGGTATATTGAAGCCTAATAAAAGGATGTTAATATGCACACATGCAAATGAGATAAAGAATATGTGCAATTCTTTGAGAAGTGATTGTTCCCCCCCATTACACTTTATAACTTAGTGTATATACAATTCCCAAATTTCATGATTGATTACACAAGTGATTTTTATTTGACACTTTTTTTTTGAAGTGCAAGTACAACAAAATAGATTTATTGGAGTCCTAATAATCACCTATATTGAGCCAACTGAGCTGAGCCTCGAATTGATACTAGGCTCTGAATTAACTTCTTCATTAGCTATAAAGTGTGAAAATATGAAGCAGGTGTCTAGATGGCAGACTTTACCAACTAGTTTTCTATCTTTGGACTCTCTGATGAGGGCAGCATTTGCAATGAATTCTACTAGCTTTTCAGAATTGGTAAGTGCATATACTAAGAGATAATTTTTAAATAAACCAGGGATATAGTATACATTATTTAGAATACCATTCCCTAGTTTAACTGTGCCTTTACCAACGACATCATAAAACTTTTGGTTCATTAAAATCTTGTAGATTCTACAAGGTTCTAGTTTTATAAACATTTCCAAAATGGTGACGTATGATCACCAACAACTGAACTTATGACCCATCGGTTTAACTCTGTTTTAGATGGTGGCATTTTTATCTCTTTTTATCCCTATTAGAGTTGATGAATGGATTTAGTTTTAAACTTAGTTTTGGGAATTAAGGTGGTGCTTTAGTGATAGAAGAAGTGATTGTGTGCACTCTTCTTACTTATCCACCCCCTTTAAAGAGACACTTTATAAGTAGTGCATGACATCATACAACAATATTTTCCCTTTTTGTTTCTCTCCCAACAAGATTACAATTTAAGATGAAGTATTTTAAGAACCCTAAACCTAACTTAATTTGGCACTTTATAATGATAGTGCAATTAGTAGCTAGTATGATAGAGGTCAAAAAATTAGTCACTTTTGCCTTTTGAATGACTCGATTACAAGATCATATGCAAAAGTTATATCCCTTACAATTTTTGCATATGTAAAAAAATACACCTTCAAAAAAAATATTTTCAATGTGCTTGAAAATAAAATTTTGTGCAAGCTAAATTTGGAAGTTAAGCCCCCTGTGGTAGGGTGTGACTAGGGAGAAATACTTGATAGGTATTCACGTGCCTCCCTAAGCAATTTCAAGTTCCAACGACCCACCTGGCTTTTCCAAGCCAATTCAACTCTACTTTCCCACCCTAAAACGTGGCCTTTGCTCCACCTTTTGGCATGGGTGATATGGCTTAAGCTATTGTGGCTAAGAGGACTTGGTCAAATGAGTGTATGTGGTGAAAATGCCACAATGAAAGGCAGCGACGTGGCTTGAATGCCACAATATGAGGCAGCAACGAAGATGAGTTGGACTAAGACATGGATGAGAGGACCAAGCCTCTTGGAGGCCTCCTAGAATGTAGCTTGCAGATGCGACTTTGGCCTATGATATAGGCTTGAATAGGCACGGATACAGCTTCTTGTATGAGGAGTGATAAGCACAGGGGTTGGCCTCTGTGTGAGGCACATCAACATAAAAAATTGGCCTCTGTGAGGCACGACTACAATAGAGAATATGCCTCTATTGAGGCTTCCTCTTCTATGATTCGACTTCACTGTGGTGAGGGTTGATGAGCTCTTCCATGTTGGCATAATAGTCATAGTAATAATGGTATTACATTGTTAAATTTGCATTTAGTTTATGCATATTAAATAAATGTTAGTAAATAAAGAAATAGTTAGTTTGTAAGTTTGTGGGACTTACATTCCCGTATTGACATTATAGGTAGTTACCAAATAGTTAAAAGGAAGAGGCTTTTATAAAGTGAATGTAATGCAATGTGAAAATCATCTAAAGACAATAATATATTATTCTATGTTTTATGTTTATTGAAGTGCAAGTGCAATGATGTAAATCTGTGCACACCATTTTTCAATGTGGTATTAGAGCATTGAAGATTTCTGTGTGCTTGTGTGTTTGGAGAAGACAAAATGATTTTGTACCATAAAAATGAAGATACACCTGTGCATGGATATTTTTCCAGGCATTGAATGACAGCGTTGAAATCTAAATCTTCCTAGTAGCATTTGAGAAGCATGGAGTGCATTTTATATAAAGGCATTTCAGATCTGTAGAGAAGATGTGTTCAATGGGAGGGCGAGAGAAGATTTAAAAATAATATTATTACTATTCTTTTTAAGGCGAACCTCTCTTACAGACATTCATCTCAAGTATCATTCTCTTTCTTCCTCAAAACCAGGCTGACCCTATCTACAACGTTGCAGCCTCCTTTGGATGCCACCATGGTTAATTATGTGGGCACAATATTGTAGTAGTGAAAGATTGAAAGAAGAGTAGAAGATTACTGGCTGCGTGGAGACTTTAGATTTATCTATTCAAGCCCTAATTTTAAGGTAAAAGTCTTATCTGTCCTTGTATAAGGAAAGAAATAAAATGAATCACTGGGTATTATTTCATCAGATATTATAGTTTTAAAGATGTTGAAAAGGGTTTGTTCATGTTGATCTTATGTATCAAAAGCAAGCTGAAATATTTGTATATATTGGAGAGATAAGGTTTTTATTATTGTCATTTAAGGAGTAATAAGGGGTTTAGTAGGAAGTTTAGTTGCTTTGTAAAGATGCCTATGATTAGAAATTTATAGAAATTCTTTTATGCATTTTACAAAACTATTGGAGTGATAAGGTTAGGATATTTTTTATCATATTGTAAAAGGTGCTATTGGTGTATAATGCTGGATCAAGAGAGAGGGTGTAAAGAGGTATGAAAGGCTAAAGAATTAAGAATGGTTCATTTCTCAATGTTAGTTGGCAGCAACGCATAGAGTATCTAATAATGAAGGTTGGAGAAAATCTTTTCAATATCATACAATCTTTTTGTACCATGGATGGAAACAAACTGGTTGTTCCTACTGACATATATTTGGAGGCTCTCGAGGATTGTAGTACTTCCTTTGGTGCTATCTTTGGAGGGTAAGGACTAAGATAGTCATATTGGAGATAGGCGGCATCGAAGGATGGAGGAATTCTCATCATCTCAAGTTAGCTTCTCACTTTGAGATGATGCTTTGCATGAGAAGCATTTTTAGCTTTAGTTTTTATGATTTTCCTTGTTGTTGCTGATAGATTTGAAGAATATATGTTTTGTGAAGATTATGTTTTAGAGATAGGTTTGGGATTTGGTGTTGAGCTCAATATGGATTGTTATCAAGCAAGATTCAAAGCATATGATCAAGAATTATGCCCTTTCGCAGTCACTAGACAATGATAGAGATATGTTGTATCTCTTAGGGATTTTTGTCAAATAATTCAAGACTCTATGATTTGAGAGTTTAGGACTAAGAGCTCAAGAACACAGCTTGAAGCTACACCTTTCTAAGGGTCAAGAGACAACTTGATGGAGCCCCACTTGGTTCAGGATTTGTTTTTTTAAGAGGAGATCTTCTATAAAATATGTATTCATATTATGTAATCAGCTTTGTTGAGTATATTAGCATTCAAGGGGGGTCCCTTGGTACTATTGCAGGAACAATGTAATAAGGGGGGGAATGTTGGCATAATAGTCATAGTAACAATGGTATTACATTGTTAAATTTGCATTTAGTTTATACATATTAAATAAATGTTAGTAAATAAAGCAATAGTTAGTTTGTTAGTTTGTGGGAGTTATATTCCTATATGGAGGTTATGTAGGTAGTTATCAAATAGTTAAAGGGAAGAGGCATTTATAAATCCAATGTAATGCAATGTGAAAATCATCCAAAGGCAATAATATATTATTCTATGTTTTATGTTTATTGATGTGCAAGTGCAATGATGTAAATCTGTGCACACCATTTTTCATTCCAATGATGATTATGACCTACAAAAGAAAACTCGTTTCAAATTTTCTTTGAAACAAAATTTTACCTCATTGATATGCAGTGATAGAAGGTCAAATTGAACCTAGCATGCAAGAGAAGTTGTAGAGATTTGCCAGTGGACCTATGTAATCAATGAGTAAGCTATTTGATGCTATTCCACTTTATCGATACCATGTGAGAGCGGACATCCAAGATCATGGAGCAGAAATCAAACACAAATACAATGTATTGAAAACAAACCAATTGGTTTACGACCAAACCGATATAATTAGGTGAAGCTTGAGGAACAAGTCTCCACAAGAATAAGGAATGTGGAAAAATTGTAACCAAGAGAATAGCTCAAGATTCAACCTCCCTCCAAGATAGCAGCAATGTTTCAAAGATGGATCGACACATCGACTAATGACTCAAGAAGAGGACTTAGTCTTTCCACATGTGAGGAAAACCACTAACTATGATTAAGTTAGGTATAACTCGTATGAGTTTATACACTAACATACCATACCCTACTCAATCTTGGGTAGCAATTATAGAATAAGTACAACTCACAGACCCGCTTCATTGTAAGAATGGCATGTCTTTAACTAATTATTGCCCAATTTTTTTGAGGCAATCGATATGTTGTGAGAGAATTCCCCATGCTCATGCTCAAGTAAGGCCACTCAAGGATATTCATTTACCAAGTATATGCCCCCTAAGTACTTGCTGTGGCACAGCCCATAGGAACCCCCATCTCAATGAATATAAACCATTCACCTCTGAGCTTTTCATTAATGCAAAAGATTGGAAAAATCATCATCTCCAACAAAGGTCCAATGCTTGGGATGAACAATTCTACAAAGGTTGAAGCATGACGATAGGGAGCCCTAGTTCACAACTTGGGAAGAGCATCCTATATGGAACCCCTTATCATACATCTCAAAGTCGCCAATGTTAAATAATAAAATGGAGAAAAACACAGGAAATAATTTTAACAAATTGTAAATGCAAGTTGTCCATAACTTCAACAAATTGTCTATGCAACCCTTATTTTATGGCACTCTTTTCATGTCTCTTATACAATACCTAATTAGAAATCCATGTTCATATTGCTAGATGCGTATTTAAAAATTCCTTATGTCCCATTAATCCCCTACAAATATACTTTTGGGAATCATATGGATGTCTAAGGGAATGCCTAAGACCATGTTGGAAACAATATTTGAATAGGGAATGAAATTCTTCTTATGTATAGGGGTGAGGAAAAAGGACTGAGTCATCCTTCCTCAACAGAAGATTGGAGAAAAACATGACACAATTTTAACAAATTGTAAAATCAAATTGTCTATAACTTCAACAAATTATCATTGCAGCCCTTGTTTTATCTCACCCTTTTCACCTCTCTTATAGAAGGCCTAATTAGAAAGGCATGTCCCTATTCTTCAATGCGTATTTAAAAATTTCTTATGTTCCATTAATACCCTACAAATACACTCTTGGGAATCACAAGGATGTGTAAGGGGATGCCTAGGAGCACCTTGGAAATAGTATTTGAATAGGGAAATGCATGTTTCTTGTGTATACCTTGGTGAGGAACAATGGATGGGGATATAATTAGATCGACATGTATTCATAATTAGAACTTCACTTTTACTTGACCACACGAGCATTCAAAATCCTCAAAAGCATGTAATGTTGCTTCAACTTTTCATGGGTGTGTAGTCAACATTACATAGAATTGTTGTTGCTAGATTCTAAATTCGTGCCAATGCCTAGGCCAATAAAACAACTCCAAAGACTCATTGGGTATTTGAAGTGTTTGTTGAGAAAGAACAATGGCGATTATTGGCTATTGACCATTTGGTTACTAGAGCAACATGAAAAACCCCCATAAGATCAAATGGAGAAAATTTTATGCCTAGGCTACATGTAAAAGTCAATATTCAATTGGTTTGTGGGATGCATCAACCTCCTATAAATTAGTTCTTGGCCATGCAAATCTAGAATCTAGTTAACTTAGTTTCTATTTGTGTGAAGCTATATATGTTTGCACAAGTTGAGTTATAATAGCTTGACTATGTTATAAGGGACCATAATTGACCTTGTCAACTTTTTCCATATAGCCTTAGTTGGGAGCCAACATTCATGTACTATTGTCATATAGAGGTTTTAGAGCCTCATGGGTTTGGGATTCAACTTCAACAATAATTTTTACAACCTTAAACATTTGGGTTGTAAAATGAGCATCACAGTCTATCAAGTGCACCTAAATAGGAATTTGTAAGGACTACCCTTATCTCATTGGTACGTAATAATTCATTTAATAGTTCTAGTGTAACATCCAAACTCTTAAACAAGTATAAACATAGAAATTTACCATGAGATAAAACATACAAGGTGAAAAGATAGTAAAAGTATTTTTTTCTTTTATTTAACTTTAAAATTCAAGTTACCACAATTTGCATAATTTTGTTACCTGAAATAAACAACATGATATTATATACAAAGATGACATTATATTTTTACAATTACAAATATCTGCAATAGATAATCATTTACATAACCTTTTAAAACACAAGTCACAAAGAATTACTGCATTAAAAAATCTGACATCTTTATCACAAGCCTCGACATGTCTTCTGCTAGAGAGAGAACATCTTCCTAGTGCTTTACCTCCATCCACAGACTAGCGGTCTCCCACAAATCTTCCACATAAGAAGTGGCCCTGCCCTTCATGAGGAATATAGACCAAAGGTGACCAGTGGTAATTTTCCTTTCGAGTACATAGTGTTGTATCCTACATAACTATATTGATCATACAACCCTAGATACCCTCTAGCTAAGTATGATCATTCCAATAGGTTATGCAATCCAGATACGGTGAACCGACAATGCACGTAGAGACATATGAATTACTTTGGCCAAAGATTCAATATGAATAGATGTTCACAATGAACATAGTCATAATGTTCACCCCCTAACTCAACTTGGATACTATCATATTTCTATAGTTTTGACTTGGTCAACTATGTTTTACCATGTAATCTTGACAACTTCAATATTCTAGTCTTCCCGACTTAGAGAGGTTTTTAAACACCAACATTATTCCATAGATCTCATGGATTTACTTTTATACAAGAATATCCCTTTGCATCCTTGCATTACCTAGGTTCCTTGACTTATCGACACTTATTTGAACCTAAGTCAATTTGTAAACAATCTAATAGCAAATCAAACCAAGGATAAACTTTGTCGATAAGGACACATCACCCTTTCGACAAGTACATAAAATGAACATTATTATTTAGGGTACTTGACCTTCTTTGTTGAACCATATATAAATAGCTAAAACAAGTTGTAACCCAAAAGGTACATTTTATAACTTTACCTTACTGGGTCAATCTAGGATCTGTCTTTCCTTGTCCATGATAATCGAATATCAAACAATCAATTCTAGAAAGAATAGAGTTAAAGTAATTAATTTTCCTTTAGTCTTCTTTTGACTTAAAGGTCATTTAAAACTTCCAAACAAGTCTAATGATAATGCCAAATGATTCAGCTCCAAGTCTAAGCTTCTCCCAAGTTTAGTTGGAACCTAACTGGTTGACAGTCTAATCCCATTTGATATCCATTTGAATTCATGTTTAAAGTTCTTCTCCTTTTGCATACTGAACTATATAGAGTCAAATATAAATGAGTATTTTCTTTTAAATTGATGTATGTATACCCACTCACTTTGAACATCCTTAGATCAAAGTATTCTCCTAATGATATTAATATCCATTTGAAATCTAAATTTTTTTAAGAGCAAAAGAATACTATTTTTGAGACATCCTAAGACCTACAAATTATCCTTTGTCAAGTAAGAATCCACATTCATATTTAGAGTACTGACCCCTTCTTTGTCGATCTATAAAATGATCACAAAGATTTAGCACATCAGATTACTCCATTGGGTCAAGTTTAGGTTTTGTCCTTCATATTCCATATATGTTCTTATAATAATATTTTAATAAGCAAAAGGGTTTAATCTCTTGGTCTTATTCTGACAACAAGGTCATTTATCATTCCCCAACTCTTGATTAAATTGAAAATAGGATTCTAATGATCTTAACACTACAAGTTGGTCAATCTTTTACCTCAAGTATATTTGCCCTTACAATGTAAACTAAAGGTTCTCCACAAGTATAAACTTTTGACTAAGTTTGAATTGATTCCAAGGATGTAAAAGACTATAAAAATGTTTGGCATTTAGATCAAATTATCTACTCTCTTGAGAAACTAAAAGACTAATAATAAAGTTACACTAGAGTTATTCTCTATATAATATTTGAGGCTATACACAAGTATAGCTTAGTTATGAAAAGACCAAGGTTCAAATATAAATCTGAACATCATCTAAGTTTAGTATAACTCCATATATGATGGACTCAATTCATACGACAAGTGTTTTTAGTTTAAGGATAACTGGAAATTGTGAAATCCTTTAAATGAGTCCCATAGAAGCATTATTCTCTATTATTTCCCTATTTTTAGAGGAAGACATTACTATGGTAAAGGTAGAAGAGACATAATCCAATTTATTGCCTCATGTCTTAGTTTCGTAAACACAAAATAGAGGTATGAATATGTTTGAAATGGAAATCCATTTTACTAACATTTTAACCAAATCCTAAAATCTTTGATAATAGTTAGAAAACTAGGCTAAACCTTTATCTAGATTATAGTAAAAAATCTTCTCTATCTGAAATGCCTATGATTACTTGTGAATCCCATTTTAGAACTAATCTAACATTCTATACCTAAAAACATCTGCCTTTCACTAAAACAATGGCGTCAGCCTTATTGAAAAGAAATTCAAAGTTCAAAGGAGATCTAGGAGATAGAATCTAGCATCATACATAATACAAGATTATCGAATAAGGAAGAGAACTAGATCTAAGGTTTACGTATTGCTCATGCTACATTTTTCCCTTGTCACAGATATCTTTAGGCTTATAATCTACTCCTTCGTTAAGTGCAACAATGTTACCCATCTTTCTGTGCTACTCAGAATCACCGCTATCCAGAAAATTTTACACCTCTCAAGATAACAAACTCTCCCTGTGTGCCCCCCTTCTAAGATAGTCATTCCATTTAAATAACATTTAACTCAGCTATGAATCATTTTCTCCTTTCCATGACTATTCGTCAATTAAAGAGCCACTACGACAGTTAAAATGACCTCTAGTGGCATTCTCTACAAGTGTCTTCTTAACTTACAATATCCCAGCCTCCACAACTCTTCTAGTGAGTCACCTTTGCAAAAACAAATAGCAATAATTGCCCACTAACAAATAGTTATAATAGATCATTACTAAGACATGGATATTTGAAATATTAGGCTCAATAATCCTATTGATGGAATCCATACTCCACAAAGTTTGATGCCATAATAAATTCAACTCAAGGTTATTAAATCAACTAAATGTTGCTAAAATGGTTCCTTTAAAATGAGAGGGCTCCTATAATCTTTGCCCACGGCCACTCCTAACTAAAAGCCAAATATACTGTGGCAATAATTACCACAACCTCCCATCATGGTTCCTTTAGAGAATAATGACACTAAGGAAGATAATTAAAAAGATGACAACAACCTTATTAGAAAAAGTGGTTACTCACTTATCCCTCAAATAACCCCTACTAACAAAATAATAACATAATAATAACAATAATAGTCCTTGACCATATTTAAGCTTTGATCAAAATATGATAATAATAATAACTTGAAAGGCTTACGAAAAATGTCAAAGGGTCGAGTTTGTCTCCCCTTGATAGACTCTCATTAAATCATGTCAACTTGATTTGATAAGATCGTCATATGACATTAATGTCAACAAATTTAACCTTCTAAGACTTAAGGATGCTAACTCAACAATTTTGCAACAATGTTGATGTAAGATTATGTTAATCGTAAACGGACATCATTCTACTCTGAAGACGTCATTTTCTTTTACGAACGATAATGTTGACACACAACAACCCCAAAAAAGAATCAAAAGATATCGACTACTTGTCGATGGATTCAAGAGTTATACTGAGAAAATATGACTCACCTCTATCAATATCAATTCTCGATTTGTTAAACACTTATACTCTGTTGGAAAATAAACACTCGTAACCTGAGGTCTATGTTCCTCTCCTTGAAAGATTCTCTCTTTTCTCTAAGAGTCATCCGCAATCTGCAACCCTGTATAAAACTTGAAATTACCAGATTATGATCAGTGCATCATTATTCAAACGATAAACAAAATTCTCATAATGCAAATTATTAAATCGATATAACATATGCATATCCATAATTTCATAAATTACATTCAATAGAATCTATATTTTTCCTTGATATTAATCTAAACATCAAAATAGATTTACTTATTTCCAAGTAAAAGTAAAAAGTAATAACAAGACAAAATTAGGGATGTAACATATCCCTCCCCTTAAGATTCATCATCCTGGATGATTCAAAGTATCAAAATATCACTAAAAACAAGTTTTTGTTTAATTGCTAAAATCATAAAATAAATGAGAAAATTTCTTGATAATATTCATGGTAATTCTCCCCTCATGTTGAACTATCCTCTGCATACTAGTCCCACTGAACCTAGAAATACATAACCTCTACATTACACAAGCAATGTTTGTGAACTTTCAGCAATTTAAGAAGCTCAATGATAACCATCATGGGTTATGTACTTGTAAAACATTCTAAGAATATATATGTGAATCACAAAAAGCATTATGCTTCCTAGCAATAACTAGTAATAGATTGATTCTTGTAATCAATAGAATTGATAACCTTGAAAGTTTAGAAGATTCTTTTATATCTAGGAGATGGTTTGGAATAAATTCTATACTTTATGAAACTTTTCTAAGATTTGACCCTCAAAAGAACTTTTTCTTCTCTAACCGAGAATTGTCTTAATGTATGCTTAATATTAACATAACTTTTCTATTTATTAATAGTTTCCACCTATCTTTTTTGATCAACTTAATCTGTTCATCCATTTCTGTCAACATTTCTAGACAACATTTCTATTTATTACTTAGCTTATCGGAATTCAGCATCTTTTCTGTATGTAGTCTTCCCACTTATATTGTTGATCCATGTAATATAGTTGCAATAAATCCTCCAAAAGAACTGGTTATTTCTCTCGATTTAACCATCTACTCTTAGAATGATAAGTTGTACTCTTATTAAGTTTAGTCCCTAGCATAGAGAACAAGTTTGCCAAAACCTTGACATTACTTGTGCATCTCTATCCGAGATTTTTTTTTTAAGTTTTTGAGCCAATACTAGTGCTCCTTTAGTTAAATTCCCTCATATGGAATGTGCTACCTTTGTGAGTTATCAACCATATATAAATGGCATCATGTCTATTCCTAGACATTGGAAGACTGAACGAAGTCCATACTTATGACTTGCCACTTCCATTCTTCTATATCATGTGGGTACAACAATCCTGCTGGATGTTGATGTTCTTCTTTGACCCTCTAGCATTCTAAATAACTTCCTACATATCCTGCAACATTGTTCTTCATTCCATCCAAAAATTAAGAGGTTTAACATCTGCTAGAAGTTTGGTTACTCTTGGATGTCTGGAGTATGGTGCAGTATGAACTTCTTTCCATACTAGATTCCTTAATTCAATAGAATTAGAAATATATATTCTTCCTTTGAAACTCAATAATCCATTAGACTCAAAATGAATCCTATCATAGCTTGAATCTTTAGGATTTACATTAAGAGCTTGCTTGGCTTTCTCATAATACCCATCACCTAATAAATTTTGCAACACTTAATCTTTAAAATTTGCATGAATAGAGACAATTGAAGAAATATATGTTATACGACTCAAAGCATTAGCTACCCTGTTTTATTTTAATAGATCAATTGCCTCTTGACATTTATCTGTCCACTAAAAACTGCTTCCCTTAACCATTGCAAAACCACTTAGACATGTTGGTAATGTTCTCCTTCATTCTTAGAATAAATAAGTATATCTTCCAGAAAAAACAAACTTGTCTAAACAATCTTTGAACATACTGTTCATGAGATTCATGAATACAATAGAGGCATTTGTAAGTCCAAAAGGCAATTCTACAAACTCGTAGTGCCCATTTCTTGTCCTAAAAGTTGTTTTATGGGTATCCTCATCCTTTAATCTTAACTGATGATATATTGATTGCTAATTGATCTTTGAAAATGTTATAACTCCACGCATCTAATCGAAGAGATCATCAATACATGGTAAAGGATATTTGTTATTTATCATTTCTTTAATGAGCATATGATACTAAATACACAATTGTAGAGTTATGTCCTTTTTCTTGACAAAGATAACTAGTGCACCCCATGGTGAAATACTAGATCTAATCAAACCTTTAGCCAATAATTCTTGTAATGGGATTTTTGATTCCATTAATTTTGTAGTTGTCATATGGTAAGGTACTTTTTTAGGTAACTTATCCCAAGACTCTAGGAGGAATAAAAAATTTAGTTGCCCTAATCACCCATTCCATCAAACTTTGGTGGAATGACTTTCTTCATATCTAGGAAAGTTCTAAGGCAAGCCTATCCTTTTCTTCTTTTTAGGGTCTATGGTTTCAAGGTTTTCATTACTCACACTATATTCTTGGTGATTTTCCTTGCTCATCCCATGAGAAATCTTATTTTCCCCCTTCAGGGTTTCCTTGATATCTTTCTTTCTTTTCCCAAAATACTAGGTCTCTCCTTGTTTTTTACAAACATGGTTAGGATTGGTCCAATTTGTTCAAGAGATTAATTGGTAGTTTATTCTCTTCTAGAATCTTACCCTGGTATGTTCTTGTATGAAACATGTTGTCATTTTTCTCATGCCAAAAAAATAAATTATCTAATAGTTTTGTGGATCTAATGCGACTCAATAAAACATATTTAACTCATACAAATCCATAAATTGGTACAAAACATTCTCATCTTTATTATAATTTATTCATGAGTAACTACATCCTTATTTATATAGGTGATACAACAAGATTATATGTCACTGTTGATTAAAGGATATTCTATTAAACAAACATAGAGGGTGGATGTACACACAAGTACTCATCCAACACCATATTCCTAAAATAGAGGCATCACAACTACCCTAAGTGACATGTCGAGAATGGCTACAATTTATTAGGCTTAACTACATAAGTAGAAATAGTAGGATTCTTGGCCAGTTCAAAACTTTGTTTTCTTTCTAGCCATATCCGTTTAAGTGGATCAGCAAAAGTCTTTGAATCCTCCAGCCATGCACCCTCAGTGTAATTAATATTCTCTTTAAGTTTCACTTTCTCGATAGGTTCCTTCTTAACTACTAATTCAGGGAAAAGCTGGGGAACAGATTTTCTAGTAGTTTTCTTGGTTCTTCTCCATGCCATTCTGGCACAAGAAATTCAAACATATAACATATGTAACCTGGTAGCTCTGATACCATATGTAACATCCAAACTCTTAAACAAGTCTAAACATAGAAATTTACCATGAGATAAAACATACAAGGTGAAAAGATAGTAAAAGTTTTTTTTTCTTTTATTTAACTTTAAAATTCAAGTTACCATGATTTGCATAATTTCCTTCCTAAAATAAACAACATGATATCATATACAAAGATGACATTTTGTCTTTACAATTACAAATATCTATAATAGATAATCATTTACATAGCCTTTTAAAACACAAGTCACAAAGAATTACTGCATTTAGAAATATGACATCTTTATCACAAGCCTCGGCATGTCTTCTGCTAGAGAGAGAGATAGCATCTTCCTAGTGCTTTACCTCCATCCATAGACTAGCAGTCTCCCACACATCTTTCACATACGATGTGGCCCTACCCTTCATGAGGAATATAGACCAAAGGTGACCAGTAGTAATTTGCCTTTTGAGTACATAGTGTTGTATCCTACATAACTTTATTTATCATACAACCCTAGATAACCTCTAGCTAAGTATGATCATTCCAATAGTTTACGCAATCCAGATATAGTGAACCAACAATGCACGTAGAGACGTATGCATTACTTTGGCCAAAGATTGAATATGAATAGACATTCACAATGAACGTAGTCATAATGTTCATCCACCCCATCACGACTTGGATACTATCATATTCCTATAGTTTTGACTTGGTCAACTATGTTTTACCATGTAATCTTGACAATTTGAACATTCTAGTCTTCTCAACTTAGACAAGTTTTTAAACACCGTCATTATTCCATAGATCTCATGGATTTACTTTTATACAAGAATATCCCATTATATCCTTGCATTACCTAGGTTCCTTGACTTATCGACACTTATTTAAACCTAAGTCAATTTGTAAACAATCTAATAGGTAATCAAACCAAGGATAAACTTTATCGATAAGGACACATCATCCTTTTGACAAGTACATAAAATTAACATTATTATTTAGGGTACTCGGCCTTCTTTGTCAACCCATATATAAATAGCTAAAACAAGTTGTAACCCAAAAGGTACATTTTATAACATTACTCTATTGGGTCAATCTAGGGTTTGCCTTTCCTTTTCCATGATAATGAAATATCAAACAATCAATTCTAGAAAGAATAGTGTGAAAGTAATTAATTTTTCTTTAGTCTTCTTGTGACTTAAAGGTCATTTCAAACATCCAAACAAGTCTAATGATAATGCCAAATCATTCAGCTCCAAGTCTAAGCTTCTCCCAAGTTTAGTTGGACCCTAACTGGTTGACAGTCTAATCCCATTTGATATCCATTTAAATTCATGTTTAAAGTTCTTCTCCTTTTGGATACTGAACTATATAAAATAAAATATAAATGAGTATTTTCTTTTAAATTGATGGAGGGTTACCCACTCACTTTGAACATCTTTAGATCAAAGTATTCTCCTAATCATATTAATATCCATTTAAAACTAAAGTTTTCTAAGAGCAAAAGAATACTATTTTTGAGACATCCTAAGACCTGCATATTCTCCTTTCTCAAGTAAGAATCCACATTCATAGTTAGAGTACTTACCCCTTCGTTGTCAATCTATAAAATGATCACAAAGATTTAGCACATAAGATTACTCCATTGGGTCAAGTTTACGTTTTGTCCTTCCTATTCCATATATGTTCTTATAATAATATTTTAATAAGTAAAAGGATTTAACTTCTTGGTCTTATTCTAACTACAAGGTCATTTCTCGTTCCCCAACTCTTGACTAAATCAACAATAGGATTCTAATGATCTTAACACTATAGGTTGATCAATCTTTTACCAAAAGTATATTCTCCCTTACAAGGTAAACTAAAGGTTCTCCACAAGTATAAACTTTTGAATAAGTTTGAGTTGATTCCAAAGATGTAAAGACTATAAATTTTTTGTCATTTAGATCAAATTATCTATTCTCTTGAGCAACTAAAAGACTAATAATAAAGTTTCACTAGAGTTATTCTCTATATAATATTCGAGGCTATACACAAGTATATCTTAATTATGAAAAGACCAAGGTTCAAATATAAATCTGAACTTCATCTAAGTTTAGTTTAAATCCATAGATGATGGACTTAATTCATACGACAAGTGTTTTTAGTTTAAGGATAACTAGAAATTGTGAAATCCTTATAATGAGTCCCATACAAGCATTATTCTCTATTAGTTCCCCATTTTTAGGGGAAGACATTTATATGGTAAAGGTAGAAGAGACATAATCAAATATGTTGCCTCATGTCTTAGTTTCGTAAACACAAAATAGAGGTTTGAATATGTTTGAAATGGAAAGTTGTTTTACTAATGTTTTAACCAAATCCTAAAGTCTTTGATAACAATTAGAAAACCAGGCTAAACATTTATCTATATTGTAATAATGATTCTTCTCTATTTGAAATGCCTATGATTACTTGTGAATTCTATTTTAAAACTAATCTAACATTTTATACTTAAAAACATCTACCTTTCACTAAAACAATGGGGTCGACCTTATTGAAAAGCAATTCAAAGTTCAAGGGAGATCTAGGAGATAGAATATAATATCATACATAATGCAAGATTATCAAATAAGGAAGAGAACCTGATCTAAGGTTTACGTATTCCTCCTGCTACATTTCTCCCTTGTCATAGATAGCTCTAGGCTTGAAATCTATTCCTTCTCTAAGTTCAACGATGTTACCCTTCTTTCTACGCTACTTAGAATCACCGCTATAGTAGGTATGTCTTAAAGGTCTTAGGTAGTGTATGTCTTAAAAGGGTCTTAAAGGTCTTAGGTGTCTTAATGTATGTCTTAAGTGTCTTAAAGGTGTCTTCAAGGTCTTAGTTGTGTTCTAGGTCTTGGGTCTTAGGTTTTAGGTGTCTTAGGTCTTAGGTGAGGCCACTGAGCTTCCACCTTCACGTGGTTGGCCTTGTTAGTGCAAAATAAATATTTCTCGAAGCTAAGGGAAGCTCTTTGTTTTGTATCCTTATCATGTAGGGACCTCTCAAACTTAACAAACAGGTACATGTATTTCAATCATTTTTTAATCATACTAAACTCTCTTAACTTGATATGACCAAGTAACAAGGCTACACAACTTCAAATGGCACTAACACTAGACAACCGAGCTTCAACAAACAATTGAAACACCTTGAACTATGTGGAAATGACATCATAGTAAACCAATAATGACTTATCTCGCTTATCACTTATCACACTTATCTCAGTTGCCATTAAAGAAGGTAAAGGCGGATGTTTCTAATGGTCCTCTTTCAAAATCAAAAGGTACAAGAACAAAAGCAGCAGGCTAGCCAAACTTTTCTTAGGAATAAAAAATGAGACTTGCATTGGATACTAATTTGTCTAGAAAAGTATTTAAAGTGATCTCTAAAGTTGATAAATAACCTTTGAAGGGGTTCAATTGAACAACAAAAATTTCCTAAAATTTCCTACCTTTTTTCACAAAAATTTTAGGTCCTTATGATGAAAATCAATTTCAACACTGAGAAGATACACCAAGCACAAATGTTTGAGGCATGAATATCTCATCTCCAAATGTTCCAAAGATTTTCTTTTTGGCATGGACCACTACACCTTGGACTCTTCCTAGTAATCTTTCTCTATGCTTCAATTCAAATTTTGAATATGTAAAGATCAGAAGCAAGCAAATTTCACTTATCTCAGTTGCCATCAAAGAAGGTAAAAGTGGATGTTTCTAATCATCCTATTTCAAAATCAAAAGATACAAGAGCAAAAGCAGGAGGGTGTGTGCAAGAAGTTGTGTCCACTTTTTCGCTAAAAAGTGGAAGTGTTTTCCCTGATTTTCAAAATTTGTCACATTTGACCTAAAAATTTGAAGCACTTAAAGGTGGAATCTTGGAAAAAGTCACTAAATATTAAATGTATTACTCGAAGTCTAGTTTACAAATATGTAATTTTTTTCAATACCCAGATGATAGAAATTGATTTTGAATAGGCGTTTCTAAAAACTACTGTTTAAAAGTCACTTTTTTTTACTATACCATGTACGTGTACGTCATCCATATTTTGACCTAAATAATCATATTTTTCAAAATCCTTTTGGGAAAATCTTTGTAACTCACTGAAGCATGTTTTCGATATTTATTTGTAATTTTTTATTGAATAATTTTATTTTTATTAATTTTTTATTGGTCATTTTTTGTCTTTTAAAAAATCATCGTGTACGTCACGCATAAGATGACCTAAACTTAACATTTTTTGAATTTTTTTTTTTAAATTGAAACAAATTGTCTAAAGTACGTTTTCATACAATTTTTTTTACAAAAAAATATGTTAATAAAAAATTATTAAAATATTAAAAAACCCTGATAATTCAAGTTTATGGACATATTTCATCAGAAATTGATTAAAAAATAGAAAAATTAATCCAATTGTAAAAAAAATTACATATTTGGAATCTACATTGTCTCCTCTATAATGGGTTTTAATTTCGTCAAAATATTCTGCAAAATAGACCTTTAAATGTATGCCTAAAGTTACTATTTTGTTGTGACATTGACAGGGCCTTCAAGTTGCAAGTCAAACCAGGTCCAGAGGTCAGGGTCAGGTCCCTAAAACATTTTCCAAAGTGGGTTACAAAGTAAAACCCGAGCCTAAAATTCAAATTTTGAATAATGGGATCCCGTTTATAAAACGCGATCCCATCTATTAAACGGGATCCCGTTTCTTTATTCATCGGTCAAAAATAAAATAGGATCCCATTTAATATAACAGGATCCCATTTTTTAAATGGGATCCTATTTATTATTTGCCATTTTTTTAATAAGACTGTACTATGACTATCATTTCTGCAACTTGCTCTACAGTACGACCGACAGCGACTCTTGCAGCATTCTTTGGCATATTTTTTTCTTTTGCAGGTCCATCAACTTGAAGTATTGTTTGTATTTTGATAGAAGCCATCATGGAGATGCTATTTGAGTGGAATTTTGTTGAATTGGTACTTGTTTGAAGGACTTGGAACACATTCAAGTTTTTGACATTCATTTGTACATGCTTCATAAATTTTTTAATCATGGGATCACAAAGTCGTAATAAGAGGAAAGATAGGAAGCTATTAACCCTTGAAGAAATTGAAGCAAAGAGAGAGAAGGAGGAAAAAAGACAAAGAGATAGAAAAGTAAAGATTCAATCAATGAATAATGCTGAAGCATCCAATTCCACAACTATTGAAAATAAAAACATTGAGGAGACCATGGATGTAGACGATGCAAGTTTGCAAGAGGTGAATGTGGAAACTAATATGATTATACAAACTACTCCTGGTATGTCTTCAAATCCCTCTATTAATGCTATGGGGAATGTTTCAATAGGCACAAATCCAGGTACTTCTTCAAATCCACCTTTGAATGAAATTGAAATAGTGTTGATAGGATATTTAAAACAAGCTAGATATAACAATGTTGAGATTGATAATATTCATAGAGATGAAAATTTGAAACAAATTGTTGTTGAAAATGAAAATGAAAATCTTTTTGTTGAAAATGAAAATGAAAATCTTTTTGTTGTTGAAAATGAAAATGAAAACCGTTTTGTTGTTGAAAATGAAAATGAAAACCGTTTTGTTGTTGAAAATGAAAATGAAAATCCTTTTGTTTAAAATGAAAATGAAAATTGTTTTGTTGTTGAAAATGAAAATGAAAATCGTTTTGTTGTTGAAAATGAAAATAAAAATCCTTTTGTTGAAAATGAAAATGAAAACTGTTTTGTTGTTGAAAATGAAAACGAAAATCCTTTTGTTGAAAATGAAAATGAAAACCGTTTTGTTGTTGAAAATGAAATTTGTTTTGAAGTTGAAAATGAAAATAAAAATCTAGAAAGTGATATTGAAAATGAGAAATATTTTTTCAAAATTGAAAGAGATGTTTTGGATAATCTTCCTGGTAAAATTTCTTGGGGACAAATAAGAACACATGCCAATAGATTATACAAGGAATTTTTTTATCTTAAAAAACTATCATTTCAATGTCAACTAATGATGCAATTAATGAGAATATGGAAAATGAGAAAAGTAATGAAAATGTTAGGCATTTTTGTTAAACCAAGAAGAAAATATCAACCACTAAAACATGCTATGTCTACTGTTACTAGTGCCATTGAGTCTATTGGAAGTAATAGTCGATCCAAAGATAAAAATGCAGCAAGACGAGCTATAACAACTACTATAGTGAATAAAACAACTTTGAATAGAAGAATGGTAAGCAATATTAGTGGAATTCTCAAAATATATCCTAAAACATTGGTAAGAGCGGCAAAAAGAAGAGAAAGTATAGAAAATGATCCAATTAACCAATGTTGGAATTTTAGTGGTTGACTCCCGAGATCTAACATGAAACTGAATGTTGAAATCAGATCTTTGATCGAAAAATATTGGCATGATAATACTAGAGTATCGTCTAATGCTAGAGATGTTTTAAAATTAAGAGTGGGGTCCAAAGTTTGCCATCCTCATCCAAAACACCTATTAGATACAATGCAAGCTGAATTTTATAGAAAATTTTGTGATGAATTAGTGTTACCTGGTAATATTAAAATAAGTCAAAGATCTTTTAAAAAATGCAAACCATGGTATGTAAAGATTAATAAGGAACAAATATCTTGTTGTTGTAAAACGCATGTTCAATTTCATTATTATTATGATGTGTTTCAATATATATGTTGTACTTTACATCGTAACATGATTATACAAGAATGTGATATTAATATGCCAACTGAAGCAATAAAAGAGTTTATATCAAGTTTGTTCTGTGAAAGATCTAATGAAAAGGGTTTTTATTTAAGTTCATGTATTTCTAGACAATGCACTAGTTGTGGCAATCTTTCTTTGTTAAGAGTTTGTATGCATGAAAGTGTTAAAAATTATTTTGGACAACAATTAGTGGATGTTAAAAGATTTAAGAATGTTGAATATTCTATAAAAAATGGAAAATTTGGAAAGAGTTGTGATTTAATTACAGAAAAGGTTAGTGTGCATGCATTCATATCAGAATTTAAAAGTAAAATTGTGCCAAAATATGTCAAGCACTCTCAACAAGCTCGATGGCTTGATGGATAATTTCGTGAATGTAGAAACACATTTCCAGTTGGTACTATACTATCAGTGGTTGATTTTGCGGAAAACTATACTTTAGCTCTGCAAGAGGAAATTCAATCACAATATTACAATTCAGTGCAGGTTGCTATGTTTGTTCATATTGTTTATAGACATTCAGATGATAGCACAGAGAATGATAGAAAAGTTTTGAGGGAGTATTATTTCTATTTGAGTGACAACCGGTTACACTCATCAGAGTTTGTTCAATATTGTTTCAATATATTTTATACAAATTTAAGAGAAAGAGGAATCCAGATGACTGAACATCTTATATGGTCAGATAATTGTACGGGGCAGTTCAAGAATGCTTGAATGTTCTATTTTTTATGTAGGGTTCACAAGGAGATTAATGTCCAACATATGTGGAATTTTTGTGAAGCTGGACATGGTAAAGGAGAACATGATGGAGCTGGTGCGTGTGTTAAAAGAATTCTTGCTAGACAACAAGTAAAATTTGAGGATGCAGTAAAATTTAAAGATGCACGTGGGATTGTAGATTGGTGCAATACAAGATTATGTACACCTGGATCAAGCGAGTACTCTACAGTTCATCGATTCTTTTGGTTGGTTGAAGAAGAAAACATTCTACCTAGACTTGATTGCTAGACAGTCAGTGGATCTACTAAATGGCATTCATTTAGGAGTTTGAATGCAAGTACATGGACTATCTGGATAAGAGAGCTTGCATGTTTTTGTCAGTTTTGTATTTCAAGAGATTGGGAAGCATGTGAGAATACAGAATGGGTTGAAGAGTGGAAACAAAGACCATTGACACTTGCACAAGCACACAATCAAAGTGAAACAACAATTGAAGACAATGATCAACTGTTTGTATCAGACGATTATGACCATGTTTTAGACCTTGTACAAGAAGGTAATTTAATTCAAATCATTTCATTTTATTTCACTTCATTACTAATTTTGTAGTGCTTTTATTTATTTATGTGTACATATGAATGCATGTATGTTGATTGGTCAAATTTTATGGACATGTGCAAGTTACTGAATCAAAATTTGTTTGCAAGACATGTGTATGTTGTTGTTGCACCAAATAATAATGAAGAGGAAACTGAATATTGGTTGGCTCATTGTGTGGAAACTAAACATAAGTTAATAGCACATCGAGAAGATGATGATGGCTTTCCTTATCCAACGGTTTGGTGATCCCCTTAACACATCCCCTTAAGCAAATTTTGATAACAAGTCGTTGATCCCCTTAAGCATATTTTAAGAACTTCTTTGATCCCCTTAAGCAAATTTTAAGTATTTCTTTGATGATGGCTATCATTATCCAATAGGTTCGGTGGTGGTTGTTGGCACTTGGCTATGGAAATACCTAATAAGGAAGAATGGTTTAGCAACATTCGAAGATTATGAAACACATAAGAAGATTATACACTACTCACATTTGGTGTTGGCAACAAATATAAAACTGGTGAGGTATCGTGGAAAACCTACAAATAAAGAGCTATGGAACATTTCTATGGAAGACCATGAGACAATCATCAATGCGTTGGAAAAAAGAGAGGATGGAGATGGTACAATAAAATAAGTAAATACAGGTAAATATAGTTAAATAGATTTATATTGTTGTTTTAGATACATTAAATATATGTTTTGATATTTCTTGTGCATTATTAGTTGAAATTGATTTAATTTGTCCTTTTATATCCTTAGGCCATCATCACAAATTCATCACATACTTTGAAACAAAAACTTGAGAGGCACTTGTAAATACAAGTACAAATTGTGTATATCTAGATAGTTTTATATAAATTAAAATACATGTTTTGATTCAGATATATTGATAAATTGCTTGTATTATTTTTACATCAGGTGGCATGAAGACTTGCTACATTCTCCTCAAGTTTTGGATTTTCTTGAGATGGCATATAACGACATTTTGTATTTACATTATTTTGAGTTGACATATATGTACATACACAATTACATTATTACACATTTTGTACAGAAATTTGTATACATGTGTATGTACACAATTTTATACTCTACAGTATTAAATTTATCAAAATTATTATTCTATGTATTTTATTTGTTAAATGTCCATATTTTTCTACTTAGAATTTACTTTAAATTTAATTTATTATATTGTTCAATTTGGTTGCCCTGGGCAACTTCGCCAAATTTTGAGAACTTAAGACGTCCCCTTACGACATCGTAAATTAGGACCCCTTAAGACATCCAAAAAGTTAGCATCAAGTTGTAGGTTAATTGCAAATGATAGGTGTCTAGGTAGGGAATGTAATCACATTTTTATTTTTTCAATTCTCATGTTTATTTTTCAATTTTTGAGTGATCTAATGAGCAAGCTTCATTGGTGAGTAGTGTGTAGGAGCTTTCTACAACAAATCAAGTTGCCCTATGACAAGGTTGGATAGATAGAGTGGTGTAGGTTCCTATTGTGTTATCCTTATCACACATTTATTATGACAAGGTGGTACTATCAACACTACCTACCTAAAGCTCTTTTAATAATCTTTTTTTTTGTTTTTTTGTTTTTTTTGTCTTTTAATAATCTTTTAAGCCACATTGATTTTTTGATGTATTTATTGAACTTTTATATTTGCCCTTCATGGATGATAGAGCCCCTATAGGTTGATTTTTATTACTCCATGTGATAGTCCATACACTAAATTTAAAGAAATAGTCCTGGAAGTATATTTCTTATGAACAAAATTACCAATATAGAACTAACATCACAATAACCATATAAATTTGCATTTTGGTGTAGGAAAAAAAACCATATTTAAAAGTACTTTTAATATACTTCAATATTTTTTTAGTCATTTTCCAATGATCCACATATGGATCTTGCATGAATCTAGATGCAATACTTACTCGATAATAAGTAATGTCTGGTATAGGTATGGTATGGTAAATAAGGCTTTCTACTAACTATCTATACAAAGTAGGATTGGTCTTTTCAAATAGAGGTTTGGAGTCAAGTTTAATACTCAATTCAATAGGAATAGCAGTTGGCTTATAGTCAACCATAATTGAAATTTTTAAGTATATATCTTATTTGTATCTTGCTTGTGATACCCTAATAGATTAATGATCCTAGAAGATAATCATTCCTAAGAAATGATGTAGAAGCCCTAAATTAGTTATTCAAATATCTGGTTCAATTTATTTTTTATATTTGTGGATTAAAGAAATAAGACTACTTGTAATGAGTAAGTCGTCCATATATAATACAACTATAATGATTTGACCATTCTTAACATTAACAAAGAGGTCATTATCAAAGTCACAAATAGAGAATCCAAGAGATTTGAAAAAATATTGAACTTTGCATGTGAAGGACTAAAAATGTCCACTTTCTCATATGGTATGTAGGCTCCTATCATTGAGAAAGTGGAGTTAGGTAAAGTTTATGCATGGGGGTTTGACATCCTACCTTCAAG
Organism: Cunninghamia lanceolata; assembly: GCA_027924645.1. NCBI lineage: Eukaryota > Viridiplantae > Streptophyta > Pinopsida > Cupressales > Cupressaceae > Cunninghamia > Cunninghamia lanceolata. The sequence continues at coordinate 9,831,125 of BSBN01001715.1, forward strand.
GTCTACCATGACCTTTATTAGATTGTGCACCATAAGGCACTAGGATTTAGTCATCCTTCTCTAGTTATGGTATGGATATTGGAGCATATTAGACCAGGTATCAATGACCCGTGCCCACACCAGATCTTTCACTTCCTTGAGGTATCAAGTAGTGTTGATTGGGTTACTATGGCACATGATTACACATTTACACAATGGTGACTTTGACTAACACAAACAAATTATTACAAACCCATACATAGAGATAGAGAGGAGATGACATGACTAGATATTATTGAAAAAGCGTGACTTTCTAAAGGATTTCCCCTAGTACACTCCCATGCTACATCACTACATATTCTTTCAATGCAATTTCTTCATTAAGTGCAAATCTAGATCAACACTCTGACACTTACATATAGAGATTTATATTATTGAAAAGGGGTGACTTTCTAAAGGATTTCCCAGGTAGTACACTCCCATGCTACAAATCTACTTAAGATGTAGTAGAGGTTGGTCAAGGGACACTCCCATGGACTCTTACTCTAGGGACTCCTAAATTACATGGTCAACACAAGAACAAGCACCAAGGCACTTGGATAAATATAACTATAACCATGCTAGGATCATTTAATATAACTTAGTTGATCTCTAGATGGGAAGATGTGAGAGATTGATCCCTCCTAGTAGGCAAGAGATCCTCATGAACTTATCTCACTTTTTAATGCTTTGTTTTGATTTGCTTACCATTTTATTGCTTAAAATTTGACTAGGACCTAAATATGCATACCGTGAATGAATAGAGGAACTTTATTAGGACCTCATCACTACATAAATTCTTTCAATGCAATTTCTTCATTAAGTGCAAATCTAGATCAACACTCTGACACTTGTAGATTTATCTATGACAATCGATTATTTCTATTGATGTCAATCTATATATCTTATTATGGTTGATCTCAAATGTTGAAATTTCTTTTCCTTCATGCACATGGTTAGATTAGAGTTTGATTTATGATTAAATTTAGGGATGCTTGCATATACATATGTATGTGATGTTATGCTTTTATAGTTTATGATGTATATGCAATGTATGTATGCATGGATAACAGATATATGGATGGACGCACCTAAACTAACATGATGGTTTTACATGATTATTACTTTGACATGTGTATGTTTTTGTTACGACAAGATTGCATTTATTGTGTGACATGTAAAAATATATAGTCCAGGTTCAACAATATATATATAAAGTCCAGGTCCATGTTCAAAAAATATATAAAGTCCATGTTCAACAATATATATATAAAGTCCATGACAAACAGTATATAACAAATAGTCCATGAAATAGTCAAATATATAAAGTCTAAGTTCAACAATATATATAAAGTCCAGGTCCATGTTCAAAAATATATATGAAGTCCATGTTCAACAATATATATATAAAGTCCATGACAAACAGTATATAACATATAGTCCATGAAATAGTCAAATTATACATAGCCCATGTTCAATAACCTATCACATACTATCTCTATCATCAAGAGTCCTCTTCACACCATGTGAACTACTTAGATGACCTGAATCACTCTGTAAAAGAGAAAGATTTAGATGAAATTAGATGTAAGATGATAAGGAAATCTAATTTAATGACAATTTTTAAATTTATAATTTATCATAAAATTAAATTATCGTGTGAGGCTGAGAGGCATGCTTTGGTGCACCTAGACCTATCTCTCCATGCTCTAAATCAATCTATTTAATACAAGAGAAAGTTCAAGTTGAAATTAGATATACTTGACAATTTTAAAAATGATTTAATTCAATTTAATTTATAAGAACTATCATATTTAAAAATTATTATACCGTAAGAGGAACTTGTTGTGAATCCTCTATTCCAGGACCTGTCTCTACAGGCTTAGCTCCATGACATGTATCGAGCTATGAAAGAAAAAAGAATTTTGAATGTACATGTCAACATATATAAATATATATATATATATATCAAGAAATTTACTTTAATTTCACAACGTATATTTTAATTGTTCAATTTAAATATAATCTAAATTTTAAATTATACCGTATCAGGCTGCCCATCTCCTCTGTCCTCCTGCTCTGCATGTGCTGTGTGTTGATGAAACGTATCACTAACAAGCTCCTACAATGTCATTTATATTTAAGTTAGCACATGTGTGTACAAATTAGGTTTTAAAACATATATATATTGACTTGTGTACATGTTATACATTTTTCAACAACCTGAAATGCAGTCGACTCCTGATATAAACTTGGATTATCCAAGTGTGCTACAATGCCCATACTCATTGTTGTGTCAACCTGCATAGACATATTTATCAAATATTAAATAGTACATGTGCACATTTTTAGATACACTAATATCAAAATAGAAAAATTTAAGTATATATATATAGTTTTTTAAAACAATATACATACTGTAAGAGTGTCATGTGAGATGCCCAATGATGGAGGAGTGCTCGAGACACCTTGAGATGGAGGATTCAATGTGGAAGAACCCTGAACCAGTTCATAAATAAGTTCATAAATATTTAATTGTACACACATTCAAGACTGAATTTTACAAATTTACAAATCATTGAAAATGTACCCCAAATGGGTGCCCGAGATGAACAGGTGTCGATGAAAAATTAATTCGATCAATGGTGACCCCTGTTGCCATCATCTACACCAAACAATTTGATTGTTAAAATATTACAATTTAATTGATCTATATGTTGATTAAAAACACGTGGTTAAAAAATTGTTTTAAATTCAACATGTGTACATAACCTATATATACCTGTGTCGAATGATTAGTGGGATGATCCTTAGCAAATAGATAATCAACAAATGATTCAATGCCCACATTATCAGATGATGCATGTGTAGATGAAGTCGGTGCATCTACCTGATAAGGTCCATAACACAACTGATTGCAACTCGTACATGTATGAGGCATTGACACATGTGGAGTGGTACTAGGACCACTTCCATCATCAACTCCTCCATGCTCTCTAAATCGAGCTACCATCATAGAAGTCTGCTCATGTAGGCTACCTGAGAGTGCACTCAATGTGCCTAGTGTGGATACCACTACATGATATTGGAAGGGCGAAGGAATGGCAGCAACATGAGGGTCAATAAGAGGTTGAACAGGCACCGGTCGTTGGGGATCAACCTGTGCCCCCAACCTCTGTTGTGGCATGCTACCACCAACACCCTGGAATGATCTAAAATCAAAGTAGTTGGGTTTTTTATTCAGAACAAACTCTACATATAATTTTCTCAAAAAATATAAAGGAACCTCACAATTAGCATGAGGTGGATAATCAAACACCATCCACAATCTATCCCAAAAATTGGTAGACATTCCTTCATGCCTACACCACTTGATTGATATTCTTTTCTTATTTGCAGGAATAGGTTCATTTGTAATGGGATGTCTAAAATATTGTGCTAAATGAGCTTTTGTGATTTTAAGATCCAAAATAGTCTTATAGGAGAGGCCATCAGCATAAAATTGGTGCCTCTCCTCTCTCCATTTCTGGAATCCATCAAAATCTAAGTCAATAGACCTCACAGAATCTAAAATGTTTTGCATCAAAGATGCAAAACGTACTACGTGAGGTGGCATGAATTGTTCATTGTGAATGGAATTCAATTTTTCTTGTATCGAATCCACATTTTCATTTATTATGGCTCGCAAGCGAGCCTGGTCAGTTCCAGGTGGGGGTGGAGGTGGAGGTGGAGGTGGGTCATCTGCAGGTGGGGCATCTAGAGGTGGGGCATTTGGTGCTGGGGGTGTGGGTGCGGGTGCAGCCGGATCATCTTGTGCATTAAGGAAGACCTCAACATCAAAGTGAATATCATCTAGATTCATGATGTATATATAAAAATAAATATGAACCTGCATATATATACATATAAACATACAAACTTCAGTACAAATTTAAAATTAAATCAAGAATATATATATATATATATATATATATATATATATATATATGTTTCAAGAAATTATACTTGAAATAAATTTAAATTAAACATACAGATAATGTATACATGCATGTACAAATTTCAAAATGTAAGAGAGCTATTAGGACTACCATAATGATTGATACAATGGGAAAGGTGACCCATCTTAATATATAATGTGCATTTAAGTAAGGAAGTCTCTCGACAATCATCATGTATTTCTTAAATGTGAATATGCATCCCAAATTTTGGACTATTTTAAAGAAATATGGTGCATTTAGGAGCTTGGTGATTGTTGGGGTAAAGAGGAATATATGATCATGCTAGAAGAGGTGCATTAGGCTCATAATTGGCCAAGGTTGCTTTGAATAAGGTTAAAACAAGGAGATACCCTTGTTGATATTCACACCCTTTGGTCCATATCTACATTGGGATGGATTAAGCTTGAAATTTTGATGGGTAGCCAAGGGTAATCCTAGTGAAGTAGGAGGAGTATGTTTATTAAGAGATGATAAGGGAAAACCTCTACCTATCTTAAAGCTTATGATTTTGGTGTCAAGAACAATAATATGGTAGATTCTAGGGCCATGATATCCAGGGCCTCAAGATGACTTGGAAACTAAACAAGACATCCCTTAGTGTGGAAGGAGATTCCAAGATCAACATTGATCATATGAAAAAGCATAGATGAAGCTTGTGGTTATTGGAAACTATTCTATTGGAAGATAGAAACTTGGTGAATACTTGTTTAAATCTATCTCCTTCAAACATATCAAAAGAAAAGGTAATTATATTCTAGACAAGGCAGATAATGGAAGAAATCATTAAATTGCTCCTAGACATCTAGCATTTGTTGGGAAGAATAATTTTTTTACATTCAACTCAATCCCTAAGTTGTGCCTCCATGCTATCAAATGTTACTTGTATCTACCTTCTACACAATGATATTGAAGGGGTAGAAGGTTAGGATAAGGATTTCTATATTGCTACTTAGATAAATTCCACATCTTCAATGTGTGGCATGAGCATATGCACAAAGCCTTGGAGGATATTTCTACGATAATGAAGATAAACCTTCATGTCTTGATGCTAAATTGGATGATTCTATCCACTATGAGAATTAAGATGAGGAGGAGGTGACATAAATCCCTCCTATCAAATTCAAACAATGTTAAAAATGTCAAGGAAGTGGTAGATGCTTTGTAAGGCTTGTGTAATTTGTCCCACCACCCTAGGATAAAGTTTTTTAGTTTATTAGTAATTCTAACACTACTTCAACTTATTACTCTAGGGTGTGGGCCACTATAATTTTCCCTACCACTAATATATCTTAAGACACCTATTGGTTTATGTTTGATGTCATTGTAGTATATTAATTTTCCCTACCACTACTGATTGAACAAAACTATACCATATATATTAAGTACTCTAGCTCAATGATCTTAAGATTAATGAAATCAGGACTAACTATATCATCATTATGCTTAGATACACCCAACATGCTAATCATGAACTTAATTACCTTCACAACCCTATTAGCATTGTATCACTCCTATTAGGGAGTGGACTTGAATGGGGCCAAAAGATTCTTTACATCTTAGGATTGTGACTTTGGGTTTGGCATGGTCAACTTGGAGAGGTTGTGTGACATATCCCTATAAGAGGATGAAGGGTGATAGGAGGTTGTAGGATGGCTAAAAGCATTCACATGACGATAATGTTCAAGTTTAAATTTCAAGATATGTATCATGGTCTACAAGGTTCTCTTGTTCAAAAGGTTCATCATATTCTAGACAAGGAACTCACAATCATTGGTACCAAATTCAAGACCTCCTATTACAAGTCTCCATATAGCTTTAAACATAACACCTATAAACACAAAATTTATAGGGCTTGAATACAAGCCCGCCTCCCAGTTAGGAGACTTCCAAATAATTGGTGAACTCACATGCAATAAGGGAATAACACATGCATACAAAATATGTAGAAGAAAACCCTGTAGCATGACTCGTGATTAATTAAAGTTAGGGTTAGGGTTTCAATTAGGATTAGGCTTAGGGTTAGAATTGAGGTTAGGGTTAGAATTAGAATTCAAGGGTTACTAAATTAGGGTAAGTATTAGAGCTACAATTATGGTTTGGGTTACGGCTAGAGTTAGGGTTACAATTATAATTACAAGTAGCTCGTTAGGGTTAGGGTTAGGGCTAGAGTTAGAGTTACAATTACAATTACAAGTAGAGTTAGGGTTAGGGTTATGATTAGGGTTATAATAAGGGTTAGGGTTTGAATTGCATATAGAATTAGGGTTAGGGTTGGAATCGCATATAGAATTAGGGTTCAATCTAGCTAGAAATAGATAAATTAGTCAAGATGGTTCTAGCTCGATTTTGTTTTCTATTTCCTAGATTTGTAAAACTATTGTTTTCTATTTAGTTGTTAGTCCCAACTCTTTCCTTTTAAGAAGTATATCAAATATAATGTAGTAGTAGATACTTCTACATATACAAGTTTCTGTTAGGAGAAAATATATTTTGCCAAATTTGTATAGAGTTGTCTATAGTGTGTTCCAGGGTAATCAAATGATGTAAGTCACAATTTAGAGGGTTGAGGGATAAGTTTGTGTTGAGTCTATAGGAGGTGTTTTCTTACATAGACCGAGCTCCATAATCTAGGTGTCTCCATGTCTAACTCAAATGTTTCAACTTGGTCCATATTATATCTAGATTAATGATAAAATTTTATATATATGGCTATGAGATCCACGATCATATCAATGTTTAGTAGAGAAAAGTTATCTAAGTTGGGGTAGATCCTTTTTTGATGTCTCAAAAGTTAGTGTAAACATGAATTCCCTTAGTTTTCTTGTTAACTAAGACCACATTAGAGACCCATTTAGGATAAGTAATAGTCTGAATGAACCCTGGACATCCAAGAGTTTATACAATTCTTCTATGACCACGAGGGCTACTTGGGGGTGCATTTTGTGTAGCTTTTATTAAATAGGTTTGGCATTGAGGTGAACCACAAGATGATGCATGACTTTAAAGATGGAGTCTCAAGGCATATCACCATAAGACCACATGAAGAAATCAACGTAATCTTTAACATGGTGACATGGTTATATATGCCTTCTTTGATGTCAAGGTCTAGTGGAGCTACTATCTTAGAGAGTTTAGGGTCCGAGCTTCTATTCACAGGTTGATGTCTATAGCATCCTCAACAAGGAGAGGGGAGTCATGTCTTGTATCTAAGTGGTATCTAATGGAAGGTGAAGTTTGTCAAATTGAGGAGCTCTTGGGAAGTGTCCATTTTTATTGTATCATTTTAATCGATCACAAGTTTCTTCTTATATCTTGTTGCTATTCTGCCTAGACTAGGGTGCCTTAGGACTAAAGGGTTCTTTCTTTCTCTCCAAAATAAGCATATGTAGGTGTTAAGTATGGTGGAAAAATCTTTCTTATGATTACAATGGGGATGTGGTCTTGACACTTCATAAGTTTCATGATGGCTTCATCATTTTGGAAAACATCAAATCATAAAGGGTCATGTTGGTCCCAATCGATAAGCTCAAGGTATTATAGGTATAAGGAGATGGTGAGGATAGTGACCTATCATTAAAGAGGTTAGTGGTGGAAAGATCTTCGTAAGGATCATGAGTGGAGCCTACATCAATGTCATTAAGATTTGGGGAAGTATTACCAATGAGGTTGAGCTCGTATCACAATTAACATTATGATGTTCATTCCAGGGGCATAACCTAGCTAGTGAGGACAGCTACTTGAGTATATCAAAAGTTACATAAATGTTGGCTTCATTTCATTCTTGATTAGTTGGCTATCACAAAAACTGTAAAATTTTCTGAATTCTTGATTAGTTGGTTGTCTCTAAAGGTTTGATTATGAAGGATGTGATAAAGGTTTTATTATGGTTTGTTGTAATTTTTTTACATGATAGTTAGCTATTCAATAATGCCTTTAAAATACAATGACATACATTGTTATAAGTAAATTTTATAAAAACCAAATATATATATCATCCCAATGCTATATAATTTTTGACAGTTTGTTCAAAATCTCTCCTTTCATATGATACAATCGTTTCAAAATTTCAATTGTATTTTATAGCTAAAATGTTTAAATATAGCTATTCAACACTCAAATTGAACTCAAATTTTGACAGTTTGTTCAAAATTTCTCCTTTCATATGATACAGTATTTTCAAATTTTCAATTGTATTTTACATCTAAAATGTTTAAATACAGCTATTCAACACTCAAATTGAACTCAAATTTTGATAGTTTGTTCAAAATCTCTCCTTTCATATGATACAGTATTTTCAAAATTTCAATTGTATTTTACAGCTAAAATTTCTAAATATATCTATTCAATTATCAATTTTAAACATAATTTTGACAGTTTGTTCATATTCTATCCTTTTATATGATATAGTCTTTCAAAATTTCAATTGTATTTTACAACTAAACTATCAAAAATCAGCTACTGATTTCATAAACCCTAAACCCTAAATAACAATTCACAATTTAAATTTTGATTATATTTTACACCAAAACAAACAAGGGAAGCTTAAAATGATTGATGGGTAATTTGTAGAAGTGGAAAAATCCACTTACCTGGTGGGTGGATGGTGACTGAACTCGGGATCCCATTTTTGCCTATCGACTGTCGCTGTTGAAAATGGGGTCTCTACCATTTTTTAAAAAATTTAATACTTTTTCAAAACGGGATCCCGTTTTTGGCCTCTACGTTCGGGATCCCGCTAAAAAATGAGATCGCATTTTTTGTTTTAGGCTCGGGATCCCAATGCAAAATGGGATCGTGTTTTATATAAACAGGATCCCGTTTTATAGAAATGGGATCCCGTTTTATAGAAATGGGATCCCGTTTTTGGTTCCCCGATTTCAGATTTTTTTCTAACTCTGAAGCTTCCACCTTAAGTGGACACAACTTCTTGCATTTACCCAGGAGGCAAGCTAAAAGTTTCTTAGGAAGAAAAAATAAGACTTGCATTGGATACTAATTTGTCTAGAAAAGTATTCAAGTGATCTCTAAAGTTGATAAATAACCTTTGAAGGGGTTCAATTGAACAACAAAAATTTCCTAAAATTTCCTACTATTTTTCGCAAAAAGTTTAGGTCCGTATGATGAAAATCAATTTCAGCACTGAGAAGATACACCAACCACAAATGTCTAAGGCATGAATATCTCATCTCGAAATGTTGCAAAGATTTTCTTTTTGGCATGGACCACTACACCTTGGACTCTTCCTAGTAATCTTGCTCTATGCGTCAATTCAAATTTTGAATATGTAAAGGTCAGAAGAAAGCAAATCTCACTTATCTCGCTTATCTCAGTTGCCATCAAAGAAGGTAAAGGCAGATGTTTCTAATGGCCCTGTTTCTAAATCAAAAGATACATGAACAAAAGCAGGAGGCAAGCCAAAAGTTTCTTAGGAAGAAAAAATAAGACTTGCATTGGATACTAATTCATATGAATTACTAGAGACATTTTAGGGCTCTATTCTAGTTGGTAAAAAGTACCAGCCAATATTTGACTTCTTGGAGCTCTCAGATGCTGACTTCAGAGTTGTTGCAAACAATTATATGACAGATGATAGTGGTAATGGGGTAGTGTATTGTGCTCCTTTATTTAGAGAAGATGATTATCGTGTCTATTTAGAAGCAAGTATTATTAAAAAGGGAGTGGATCTTATAGTCCTAGTGGATGCAGATGGATTCTTTACTAAAAATATTGTTGATTTGAAAGACTAATATATAAAAATAGAGGAGTTCAAGAAACTTACAAAATAAAAATAAAAATGACAAATAAAAGACATTTGAGGCTCTATGTCAAGAAGAATAAAAATGAGGACAACAAGACCTGGAGACCACTTGATGGTTTCTTGTTTTAAAATTTATACATTGGAGGCATGAGGTAGTGGACTTAAGTACCTATAAATTATTATTTGAGAAAGAGGAATATGTTCATGTGATTATGACTTATCACTTGTAATGATAAAATAAGTTGTATTATATATTATTGTATCCAGAAAAGCAAATATATAATTAGTATGTTTACAAAAGGAGTTCAATTATTTTTATGTTATTAAGTCCTTTTAAATGAAACGTGGCTTGATATTGTTATTTAAATTTCATATAATCAATGGTCGCTTTACTTCAAATTTACTACATGTTTAATCATGAATAAATATTATACCTAAATTTAGATTTTGTAACCTTTGAAATAGTGTGTTATGAGGCTTGTTAGATATTGTATAATCTTAAATTGTTTAATTATTTTGTTTGAAATTAAACATAACACTAGGCACTAGGAACACATGGCAATGGATGGGATCCCCAAATACTCTTCCTATTAGGTGTTGATGAATAGATGCAAACTATATTTCCCCATTTTGAACTTCTTAAGACAACTCTAATTAATATTTTTATGTTTATGTGGCTCATATTATTTGTGATTAATAATGTGGGTGATTGGTAGATATTTCCACATATTTGCAACATTAGCATTTTTTATGACTTAAATATTGACCTATCATGTAGCCTCTAGAATTTTGTTGATTTTCTTAGTAATAAATTTTGTTAGTGGTGGCACATATATCCTATTATTTTTAAAGGACCACTACCATATTGCCCACTTTTATAATTTTATATATGATATAGTGGACTTTATATTTATTAATAGATATGTTTTGTTGGATTTACGGTTTTTAAAAATAATTTAAGTTTGTTAAATCTACCAACTTTAGCTAAATTCTAGGTAGTTTCTAATTTTACTAGGTTTAAATATGTACTACTTCATTTTCTTAGATATCTTCCTTATTCATTTTTTATTTCCCAACTTAATCTTATTTTAGATTAGGAATATAGCCTAATTAGGACAAATTTAGAAATTTAGATAAACATAAACATAACACTAACTTATAAAGCATGTAAGTCATAATATAAATTTCGAAATGTAAATATAAAGCATGTGACTCATAATAAGAACATCTCTAAGATATAAAACATAAGTACATACATATAATGTCCACATATAAAACATGTGACTCATAACAACGATGTCTCTAGATATAAAAGTTCATGTGACTCAAAAACATCTCTAAGATAAAATATAATAACATGTAAGTCATAATGTCCAAATGTACTGTAAATATAAAACATCTCAATCATCATAAAAACTCATGAATGTCTCACTCTACGAGTGGATTGAGCTTCGCTCTGTCTTGAGCTGTGTCTCAAGCTATGACATCCTGATCCCTGATTGGAGCCCTCGACTGATCCATGACTCGTGTGCTGTGCTGAGTTGTGGATTGGAGTCTGCACATGAAACACCATAAAATTTTCAAATTCTATATATATATATATATATATATATATATATATATACATGTACAAATATAATTTGTTTTGATTTTAAATAAATAAATAATACTTGAAAAATATAAATTACCTGACATACATGGTCTGCATCATGTAGAGGAGTCTCAATAGAAGCATGACCTGATCATGTAGCCTATAAATGACATGTGTTCATACAATATATAAGCATATGTGTATTTAGTTAGAAAACTTATACACTTAATGTCTGTATGTAGAAAGTTAACTTGATATACACGTGTACACTTAAATCAAACTTATACATGTACATGTGATATATAGACCTCGTTTTTAAATACCTCATGATGATGACTAGGATCGCCAACATGATGCAAATCTCCATATCTAGGTTGTAAAATAGTAGCATGTCTCTAATATACATGTACATTTAAGATTGCAATCAAGATTCAGAGCTTCAGTGTATGTGATTTTATTTAAACTTTCAAACTTATAATTTTAAATATATAATTTATGAATTTAGATTATAATTTTTAAATAAATTGTACCTCAACTACACTAGCACAGGCCCTCCCAATCCCACTGAGCTCATAATCATGGAGAGACAATGATACACGTGTAGGTGGTGTAGTATCAGTGCCAAAAAGAAGCCTTCAATACTCACCTCCCATAACATCATGTGCAGTAACCTCAACCTCAGGACCAACTAGAACATGTAGAGGGGTGGAGCTTGTAGGATCAATCTGAACATCTTGATGTCCCCCCAAACCCTGTGAACCTGACTCACCATGGCTCCTCCGTCTACCAAAATATTGCTCTAGATGTGAGAATACAACATCAAGTGGGATCCCATACTGATCACTGATGAACTGGTATGAATCTAATAAATTACTAGCTAGGCATCTAGTCATATTCTGCAAAGCACTCTCTCCACTAATCTGTGCCACATTATGTGGCAATGGTATATCAGCACGAATGTAACGATCTAAACATCTAGTCAATGTGGCCTCAGTGGATGGAATGTCAATCCTCAAGCATAACAAATACCTACCAACATCATCAGATGACAACTGATCAACCTCAGTGGCAATAGTCACCATGCTCTCAAAAAACATGTGTCTCGAGGGGGTCAATGCTGGTTGGGCGGCATTTGCTAGTTCCACATGGTTTGGAAGAACTAAAAGATTTGGAACAACTAAGGACCTCTTGTTCTAAAGAGGTGGTGCGTCTGCTCTTCTATACTCAGGTCTCTCTGCAAACCTCCCTTTCCCCTCACCAGCATGTTTAGGGAAAGATGTATAATCAATAGATAAATCTAAATTGAACTCTACATATAATTGTTTGCAAAAATACAATGGTAACTCATTATTGTTTGACCATTGGTGATGAGCTACCAAAAACCTAGGATAGATGAAAGGACTAAGAACTGCATCCACACACTTGGTGGGAGAATATCCTCTCACTCTCTCTTTATCCCTATAAGAAGGGAACATGCTGAGAACATTATCTACTGAAACCAACCTAGAAATAGATGTCCATTTCTCCTGGCCAACAATACTCTAAGAAAGAGATGCATAGAACTTGTCAACACTAATATCATCATATGGATTGTATGATCGAACAACTTGGATCATACATGTGATCTCATCCCTAATCCTAACCAACCTATCTTTACCTGACAGGTTTGGTGTATTGTGAATAGAACTATTCAGTTCATCTAAAGCTCTTTGAAACCTCTAAATGGTGTCAGCATATAATGTAGAATTATCACTATTGTCAAGTTTCCCTGATGGATGTGATTGATGTGATGATTGGTCATCCATGTGGACCTAAATTTCTCTATAGTATGATAATTAAATTTTTTGTCAAACATATTGTATGTCAAGATGTAAATAAACCTGCATATAAATTTTCCAACTACTACATACATCTTTAAAAAATCCATGATATAAATGCACACATGCTTCTCAAATAAACCTGCACCTTAGATGCTTGCAAATACATAAATAATAGGCCTATCAACCAAATCTGAATCAACCAAAAAACACAAAACTAGGAATGCATAGAAAAGACAAATTTAAAGTCACATGTAGCATGTAGCATATTGACATGACAGCTATATAGGAATTTATATAAATCAGATTTTATCATAATTCACATAAATCAAATTTTATCCTATAGTAGTTGGAGTCATAAGAAGGTATATTTCCAATCTAGAAAAAAAGCATCCGACAATCTAGAAAAGGCAGACTCTATTTAACATTCTAGAGTATTATATATGTATATATATCTAGTGTATGTTGCTTCCTTCTTTAACCATGTTATTCCCTAGCATTTGATGGGAAAATTTGAATGGATAACCTTAGAAGGGATAAAAGTGCATGTCATGCATTGTTGTAACACTTTATTTGACCTGTTTTATGTGTGAACTAACTGCCACCCAGCAACCATCAGCCACTTGCTACTTCTGATCACCACAACCTTACCAATAACTTATGCACAAATTCTTTCTTGAATGGTTTCAAATTGTGATTAATTTTCCATCACCACAACCTTGATAAAAATTTATGCACATAATTCAATAGAGAAGAATTTATGCACAAATTCTCTATGGAATGATTTCAAATTTTGATATATTTTTTTAGCTTATATTGTGCGGATGAAATTTGATGTTCCTTGTAGTTTCCTATTGCATCATGGTATAGGGTTAGGGCTTAAATTTGACAGTTGACCTTGCCTGTCAAGCAATTTTCTTATGACAGTTATCTATGCAATGTTGCCTTTAAAATACTATGACCTATCTTAGTATATAAAAATTAGATATATATATCAACGTAATCCTATGTAAATTTTGACAGTTTGTCCAAAATCTTTCCTTTCATATGATAGTCTTTTTAAAATTTTGATTGTATTTTACAGCAAAAAAATGGCTAAATATAGCTATACAACTATCAAGTGATTTTTACTGTAAAATACAATCAAAATTTTAAAATATTGTATCATATGAAAGGAGAGATTTTGGACAAACTATCAAAATGTATACATATGGGATTATGTTGATATATATATTTGGTTATTTATATAGATAACTATCATAGTATTTTAAAGGCAGTATTGAATAGATAACTGTCATAGTATTTAAGCCATGTTCCCTAGCATTTGATGGGCAAATTTGAATGGATAACCTTACAAGGGATAAAAGTGCACATCCTGCATTGTTGTAGCACTTGATTTAACCTATTTTATGTGTGAACTGACTCCCACCCAACAGCCACCAGCCATTGGCTACTTCTGATCATGCCACAACCTTTCCAATAACTTATGCACAAATTCTTTCTTGAATGGTTTCAAATTTTAACTGTAAAATACAATCAAAATTTTTAAAAGACTGTATCATATGAAAGGAGAGATTTTGGAAAAACTGTCAAAATTTATATGGGATTATGTTGATATATATATTTGGACAAACTATCATAGTACTTAAAACAGTATTGAAATTTCTACTGTATCAGGCATTTTTATTGTAAAATACAATCAAAATTTTAAAAAGACTGTATCATATGAAAGGAGAGATTTTGGATAAACTATCAAAATTCATATGAAATGAGAGATTTTGGACAAACTGTCAAAATTTATTTGGGATTATGTTGATATATATATTTGGTTATTTATATAGATAACTGTCATAGTATTTTAAAGGCAGTATTGAATAGATAATTGTCATGGTATTTAAGCCATGTTCCCTAGCATTTGATGGGAAAATTTGAATGGATAACCTTACAAGGGATAAAAGTGCATGTCCTACATTGCTGTAGCACTTGATTTGACATGTTTTATGTTTGAACTGACTCCCACCCAGCAGCCATCAGCCACTTGCTACTTCTGATCGTGCCACAACCTTTCCAATAACTTATGCACAAAATTCAATAAAGAAGAATTTATACACAAATTCTCTCTGGAATGATTTCAAACATTGATTTTTTTTTTAGCTTATATTATGTGGATGAAATTTTACAAACCCATTTTACTTGCACATACAATCATATAAGGTGCAAGTTTATTTCGAACACTAAACTATACATCGTGCCATAAAAAATATTTGACACAAAATGCCAAGGCAAAGATCTAGATACATTGTGGCATACAAAATGTTTGACAAAAAAATGTATTCCAAGGTGAAGATGGCATACCTGGTTGACGAGACTGTTGCAAAAGGTGGTGGGGACATCCTTCGCATGAAAAGCTTTCAACCCTAGGTCACTGTCAGTGTCGGAAAAAGCCCATAGTGAAATGTGGCAATTTCATTTTATTTTTTTCTTTTAAAAGCATGATTTCAGGTGAAACACTCTCGCCCCCAGATTGACTCACCCAAAAATAGCTTGCCACATATGTGCCATGCAGTAGCTATGTGTATTCAGGTGAAACTATCTTGCCCCCAAATTGACTCGGGCGAAAATGACTTGCTCTAAATCATTTTGTTGGCCAAAAGTGTGACACAGTTTTGTGCTTTTACCCATTGGCATTTGCCTTGTTGTACACTATGATCTAGAAATCTTACTAAATGAAATAACTCTTTGTAAGAGAGACCACCAAAGTCTAGAATCTTCTTTTTATTTATGTGGTCCTGACATTAACCATTTGGAAACTTTCTATTTAAGTGTTGCACAATAGCCAATCTCCTCTTCTTTACAAGAGAACATACTGGAAGCACTGGAAACAATTTAAAGTGAAGAACATGTAGATAAACTTATTGAATCATTTAACTCATGTCCTTCATAGTTCTTCTCGCTTCAAACAAGAGTCTAGATATTTGAATCACAGAAGGCACACCAAGATTTTAAAGAAAGGAGTGACTTCTTGAATGCTTCCTTATCAGATAAGGAGTATTGGTAAATATTGACTATGTTCATAGGAGAGATTTTATAACTAATATTTGACATAAGATCACAGTTGTTATCACATGTGTCAGAACTATAATTGCTACTAGATATTATAGTCGTTGCTTCCAAAGGGCACTCTACAATAGGTAAATAATTTCCTATACATTTTTCAGAAGTTTACAATTCTTACTTTTAATTCTCCATTGTGTCAGATTAAACAATCCTATTTGAGGGACATTAACTCTTACTAACAAACGTTGTGCTCCAACCCTCTCAAAGATAACCTTGCCATTTTCAATATTGGAAAATAATTTTGAGTGAGTAATAACATGAAGAGCAATGACATAATATATTGGATTCACTAGTATGCATCTAATTGTTGAGTTGTTGCTCATATGGACCAGTTAAGACTCAAACCTAGGACCTTCAATTTGCTGCTAGAGTGCTCTACCAATTGACCTACTAGCCCCTTGTGGCCAGTCCATCGTCAGTCTAGGTGTGGGTTATTTCCAACACCCTCTTAAGCCACACTACAGATGCTCGGGGCTCCTAGCTTAGCTCTGATACCAATTGTTGAGCTACTACTCATATGGACCAACTAGGACTCAAACCTAGGATGTTCCATTTGTTGTTGGACTGCTCTACAAATTGAGCTACTGGCCCTTTGTGACCATCCCATCATTAGTCCAAGTGTGGCTTATTTTCAACACTGCTCATGCTTCCTTTCCCCTCCAAACACAATCATTTTAATCAACTACATATTCTTTGCCAACCCTTGGCATTGGTTTGTCCATTTCCATTATGCTATGATTGATAACTATCCATATGCTAGTTCAAAAGTTCCCATTTTGGCACACAGGGAAGATGTTAGCATGGTTTAATGGAGTTTGGTTTTACATCTACCAAGTGCATTAGTTTGAAAGTTTCAGAATATTTTTCAACAAATCCATTGTGTACATTTCCTATGCCATGGCATTCCATGAGATAGTCTCTCTCTTGGTTATACAGGTTTCCACATTTTGTAGACATGTCTACCAAAGGATTTTCAACTATAATATCTAATCAAAAATTTATTCCCAAAAGCTCTCTCAAGGAAGTCCATACACGGTTCTAAAGCTCCCATTTGTTCATGGCGGCCAGGGCATTTGCAACTAAAACATCAGGTGAAAACTCATTTTTAAACCTACTTTAAGGGACATCCATACGCTATTTTGAAAGCTTTCCTTGTTGGCGCAGGCAGGGAGAAAGCTAGCAAAGGTGGTGGCGTTAAGTTTTATGCTTGCAGATTGCAGTTGATAGAAAGTTTCTGATGCATTTTCAACAAAACCATTTTGTGTATATCCTGCAATCATTGAATTCCATTCGATGACATCTCTTTGAGGCATTCTGTCAAACAGTTTACACGCCTTGCCTATATTTCCACATTTTTCATACATATCTACCAAAAGATTTCCGACTATGGTATCTGACAAAGATTGCGCTTTCATTATGCTTTAATGGTTTTCCTTAAGCTGCTCCAACACTTCCATTTTTAGTATCCACAGGGAAGACACTGGCCGCGGTTGAGGAATTTGGCATCACCCATGCCGATTGCATCTGCTTGAAAGCTTTCTAACGCTTACATTTTATGCAAAACCCTCATTCATTGTGTACCATGAGGTGACATCTGAACCAATGAACTCCCCCAAAAGTTCAAAACACAATGAAAACGCTGACAAAAATGCCGATGAGTAATGAAAGCACCGAATGGTGACTATTTGAAACACCGTCTACCATAAACTGGCCCTGCGCATAACTCATTTCAGCATACACAGAAGACGATTTCAAGAGTTAGCGAAAATCATTAATACATATTTCCTAGATATTCCAAAGAAAGATTTGTCATGTCTCTTGTTCCCGGCATCTTTGGTAGGAGTTCCAGCATGTTCGGTCCATTTTCTCTTGATGGGATCCGCTTTTAATTCCTCGTCTATGTCACAACTCAAATTTTGAATTTTAAATTTGAAAACTAACATAAAAAGTATATTCATTTAAAAATACAAATAATAAATAATTTAACAATGGATTACACTTTAAAAAATGGAGGATAAGATTTGCAAATCCACTAAAAAGTGGAGGATGCATTATCATTAAAAAATAAGAGTGGAGGATGCATTATCATTAAAAAAAAAAGAAAGTGGAGGGTGCATTATCATTAAAAAAAAAGAGATGGAGAATGGACTTTTCTATAAATTACCTAGAATGGTGAGGAAGAAGACCACTAATCTCTGGTTTGGGAGTGCTGGAGAAAACTGTAAGAGTTCTCCTCTCCTCAATTTGCTTTCTTTCTATTGAAAAATTTATTTGAGTTTTTGGATGAAGTTTTATTTTGATAGTAAGTTTCAAACTGTGTATAAGCTTCGATGAATGGCAACTGTTTTTTTTTTTTATTTATCTTTACACCTGACTATTGTATTTGTTTGAATACACACACACGGAGGTATATAGAACTATACCATGATCTAAAACTTCCATATTGGCACAGGTGGGAGGATTTTGTTTAAGATTGTTGAATTTGGTTTAACTCTTGCTAGTTGCATTTGCATAGAAGTTTCTAAGCCTTTTTCAACAATTCTGTCCTGCTACCACGGTGGTTCCATGAGATCGTACACTCCTTTGAGTCATTTTGTCCATGCTTCCACACCTACATCCGTGTCTACCAAAGCATTTCCAGTATAATATCTGGCTAAAAATCCATCTTCAATTATGTTTTGATGAATGTCCCTACCCTGTTTTTAAGCCCACGCAGGCACAGACAGGAGGACATTAAGTGGAAATTGCCTTTACACCTGTGAGCTTCATTTGTTTGAAAGTTTCTAATCTCTTTTCAACAAATTCAGTTTGTACGATCTTGCAATCATTGCATTTCTTTAGGCATTTTGTCAGAAAATTCATTCACCTTATATGCACGTCTGTACCTGATGGTTTGATGGATGTCCATTCCTTGTTCCAAGGCTCTGGTCTGGGCAAGGTATAAAGGATGCCGTCAAAGGTTGAGCAGTCTGGCAGAGGTCCTGCAGCTCATGAGGCAACATTTCTTTGAGGGATTTTGTCAATAGTTCCAAAAGCTCCCACGCTGGTACTAGCAAAGAGGACACTGGCAGAGGTTGAGGAATTTAGAGCTGACGATTGCATTTGCCTGAAAGTTTCTAAAGCCCTTTCAACAACTCCATTTTGTGCAATTCTGTGATCATGCATTCCATGAGATGACATCCATTTGAGGCATTCTGTCAAATGGTTCACATGCCTAGTCTATGCTTCCACTTTTGGCGTATATGTCTACCAGATAGTTTCCAACTTTAATATCTAACAAAAAAATCATCCTTTCATTATAAAAAATGGATGCCCTGCTCCAAAACTCCCACGCTGACAGGTAGGGAGGACGCTGGCAGAGGTTGTGGAATTTAGATTTACAGCTGACAATTGCATTTGCTTGATAGTTATTAATGCCTTATCAACAAACTCATTTTGTGCATATCATGAAATCGTTGCAGTCTATGAGACCACATTTATTTGAGGTATTCTGTCTAAACAGTTCATGTGATTTGTCTACGATTCCTCATTTTTGCATATATGTCTACCAAAATATTTCCAACTATAAGATCTGTCTAAAATCCCCTTACCATTTTGCTACTATAGATGTCCATACCCTGCATTGAAGCTCCCATTTTGGCATAGGCTGGGAGTATGCCTTCATTGCCCAAGCCAAATTCTGCAACCTTGCATAGATCTCCTCTGTCTACAGATGTGATCTACATACACCAAGAGAACACATCCACGCAACCACACAGGTTTAATTGGCATTTTAAACTATAAATCTTAAGGTGCCCTCATGTCAACCAGTGATGTGAAGAAGCTTAACCATGCCATATAACAGTAAACTGTAGTTATAATACAATAAGAGCTATTCATATGATTGGAGTTTGTACAACGCCCATTCACTAAGACTATATGCACTGAGAACACAAGCAAATCTTACAATGTGATAAAAATAATAATTAAGTAATTAAAATGTTGTTTGTGGGGGTTGGAGGAGTAAAATGAAACTATTAAATATAAACTAAGGTTTTATATTGTGGTGGAAATGCAATATTTTAGTGCCCTATGTATATATTGTTAACATTTTATTTCTGGTACATGTGTGTAATGTAAAAGATTATAGTGAGAATTAAAGCTGATAATTATTTAAGCAATTGTTAATCTTAAATGCTTTAGAAAGTACAAATGAAAACTTAGTGTGTTGGAACGATTTTCCCCAATCTCAAAATGTGATCGAAGAACCCCTCCTTTTGACCTATGCAATAGAAGTCAATATTAACCAGTTTGGTTATGATTTGGTAATCTAAATTTATGAAGCTAAGTTAATCTCTTGTTGGACAACTTTTTCATTAGATTACAAGCCTTAATCTGATTACATATAAATACATATATAAGTTTGAGATAATTATGCAAGAAAATGATCAAGAATCCTACTCTTGAAACAAAGATTAATTTGATATGTGACTTACCTTGGATACAGATCACTTGATGAACGGCAAATTTACTATCATATCACCTTGAAACTGAATGATTATGTACCTTTTCTAATTTTATGTTTGTGATTAACGTAAGTGAATTAATATCTTCTGAAACTATGTTTACAATTGTTTGAATGTCGTTACTTTACTTTTTCTTATGTATTTATGAATGGATCAAAACATTTAGCCTTATTCTTTACATGCAAACAAAGAAGTTTAATTCTTCTCATTTCCTTATAAGCTATCATATTAATTTTCTTTTCATCTAGATAGGTAAACCTTGTAAATAAATGACCAAATACAAACATTCACAGTGTTCGGTATTTACGGTACCTCACATTTACGAGTAATGCCATCGCATTAAACCAAGTACCTCGTGCCTAACATAGCTGCAACAACGACGTCTGGGCATCATCCCTCTTAATCGTCGGGGAGTAATAAGGAACATGTCTAAGTTAAATCCACAGGAAGAAAAAATCTCCTCGGATACCTAACTAAAAAGATTAAGAAAAAGAAAAAGGTACGACTATCAAAAATTGTTGTAGGATGATCAACGAGAAGACCTCATCAGGGAAATATGCATGATAGATAAATTATTCACACTTGAAAACTTAAATGCCAAACACTCCTGGGAGGTGTGTTTGCAATACTAGTTTCTTTGGAATTCTGTCTCTATATCACTTGAGTGAATAGGCACTTGGCGAAGAACTATGTACCAACCACAGTTACATAAAACATAGTGCAAGACAGAACTACATGTTTGCATTCGTCGTGTAGATTGCATCCGTACAGGGCCTTAATCCGGTGGATACAGGGTATGTAGGCAGTCTGGACGGCGAAGGATGCCCCTAATACTCAAGTCCCTTGGATATAGGGTACTCTTTAATAATCAACTTCATAATCTCAATCTCTAGTTAAAAGGTTATCTAGGTAACTTAAGAACTCTCCTAGTACTCAGAAGAATCCCTAGGGTGAATTACTTGTACCTGGCATTGCCGTAAACTGAGGTGAGTACATGTTGATGTTATGTGTTTCCTGGTCGACATCCTCAATACAGTGTCTGGGCAGACTATGGTCCCCAGGAAGTGACTCATGAACCTATATTGGTTCCAAGGGAGTCAGAAGTCTCTGGCTAGAGCATAATGATTCCTGTCCTCAGCCCATTAGGCTGTTATGTTTATCTATCCCGGATTGGATAGAATATTGGTCTGTTTGACCCACTAGGCCTTTTGGCCACTGTTTGTTCTACCCGAATCAGGTAGCGATAAGGTCTGCTTGACCTGGTTCCGTATGAGCCTATTTGCCCAAAGGATAGAAGAGCCCGGGTTGGCTTAAGAATGTTCTGTTTTGAACATATGGCCCATTTTGGCCAAAGTTTTTCCTGAGTACTCAATGAAAGTCTTGATATATCTCATAAGAACTTGTTAATAAAGTAAAATTTTTAAAAATTCGAGTTTGGATCAAGCGGGTCCTTACATGTGGTATCAGAGCGTGGTTCAAACACTTAGCCTGGAGGCCTACAAACTCAAAATCGATAATAATTAGTCTTCAAGATAAGAATTGTGATAGATTTAATTATAGTCAATTTGCATGTTGTAAACCAAAAATTGTAGCAAGTGATAAATCACCTCTCTCCTTGTTTTAGAATTAAATGGCGAGAACCTGAAATTTGTGAGATTTGCATAGAAAGGAACTAGTCAACCAAGAACCTGTTGTAAACCAAGAACCAGTTGTAAACCAAGAACCAGTTGAAAACCCAAATGTGGGTATAGAAGTAATTATTCAGTTGTTGACAAAACAAAGAGAAAAGTTGGAAAACCTTGAGAAAACTGTACAGGACTTGAAGACTAGACAGGGGACTATAGAAAATATTTTGGAACCGGAAAATGAACATCAAGGTGCAGAAGTACACATAGCTCAAACAATTAATGAGCTAGAGGTTCCTAGGGCTCAACGGGATACTACCACTCTAGATATCTCACAAGACCTCAAAAAGATAACTCCTAAATTTGATGGTAAACATGTGGGGGATTCTACAGAAGGATGGCTAATTGAAAAGGAGAAATATTTTGAACTAAGAAACTACTCAGAAAACATCAAGACGACCTAGGGAGCCTATCAGTTAAAAGGAGAAGCTACTAGTTGGTGGATAAATATAAAAGAACAATATTGTTATTCAAAAGAAAACCTGACTTGGAGGTAGTTTGTGAGCCACTTCCGTGAGAGATGGCTTCCACAACTATTTTATGGTGAGAAGATGACTGAGTTTCTAAATCTTAGACAAGGAAATCTCACAGTCCAACAATATTGGGATAGATTTCCGAAACTACTGAAATATGTTCCTATCTATCAAAAGGATGAAAGGTCTCAGGCAAGGAAGTTTCTTTTGGGGTTGAATACTGATATTGGGGCAGAAGTGGATATGTTTGCCCCTGACAACATGAATCAAGTCTTGGAGAAGGGACTCAAACAGGAAAATAAATTACAGGCACTATCGGTGGCAAAGCAAAACTTTCAGGACAAACAATTTGTCTTCAAAAGGAAACTAGACAATAAGGACAACAGAGGAGCTCAGAAGAACAAGAGGAGAAACTGGGCTAGAATAGAACTTGCTGGTAATTAGGATCACAAGAACAATTAAAATAGTAATGTCAGGAGGAATGATGGGAATGTACCACCCCAAATTTCTAATGGACCCCCTGGTGGATGCTTTATGTGTGGAAGCAATCATTATGCAAGGGATTGTTCAAAAAGGATTGGGTACAATTAACAACAGCAACTTCGGCAACACCAAATACATGCTGCCGTCAGATATCAACAAACTCGTCATCAAAATGTACCTATGGAGACAAGCGGTATACTTTTTGGTAAACCCATAACTATTTTGATAGATACTGGTTCCTCCAAGAATTTTATTTCCCCAGAATTGGTAAGAAAAATGTCTTTGCAAACTAAGAATATGGAATCATCATGGATAGTTCAGTATGGGGACAAGGCTATACAGAAAGTGAACAAGTACATAAGAGGAGCCCTCATTAAGTTTCCTGAATTAGAAACCAAAGCCAACTTATATGTTGCACCCTTAGGAGCCTATGATGTCATAATCAGAATAAGTTGGCTAACAAGTCATAAGGCTAACATAGATTGCTATAACAAAGTGGTGGAGTGTGTAGATGATAAGGGGTGTAGAGTTAGGATCTAAGGAATTTACAAACCTATATCAGTGGGGACCATTTCTGCTATGCAACTAAAGAAGGCAAGATGGAAACAAGGAAATCAAATATTCTTAGTATCTTTAGATGAGAAGGGAGAAGAGAAAGAAGCCCCTACCTTTGAAAATAGTTCGTTCCTTTGGAAGTACAAGGATGTGTTTCCAGAAGAGCTACCTGGATTACCTCCTAAAAGGGAATTTAATTTTTCAATCAATATACTTCCTGGAACTGCACCTATATATAAAGTCCCATTTAGGATGAACACCACAGAACTCCAAGAATTGAAAATATAGTTGCAAGAATTGCTAGAGAAAGGGTTGATAAGGCCTAGTGTATCACCTTGGGAAGCACCAGTCATATTTGTAAAGAAGAAGGATGGGACACTAAGGTTGTGCATTGACTACAAAATGTTGAATAAGGCCACTGTGAGGAATAGGTATCCCTTGCCTTGTATTGATGATCTATTTGATCAAATGAGGGGAGCCTCAGTGTTCTCCAAAATTGACCTCCGCTCGGGCTATCACCAATTAAGGATAAAAGATGAAGACATCCCAAAGATAGCATTTAGGACTAGGTATGGACACTATGAATTCACTGTAGTTCCATTTGGGCTAACAAATGCTCCAACTGCCTTGATGAATCTAATGAATAGTGTGTTCCATGATTTTCAGGATAAGTTTGTGATTGTATTTCTGGATGACAATTTAATATATTCCAAGGATGAAGAGAAACACTTAACCCATCTCTAGGCAGTCTTACAAAGGTTGCAGAAGCATAAGTTGTTTGGGAAGTTATCCAAATGCTCCTTCTTTGAAAGGAGGGTTCACTATTTAGGGCATATCATTTCAGTCGAGGGAATAGCGGTAGATCCTAATAAAGTAAAAGCCATCACTAAATGGCATATCCCTACAAATGTGACTGAAAGTAGGAAGTTTTATGGGATTGGCAAGGTACTACAGAAGGTTTGTGAAAGACTTTTCAAGGATAGACAATCTAATGACATCCTTGCAAAAGAAGAATATAAATTTCATTTGGACTAAGCAGTGTGATAAGGCTTTTCAAGTACTGAAGGAAAGGCTAACATCACCTCCAATTCTAAAAGTGCCCGACCCTAATGGTAACTTCACAGTAGTAACAGATGCATCCATAGAAGGACTAGGAGGAGTTCTTTTCCAAGAGGAAGGAGTAGTGGCTTATGAATCACGAAAACTGAAAATCCATGAAGTCAATTACGCCCCCCATGACCTTGAAATTGCAGCCATAGTTCATGCCTTGCAAAAATGGAGACATTTCTTGTTGGGAAAACCATTTGAGCTTAAAACAGTCCATCAAGGACTAAAATATATTTTCACTCAACCTCATTTGAATGCAAGACAAAGAAGGTGGTTAGGGTTTCTAAGTGAGTATGATTTTGATATTCAATATATCAAGGGGAAAGAAAATAGGGTGGCCGATGCTCTCAGCAGGAGGAGGCATATAATGGCCATATCCAGCTTGCACATAGACCTAAAGCAACAAATACTCTTTGAGCAAAAACATAACCCATGGTACGCTCAGGTTAAGACATCTCTAGCTAACACCTTTGTGGAACCTAAGTATTTGGACTATGTTTTTGATTATGATGGACTAATGAGGTACTAGGGAAGAATATGCGTTCTTGATAATGCAGAACTGAGGGGTATGATCTTGACAGAGGCACATAAGGCTCCCTATGCAGGACATCTAGGAGTGAATAAGATGTATGCAGACCTCAAAAGAATATATTTTTGGCCAGGAATGAAGAAGGATGTGGTAGACATAGTTGCTAGATGCCTAGAATGTCAAAGGGTTAAGGCAGAACATGTGCACTATAATGTCCCCTTTCTAGAGGACGCACTAAAACCTGAATCTACATTCAAAGTGATTCTCAAGGAGACATTAGTAATATTATAGATTAATAATTTTCGATGATAAGATCAAATAAGATCAATGATAATGTATTCACATCATTCCAAGGATTATTTATTTCCTAATTGTTACTTTCTATTGATAACTATTCTATAATACGTTCCATAATTCAATCATGCATATTTTCTTTATTACTCTTCCTCATAGAACTAGGCTTTACATGTATAGGGCGCGCTGAAACCATCTCTTGACCCAGCCTACGGGAAACTATGTCCTAGCCTACGAGCCTTAATACAGATGGAATTACTCTGCCTCTCCCCACAATACCTAACATTCCTTTAAGGATGAAGTAATAGAGAAATATAGAAGTAATAATCTAAGTTCATCTTCCTTCTATTCCTTAACCATGGATGGGGAAATTATATGTCTAGGGCGCGTTGAACCCTCTCCAATGCGATTGGGAATGGAATTACTTCGCCTCTCCCTAGCATCCTTGTCTAGGGCGCATTAAACCCTCTCCAAACCATCATGATGGAATTACCCCACCTCTCCCTAACAAGACCACACCTCTCCTAAGGTTATAGGAAATAGAAGTGATGAGATGGTTATGCCATCAGTTATCATATTTCATATATATATATATATATATATATATATATATATATATATATATATATATATATATATATATATATATATATATATATATATATATATATATATATATATATATATATATATATAATCTCACAAATCTCATACTTAATAATCATTAATAAACACATTCACTAATTCTTACTGCAAATTGAAGTACCTTTATATGGTATACTTATAATTGCTCATCATTGTTAGAACTTGTATTTATACCTTTAAGGCAATTCCCTTTAAACTTCATATTCACATGGATTCCATATACTTGTGTAAAAATAATGATGTGATTTATGTATATATAGATCTATTCTTAATTATGAATACATAGTTATGTATATGAATATATTTCATATATATATATATATATACACATATACATACATAATTCTTATAACTTTCTATATGCATTATGTACTTAAACAATCAATGTTAAATTTAATAATACATACCTTATATACTGTACCTTTATTTATTTTGGTGCAGACCAAACTGTGATAATTCTCTGATTTAATTCTCTGCTGATTACATCTGCTAATCTTACTTTATTTGTTCCAGGCCTTTTAAATTAGAACTCCCCATGTCTTCTCTCTCCCCCAAACTTGTATATATATAAGCTTTCACGAAGGGAGACATCTCTTGACAAGGTAATGGACATGTCTCTTAACTATCAACTGATGCCTTATTATTGCTAGTTTTTGTCTTATGCTGACTTTATCTTTAATTGTTGTTGTCCTCTTATTTGTCTTCTAATCGCACCATTATAATATAAACTTAAGATGTTTCAATTATTATTGTTAGTAATACTTACCTCTAAATCTTAGCTTTTCCTTTATTAATCGGTCCCTTATGATGGGATTTATTTATTATTATTATAATAATTAATTTATTAAATATTTATATTATTATATAATAATTAATATATTAATATTTATATTATCTATTTTATAATTATTCTATCTTATTATATATATATATATATATATATATATATATATATATATGTTCTGATAATAACATATATATTAATAATTTGTTCTATATTCTTATTATATCATATATATTATCATAATTGTTTTCTTAGATTTATTATTTATAAATACAATAATAATAAAATATTCATATAATATTATGTAATATTATTTATTAAATATTATATTATTATTGTTAGAAGCATTCAAATGGACATGATGTTTAAATCTTTAATTTAAACAATGGCTTAATATCGGGACATGACATGCACCCAGCAGGACTTCTTTATCCACATGATGTACCTTTCTATAAATGGAAAGTCATAAGTATGGATTTTGTCCAAGGGCTACCAATGACATCTCATAGGCACAATTGCATTTTGGTGGTAGTGGATAAACTCACTAAGGTTGCCCACTTCATACCAGGAAACCTAACAGATGATGCACCTACAGTAGCAAAAAGGTTGCATGGAATTCCTGAGAAAATCATCTCTGATAGAGATGCGAAGTTCACTTCTAGATTTTGGACCACATTGCAAGCTGCCTTAGGAAAATAGTTGAATTTCAGCACAGCTTATCATCCTGAGACAGATGGACAAACAGAAAGAACCAACCAAATTCTGGAAGACCTCCTTCGTATGTATTGTATGGATCAACAGACTAAATGGGAGGAATATTTTCCATTAGTTGAGTTGGCCTATAACAATTCCTTCCAAGCAGCAATAGGTATGGCACCCTTTCAAGCTCTTTATGGGAGACCTTGTCGAACACCATTAAGTTGGGATAAATTGGAAGATAGGATACTGGTTGGCCCTAAAATGTTGAAAGATATGGACAACCAAGTGCAACTTATTCGACAGAGGTTGAAGGAAGCCTCAGATCGCCAGAAAAGTTATGCAGATAAGAATAGGACACCCAGAAGATTTTGCGTTGGTGAAAAGGTGTTCCTAAGAGTTCGTCCTCATAAAAGTTCCATCTCTTTTGGAAGGAAGTCAAAGCTAGCCCCTCGTTATGTCGGGCCTTTTGAAGTACTTGAGGAAATCAATCCTGTAGCTTGCTGCTTGGCCTTACCTCCAGCACTGAGCTGCATTCATGACGTGTTCCATGTATCCTTGTTAAAAAAGTATATACCTGACCCTAAGCTTATTCTTAATTAGAATGCCTTGCAGGTGGAAGAACCAGGTACAATAACAATAGAGCCATGCAGAATCATCAAGAGGTGCCAGTTCTAGCTCTGCAATAGGACAGTGGACCAATCTAAAGTCCAGTGGGACCAGTACTGACCTGAGAATGCTACATGGGAAGACAGAATGGAAATGCAACAGCTCTATCCATATTTATTTTGAATAAACTCTAGTTATTTATTAACTCGACAAACTTCAAATCTTGCTTAAGGATAATGATGTTGATAGTTATGCTCAAATAATACACCTTGTTATCTTTATCTATGTTAAACTATTTTTGAAATATGGACTTTAAAAGTAGACATTCTGATATGGATTTATATGTTTTGATCTTATTACTAACATGCATTGGGACGATGCATAAATTTAGGGGAGAAGGATGTCACAACTTAATTTTTGAATTCTAAATTTGAAAACTAACATAACAAGTATATTCATTTAAAAATACAAATAATAAACAATTTAACAATGTATTACACTTTAAAAAATGGAGGATAAGATTTGCAAATCCACTAAAAAGTGGAGGATGCATTATCATTAAAAAAGGAGAGTGGAGGATGCATTATCATTAAAAAATAAGAGTGGAGGATGCATTATCATTAAAAAAAAAGAGTGGAGGATACATTATCATTAAAAAAAAGAGATGGAGAATGGATTTTTCTATAAATTGCCTAGAATGGTTAGGAAGAAGACCACTGATCTCTGGTTTGGGACTACTAGAGAAAACTATAAGAGTTCTCCTCTCCTCAGTTTGCTTTCTTTCTGTTGAAAAATTTATTTGGGTTTTTGGATGAAGTTTTATTTTGATAGTAAGTTTCAAACTGTGTATAAGCTTCGATGAATGGCAACTGTTTTTTTTTTAATTTATCTTTACACCTGACTATTGTATTTGTTTGAATACACACACGGAGATATAGAGAACTATACCATGATCTAAAACTTCCATATTGGCACGGGTGGGAATATTTTGTTTAATATTGTTGAATTTGGTTTAACTCTTGCTAGTTGCATTTGCATAGAAGTTTCTAAGCCTTTTTCAACAATTATGTCCTGCTACTAGGTGGTTCCATGAGATCGTACTCCTTTGAGTCATTTTGTCTATGCTTCCACACCTACATCTATGTCTACCAAAGCATTTCTAGTATAATATCTAGCTAAAAATCCATCTTCAATTATGTTTTGACGAATGTCCCTACCCTATTTTTAAGCCCACATAGGGACAGACAGAAGGACGTTAAGTGGAAATTGCCTTTACACCTGTGAGCTTCATTTGTTTGAAATTTTCTAATCTCTTTTCAACAAATCCAGTTTGTGTGATCTTGCAATCATTGCATTTCTTTAGGCATTTTGTCAAAAAAATCATTCACCTTATATGCACGTCTGTACCTGATGGTTTGATGGATGTCCATTCCCTATTCCAAGGCTCTGGTCTGGGCAAGGTATGAAGGATGCCGTCAAAGGTTGAGAAGTCTGGCAGAGGTCCTGCAGTCATTGTAGCTCATGAGGCAACATTTCTTTGAGGGATTTTGTCAACAGTTCCAAAAGCTCCCACGTTGGCACTGACAGAGAGGACGCTGGCAGAGGTTGTGGAATTTAGAGCTGACGATTGCATTTGCCTGAAAGTTTATAAATCCCTTTTAATGACTCCATTTTGTGCAATTCTGCGATCATGCATTCCATGAGATGACATCCATTTGAGGCATTCTGTCAAACAGTTCACATGCCTAGTCTATGCTTCCACTTTTGGTGTATATGTCTACCAGATAGTTTCCAACTTTAATATATGACAAAAAAATCATCCTTTCATTATAAAAAATGGATGCCTTGCTCCAAAACTCCCACGCTGACAGGCAAGGAGGACACTGGCAGAGGTTGTGGAATTTAGATTTACAGCTGACAATTACATATGCTTGATAGTTATTAATGCCTTATCAACAAACTCATTTTGTGCATATCCTAAAATCGTTGCAGTCTATGAGACCACATTTATTTGAGGTATTATGTCTAAATAGTTCATGTGATTTGTCTACGATTCCTCATTTTTGCATATATGTCTACCAGAATATTTCCAACTATAAGATCTGTCTAAAATCCCCTTACCATTTTGCTGCTATAGATGTCCATACCCTGCATCGAAGCTCCCATTTTGGCACAGGCTGGGAGTATGCCTTCACTGCCCAAGCCAAATTCTCCAACCTTGCATAGATCTCCTCTGTCTACAGATGTGATCTACATACACCAAGAGAACACATCCATGCAACCACACAAGTTTAACTGGCATTTTAAATGATAAATCTTAAGGTGCCCTCATGTCAGCCAGTGATGTGAAGAAGTTTAACCATGCCATATAACAGTCAACTGTAGTTATAATACAATAAGAGCTACTCATGTGATTGGAGTTTGTACAAGGCCCATTCACTAAGACTGCATGCACCGAGAACACAAGCAAATCTTACAATGTGATAAAAATAATAATTAATTAATTAAAATGTTGTTTGTGGGGGTCGGAGGAGTAAAATGAAACTATTAAATATAAACTAGGGTTTTATATTGTGGTGGAAATGCAATATTTTAGTGCCCTATGTATATCTTGTTAACATTTTATCTCTAGTACATGTGCATAATGTAAAAGATTATAGTGAGAATCAAAGGTGATAATTTTTTAAGCAATTGTTAATCTTAAATGCTTTAGAAAGTACAAATGAAAACTTAGTGTGTTGGAATGATTTTCCTCAATCTCGAAATGTGATCAAAGAACCCCTCCATTTGACCTATGCAATAGAAGTCAATATTAACCAGTTTGGTTATGATTTGGTAATCTGAATTTATGAAGCTAAGTTAATCTTTTGTTGGACAACTTTCTCATTAGATTACAAGCCTTAATCTGATTACATATAAATACATATATAAGTTTGAGATAATTATGCAAGGAAATGATCAAGAATCCTACTCTTGAAACAAAGATTAATTTGATATGTGACTTACCTTGGATAAAGATCACTTGATGAACGGCAAATTTACTATCATATCACCTTGAAACTGAATGATTATGTATCTTTTCTAATTTTATGTTTGTGATTAACGTAAGTGAATTAGTATCTTCTGAAATTATGTTTACAATTGTTTGAATGTCGTTACTTTACTTTTTCTTATGTATTTATGAATGGATCAAAACATCTAGCCTTATTCTTTACATGCAAACAAAGAAGTTTAATTCTTCTCATTTCCTTATAAGCTATCATATTAATTTTCTTTTCATCTAGATAGGTAAACCTTGTAAATAAATGACCAAACACAAACATTCACAGTGTTTGGTATTTACGGTACCTCTGGTTCACGTTTACAGGTAATGACGTCGCGTTGAACCAAGTACCTCGCGCCTAACATAGCTGCAACAACGATGTATGGGCATCATCCCTCTTAATCATCGGGGAGTAATAAGGAACATGTCTAAGTTAAATCCATAGGAAGGGAAAATCTCATCGGATACCTGACTAAAAAGATTAAGAAAAAGAAAAAGGTGAGACTATCAAAAATTGTTGTAGGATGATCAATGGGAAGACCTCATCGGGTAAATATGCGTGATAGGTAAATTATTCACACTTGAAAACTTAAACGCCAAATATTCTCGGGAGGTGTGTTTGCAATACTAGTTTATTTGGAATTTCGTGTCTATATCACTTGAGTGAATGGGCAGTTGGCGAAGAATTGTGTACCAACCACAGTTACATAAAACATAGTGCAAGACATAACTACATGTTCGCATTCGTCGTGTAGATCATATCCGTAGAGGGCCTTGATCTCGTGGATACAGGGTATGTAGGTAGTCTGGACGGCAAAGGATGCCCACAATACTCAGGTCTATCAGATATAGGGTACTCTTTAATAATCAACTTCATAATCTCAATCTCTAGTTAAAAGGTTATCTAGGTAACTTAAGAACTCTCCTAGTACTCAGAAGAATCCCCGGGGTGGATTACTTGTACCCGGCGTTGCCATAAACTAAGGTGAGTACAAGTTGATGTTATGTGTTCCCTAGACGACATCCTTAGTACAGTGTCTGGGCAGACTGTGTTCCCCAGGAAGTGACTCATGAACCTATATTGGTTCGGAGGGAGTCAGAAGTCTCTGGCCAGAGCATAATGATTCATGTCCTCTTCAGCCCATTAGGCTGTTATGTTTATCTATCCTGGATTGGATAGAATATTGGTCCGTTTGACCCACTAGGCCTTTTGGCCACTGTTTGTTCTACCCGAATCAGGTAGCGATAAGGTCCATTTGACCTGGTTCCGTATGAACCTATTTGCCCAAAGGATAGAAGAGCCTGGGTTGGCTTAAGAATGTTCTGTTTTGAACATATGGCCTGTTTTGGCCGAAGTTTTTCCTGAGTACTCAATGAAAGTCTTGATATATCTCATAAGAACTTGTTAATAAAGTAAATTTTTTGAAAATTTGAGTTTGGATCAAGCGGGTCCTTACAGTCTACCCAAGATTTGGCTCCTTCTTCAGATTTTGCAAGGGATGTAGCTGCCATTGCCAAACACAAATCAACTAGAAGGAGACTTTCGATGCTCACATTTTCAAGGCCCGTCTACCAGGTAACTAATTTTTTTATGGCCTTTTTTCAATTTGTATTTGCAATCTCATATTTTGGCCGTTGGATCTGCAATTGTATTGATAGGGTTTAAATGCATTTTTAAAGAAAGAGGAGGTGAAAATGGAAGTGGAGGGTGGACGGATCCTACAGATAAGTGGAGAATGTAATAAAGAAGATGAGAAAAAGAATGAAGCAGACAAAATTTGCATCAGAGACAAGAATGGGAAACGATAAAACAGTGGAGTGGAGACACCTAGCAGCCAGAAAAGTTTTTCGGCATAAACAGGCAGGGAGGATGACATTTTTCTAAAATGAAAAGTTTTATGGGAGCAAAGCTCCCACAAATAAACCTATTGGCTAAAAAATAAACTTATGGGTTAAACATGAGACAGACACAATAGACACTATTCCATGTGACTTCATCACAATCATCGCTTATTAAATACTCTTGAATATATGTTTTTTAAGACATTTTCAAGATCATTTTGATGTCTGCTCTTCTACTATGAATCTTGACCAAGAAGTTGGTTGTTTTGTAAACCTTGCTTCTTCAAATAGCTCATTTAAACTACCCATCTTCAAGTTATTTTCATGGTGTATATGGATATCTTCATACACAATGCATTCTATGATGAAGTGTCATTCAATTTTCAACCACTTTTTAGCTGTAGAAAATGCAAGTTGTATCTTCCCAATCTTCCTTGACGCCTCACATAAATAGCCAGTGAGTTGTAACTCACCGCCTGTATGGATGGTCAATATGGAACATTCATCGACAAAACCTAACAAATCATTCGAATACATTTTTTGACCTACACCTGTAAACAGCCATCCGTACATACATTTTTGACTATGGTTGACTAGCCATACGAACGTTGACCAACGGTCGCTTACAATGAACCGGCTGGTTAAGATGTTCCTTCCTTGAGAACTGTCCATCTGCTAGTTTCCCCACTCTACTTAAATATCATCCATTTCAATGGTCAAACAAGCAATAGTAATTTTACATCTCATTCACAACAAAAAGTGGTAAATACTTGTCCTACTTTTATTAGACAAAATTGATCTTTGACTGTTGAAATGGATGATATTTAATAATAGCCTATTTTCACACCTAAAATGATGTGAACAAGTCCTAATTGTGCAACTAAAAACCTCACTTTTCCCTTAAGAGCAACACACAAATAAGTTTTTTCATTACCATTTCATTCCCAATAGACCACTCTTTCTTTATCTTTTTTATAATCTTAGGATCAAAGCTTTAATCTTCTTGTTTTATGGTTCTCATGGCCGATGCAGGCTCAATCTCCACAATAAGGGTGGATCAAAAATCAATCATATTTCCAGCCCGACCTTCATAGCCACATGCAACACTGCAAACTTTGCTCTTCTGATTTGCAGATGTTTAGGTGTAACTACATACAGAGATATCTACTCTATTCCATGGAAAACACCTGTTATAGATAGAACTTCACTAGGCATTTCTTCAACTGTTGGGCCCAGCTATGCCGAGAGTCATCACTTACAACAAACATTTCTCTAGCCCCTCTCCATTCCCATTATTTCGGCACGGCTTCTCCTATAAACCTCAACTTATGCCACCATAGAACCACAAAACTTGACAAGGTTTCCCCACCCCCACTCAGAAGAGCTTAACCAGCCGGTGTGTTGTAAATGACCGGTTGGTCGCTCCACCCTATGGCCTGCACGTGGCAGCCAACAACGCCTCGACCAACTGTACGATTAGAATTAGGGCACTTGACTATGTTGGTAGAATCCTTAGGGGAGTTGAATCAAGGCAGTCAAATGAGTTATCCATATAGCCAGTGAGTTACAACTCACCTTTACATGAGGTGCCCCCACTTAGAGAAAAAATGTTCCACTTCACCGGTGAAACCATCGTCAAGCTAAAGCAACAAGCCAACCAGGTTGCTTCCAAAAACCCAAAAATTTCTTCTTTCTAGGTGCTCTGTGCACACATATGGCTGGCCATCACACGAGCTCGAGGTCTTTCTACCACAGAAGAAACCAACTTCAAACTTCCAGTTAATTGTCGGCACAGATTAGTTCATCCATTGCCTTCTTCATACTTCGGTAGTGCCATTCAAATGGTGGGCATCACCATTACAGCAGGGCAGCTTTTAGGCAGTGGCATGGGTTATATAGCAGATTTCTGCACTGCATCATTTTAGGGCACCAAGATCCCAACATTAGAGCCCAACTAGAAAAATCTTCAACTGTTATTGAAATAGACAAGTTTATTCCTAAAAACTGTGTTTCCATCGGGAGTTCTGCCATATTTCTAATCTATGACAATAGTTTTGGATGGGGAAGATGGGGAAGATGGGGAAGACCAATCGGTGTGAGGAGTGGAGGGGCAATTAAGTTCGATGCAAAAATGTCTGCATATCCTTGCACTCTATTTAAGCATCATTCATTTTAATAGTCAATGAATAGCAATTTTATATCTCATTCACAACAAAAAGATAAATGTTTGTCTTATTATTTATTGGGCAAAATTTATCTTTGAATGTTGAAGTGGATGATGTTTAAGAATAGCCAAGGGCCAAGGAGCTGGAAGTGTAGATATAGAGATTTGTCTCCTTCCCCAAACCAAGAGCACTTTGGAGTGTGATCCACATTTCCTTTTCGCATGCTCTCGTTGAGTTCTTGGGCATTTTGCAATATGATAGCACTATAGATTTAAAATGATATATTATGAATAATCTATTAGGCCTAGATTAGAAAGGACAAAATGATAAATTGTATTGATTCAAAATAGAAAATTACATATGTGTTTCTATAGGCAGAAGAACAATTTAGTTGTCCATAACTATGAAAACTAAAAAATAGATTACATAAATTACAAAGTTAACCCTGATGATTAACCCATTAACATCCCCCCTTAAATTGAAGGGATTCATAAAACCAAGCAGTAAATTGAACTACAACAATATATTAAACTGCTCAAACTTCTCTCGGCTACACTTTACAGTGAGAATATTTGCTAGCTGATCTCAACCTTCTTGAAAAAAACCTGCTATTGTGACGGCTTAAATTTGTTTGAACTAACATTGTTACTTCCACAGGGTCAAACTAGAATATTGAGCATGTTGCCTTGACAAGCCTTAAATTTTGATTAAACTGACCTTAGTGTCCAACACAAGTAGTCACCAACTATCAATCTGGGACAACTCCATTATCACTAAAAATAATATCGATCAGAAGGATCACAAGGTGTTAACAATCTTTGAATTGAATCGAATTATAACCAATAAATGTCATCTTCATTGGCATCACTGACATCATCATAAGCTGCATTCAATTCTTCAATCCTCTCAACAATTGGTTTCTTATCAAATATACCAAATGGCATCTCAAAAATATCAATATTAACACTACTCAATGTAGGCTCAATAAGATCCACATCATCATTAGAAGAAGTGTGATGGAAAACATCACCACTATTATGAGTACACACATTTTCAACATCAACAATAGGTTGAACTCGCTTATAGGATTTGGCTAACAAATCAACCTTGGATATCCATCTTGATCGATCTATCCATCCAAAATGCATACACATCACAAACTTGGAAGGTGAATCTTGTAGATAACAATGTTTGGTAGAATGAGTATGTAGACCACATGATATACAAGGATATAGATCAAAACAAGAAACTGATGTATGACAACCACAATAGGAAAACATTTTTGGTTGAACCAATTTGACATTGGGAAAGGAAGAGTCAACTTGACATGTATTCATAAGCCTTCCAAATACAAATTTGATTGGTTTCAAATACTTTGGAACATAAGACCCAACAAGACCTTGATAACCAAGACCACATTTACCCCTATTTATTTTCTCACATTCCCAAACTCTCACAATGCGTTTGGATGGAGTAACAAAGTTAAACTCAAGGGGTTTATGCTTTTGTGACTCAAGAGGAGACACTACACCTTTCTTCAAAAACCTTTTAGGTTTACTTGCTCCTTGTTTTGAGGTGCTAGAAGAAGGTACATCATTTACATCTTTCTTTTGTGCTTTAGCAATGGGTGTATTATTTTGTAACCTATTTGTTTCTTGTTGAAGCAAGATATATTGAGCACAAAACTGTATAAAAGGTAGGTTGAAATTGCCTGCAACACTCAAATATTTGAGTAGCTTCTTCTAAGTTACAACCTCAACCCATAAAGATAAAATACCATCTCCATATTTAGAAGATCCCATGATACAAAAGTAATCAATAATACTCAAAAAAATCCTTACAAACTCTTAGTTCTTCCTATCTTACAAAAAAACACCTTATAACTACAATTATAATCTTATATGCAAATTTGTCAAATAAATGATACCTATTCCATATCCTCCATAGGGAAGAACAAATCTATGTAGCAATTAGAGAGACATATATTTGATTCTACATAAATCTTTGAAGAAAGGTTGATCACAACTATAGACTACAAATACGTTGCTACCCGTGTAGTATAAAGCAAAGGCATAAAATGTTTGAAGGATCATTCGATCCAGCTATAGATCATTTACCATAGGCTCTCAAAAATGTTTGAAGGATCATTCGATCTAGCTATTTCTCAATGAAGGATCATTGGATCCACTTGTTTCTCAACCAAGGATCATTCGATCCACCTTCTTTTAGTTGTAACCTCATTAAGTTAATTTAGGTGACATAATCCTCTATAGAATTTAGAGTTATACTTATGAGGTGACTTCTTTTGTTCGATGGTCTTCCCTTGGTTGCTTTCAAGGTCACAATGTGAACAAAGATTCTTGCTAAAGTCAATCACACATATAAAACTATGTAGATGAGTTGTAATTGCAAACTCAAAAGCACGGAAAGAAAATAGAGAAATTAACTTGATGATACCGCCCTTACTTTGTTCCCCCCTTCTTTGTGGCACTTTATAATTTAGTACATATACATAGAGTAATCCAATTTTGGAACCAAAAAATGCACATTAACACTTATGGTTTTATAAAGAACCATTACTCCCTCAATTTAATTTTGCCCAAATATTAAATCCCCCCTATTTTGTATCTTATATTGCTTAGTGTCTTTACATAGAAAAATCCCTAGCACTATAAAAACATAATTTTAAATGCTTACAAATTTTTTTAAAAAAAATTAACACCATAAAACCCACGTTAGGGCAAAATCAGTGCCTAGTAGAGGGATAGAATTAGGGCAAAAAAAGTTTTAAAGGAAGAATGCAGGGTAGGGCAGTGGTGACCATGGTTGGAGTTTTCATGGCCTGAACAGAGGATTCCAAGCAGAGGCTATGGAAAAATTCAACACCAAGGTCTAGAATGCATTAGGTGATGTGGCTACAGTCTGCTTCACCATGGCATCTTTTAGCAAAGGGCTCAGGTTGCCTTCACAAAAGGGGTTAGTTCCTCTCTTGAACGCCTCTTCTGTGTTGAATTTGCATTTGCCAAATCCCTCCTCTTGTGTTCTAGACCTGCATGAGACTTCACATTATGGGCACCTATGTGACTTCTGCCTACATTCTGGATCGATGTGAGGCTTCACACTATGCAACCTGGTGAGCCATGTTGGCAGTGCAGGGGATTAACCCCTCTATCTAACTGTAACAAAGGATAAAAGATGCATGAGCAAATGTTAGGGCAAAATCCACACAACCCTGTGTGAGATGTTAGGCTCCAAATTGAATTGGAGGTGTCTGAAGAACAACAAGCCACGAGCCTGTCTTTTAGTGCGAGCAATGTTGAGAGCCACACTGAGACAGACGCAGCTTAGGCTAAGTCCCCAAATGAAACCAAGGAAAATTTGAATTAGCCTTCCACCATGGAGAATGTCGCTGTAAAGGAACCGTTGGCTTGAGAAGAGGGCAAAATTGTAGTATGGTGCCACCTAATGGGACCGTTCAAGGGGTTGAAGAAGCTGACAAGGTTGTAATCATAGCTAGTGTCTACAACTAAAAATCAAACCTTGAAACTCATCACCTACAATGAGCAGTGCCACCAGATCCCAACAACAAGGAAATATACCTCACAGCCTTAACAGTAGTAGATTGAGGGTGCCAAACAAGGGTGTGAGGATGGGTACTGGGTGAGTCACACACTGAGTGTGAGTCAAGCTGGCTAATATCCACCATGAGAGGCATGCAAGGCAGGGGAGTGTGAGTTGAGCAGGGTCAATCATGTTACATCCCTAATTTCTAACTTGCTATACTTTTACTTTTTACTTGGGCATAAGTAAATTTGTTGTAATTTTATAGATTTATGACAGGATATGACATGGAATTATATTGAATATCATTTATGAAATCATGGAAATGATTATGTTATTCTCAATTTAATAATTGTATTATGAGATTTGATTTACTAGTTGAATTTATTGAATAATGATGCACTGATTACTTATTGTTTGATGACAAGTGAAATAGGATTACAAGTTATCGACTCTCAGAGAAGAGAGAGAGAGTATCTTTCAAGAAGAGAGATATAGACCTTGGAATATGAGTGGTCTATTTTCCAAACGAGTTTAGTGTTAAACGATAATGTGAACCAATGAGTCGTATGAGGTAAGTCTTGTCTTGTTAGTTACTTTCAAATCTAATCGATAGGTAGTCGATATCTTGTTTATCATCTAGTCAAGTCAATGGTGAGTCGACATAGTCATTTGTAAAGTAAACAACGTCATAGACATAGAACGGTTGTGTTATTTTTCTTGTGATACTTGAGGTTTTACTGGCGCTTCTTAACGTCAAGACGTTCTCATCAAGTTAGATGGTGTGAATATTGTCGCCGGATTGTGATGGGGAGGTAAATTTGACCCATTCACATCATCTGAAATCCTTAGTGATCAAAATGGGACAAATAGAGGAGTTTTTAACAACTTCGGGTAGAGGTTTTTCACAAGCTATGTGATATCTAAATGAAATCTTGAGTCTTGTTCTGCGTTTGCGCCCAAGTCATCTTTATCGTCGTAAAGAACTTCAAGCGTATGTCGTAAACTCCTTTTGCAAAAATTGACGGACGTCAAATTAGAGACCTAGGTGTGTTTTAACCTTTGTTGTAATGTAAAGGAATATGCTAAATGATATAGTTATATTTTTGTAGACGTTGAGGAACTCCTTTATTCTTGTCTGATGACGGAATCAATTTGAAGTTCGAAGAGGGAATCTCTAATCTTTTAGGGAGCAATTACTGCCCACATTTTCTTCATAGGGAGTGCATGTCTTTTATTGAGAAGTCCACGATTTGTGGGCACTTGTTTTAACCAACTCTAAGTGGACAAGAGTGGTTAGGCTCAATTAGAATTGTATTAAATATTATAGTGGTGAGTTCATTATAAGCAATTGAGCGGTACTTCTAAACCACAAACACCTATCAATTTATTGGATAATTCTTGTGCTTCTACGACATATTGTTCGCTACCTTGTAGCACGTCTTTACTATTTTTGGTAAGTTGGCCTTCATTTATTCTCTTGATTGATGTTGGAGACACTTTATTCATTTATAATCTACCACCTTGCTAGAACTAAAACACCACTATTTGGTGTAGTTGCAAATTTAAAGGTTTAGAAGCCTTCATTTTTGAGTAGTGGGGAGTATTGTTATTTCTGGTAGCCGCCACCTCACCAATTTTGGAACTCCATTGTGGAGAATAACCACAAACTAAGTGGAGGCAAAACTATATTCTAGTAGTGGTCGTATTTGGTGGAGGATGTTATGCATGTGGAGGAACCCTTTTGTTTAGGCATGGCCCATGAGTGGTGGTCAGTTACTCCATCGTAGTAAGTGAGGATGCCACGACTTGGGGCTCTAAGTTCTATCCGTGGGTGTGAATCTCGAACACCACGAATCCCTTATGTGTGGAGGAAGACAACTCACATAGAGTCGAGGGGATTTAGATAGCATGGCAATATGGAAGGAATAGGATTTTCAGTGTTAGCTATCGTGAGAGAGAGAGAGGATTATTGTTGGAACATAGTCTAGAGTTGTCAAAGAGAGAATAATGAGTGAGTATTGTGGAAAGAAAAGATAGTGAGCTACAGAGAAAGCAAAAGCTCTTTGTAGGACAAGCACCAACTATCAAGGATCCTCTGTAGTTAACTTTTCAGGTTCTTTTCACTTATGAAGTATTTCATTACTATTACGAGATGCATGTTTTTAATTTAATCTTCAAACCAATTTTGAGTTGATGCTCTATCTCTGTGAGGCTGACATCTTTGGTTGATAAAATGGCCAAAAATTTTGTGTTTAGAATGTTAATGTAGCTCAGAATAATTGATCTTCACAGTGTTAAGAGTCGTGATAATTCTGTAGCAGAAGTTTTGACTGAAGGTAATCATTATCACTGGTTATCTTTGAAAAATAGTTTAATCTTGTATATAATTTGAGCCGTGGGATAAACTTAGACTAAGTTTTTCCAGATGTTTGAGTCAAGAGGTTTCTCTAATTATACTATAAGCATATTCTTATTCTGAATATATATCTATATTACTCAAGTCTCTGTTCAATAAAATTGTATACGTCTTTAATATACTCTTTTCTCATACCGTAGACTTCTTTTTGGAACAGTGCAAGCAAACAATTCAAACTTACACAAGTCTTAGGGACCTTCTTAGATTATTGCATTATGATGTTCTTGTATGCCACGAGTCTAATATACTTGTTGGGTGATAGAGTCTTCCTGTTATTTGGTGGAATCATATTTTCAGTAATGCCAAATAGCTAGTGGAATTTATATTATAGTCTTTGAGTTACTCGAGAGGTATTAGATATTGATATTGTTTCAATGACTTCATTAGATATTTTTTTTTTATAAGTA
The DNA here is from genome assembly GCA_027924645.1 of Cunninghamia lanceolata. Taxonomy (NCBI): domain Eukaryota; kingdom Viridiplantae; phylum Streptophyta; class Pinopsida; order Cupressales; family Cupressaceae; genus Cunninghamia; species Cunninghamia lanceolata. The sequence goes on from BSBN01001715.1 coordinate 9,873,226, forward strand.
GAACAACTTAGACAGTAAACTAAAGTTGATGGCAACATAAAATAAGACTTTTTAAAGATAGATTGAGTGTGATGGTTTTACTACATCAAGTTTAGATGAAAGCACTTGTATATTGTTGCTTCAACTTAGCTTATTTGAGAGAGAGAGAGATTCGAACATTGAAATCATGTGGATAGAAAAGGAATTTAGTCCTTCATCTTTTTGGAATTCAAACTAAACATTACGAGAAGTTTAAACTTTGAATTTGACCCTTTAACTTTATTGAACTAAAGTATACTCATATATTATATCCTAGTCAAGGTTTATGAGATTTACATGACCTCGTAGTTGGAAAATTACTAGAGTTTAATCTCTTTCTTCAATATTCTTACTCTCTAAGAATAAGTTTGTTTGTTATTCCATTGTTATGGAAAAGGGAAGACAAACACCCAAGATTGACCCAATGGGGTAAAGTTATTTAATGTACCCTTATGGATACATCTCACCTTAGTTATTTCTATAAGGATTGACAATGAAGATGTGAGTACCTTAGTTATGATTGGTTATTTTTACTTGTCAAAACGAAATAATTCCTAAATGATAATGTATATTCTTGGTATAAAAACCTATTTGCTTGTTTTACAAGTCATAAGCCTCAGATTTTGCAAGCATGAAAGAGGTACCATTAAATGGTTGGTCAAATATTAAATTCATTATACCTATTGGACACAACTTCTTTTGAGCTATTACTTGTCGGCAAGGGGGTGAATCTCTAATGTTGCAAAGATGCTAAGAGAGATACTTAAGAATGGATAATCATTCCATAATGTTAAAAGAGAAACGATAGTGTCTTGTGATTTCACCTGAGTCAGAAAGACTAGATTGGAGTTGGATAAAACTCTTTAGTTAAACCTTAACTTAACCTAGATATGGTAATTATTGTATTAAGGCATTGGGATCATTATTTTGATCGTGATTGAAGGGTCAAGTGCCCTGACTATGTGTAATTATTCTTACTAACCTAGATATGGTAATTATTGTATTAAGGCATTGGGATCATTATTTTGATCGTGATTGAAGGGTCAAGTGCCCTGACTATGTGTAATTATTCTTACTTGCAAGAAGGGAATTAGATTCCTAGACTACATTGCTTAACCTGGGTAAGGTTATCATCTTAGTCGTAATTAATCTATTTATTTTTCTTATGAGACAATAAGTCGTGGACCTCAGGTATTGCAATGATGCAATGAGAGTCCTTGTAAAGAAAGAAAGTTGAATAGGTCTATGGATTATAAATAGTGAAAGAAATCATGTTTGAGTCGGGAAGACTAAATTAATGAAAACACCATGACTTCATAAATTGAATGTAGGTTGACCAAGTCAATCTGTAGGAATATGATAGTATCCAAGTCGAGTTGGGGTGGGTGAACATTACGATAACGTTCTTTGTGAACGTCAATTTATATTGAAACTATGGCCACAGTAATGCATATGTCTCTGCATGCATTGTCAGTTCACTATATCTGGATTGCACATCCTATTGGGAATCATACTTAGCTAGAGGGTATCTAGAGTTGTATGATAGATAGAGTTGTGTAAGATACAACACTATGTACTCAGAAAGGCAAACTACCACTGGTCACCTTGGTCTATACTTCTCATGAAGGGTAGGGCCACTTCCGGTTAGGAAGGAGAGCGGGAGACCGACGGTCTATGGTTTGAGGTAAATCACTGGAAAGATACTCTCTCTCTAGTAGAAGACATGCCGAGGCTTGCAATAAAGATGTCAGATTTCTGGATGTAGTATATCTCTGAGACTTGTGTTTATGGAGACTAAGTAAAACATTATCTGATTCAGGTATTTATAATTGATTTATTTTTGTAAATGTTGTACTTGAGAAAGACAATAAGGTTGATTATTTTTTTGTAATGAGATATCTTGTAATTGCAGTTACTCAACTATATGTTGAATAAAAGAAAAATTCTCTGTCTCATTTTTACCTTGTAAATTTACTTTATGGTGAACTTTTGGTTTTTACTATGTTTTTAGAATGGGGATGTTACAAATCAACAGCTTCTCACAGGTGTTGGAATGCCTTTCTTGTGAGCAGATATGCGCCCTTTGGATACCTCTCGTTCACTTGGACTTTCACACGAGCCTTCCTTTTCCACAAAAGCATCCTCTTGTGAATGCTACGAGCAGGAGAAGTCATTTTGGTGTGGGTCTGCAAATCACACCTTAAGTTGCGCTCTGTATGTATATAGAACAGGCGTGGCCTCTGTTGTGCCAAATCAAAATTTTTTGCTTCATTAAGGCATTGTGTGAGAGTCTAAAAAATTTGTCATCAAAAAGTCAAAATTTCTAAAAAATAGAAAGTTTCTATTTTTAGAAAGTTTCTAAAAATAGAAAGTTCCTTGAGATACAGATGCTAGCAAAATTTTCTAAAAATAGAATCTTTGATTCAGGAGTCCTGCCTGTTTCTAATTGGTTGATATTGCTTCATGATCAAATTGGTCCATACGGATTCTACAAAAGGTTGAGTTTTCTCTATTGGGTCAATTCTACTTTTTCAAAAGGTGAGGGGTCAAATTCAAGATTTTAGTGTTGTTCAGAGGATGAAGAATTGTTGAACGATCAATGACCGATGAAGAATAGAGAATGAAGCATGATGAATTTGGAAAACAAAGAAAAGTTGAAATAAGCCAAAATTTGGCTAAGTTTAGGTTTTCTAGGTGCCCCTGGAGGCTAGGGGCACCCAGTTTGTCTAGAGATAGTTTTTTTTGCATTTTCTCAGAAAACATTAAGAAAGGACCTCATCAGCCTACTTCAGGGTTGTTAAAATCGGTCAAATTCAGTCAACAAGCCCAAAAAAGTTGGGATTCATCTTAGATATGCTCGTGCTATCCAATCCACCCTTCATCCAGTGACAGTTGCCTGGCAGATTGTGGGAATCAATGACAAAGAGCAGTTGTCAGCATGCAGTATGAGGAAACTCAAAAGAAGTTGAAAATTATCAAAAAAGTTCTAGGGCTTGAAATCCTAGGTGCCCCTGGAGGCTAGGGGTACCCAATCTTCCTAGGGTTAGATTATTTTCATATTTTCCTAGAAAATTTCAAATCTTCTTCCGCCAGCCCGGTCAGATTCACAAAAAGTTAGTCTTATCCAGTTTCTGAGGCAGGTAAAAGATTCAATCAATTGAGTTTTCATCAGCCTTGTCTAATTGTCTGACCACCAATCTTAGTTTTGCTCTAGCATGCGAGATTCAGCATCCAAACAGGGGCCCACAGTTACCAGAATGCACATGAAAAATGAAAAGTGAGCAAAATTGAAAATCTCATAAAATTGGCTAAAGCATGAGATCCTAGGTGCCCCTATCTAGTCAGTGTACCTGGGTCTTCCAGTGTTAGAAAATTTCTTGCCCCGACAATGACTCCTTCGGCCATTTCCTAATCTTTGTCTGGCGATGGTTTCCAGAAATCAAAATTGCAGTCAAACGTTGTCAAATCATCAGTTCGAGGCTGGGGATCAAATCATAATTTCATAAAATTTTAAAATGCCCTGATCAGTCAACTTTTTCAGTCAACAGTGACAATTTGCCGTCTTGTTGAAATTGGAGGCAGGCCACGCCAGAGTCAGAATGAGTGCAAAGTTTCAAAATGAAAGAAAATTAGCTAACACTTTTGCAACTTCATGTGTTTGACAGCATCATCAAAGTAGTAGCTTATTCATCATCCTCACACATGAGAATAGGTAGCTATAAAATATGAATTCATCCTATGCAAGCATATGAACTTGGATTTTGCTCAAAATATTGCTATCTTTGGGGATAAGCTGCAAGATTTGTGCTTTCATAAAGAAAACTATTTTTTTCTCCCTAAGTTCTATAAATACAAGCATTTGGCCTCCTTTATTCATTATTTTTGCAGGCTACATCCAGAGGAAGAAGAACATCATTTTCTTCTCATGAAGATTTGAGAATCCAAACGGGGTGTTTTTTCAATGTTCTTCGTGGTTTCAGGATTGGGAAGCACAGAGGCATACTTTTTTAAGGTACATTTTTCTAGGGCATCTTTTTTCAAAAATAGAGCTAGAGATTTTTTCAATTTTCATCGAAATGGGTTCATCTAAAATTACGTCCTCTTGAAAATTGGAAAATTTTGTTTACCCAAAATCTTCTTTTTTGGGAAATCCTCTACTTTTTTAGAATCTGACAATCTGGGTTGCTTCAGAATGAGATTGTCTACAAAACCCACGTGCCATCTTTTTCTCTCAAAATCTACTTTTAAAAAGAAATCAGCAAACAATTTTCAACCTTTTGTGCAAAATATTTCCAAACATAGGCGTGTTTATAGGCATTCTTCAAGTTTTTCAGTATGTAGTATTCTCCAATAGAAATCAAGTCTAAAATGACATTACTTCATGATTACTTGAGAACTGTCAAGACAGATTTGCATAAGGTGCTTCTAATATTCAATTTGCATGCTTTAGAAGATGCAGGAAACATCGCCATCAAGAATCTGAGTTACTCTGGGTTGCTTGCAGCAACTTCATTCCCTGCCACAGTGCAAAGCATTAAATTTGTAATTGCTTGTACTAAACATTACAATTTAGTTACAAGGGATATTCAATTAGCAAATGGACGTGTACTCTACAGCCTTAGGCCTAATGACATTGAGAAATGTTTCTCAACACCATCATGGAAGGAGGACTTCATCATTTCTATTGAAGAATGCGAGAATGTGTGGTAGAATGACAAGGAAAAATATCAAAAAAGGATTGCTCGAAAGTCGATGAAAGAGAAGTAGAATGTTTTTCCAAAGAACATTAGACGTAGTGAATTCAAGGAAGAATACGCGATAATGAGTCACAGGTCAAGCAAAGGCCAATAAATTTCAGCCTTGGATGTTTTACATCATCTCCCAGATTGTTGACAAAACAAAACACTATGATTGGCCAATAGTAATTAGTGACAGTCTTCACCATCAAATAATTGATATTTAAAAGGCCCATGAATTCTACATGATGTCATACCTCGTATATCTGATGGCTTTTCAAGTTTAGTTTAGGGGTTTGAATATCATTGGAACTCTGGGCATTCAACATATATATCAGAGGTTGAACGACATTATAGGCAGGTAAATGTTGCATTCCTTATGCATGCTATACAAGATCTTGACAATGAGTTGCATATATGGTTTTCAGCTGATGCCAGATCAGCATTGGCAAAATGGGCTGATTGGTTTATTCAGTTTCCCACTTTCTCCTACATTAGGGTATATGGCTTCTCAAGAGAGCCAGTCATGCTACCAAGATATCCTATGGATGAGGTAGCATTCATGGAGTTTTTGAGGTAGGTCTATGAAGTTCATTCATTTTAGTGTGGCAAGTGCAAGGTGACTTTTAGTTTTCTAGTTGGGATGGGTATATATAGATGCAGATCTAGAGTAGATCCCAAAGTAATTGGTGGTGAATTGTCTAAGTATGGTCTCAAGTCATTCGATAAGAGGTTTTCATATGATCCTCGTGGTGTTTTTGCAACACATCGTGGTTAGAATTGTGTACATGCACATGTAGTTGAATATTTCTGGGCTAATTGTGCAGATGAATTTGAAGTGTGGAAACATAGCTATAGTAGGTTTACCTTTTAGCAATTGGCTGATATCCTATCAGAGGATGTAGAGGGCTTGTCAAACGATGATGATGAAGTTCTACTTCCCATGTATTTCAGAGATCAAATCAAGCAAAAGCCATTATCACAAGTTAATTGATCCGCCAAAGAGAACACCTCAATTAAGGAAAGAATGAGCCAGATTATTAAAAATAGTATGATATTCTTGAGTAATAAGAAGAAGAGGAAAGTAACCATTCTAGTTGTAGAGCTGCCATTTGTTCAATCATCTCTACCTTCCACTTCCAAACCAAAACCAAGGGTTAAGGTTATGAGTGTTCCTCTAGAAGTAATGAAGATTGCCAAGTTGAAGAGGAAAAAGGTTGAGTCTCTAGTCTATATCCAGCAGGAGCAGCCAGCACTTGCATTAGAAGTTTCGGTTGAATCAGCACCACATGTTGAAATGATGCCCTCAATTCATGTTTCTTCATCTTCATCGTCGAGGCCTTCTCTCATTCATATAGATTCAGAATCAAATTCTTTGATTCATAACACTGCGACACATATTGGTTCATTAGGAGTTGATAGAACTAGAACCGAGCCTCCCAAGGAAGTTATCTCATCTTGGCTTGAGAACATCTTAGGTAGGAAGAGGAGAAATCCTTCATACCAGTTGAACTTCACAGAACTTTATAGCATCTACCAAGACATAGCAGAGAAGAAACTTAAGAAGCAAGTTCACATGGAGAAGAATGTTGATGGAGAGATTATTCTTGAAACTACAACACCACCGAAAGATAAGAATGTCAATGAGATTGAGGTTGATGACTTCAAGGTGGTCAAGACCAATCTTGGTACAAGTACCTAGCACATGGATGTGAATCTCTTTGAGGTTGCATCAAATAATCTGAAGGAGAGAGTGTCGAAGGACGGGGAAGATAAAGTAGCCCTCAAGGCTGAGAATAGGTAGCTGCTACAATATATTTCCAATCTTCTTCATGGCACTTCATAGGCCACCTTATTTCTTCCTCAGATTCTTGGATCACTGGTCGATCAATAGTAGCTAAGTCAGTTGGTCATTTACAGGAGGCACATGAAAGATTGGGTGGAAGAGTTTGTAACTAAAGGCAGATTTGTACTTTCACAGATCTATCAATTGAAGTACAATGCTCATGATCTATGTCAAGGAATTCAAGGGTTTAAGCATAGTATGGATGAGAACAAGCCAATATATGAGATCATAATCTTTGACTTGAAGGTAGCATATGATTCTGTTGATTTAGCAGAAAATAAGAAAAAGGTTTCTACTTGGAAAGGACAATACCTTTTCATAGTAAAAACCCATGAAAGGATATCCTCAGAGTTAGTAGAATGGAGGGAAAAGGTGGTAAGTGTTCTCAATTTCATGAGGTCTTTTGTTTCTCAAATCCCCTACTCATATGAGAGACAAGATGGTACCCTATATGATCTTGGTGAAGTACAGATGGAATTCCAAACTCTCATCCAGGGTAGTTTTAATGGTGATCTCAGTGCTGGCAAGATGAATCATTTTTCCACTATAATAGTAAGATTTGATAAAGCTATCGATGAAGTTCATGAATTCCTATAGATGGTTGTAGATGGTGAAGAGATGTTAGAAAATCATAATATCAGCTTGGAAAGTATTAGTGTTCCTAGCAAAAATGTAGTTATTAGCCTTTTGGAGGATATTGTTTCCCAAAATATCAGTGGGTGATGTCACTAATGGAGCAACAATGTAGATAAGGATGGAACTCCAAAAAGTGATAGTTAACTCAATGCTTTTCTGATTTAAAGTTATGATTTTCATTCAAGCTTATCCATCCTTTAAATAGAAAAATCACTTTGTAATAGTCAGGGATTTCTCTGCTTTAATTTGAATTGTTTTAAAACAAGTGTTAGTTAGAATCTTTTGTCTAGAATAGAAATAAAGCTTGCAAGTTGGCAAGTTAGTCAGCTAGGATCAAGGAGATTTTAGGGTTTCTACTCCTTTGCGTTCTGTATAAATAAGGGCAGTCTTGCCCATTTTATAGTAACTGTAATTGTGATAGCAAAATTTGTTGAGCCTATTCTTGCCTGTAAATGTTTATTAAAGTGCTTGTTCACCTTGTGTCATTTGAAATCCAATGTTTGATCGCATATTGCATGCATGTCTTGGCTGCAATACTATTGTCCTGGAGTTGTAATAGCTTTTGATATTGAGAAAGGAAATCTCACACCTTCCATTGCTCTGATTCTCTATCTCATGTTCATTTAGTTTATCGTCATATGTGTTTCTTGCATATTCTTAATTTCATTTTACATCTTAAAAGTACAATGAGTCTTCGAGTGCAATCTGGAATAAGTTTATTTGAGCTTTTGTGTTAACAAATCATTCCCTATTTAATTTTGATTCCTAAGCTCTGAATTTACTTGGGTTGTGAAAAGCGTCATTTAGTTCAGACCTAGCTGTAGTTAGTAGTTAAATAAAAAAACCTCTACTATAGAGGTAGAGTTTTATAACCTTGTGCTCGCAGCTGAGAATAAAAAAGATAGCCAATTTAGTTTATTTATCTTTAAAGCAATCATTAGCAAAGAGGGAGCTTCTCCTCCTAATTTGAAGAGTAGTTTATCTATGCATAGTTGTCTATTTCCAACTCACATTCTAGAGGTATGAATTGAAACACCAATAATTTTCTTGTGAGCAAATCTATGCCCTTTGGATGCCTCTCCTTTGCTAGACTTTCACATGATCCTTCCTAAAAAAGCATCCTTTTATGAATGTTGCAAGCATGAGAAGTCATTTTGGTGTGGGTTTGCAAATCACACCTGAAGTCATGCTCTATATGTATAAAGAATAGGTGTGGCCTCTAATCAATAGGCCATTTGGCCTTTTTCCACCTCCCTTCTACATATGCGATGGGCCTTCCTGGGGATGGATTCTTTCTGCAATAGAAAAAATATCTTCCACAAAGAGAATGGCCTACCATAGATCCAAAACTCCATATTGAATATGCAGATAGAGGTTCAACAAGCAGGGGTTGATGGCATGCCTTGATATTATGGGCAACACCCTTCCACTAGCACAACCAATGCCTTTCTTCAGGGCATACGGGAAGGGTTTGAACCCTGCCACTCCTCTATGGCTTTTTCACATAGCACATAGCCAACACCCAAACCAGAATTGTAAACCAGATTAATGTAACCAAATCGAACCAGCCAATGACTTAGTTTGGATCTGATGCCATATTGGAAACCATAATTGACTAAGCATGAACTAATTACAAAATGGGGTGAAAGCAATTGTGAATTGCAATAATTAAACAATAAACAAGAGGTGTACATATAGGTGAGAGAGGTGAAGAGGTTGAGTCGACTTAGGAGTTGACTTCAATACTCCTCTCACCAAGTATCAAATGAGTATCGACACATAGCTTGGAGAGTCCAATACAACTCTCCAAGTTTGACACCTAGCACCTAATGTGGCTTAAAGCCATGTGCTTAAATATATTACTAGGAATAAGTAATATAAGGTATAGTTTAGCACTAACAAGGCATTTATAAAATATTAACTATAATATTAACAAGACATTTATGTTGTGATGTGTTAAATACTACCCGGTGAGAACAAATAGTCCATTCATTAGCTTAAAATGTAAGCCTGCATTTAATAGGGTTATTTGAGTACCAAGTCATTATTATCCTCATTTAAAATTAAGTCAAAATGTAGATACGATTGTCCATATTGAAATATTCAAATGTCTTTAAAACTGTGAAATACTTGGAGCTATATCCCTATTTAATAGGAAAGAAATGATTTTGATTAAGGTTGTATACCAATGATCAAACTTCTTAATGTCGTCAATAGGGGAGAGGATATATCTATGATATAGATTTACAATGTAAAATAAATATCTATTTAATATAATATATAATAATACATATACCTACAATATAGATTTAAAATATAAAATAGATATATAGTTACATAATAAGTATATATAAAATAGAATATATACATATAATTTACATCATATCAAGTATAATATACCTAATAAATATAGTTACAATAGAGATTTTCTATATCAAATAGTTATATAATTATGTGAGAGAGAGAAATAGGCCAAAGAGATCAAGCCACTACGCTCAAGAAGACTCTTGTTTCACTTAGCTCCTCATGAATGAGGCTCACCAAGAATGAGAGGGGAGGGTAAATCTTAAATTTGATGTCCTCATATCTCTCTGTCAAATGAATAAGCTTTACGTATCTAGAAAGTTGAATAGAGAGAGACGGGGGTAAAGAGAGAAAGAGAGATAGAGGAAGAGAGAAGGGGAGAGAGAGAGAGAGAGAGAGAGAGGAGAAATACAGGAAGAAAGAAGGGAAGATAGAGACAAAGGGATGGAGAGAGTGATAGAGGAAGAGAGAAGAATAGATAGAGGAACACACACACACAAACATACACACACACACACACACACACACACACACACACACACACACACACACACACACACCCACACACACACACACACACACACACACACATAGAGAGAGAGAGAGAGGTGGGGAGATTAGACATAAAGATATAGACAGAGGTAGAGAGATTGAGAGAAAGAAAGGGGGAGAAGTGAAAAGTGACAAAGAGGGAAAATAAATAATGTCAAAAATATAGAGGGGGGAGCGTGGGACACGTGCATAAATAGAGAGAGAGACGGAGACAGAGACAGAGATAGAGAGGAGGAGAAATAGAGAAAGAGGAAGATATATATATATATATAGAGAGAGAGAGAGAGATAAGAGAACAGGCAAAGTGGGAGAAGATAGAGATAAAAGATATAGAGGAAGAGAGAATAATTTAAAATAGACACAAAATTATATAGAGAGAACGAGAGATAAAGAAATTTTTTCAACTTCTTAAAGTTACTGCATGATTTGATGGACTAGTAAATGCCTTGTTGGGTGTTAGCACATAAGATTTATAACTTCTACTACCAAAGCCTAATGTTGCCAAACACATTTTAGACAATGTTGTCGATTGCCAATTCTTACTTAATATCGCCATCAAAATAATTCCATTTGGTGGGTAGGATAGACACAAAATTATATAGAGAGAGTGAGAGATAAAGAAAGTTTTTCAACTTCTTAAAGTTACTGCATGATTTGATGGACTAGTAAATGCCTTGTTGGGTGTTAGCACATAAGATTTATAACTTCTAATACCAAAGCCTAATGTTGCCAAACACATTTTAGACAATGTTGTCGATTGCCAATTCTTACTTAATATCGCCATCAAAATAATTCCATTTGGTGGGTAGGAAAGACAAAGCATTGTTATGACAACCATTAAACGCATTTAACATATGCATTTACCTCTCACTATGGAGACTCATATATGCATTTGTATATCTCCTTTTATGTTATGTACTTCAAATACCCATATATGTAAAGATGGTTAACCTCAAATAAACATATATATAAAGATATGTTGTGTTTTTTGGTATGTTCCAAATTCTATTTTCACACCATGTTGTCTCATTGGATTCTCTGTAATGGTTAGTCATGTCATTTAAAAATATGTTTGCACATTTGTTTTAATTAATGTCATAAAAATTATTTGCAAATAGTTGGATATCTTTATTTTTCATGCTTCAAATTTTTATATATGTTTACATGATCGCCATGCACAGATACATTGCATTCCTTTAATCTTCAACATACCCCATTATGGAAGTACAAAATGAAAGGATGCAAGCAAAATGCACCCACTGAAATCAAATGCAGCGTACAAAATACCATATAAGGAAAAATGCTATTAATATGAAAAGATGAGAAAACCACCAAAACCTTGTTGAAGGAGCCTCAACATATGAACCCTCTTCCTCCAATAACCCCCCATCTCCAGACACCTACACCTTAGTTGCAACATACAATTCAACCCACCCCATCTAGCTAAATCCATCATCCTCCAAATTTCCCACAAAATTATTGCATCACTAGAAATAACTTCCATTCAAGGTTGGATAGCATTTCAAACATGTCAACACGTCTAGCCCACATGGAAAGATATCCAAGAATTAAAACTAGGCAATCAAATGGAATCACTACTTGTTATAGATGCACATCAGAAAAATAGTAATCACTTCTCAAAATGGAACAACATGGACCCTAGTGAGCACCTAATTGTTTGCAAAAGCTAACTCAAATTGAGGAGATGTTAATAGCAAGGATTAGCCCAATCCTTCGAATAAACTATGCAAGAGGGGGAAACTAAAATATAGTGGTAACACTATTTATTTTCCTTAGAATATTTCTAGACTTGCAACCTACTTCTCCATGCATATAGATGAATTAGATATGATAATACTATGTACAAAGAAAACATTGAACATAAAAAATATAGCTTCTACATTAGTAGAGGTTGTGTTCATGATGCATTGAAATATACAATCCATTATGATCCATAATACAAAGATGTGTAATTAGATGAACCTGCATTGTCATGTTTACCCCATGCCTCTACTGACATATCAGACCTTCTATATGTAACAACTTCAAATCCTAGCCACACCAATCTAGGCTAGCCACACCAATCTAGGCTTGATGCAAATAGATTTTACAAAAGGATGAAACATTGCATAGGAAAATACAAACCACAACTTCATTTGTGGCAAGCCTCCCACCTGCACTTAGAGAAATGGAAGAAGTTTAATCTTTGCTACAACTAGGGAATGGATGGCTAACTCCTATTGTAGTCTGGATTGCCATTTCTTTGTCACCAATAAAGTATTATTTGTAATGGAATTTCCCACTTTGTTTCTAAACATAGTAGCCGAATTCAAACAATAACAAATGAAAGAGGTTAAGCTATATGAATATGGTCTTCATCTTCTAAGGTACCATGATAATAGGTTTGGTCAGCACCTGTGGTTTAGGTACTTCCTACTCAATAGAATTATGCATCATTGAAGCTAGGCCACAACCATAATATTTGCCCACAACCACCTAGATGATTGTCTACCTACAACAATTGCTAAACTTCATCAAAAATTAAAAGACTTGTCTGATGACAAGCTTGCAGATCAACTCATGTGGTTTAGCTCATCACTTTATGGTACACACTGTTGACTCCAAAAATAACTAAAACCCAAAACCCTAAAACATTTTATAATCACCTAAGCCAGGGGCATCATTAGGGTGATTAAAATATGTTTATCAACATGTTCTGGGTGATTCTGGACAACCTACATGAGTGGGTAAGGTCCTCTACACTTCAAGTTCAGATAGACCTAGGAGGGATACTCCTAGATGTGTTAAATAAGACAAAAACAAACAAATACAATCGTACCCAATGTACACTTGACCCCAAAGTTGTCATGAGGTCAAGACAAACTAACTTCATAGACCTTTGATTAAGCTAATAAAGCAATCATATAGAATGAGGACACTTGCGGAACTACTACTATGATTAACATGTGATATATTGTTGTGATTTTCAATAAAGTGTGGATGATCATAGGCCTCTTAGACCGGTGCCTATCCAATGGGCTATAAAGTTTCAAGTTTATCAAAGGAAAACATTAAAAGGGGATGTATGAATGACTATCTAGTTATTTAGATGCACAAAAACCAATATCAAACCATGAGAATACTTAGCAATCCAATGCCATACAATATTCTTTCATATGTAATACTAAAATGACCATTTACAAAGCATGAAAATGGATTAAGAACTATCACATTCATTCAAATCAGATTTTACAATCAAACCACGAAGTGTGGCAAGAGAAAACCCTAACTGCGATAGAGACTCCCTAAAAGAACACTTACATCAATGGAGAAAATAATGAATTGATATCAAGATTACAATATAGTATACACCTCTAATGAATGCTTCCTGAAGAACTAAAAATAAACAACAGGTGAAGCCCTAACTGCATTGGATGCACACCACCTGTAGATAGAAATTTTTCCTAGAATGATCAACCCTTGAAAATAGTTCAGATCTTACCTTTATAGCCTTTACGCATGGGTCTAAGAATGAACTGGGTAGGAAAACCCTCAACAACCCCACCAACTGCAGTAAAAACATTAATTTTGGCCATCCATTTTGCATTAATGGCATCTCCAAAAGTAGTTGGCATGTTCCCAGGCAATTGGGGGAGTTTGGAAGGCTGAGAAGTCAACCTCTAACAAATTTGACTTTCAGACTTCTAACCTTTGTCCTTCTACCTTTGTCTCTTTTCTACAATATCTTTATCTCCCTTCTCCAAATTGGACTTTGGGCTTCAGGTTTTTTGCTTTTACTTGCTTTAAGGAAGAAAGAACACCACAACTCTGACCCCTGAAGTTTGCTTTACTTAGATTATTTTGGAACCTAAAGCGGACTTTGGACTTTGGCGCTTTTGCTATTTTGCCTTGGTCACTTGGTAGCTTCTTGTGATTCCTCAAGCCTATTGTGGATCCACCCACAAGGCTCAATGAAATGGTGGAATGCCTTAGAGAGAATTAATGCTCGTCGAGGGTTGGTCATTGGGCATTCTACCTTCCACCTTCTGCCTTCCTCAAAGAAGGAAGAAGAGCCAACCTCCAACCTTCATCATCCACCTCATACTTAGAATAAATTTGAACAAGTAAACTTGTCAGACTTTGAACTTTAGAGCTTCTCCCTGACACTTGCATTCAAGGAGACCAAAGGCCAAAGGCCCAAAGTCCAACCTCTAAAACACTTAGAAGAAAAGAGCTCATCAGACTTCACCCTTCAATTCCCCCACCTTCCAACCACAACACTAAAGAAGACGAAAGGCTAAAACTCTGACCTCCGACACTCCGAAGAACTACATCATACTTAGACTATTTTTCATTACCTCAAGTGGACCTTGGACCTTGCACCTTTTCCCCAACATCTGCCATGAAGAAGATGGAAGGATGAAACTTTGATCTTCAACCTTCGACTCACTTAGATAAATTTCAACACTTAGGCAAATTTTGAGCCTCAAACCTTGAAGTTGATAGACAACACAAGGCAAAAGGCATGAACCCTAAACTTTGAAACACTGACAAAGGTGAAAATACAAGGAAACACTTAGAGTTTTTTGGACTTTGTCTTTTTTTGGGTTTCCTATCTTGCATTTTCAAATGGAAAACACATAAAAACCTATGGAAGACATCTCTGATCTATTATAAACTATATGTTCAACAATGGAGATTCAGATGGAGATTAGGGGCAAAATGTGGCATTTTGGACACTGATTTATCAGGCATCAACACTAGCTCTAGTTGGGGGCATGTGACAAGAAATGTCATAGTGAGAATTTAGATCTCTGGAGCAGGCCAAAAAAACACCAAAATGACACACAAGAAACAAAACAAAACACCATCAAGACCAATAATGGTCAAGACTACACGATGTCAAAAAACTAAAGATGAAACTTGACTTCATCACTCAAAATTTGAAGAAAATCATTACCTATGAGAAGTAATGTTTCAAATGTTGTCCATGAACACACAACTCCAATAGTTCTCCTTCCATGTTTCTAATATAAAAGGTGTCCTGGCCAGCCTTCTCATCAATTTGATATGGGCCTAACCATAGTGGTTCAAACTTACCATGCTTTCCCTTATCTTCTGATTTTGCATTCTAGAAAAGAACCAAATCACCAATTTGAAAACACCTTTTAACTTCTCTCTTATTGAACAAATGTCCCACTTCCTACTACCATAGCAAGTTTTTGTCATGTGCCGTCCTTCTGGCTTCATCCAACACTGTTAACTCATGCATTCTCAATGCCATAGCATCATCCACATCTTCTCCTATTTGTTGCAAAAATTTATACACAAGAAACTCTAATGACATTGGTATTGTTGCTTCCCTCCCATATACTAGCTCAAAAGGTCTCATGCCTATAGCACGCTTGTAGGTGATCTTATCAGCCTAAACTGCATATTTTAGTTTATCATCCCACCTTTCCTTGTTCATATCTAAAGTCCTCTTTAAAATTTTCATGAGGCTCTTATTGCTGGACTCATCTTGTCCATTACTCTATGGATGATATGGTGATGAATGAATCAAACTTATCCCACACTTGGAACATATACCTACAATGTCCTGAGACCTAAAGCACATAGCGTTGTCTACAATAATTCTAGATGGCACACCAAATTTGGTTATTAGGTTGTTCAACATGAACTCAGTCACTACCTTGGATGTGGTGTTGCGAGTTGGAATAGCCTCAGTCCAATTTGTAAATTAGTCAATTGCCACCAATATCCACCTATACCCATTTCCCGATCTCTCTTGGATCTCCCCTATGAAATCAATGCCCTGTTGCTGAAATGGTGCTTCAATGGTAACATTCATAAGGGGAAGGGGACCTAGAAACTTCAACTTGCCTGTGAATCTTTGGCAAGCATCACATCTTCTAATCTATTTCACAACATCTTTAAAGAGGCTTAGCCACCAGAAACATACCCTAATGATTTTATGTGCTATGGTTTTAGAATAAAAATGCCCACCACATACTCCTTGGTGATATTCATCAATAACTTCCTTAGATTGTTGTCAGTCCAGACACTTTAACAACAGTCCCTCATGATTTCTCCGCATCAACATTCCTTAAAATAAAGCATATTTCTGAGACTAGAGCTTAAATGTTCTTTGCTGAGTTACATTCATGCCTGGGGGGCAATGCATGTTGACAAGATAAAAGATAATATCCTTATACCATGGATCATTTGTCGAAGCACACACATCAGCAGATTGAGAAGCATTTACCTCATTTATCTCAGTAGTCTCTAAGTTGGAATTTACCATCAACTTAGCTGAACCCTGGCCTCTAACCAATTTGGTGACTTGCACCTCAATGTCATACTCTTGGATCCTATTGATCCATCTGCACCTTCTCCCAGAAGCTTCCTACTGTGTGAAAATATCCTTCACAGTTGAATGAGGCACATATGCTATTGTCTTTGCACCTGTAAGATATGGTCTGAAATTTTTTACTACCTTAACCAAAGCATATGTGTGCTTTTCCATAATGGAATAATTTAACTCAGTAGCTTGCAAAGACTTGCCAAAAAATCCTATTGGCTACTCAAATCCATCCTTGTTCTTTTTTAATAACACAACAACAACAATATAAAATGAAGTGAAGGAGAAAAGTTGGAAAGGCTCAGAATAGTCTGGACTTACCAGCACTGGCACATTCTTGATAGCCTCCTTTATGTCAAGAAAAGATTCAACTGATATCTTGTCCCATGTGATGGACTATCCCTTCTTGAGCATCTTGGAAATTGCTTGTCTTCTTAGCAAAATTAGGAACAAATCTCCTCACAAAGTTGATCTCTCTAAAGAAGGACTGAACACCCTTGACTATTTTAGGATGGGGGATAAGGTCAATGGCCTTAACTCTTTTTAGATCGATTCTAACCCCATCCCTTAATACAATATGTCCCAGTAGCTTTCCTTCTTCCACTCTAAATTGATATTTTTTGAGATTTAAATAGATCCCATAGTCTAAACGTCTCTCAAAGATCAATTGAAAATGCTTGCAATGATCATTTCTATCCTTTGAATATGCAGTAAGGTCATCTTGGTATACAACCATGATCTTTTCGATGAGGCCAAAAAAGGCCACAGCCATTGCCCTTTGAAACATTGATTTTACATTCTTCAATCCAAATGGCATTCTTAGATAAACATATGTTCCTTAGGGATTGGTGAATGTTGTTTTGTATTGTTCTGACTCCTTGGCTAGCACTTGATTATACCCTGAGAACTCATCCATCATAGTCATCAGCTCTGAACCAACAACCCTTTGCAAAAGATGATCCATGCTCGGAAGAGGATACTTTTCCTTAAGGGATTTGATATTCAGATTTCTGAAATCTATAACAGTCTAATCTCCCCATTCTTTTTCCTCACTGGGATAAGATTAGATACCCACTCAAAATATTTGATTGGTTTAATAATGCATTCCTCTTTCATCTTTAGCAATTCCTTTCATTTCTTGGGAGCTATAGTGGGATTTATAGGCCTCTTTTTTTGCTTAAATGGTTTTGCATCAAGTTGAACGGGAATAGTATGCTGAAATAAATCCTCCCTATAAACTTTCAACTCATCATAGGACCATGCAAAACACTTTTTGAATTTTTTCAATAAAGCAATCAATATTTTCTTTTCATGAGGCTTCAACTTCTTACCTATGTAAACCATTTTAGGTGCCTCCTTAGTTCCAAGGTTAACACCTTCAACAGTATCCCCTTCAATAGGTTTTCTTTTACTCTTCCAGCGGTCTGCATTATCAAACATTCTCTCCAACACCACCAATCCCTTGGAAACATTGGTATTTGTCTTCAATTGTACCACATCATTGCCAAACAATATTTCCTTGTTGTTCTCCATCTCCACTATAGGCTACCAGTCAATCATTTGACTATCAAATTCATCCATGCAATTGAGGAAATGAAAAATCTAACTGTTATCATTAAACTCCTGCTAGTTGTATATGTTATCAGGGATTGTTGGCCTTGTAATTACTTTTACAACATAATGTCCATAAGGAAAATGTATTTGAGAATCAATATTTGATGTAGTTACAACTAAGGAATCTTCTTTTTCATTTCTGGTTCTGTCAACCCATTCAATGTCAATAGCATTATACAGTTCCACAGTATCCCATACAACATTCATGTATGCCCTCAACCTTCTTATCCTTGGCATCAAATGTATTTCTAATTTGTTGCACAACCAATTCTAAGTCACCAAATATCTTTAGACACTTGACCTTATGCTTGTGAGCAATATTTAATGTTAACAACAATGCTTCATATTCATCTATGTTGTTAGTGCACTGAAAATCAAGTCTGAAAGACATACCAAACTATTCACCATCTGGGGATATCAGAACAATTCTAGTGCTTGAGCCTTCCCTAACCACACACCATCAAAATACAATGTCCACAAATTAGGCATATCACAAACAACTACAAAAGGGTTAGAAAGTGAAACATTCACAAAAGGACCATCGTCACTACAATATGCCATAAAAAATGGTTTGAAGAGTGGAAGCAAATATCATTGACCCCTACACAAACACATGATCAATATGAAACAACAATTGGACAATGATCAAGTGTTTGCATTGGATGACTATGACCATGTTTCAGACCTTGTACAAGAAGGTAATTTAATTCAATTTATTTGACTTTATTACTATTTTTTAATATATTTAATTATATATGAATGCATGTATGTGGATTGGTCAAATTATATGTCACACAAGTTATAGAATTAAATTTTGTTTGCAGGACATGTGTGTGTTGTTACAACTGAGGAGAATGAAGAGGAAATAGTATATTGGTTGGCTCAATTTGTGGAGACTAAACATAAGTTAATAGCACCTTAAGAAGATGATGATGGCTATAATTTTTCAACACGTTCGGTGGTGGTTGTTGGCACTTGGATATGAAAACACCTAACAAGGAAGAATGGTTTACCTACATTCAAAGATTATGAAACACATAAGAAGATTATATACTACTTGCATTTGGTGGTGGCAACAAATATAAAACTAATGAGGTATCATGGAAGACCTGGTAATAAAGAGTTATGGACAATTTATATGGAAGAGCATGAGACAATCATAGATGCATTACAAAAAGGAGAGGATGTAGATGGTACAATGGAATAAGTAAATACAGGTAAGTATATATATATATATATAGTTTTATATATTTAAATACATGTTTTGATGATAAATTGATATTACTTATATACACAGTTAAAATTGATTTATTGTCATTTTTTATCCTTAAGCCATCATCACATTCATCACATACTTTGAGACAAAAAAGAGAGGATGCAGATGACCTACAAAGGAATGCTTGTAAATATAGGTAATTATAAATATTGTTTTATATAAATTTAAATACATGTTTTTTATGATAAATTGATATTGCTTATATACATAGTTAAGATTTAATTATTTTGATTTTGTATCCTTAAGCCATCATCACATACTTTGAGACAAAAAGAGAGGATGCAAATTCAACCTACAACATGGAATACTTGTAAATATAGGTAAGTATATATATATATACATATATATATATATGTATATATATACATATATATATATATATGTATATATATACATATATATATATATATATATATGTATATATATATATATACATATATATATATATATATAGTTTTATATAAATTTAAATACATGTTTTGATGATATATTGATAGTGCTTATATACATAGCTAAAATTGATTTATCGTCATTTTTGATGTCAGGTGGCATGAAGAGGCTACATTTTCATGATCCACCACAAGTTTTGGAGTTCCTTGAGATGGCATAGCCACATTTTGTAAATATTGTTTTGAGTTGGTATATATGCCAAATTTGTGTATGTACATACACAATTACTCTACACTTTTATATGTAAAAGTCAATATTCGATATATTTTGTTCATTATGTGCATGTTTTCCTACTTTGAAACTTAAAATTTGAATGTATAATCACTTTTTCATGTATATTACTATTAAATTTAGTTGCCTTGGGAAACTTAACCAAATTTGATCCCCTTAAGCCATCATTTTTCCTAGGACCTTAATTCATAGATCCCCTTAAGCCATCATTTTTCATAGGACCCCTTAATTTATATAAATTCTAATTAATTATATCAATTGTGATTGAACATGAGACATACTTTGAATTCTTTGATCCCCTTAAGACATCCTATTAGGACCCCTTAAGCCATCCTATGAGGACCCCTTAATTTATATATATCCTAATTAATTATATCAATTGCAATTGAACACGAGACATACTTTGAATTCTTTGATCCCCTTAAGACATCCTATTAGGTCCCTTAATCCATCATTTCTCCTAGGACCCCTTAATTCATATATATCCTAATTAATTATATCAATTGTGATTGAACATGAGATATACTTTGAATTCTTTGATCCCCTTAAGCAAATTTTGAATTCTTGTATATTGTTGATTATCATGATCTTGAATGGTTTTGGTTAGTTTTTGGTCTAATGAATGGTTTATATACTTGCACTTAAATATAACATTAATGCATGTCATATTAATGATTATATATAAAAATATATATATGTGTATAGCATTAAAAGTAATGATATATAATGTGCTTCACATTTATATACCCCCAATCCTATTGTAATAATATCGAATGTTTTGACTATGAATCAAATTCAAAGTAAAAATATTTGAAATGCTTGTGTTATTCCAAACTTGTGAAAATTTTATTATTGTTATCTCTACTAGAAGTAATTAAATTTCATACATCTAACTATAAGAACCTTATTGCAAATGAATAAGGTGGTGACCTTAGATAACATTAGTGTTAAATTATTTTTTTAACTCCTAATTTATAATGTATGAAAATATTGATATTTAATGATAAAATATGGTCTCATGAGGATAATAATTTGTTCAATTTAAAATGCATAAATATACATGTGTGAATTACTAAAACAATAATAGTCCATAAAATACTGAAATTAATAAAGTCCATGAAACAATATATAAAGTCCATGAAAATAGTGAAACATATTTATAGATCTAGTCTATGAAATACTAAAATAATGAAACATGTACATATAGACTCCATGAAATACTGAAACATATATAGATCTAGTCCATGAAATACTAAAATACTAAAACATGTATAAAGACTATATGTAATGTACTGAAACGTATATAGAGTCTATGGAATGTACTAAAACATGAAATGCACAAAAACATATATATGTAACTCTTATCATCACTATAATCAAGAGACCTCTTCACTCCACGTAGACTAGGATGATCTAAATCAATCTGTACAAGAGAAGGAAACTTGAAATCAAATTTAAAATGTTTAATAATGATTTAATTCAATTTAATTTATAAAATCATAAAAATTACTGTATGAGGCTATTTGTCTCCTCTATCGACCTTCTTTGCATGCTCTGCTACAAGACCTATCTCATGCTATAGAAGAAAAAGAATTTAACACATGAACATATATTCAATTTAAATTTACTTTAAGGCATTCATAATGTATAATATAATTGACTTTAAATAGAATCAAAATTTTAAATTATCATATGAGGCTGCTCATTTCCTTTGTCATCTTATTTTGCATGTGTTGTTGTAGGTGGTATGGCACCATTAGGATGAAAAGTGTCACTAACAAGGTCCGACAAGGTCAAATAAAGCACGTGTACAAATTAGGTTAAAAATGTATATTCACTTGTTTACCCAATTTTTGTTTCAATTTATTTAAAATACTTACAAATTATGAACACCTAGAAAATCTTTTAAACAACTTGAAATGTAGCTGACTCCTGAAATTGGCTTGGATCAATCGAGTGTGCAATACCCATCCTCATGGTCATGTCAATCTACATAGACATATATTTTTAATATAAGTACATGCACATTTGATATAGTGAATTCAAAATATAAAATTCTAACTATAATTTTTTAAAATAGTATACATACAAGTGGCTCATGCAAGATAACCCAACAATGGAGGAGCGCTCGACACACCCTATGGTGGATCTGACATGAAAGTAGGATGACTTCCCTCAACTAGCGTAAACATTTAACACATGTTTAGGACTAAATTACACATTAAAATCAAGCTGAAATTATTTAAAATATATTTAAAAAATCAATCAAAATACCCCAAATAGATGGTTGACTTACACAAGCATCAACACAAAACAAAATCGATCAAAAGATGTTGATATCCCTATGGCCATCATCTACACCAAATAATTTGATTGTTAAATTTTACAATTTTTTTTATATATGTTCTTTAAAATACATGCTTAAAATTGTTATAAATTCAACATGTACATATATATAGATATACATATGTCAGATGATATGTAGGGTGATCATCAACAATTAGAAAATCATCAAATGAACCGATATCATCAGATACTCTGCGTGTAGTTGAAGTGGATAGAGCTTGGTCAGGTCCATAACATAATTCATTACAACTCGTACATATATGAGGCATAAACACAGGTGGAGTGGTACAAGAACCAGAGCCACCATCATCTCCTCCACGGTCTCGCCGACTAACCCTAGTTGCCATCTCAAAAGTTTGCTCATCGAGGTTAGCTGAGAGTGCACTCAATGCTCCTAGTGTGGATGCCACCACACGATGCTAGATCGGTATAGGAATGGCAGTAGAAGGAGGGTCAAAAAGGGGTTGAGTAGGCATGGGTTCTTGGGGATCAACCCATGCCCCTAACCTCTATTGTGGAATGCCGCCACCAACACCCTAGAATGATCTAAAATCAAAATAATTAGGTTTCCTACCCAACACAAACTCTGCATATAATTTTATCAAAAAAATAGAGAGGAACCTCACAATTAGCATATGGTGGATGATCAAATACCATCCACCACCAATCCCAAAAATTAGTGGCCATCTCTGGATGTCTACACCACCTAATTGATATTCTTTTTTTGTTTGTGAGAATTGGTTGATTACTGATGGGGTCAAAAAAATATGGAGCTAAATGGTATTTTGTGATTTTAAGGTCAAGGATCTCCCTGTAGGAGATTCCATCAGAATAAAACCATTTCCTCTCCTCTCTCCATACTTGATAACTGTGTAAGTCCACATCAATGGACCTGACAAAATCTATGATATGCAAAATGCATTAGGTGGGGTGGCATGAATGCTTCATTTCAAATTGCATTAATTTTTTCTTCAATGGATCTAATGTTTTCATTGATCTAAGCTTGCAAGAGAGCCTCACCAAACCTTGGGGTGGGGGTGGAAGTGGAGGTGGAGGTGGAGGGGTGAATGTGGAGGTGGAGGTGGAGAGGGTGGAGGTGGGGGATTGAGAAAATCCTCAATATCAAAGTTATCCGTGATATTAAAGTGAACCTACATATATATAAATAAACAAACAAGTACAAAATTAACTTTCAAGACTCTATATAAATCATAAATAAACATATTAAAAATCTAGATATTATACATGTTGAGAAATTACAAGAAATATTTAAATTAATTGTAAATGACTATTTAAAAGAAAAATTAGGATACATACACATACATACATCATTCAACTTGAGCATACATACAAATTTCAAAATTTATAAAGATCTAACTATGTAATTTTAATACATGTACATACTAAAAAATAAACTGAAAAACATACACAAAAAAGGTAAATTTGTATGTAAATTTAATCCCCTTAATCCATTTTCTTAAAAATCCCCTTAATCTATGATATAAATAACCTAATGATACAAATCAAAAAATGTGTAAGGCTCATTTATTTCAAAGGCATGTAAAATTTTGTAGCTTGATGTACTTTAAAGTGTTTACAAGGAATAGTGAAGTTTCCCCTTAAATCCTATTTTCTTAAATCCCCTTAATCTACATGTCATCTTTCCTAGGTCCATAAACCATGCTAATGGAATGATTTTGTCCTAATTTGACCAAGTTTATTATATAGATCTTTAATAAGATTGTAAAAACTTCAAGGATCTAACATTATACAAATTGATCAAATCTGAATGATCAATTTGACTATTATTAGTGGCTTAAAGGGATTAATAAGTAGATTTCAAGTTGTACCATTTACATCCTCTTAGGATGGGCCTTAAGCAATTTTCTTAAATCCCCTTAATCCATGTCATCTTTCCTAGGTCCATAAACCATACTAATGGAATGATTTTGTCCAAAGCCATTTTCTTAAATCCTCTTAATCTATGGCGTGAAGAGGCTACATTTATATGGATCCATGTTTAAGGGGAAAATAAGTATATGGATCCATGTGTAAGGGGAATATTTCAAAGTTATTATTATTTATTTTACACTCCATCATCAATGTTAGTGTAAACTTTAACACCCCTCAACCATCTTCACAATGCTCATATTGGATGATAAAACTATGGCTATATAAAACTATGCTTGTGGTTATGATGATAATGAAATTTATTTTGTGGTTTTTAGATGGAGAATGGCTTCATATAAAATATTTATGTGAAATCTCACTCAAACCAATTGATGGAATAAAATTTACTATACATACTTGGTGTGTATTGTGAATAATGTGGGCTATCTTGGTGTAGCCCTCTTATGTGACCTAAGTGTGTAAAGAGAAAATGTGGCATGGGATCATCATATGAATTTTATGATCATTCCTTGATAATGAGATGTGGTTTGTCTACCTTTGAAAAACAAATAATTGTTAATTTGATGTGAAATTTAGTTTTGTAGCCACATTTTAATGAACTATTGTTCTAGATTAATTATTAGTTGTTTCAACCCACTACCAATAATTAATTGATAGTACACTTTTCATTTTAGATGTCCTATTTTTTAAAATGTATTTAAGAGGCAATTAATAACATATGATGGCCTCCTATTTTTAATGAACAATTATAAATATATGATTTTGATGAGATATTATTGATTTCTATTGATACTTGTGTATGGACTCCTATTGATAAATTTTATACAAATATTTTAAAAAATTGAAACTTCTTCCTTAATATCTATAGCCATAAAGAACTATTCTAAATGATTGTCTACTTACATGCACTACCATATCTAAAGCCTCCTTAGTATCCTTTTAAATTCCTACTCAATTTTCTCAATGCTTTCCCTATATTCTAGCATACCTTGCCACATAGAGGTCCTTCAATGCTATTGATTATATCCTTTATTTCTATTCCCCCCATAATCTACCTATTCATATCTAGAATAATTCCCATATCTAAAACATTCCTTCATCTACCTTCTTAAGAAATTGACCATCATTAAGGGGTTGATTTCCATTAAAATATAAAATTTCACATTTATCCGATTACTCTCAATGAAATGCCATTTTATCAATTAGTTTGAACCATTGAGGCTTAAAAATAATAATCTATATTAGAAGGGATTAATTTTACAAACTCATTCGGATCCTCCAAACTCTCAAGTTCCTCTCAAGCATGAGAATTAAATTTATAGATTGGGTGGTAGGGATTAGACAGACTAGGGAAGATATATATGAGATAAATTATATGATGAGAATTAAATTTATAGATATGCCCTAAGAAACTCTATAAACATGAAATTATTTGATGACTGAAGATATAAATTAAATGTTTAGTCTTTCTTACTTACCTCATTCTCATCCATTTTTTTTCCCATAAATATCTAAAATCAAATTGGATTTTGCAAAGAGGATAGCTATATTTTCAAGGTTCACTCTTAGTAAAAGTCACTTATTTCTTTGAGGATAGCTATATTTTGAATGTTCACTCTTAGCCAAAGTAATTAATATCTAGTATTATTTTGTTGGTTGTTGCATATTTAGGATGAATGTTTCCTTATCTAATAATTACAATTATAGATAGAAATATACAAGTCTAAAAAGATACATTCCTAGACAGGATACAACTTTTATAAATACATTATAGTTACTTATTTAGGATGAAATTTGGTTAGCCATGGATTGTCATTTTATTCCTATAATTCCAATTGAACCACATGGATATATTGCATTAATGACATGGAATAAAATATCTCGCATGAACATTATATGAATTTTGTTAGGTAAATTTAATCTCCTTAATCCATTTCAGAAGGATAACCTCAACGAACATTCATATTTTAGGAGGGAGTATTAGATAGGGAGTATTAGATGCTCCATTATCAATATGATCATGCTAACATATTTCAAGATCATAGTTTCCATCAATTTTATTCTTCTATCTTTGATCTAATGTGTGATCCTAATCATATGGACTAGTTATATGTAGGGAATGATAAGATTATGGCAATTTGTGATTCTAATTTTATATTTTAATGTGAAAATAAGTAATTACTCTATAGGTTTGACTAATTTCTATCTTATTTGTAATTCAACATATCTAGAAACCTCATAGGGATTACAAATATAAAAAAGGAATATATACTAGCACTTGCACCTAAAGGAGGTTCAAGGATTACACCGATAGAAAACTATATGTATGTTAATATGTTAGAGAGTAGGTGTTTATGCATGGGTACATATGGATTCCATGTGCTACAAATTCTAGTTGTATGTGGCTAGATTAAATAATTAATAATAAGAGCTAAATAATGGAATGAAATAAACTTAGACAAATCTACAATTTTTTCTCAAAGAAATTAAGTATTATCTAATTTTGAAATATTTGCATACAAATTTAAAACATAAAGTAATGCAAACAAAAAAAATAAACTTGCCATCAAATTGAAAAAAAAACATTGCAAATGGAAATAGTTCTATGTTCCCATCCAGTTGGAAAATCAATAATTATCTGGCTTTTACATGATAAATGACATTTTGGAGGCTTTCACCTAATATTTTGGAGTAAATGGCAGTCGGTTTACTATTAAATGGTAACTAAAACTTGTTTTTTGATGACTTAATAGTGGTTTGCAGGCATGACTGAATCTTAGTTTAGTTCATATTTTTGCTTGAAGGGTTTTTTTTTTTTTCAATTAAGTTTAGGGTAATTTTTTGTGCGTAGGGTATTTTTTTGTGCATATGGTAATTTTTTATGTTTCAATTGAATGTAGGGTTTATATGTTTTGTAGGAAGATTCAAACCAAATATAAAAACCTAATTTAAAAAACACACAAAATAAACCTAAATACAAATAACAAAATACCAAAAAATGAAAAAAATGGAAACAATAACTCACCTAGACTATTTGATGGTCGGAAATTGCTCTCTTAGACTTGGGATCCCGTTCTCTCTGATCTGACTATTGGTGAAAATGAGATCACAAGCAATCTAAAAAAAAATACTTTTACGAAACGGGATTCTGTTTCATGATAAACAAGATCTCGTTTCATGATCCTTGGCTAGGGATCCCACCATGAAATGAGATCCTATTTTAAATTTAGGCTTGGGATGTCGATGCATAATGGGATCCTATTTTGTTTTGCCCAATTTTAGGATTTTGGCTACGTTGGAAACTTCCACAAGAAGTGGACTCATCTTCTTTCTTTTACCCAACTAACAACAAACTTCAGGGCAAAATAGGAAATGTTCCAAACCATAAGAAAAAGTGTGACTACCAATGAATTAACTAGGATTTGTGATACACTAGACAACAACAAATAGGCTAAGGGAAAACAACCAACACATCACACATGTCAACGCACCTAGAAGAATTATAGGAGTATAATATTATCATTGTATAGGTTGATTGGATGAAATTTCTCATTACTATGTGTAGATCAAATGTATTAACAAATGAGAAAGTATAAATAGGAGAGATTGGATACTTGATTCTCCACAATATAGGGATAGGTGGTGAGTAACCATCCATGAGAATAGTGCATCTATCCATGAGAATAGCACAAGGTGTCCATTGAGTTGACACATCTCCTAAATGACTAACAACACCTAAACCCTAAACCCTCCTAGAGCTCATTGCAGGACCCACTAACTTCATATTCTCTATAGCTAAACCCAACGTGCCATATTCTCTACCCTTGGATTGATGTTAAGATATTATATATATTTTTGTTATAAAAGTCAATAGAGGGAGTATCCTCCAAGGATACATTTACAGATGGAGGAAAAAATATATTGCAATAAATAATGGTACTTAGCTCTACCACAAAAGAGTAATTCAA
The DNA here is from genome assembly GCA_027924645.1 of Cunninghamia lanceolata. NCBI lineage: Eukaryota > Viridiplantae > Streptophyta > Pinopsida > Cupressales > Cupressaceae > Cunninghamia > Cunninghamia lanceolata. The sequence continues at coordinate 9,901,475 of BSBN01001715.1, forward strand.
ATTTGAAGACAAAGAGGTTGAAATTCTAAACGGTAGCAGTTTATTATAGGTTGATGTTTATAAAAATGCAGATATATATAGAACTTCTTAAGAAGTTAGTATAGGGGTAGTTGATGTTAAGATATTATATGTGTTTTTAGTCCCTGCCTAAAGCAAGGACTAATGTTTTCATCTCTAAAACACATTTGTGGCTGCTTTGAAAACCATGTTGTTGCTCATAGAGGTAGTTTTACTAATCTTTCTTGAATTACAATTTTAAAAATGGTTTTTATGGCTGCATTGAAAACCATGTTGTTGTTGATTAACACAATTTTACTAATTTTTCTTGCATTCCAATTTTAAAAATGGCTTTTTGCTATATGTTTTTGCTTTTTTCTATTGAGGGTGTGGTTTTTTTCCTAGAGTTTTCATTTTTTCCTGTTTGGAAAAATGAGGGGAATTTTTTTGGGCCAATTAGGAGCCAATAGTGAATTTTTTTGAATGATTTCTAAAGTTTTGGGTTCTTTTCCTAGGAAGACACATGGCAAGGATATGTTGTGCATGGATGCATAAGAACAAGGTATGGACAAGTGTGATCTACATGGTTACATTAGTTATGACTGTTAATTTTATTTTTAAGTGATGGATCGGACCATTGGGAAATTAAAAATATTATCTACATTAATGGGCCTTGTTAATTATGTTTTTGGTTGTTTCATAATGGATTTAGTTTTCAAGGAGACTAACCATATGAGCACACTACCATTCAAATCTTGGTACATACCATGAAAATTTCATGCCACTTGCTTAATCTCATGAGCTCTTTCTAAGTGGTTCACAAATTTGTTTTATGATAACATGAACCTTTGTTTTGCTATTTAGTCATTGAGTAGGAGCGGTTAATGGTAGCTACAACTTTCTCAATTTGAAGCTCTCTATTTTGGCGTTCATTGTCATCTCTTTGCCAACTCATTTTTTGATTTATTTATTTTGTATTTATTTCCCTTTTTACATTTTTGTTAACATTTTAGGGTTTATTTTGTGTAGCAGTGATAGCCTATGAAATTTAGACACCTTGAAAATGCTATCCAAAGCCATGATTATTGATTTAAAATTACTCCCTAAAATCAATTCTTTGGTCAAGTTCATCCCAAATATGTGGTGAAAGCTTCCATGGTGTCTTACATGCCCATTAAGATACTAAAATATTAAGATATCTATAGAAAGACTTTAAATGATATAATGTCGATAATCAGTCATAGAATGCCAAACACAGTCAGTTATCCAAGGAGAAAAGCTTTTTGAAAATTCTCTCCACACAAACTGTAGCATTTATCTTTGCTCTAGATTCCATGGATCCAATGTTGGATAATTTGGGATGAGAACATTTCCATGCAATATAAGTACCATTTATGTGTGAAAATTCTATTGTAGCTACTGATTATTAATTTCCTATCCTATATAGATTATTTGACTGCCAAAAAATTAATTCACAGCAAATATTAAAAAATAATACAGCTACAACTTCACAAATAATCATGGAGATAGAAAAATAAAATGAACACAATATTTTTGTACAAATTGTCCCTGGAAAAACCCTGAAGGAAAAACTAGTACTGCAAATGAAGAATTTTATTAAAATTCAACAAATCAAGAGATAGATAAACTGCTTGCCTCTTACTGGTAGAGCTCCGGCAATATTCTCCTCTAGAAATTCTTCTCCCAATTTCTCCTACATAAATTTCATTGTTGCTATCTCCAACGCTATCACTGCACCCTTGCTCTCACTGCAAACCAATTTGCTATTACTGCAAATTTATTTATTTGCTATCACTGCAAATGTTTTTCAGATCTATCTTCTCCAAATGCCCATTGATCCTCTTATATAATCCTCTCATTGAAAACCAATGGCCATGATTTAATCTCAATCAATGGCTAGGATTAATTAGACTCTAACAAACCCTAATATCTAGAAGTCTCTCGAGAAATCGATTTTCTAGGTATGGAGATAATTATTCCAGTTGTGTTTCTAGCCTTGTAATCACCACCCAAAACTAGAATACCTATCCGAGCTACATTAAAATTAACACTCCCTCTTAGCGAGGAAGGTATTCTACATAACACCCAACTTATCTATGAAGAAAATGAATTTCGCCTTCCCCAATACATTTGTCAAAATGTCTACTCCCTGCTGATCTATAGGTATATATTGTAGCTGAACAATCCTCTGATGTACACAATCCCTCATGAAATGATACATGATGTCTATATGCTTAGACCTATCATAAAACACTAGATTCTCAGATAATCTGATGCACTCTGATTATCACAATGTATCACCGTAGTCTCAACCCACTGACCAAACAAGGCTACCAACAACTTCTGAAGCCATATAGCCTCACATGTTGCCATGCTAGCTACTATGTATTCTGCTTCTGCAGAACTCAAAGCCACGGACATTTGCTTTCTATTGTACCAAGAGACAACTCCTAATCCCAAACTAAAGAAACACCCTAAAATAGTTTTCATGTCCACTGTACTACCTGCCCAATCTACATTAGTATAGCCTATCAACCTAATACCATCACCTCAAGCATATCTGATCCCATACTCGATTGTACCATGCAAATACCGCAACACATGCTTTACCACTGTCCAATGCACTCTCTTCGGCTCAACCATGAACTGACTAAGAGAGTTTACTACAAAGGATATATCTGACCTAGTGTTGACTAATACATGAGAGATCCAATCAACTACCTGTATAAGGTGGGGTCTACATCCTTTTCCTTGGATGAGTCTACCTTCTTCCAATTCATGATCGTAGGTGTAGACATGGCTCTGCAATCCTGCATCTCAAACCTCTTCAAGATTTCAATGCAATATTTCCCTTGTCCAAGGAAAATCTCTCCATCTGTCTGCCACACTTCCATGCCTAGAAAGTAGTGCATAAGCCCCAAATCCTTCATCTTGAACTCTGTGCAAGGTCCCTCTTGCACTCCTCTATGAGCCCCAGTGAACCTATTAAAAACAAGTCGTCCACACATAGAACAAGAATGAGAACTTCACCCCCAACCACCAAGTAGTAGAGGTTAGCATTCACCTCAGTCTTCACAAAGCATTATCCCTGCAAGTATTTATCAATGTGCTCATACCACACCCTGCGAGCCTGCTTCAGTCCATACAAAGCTCTCTTCAATCTGCACACGTGGGTTTCACTACTGTGTGCTACAAAGCCCTCTAGTTGTTCTATGTATACCTCCTCTACCAATTCACCATTAAGAAATGTTGTCTTGACATCTATTTGATGGATCTGCCATCCCATATGTGCTACAAGTGAGATTATGGCTCGTATAGAAGTATACCTGGCCACTGGAGCGAATGTCTCCTCATAGTCTATTCCCTCCTTCTGAGAGAACCCCTTGGCCACAAACCTTGCCTTGTATTTCTCGATGCTACCATCTACATCGTGCTTAATCTTATAGAACCAGTGTGATCCAACCACTGCCCTATCTATCGGTCTAGGTACAACCTCCCACACATCGTTCTACACTATTAAGGTATATTCCTCAACCATCGCATCTTGCCGCACCTGTTGCTGTGTATTCTCATGATAGCTGGAAGGCTCGCTATCTACCAACTAACTAACTAATGCCACATAGTCATTATACCTAGCTGGTTGTTTCCACTGTCTGCTACTCATCCTAGGAGCTCCCGCAAACTCCTGAATATCCCTGTGTCTATTGAACCTCACAGTTCCACCTTTCAACTATAAAGGATGAAATATCAAACTCCATATCTTCTTGATGCATCTCTTAGATTTGTTGTATCTGTTCCTCCATACTCTATGAACTCTCAGTACCTGAGCCTGTGCTTGTACTAGAAACTGTACTCGTGCTTCGCTGCCCCTGTTCTGGTTGAACAATCCTTGGAGCTTCTATTGGCTGCTCATTCTGATCATCTATTGGCAAATCTCTAGACCTCCTATATGCCTTGTCCTCCATGAATTTTACATCACACCTAACTATAATCCTCCCAGTCCCTAGGATAAATATCTGATATGCCTTTGAGGTCTCATTGTACCCCACAAAGTACCCTCTCTCTACAGTCTGATCTAACTTGGAACATGTAGGCCCTAGAATGTGACAAAACGCTAAACTCCCAAATACCCTAAAGTGACTGACATCTGGCTTCTTCCCTGAGAATGCCTCCTCTGGTGTCATCTTGCCCAATACCTTATGTGGGACCCTGTTTTGTATGTATACTACTGTACTGCATGCCTCTGCCCATAAGTAACGTGGCTTATCTTGGTCATACAACATAGCCCTTGCTGCCTCCGATATAGAATGTTTCTTCCTCTTAGCAACCCCATTCTGCTGTGGGTTGTAAGGAACAGTCCACTCTCTCTTGATTCCTTCCCTAGTATAGAACTCCTAGAACTCTTTCCCTTTGTACTTGCCTCCATTGTCTAACCGAAGAACCTTTACCTTCCTTCCTGTCAAATTATCCACAAGGGCTTTGAACTCTTTGAAGTGACTGAAGACCTCATCCTTGGTCTTCAAGAAGTATATCCAAGTCTTCCTGGAGAAATCATCAATAAAAGTAACAAAGTACTTGTATCCTTTGAGAGACTTCGTTGACATTGGTCCACATATATCCGAATGTACTAGATCAAGAACCCCCTTAGATTTGGTGTCACTCCTTGGAAAAGTTGCTTTCATAAACTTCCCCAACACACATCCCTTACATACATCATCATGCTCTGTGCTCACCTATGGAACACCTGTCACTGTCTCATGAAGCAATTTAAGTGCTCCATGATGTATATGACCTATCCTCCTCTGCCATAGCTCTCCTTGATCTCTAGGATTACTGCTACTCACTAGTGCCTTAGGAGTATCAAATTGCAACCTATAAAGTCAGCCGCTCCTAACTCCAATAGCTATGGGTGATTCCAATCCTTATGCTTGATTAAAAAATGCACCCCTCTAAAGAGTGCATTGTAGCCTTTATCCTGAAGGATAGATACAGAAATTAGATTCATGCCCAAGCCTGGCACATACAACACATCATGAATGGAAATAGGCTTGCCATTCTCCCTTTGAAATCGAACAGTCCCTCTCCCAACTGGATTGCACTTGGACTTGTTCCCCATTTGAATCTAGAATCTGATGTCCTCCTCCTTGTAGCTGGAGAAGTACTCCCTAACTCTTGTCATATGAAATGACGCCCCACTGTCTATATACCAAACACCCTGGGAGGTTGAGCTAGTTAGGCAAGCTATGAGTGCAAACTCATCCTCCAATTTACTAGAAAGCTCATCTACACTTGTTGAAGTTGTCGTCTGCTTCTTGCCTTTATTTTCATTTTTCTTCCTTTGTGGGCCATCACTAGCATAGTGGCTGAACTCGTGACAGCCCTAGCATTTGATCTTAGACAAGTCCTTCTTCTTTTCACTTTTTGTATTTGATCCTTTGCCAGACCCCTTCTTCACTTTCCCTTTTCCTGCTAGGGCAATGTTTTCCTGTTCCACCTCACTTTTCTGACTATCACTGTTGGTTCCACTGACAAGACTTAGTCTAAGCTCCTCCTAAGTGAAGTCACTCCATAGTCGATCCCAACTTGGTAAGGTGTCTTGTCCATTAATAACTTGAACAAAGACATCTCGCTGCTTAGTAAACCCATTTAGGGCTATTCATACTAGCTCGTCATCATTTGGTTTGTCTCCAATAGCTGCCAACTCATCCTTAACAAGTCTAAGCCTGGTGAGGTAGCTTGTAACGTCTTCTCCCTTGTTCATCTGGGTATTCCTCAACTTTTCTATGAGAATCAGCTTTCAGTTAGTGGTAGCATTCTGGTAGAGATTCAAAATGGCATCCCACATCATCTTTGTTGTATCTAACTCTGCAATATGCAGAACAATATGATCCTTAACACCTTTAAGAATCAGTCTCCTCACCTTGGCACCTTCCTTCTTATATGCTAAGAGTTGTGTTGCATCTGTAGGTACAGGGACAACAGTGGTCACATATTCCTTGATACCATTCTCTTCTAGCAATAAAGAAGTTTTGGCTTTCCAGACACCAAAATTTGAGGCTCCATCCAATCTATCTTGATCTCTTAAACCTGTCGAGGCCATCTCAAAAGAAAAATAATAATAATTTTGAAGAGGTCAAACTGGGTTTTCTAAACCCTAGATTTTTATTTATTATTATTTTTATTCTTTCTCCCTATGGTTGTACTGAGCCTTTTCTATCCTCAGATCTACTCTGATACCATGTGAAAATTCCATTGTAGCTATAATTATTAATTTCCTATCCTATATAGATTATTTGACTGCCAAAAAATTAATTCACAACAAATATTAAAAAATAATACAGCTACAACTTCACAAATAATCACGGAGATAGAAAAACAAAATGAACACAATATTATTGGACAAATTGTCTCTGAAAAACCCCGAAGGGAAAACCAGTAATACATAAACTGCTTGCCTCTTACTGGCAGAGCTCTGGCAATATTCTCCTCTGAAAATTCTCCTCCCAATTTCTCCTACAGAAATTCCACTGTTTCTATCTCTAATGCTATCGCTGCGCCCTTGCTCTCACTTCAAATCAATTTGCTATTACTGCAAACAAATTTATTTATTTATTATCACTGCAAATGTTTTTTAGATCTATCTTCTCCAAATGCCCATTGATCCTCTTCTATAATCCTCTCATTGAAAACCAATGTCCATGATTTAATCTCAATCAATGGCTAGGATTAATTAGACTCTAACAAACCCTAATATCTAGAAGTCTCTTGAGAGATCAATTTTCTAAGTATGGAGATAATTATTCCAGTTGTGTTTCTAGCCTTGTAATCACCACCCAAAACTATAACATCTATCCGACCTACATTAAAATTAACATTATGTCTAGTTGGTTGAACTAGGATAATATTTCTAGTATCCTCCTTCTACTATGAGGAACATTGATACATGCTAGTGCTAGCTTTCTTCTTCAGCCTTAGTCTGCATTGCCCCCCTAGTTATGTTTGTTGTTGTCCAGACACTACATTTGCATTGTTTTTTTTACTTGGAGCATATGGATTTATCATTTCCAATTTGTCTAGGGTTTACTTGTTTAGGGTTCAAACTTCACTTCCTCTTTGTATGATTTCATTATTTTATTTCAAGTTTATTTTTTGATTCTTGAAGTTCTTTTAATAGTCTGGGATCCTGGGTATTGGAAGTTGTACATTTTAACTTTCAAGCTTCATTGTTCTACTTTGGTCATTTAGTAGAGGTTAATTTAGTTTCCTACTTTCGATAGTGAAAGTCCAGAACCAGTAAACTGAGACTAAAAGAAAAGCAAGAGCTACCAAGATTATAACTTTATGGACAGACTAAAAATCAAATGGTTGTAGCTGCAATATAGAAATAATTAATAAACAAATGTTTTGATTCCATTGGTACTTATGTACAAAGGGAAGTTGTCAACATGTTGTAGCTTTGTGTGTCCAAATAGAAATGGCCATTTAATAAATTGTTTCCAAATAATCTGTATTTGGTATTTTGTTGCATATTAAGATTTTAAATAGACTTCATCTTATGCAAGGCCCATCATACTCAAAAGTTTTTAATTACATACATACACTAGTTTTCTCATCAAAATACAAACTTAATAAATGAAGCTGAATAAACTGAAGAAGTAGTATTTATAATATAGTCATTATTGGATTTCAAAATTGTTGGATCTAAATCTTTTCACAATCTAAAACTTGAGAGGTAGGAATTATATGGCAAGGGGTTAATCTATTAGCAATATCACAGGTTTAGTGACAATGACTATGGAAGCTGAAATAGAAACTAATGTCACTATTTGATATGCATTTTGCAGACAGCAAATCACAGGATGGAGATAAGGAATAAAGAAAAAAAGGAAATTTTGGATTGGCTGAAAGGCAATATTCAGAAGGCCAGAGAGAGCCCAGAAACTAGAAGATGAAATTTTGAGGTTACGTCGTGCTTTGAATAAAGCATGACACGGTTGAATATGATGTCTTTATATTCAGACTATTTTGTTGATAGGTTAGATGTTGTGTTTAGCTATTCATTCCTTATTTCTTGTTCTACTATGAGGGTGCTGTTGAATCTATTTTAGTTGATGGCATAACATTTTGCCTTGTGGCAACATGTTATGGGCTGCTTTTGTTAATGTGCTATGGAATCGTAATTTGTAAATTTCTATTTAATTTGTTGTTATTTTTAGCCATGCAAAACTTAAGGTGTAAAACTCAGTAATTATAATTAATAGAAATCTAGCTGAAATACCATTTTTTCCATTATATTTTCTATGAATTTCTTAGAGCTTTTTCAGATGGATTTAAACCCTACTAATAATGGAACTTTTAAAATCCAGTTTTAAAAAGTTGATTCCTTGATTGAAGAATTTTGTAATGAAATGTGTTTTTCCTGCAATAGCCAGATTGTAGTGGATATTTATCGATATTTAGGTTCTAGATGGCCTTTTTCTCTTTGGATGTTAAGTTTATTAAAATTTTGATGTATTTTTAGGGTAGGTCAGTCAGGTAAGTTGATGATTTTGGAAGTTGTTTCTTTGAGCTCAGTTGTTCAGTAGTTTAAAGAATGGCTTTGAAGCCTTTGGATTATGAAAATATTAATAAGAATGTGAAAAAAGTTGCATCTTCTGTCAAAGGGGAGCTCTATCTATAAGCCACTTAGCTTAAAAAGGAAGGAAAAAAGCAGTGTTTCATTCTTTTTTGTGTAAACATTTAGACTTAGATGTCGTATGAACTGTCAATTATTTTTTTATTGGAACAATTGCAATGCAGATGCCTATGGTTTGTTTTGAGACGTAAAGAAAATATGCTCCTGTCAGGGCTTAAATTGACAGTCCCCCTTGTCTGTCAAGAAATTTTTTCCCTACAGTTTAGTCTTCATTATTGCTTTTTGCATGAAAATTATTTTTTTTAATGTAAGTCAAATTTTATATAAGAAATATAAAAAAATTACAAATGGTTTTAATGTATTTCAAATAATGTATGCACTTTTATTCTTCAATATAAAATTTAATTATTTGATGTGCTAGAAAAATTCGAAGATTCTTAAAAAAAACTTAAAGAATATTGAGAACTTATTAAAAAATTCTAAAATTTTGAGATTTTTTTTAATAATAGAAGTTTCTATTAAAGAATTATATATATATATAAATGTAAAGAATATTGAGAACTTGTTAACAAAATCTAACTATTTGAGCACTCTCAACTAACTCTAGATGAATACTCCTTGTTAAGGCTGTCCTTGAGATCCCTTATCACTTGTTAAGGCTGTCCTTGAGATCCCTTATGAGCAGTCTAGTCACTTGAACATGAGAAGAGTAGAATATTCCAACGTGTATTTGTTGGCTATTCAAAAAGTGCATATCCCTAACAAAAATGTTTGTGCAATTCAACTAAACAAAAGCAAACATATTAGTAATATTATGATTACATTAAAGTTGAAGACTAAGGACAAGAGCAGGCATGTATAGCTGTATTTAAATATTTTAATTGTAAAATACAATAAAAATATATATTTGACTATATTAACATACATGTAATTTATTTTAGAAATTGTAGAAAAAATAATTAATATGAAAATCTAAGTGTCTAAATGTATGTATATACACATACTTTTATACATATATTATTTTTAAATTTTTTAATAGAAACTTTATTGTTTAAAAAAAATGCCATGAAAATCTAAGTGTCTAAATGTATGTATATACACATACTTATATACATATATTATTTTTAAATTTTTTAATAGAAACTTTATTGTTTAAAAAAAATGCCCAAATTTTTAGATTTTTTTAAAAAGTTCTCAATACTCTTTAAGTTTAGATTTTTTTGTTAGGGATATACACTTTTTGAATAGCCAACAAATACTTGTTGGAATATTCTACTCTTCTCATGCTCAAGTGACTAGACTGCTCATAAGGGATCTGGAGGACAACCTTAACAAGTGACTAGACTGCTCATAGGGGATCTCGAGGACAACCTTAACAAGGAGTATTCATCTAGAGTTAGTTGAGAGTGTTCAAATAGTTAACTGTGACATCGAAACAAGTAATGTGTCTCTAAATCTTTTAATATTTTTCCATTTATGACTGACCTAAAATCTTTTCCATATGAAAGTTGCTTCTTCTTATTGACCATTTATTGATTGTGTTATGATTCACTGTAGATCATTCTTTGAATTTGCCTCAAAACTGTATTAACATTTTGTCCTGGCTTGGATTGTTTTTTTCATGGGTATGGAGGGTAGACAATATACACTAGAGAAATTAAGGAATTTGAAGTTTCAGAAGATCTGGTTCTTTTGTAGAGCCATATCTGGACTTATTCTCAATAGATCCTCTACAAGATTTATATGACCTATTATTGTTGCTCCGTGTAATGGAACATTGCCCAGAGCATCCACCTTTTTGGCTAGTGCAGGTTTCATTCCCAGCAGGTAGAACGCCATATCTGAAACATACAGAAAAACCTAAAACAAAAGTGCCCATATAACATACAAACTAATGTTTTGCCTATTGCAGGGTTTGTTCAACATTACCAGAGCAGTCCATATTTATGGCTACATGCTACATAATGTTGATGTCCACGTGTCCCCTATCATGCAACACACACCTTTCATAGGAATAGCAGCATAATACAATACAATTCATGTAAGCCATTATGTTATTTTATATCAATATACTATTGAATTTTTGTTGCACTTGAAGAGAAATTCTATATCTTTGATTTTGATATATTATAATGTTGCATTATCGACATTTTCATGCTCAAATGTAAAGACTTGACTGTGGCCATTCATTACCATCCCTATAGCCATTCTAATTATTCTAATGAAGACTCTCTTTGATTACTTTAACTTAAATGAATGGCCACTGGCCAATACCATTGTGAAAAATGTGACCTAATGTAAAAATTAATAGCAAATAAGAATTTTACTTCAACTTTAATTATCCTTCAGCCATAAGCTATAATCTAGTAATTACATCAATTTGATATATAAATATGATTAAGTTAGTAGAGGCATTGGCTACACAGTCTCATTAAGTCATTCTCTTGTTAGCACCTTATGTATATTTTATAAAAATAATACATAATCCATATATGATGGCTTTTATAGGTTGTTAGTTAATAATAATAACTGAATGCAAATCTAGAGATTCAATATGTTTAAACATCACATTTTTTATATATAACGGGCTAGGTTCGTAAGGGATAAGCCTTCGTTTGTCTTTCTCTAATATACTTTCTTCCCAGAATTTTGGAGATAATTTTTCTACTCATACTTGTAAACAAATCATCTTGGCTCAAAATTGAACATACTAAGGAAACAGTTACCTATAGAAAAAGCACTCTGAAATGATTCTCATAAAATGAACTCCATCTATTTTTGTATGTTTAGAGAAGGTATATATAAGGGTGTTGTCTCAAACGATGCCTTGTGAAGTGTAGAACAACAATAGAATCAAAAACCAAAAAAACTTGAAGGCCTTTACACTTAATTAGATATAAAGACATATGCACACATAGTAGTATCATATCAGGTACATGATCACTGGGGAGGTCAAATAGTGCTAGGTTACCTCCAATTATAAATAGGATTGCAAATAGAAGAAATGATTAAAAAAATTTAGTTTTCCCTACCTTCCTCTCATACAAGCTAGAAAACAATAGCCATCAAACCATAAGCACTAACAAAGTTACAGAATATAATTAAAAACAAAAGAAATAATTATCAGTCTATATACAACAACCAAACAACTATAAATAGTAGTTACAGATGAAAAGAACAGCCAAGATTACAGTAGTAGACAATATTAGAAAAAATCCAAAATATCCTTAGTGTCAAAACTTTTCAACTTTGTACAAGCGAAAACATGCGCCTTTGAACTAAGTGATCCAAAACAAATGAAAATGCTTAAGAAAATATGTTATTGATGTATTGAAAGCAAAAGATGTCTACCCCTAAAGTGACTTATTTTAGTAAGTCAATAAAACACCACCATTAAAGAATCAAACAAATTGTTTTCAAATGGAAGTTACGAACAAGCTTCACATATAATATGAATATAATATAATTGTAGACACCTAAAATTGTCCATGTCTTACAACATTACTTTATGATACATTACTTGAGACATCTTATGACATTTTTCTCTAGATCCCTTCCATTAGTCAATTAATTAAATAAATTATATTTATTTAATTAATTTACCATGCTAATTCCCATCTCAATTCCATTTATCCCACTAGCCAATTAATTAAATAAATCCTATTTATTTAATTAATTTCCCACCTTTTGTCTAATTTAAATAAATAAAATACTTATTTAAATTAACCCTCTCTCATTTTCCAACTAATTTAAATAAAATATTTGAATTAGTCATCACCTTCAACCTCATTCCAACACATGTCCCATACTACAACCATACTACAACTTTCATTTAATGCTTTTCACACTACCATCTAATTTAAATAAAATATTATTTAAATTAAGTCAGCTCTATTCTTATTTGCACACTTGTCACATGACCTCAACTCCTTGTGTGATTTAATCTTAATCGTCCACATCGTTCAAATTAACTTTCAATCCTAGACATCAATCCTTATCACTTCTCTTCTATAAATCAAGCCTCACCCAAGCCATTTGGGGGATCTATTTTCAAGTAACATTATGTTGTTGATATGATTCTATATCATCTCTTCATTCATCTTCTATCTATTGTTATGCTTCTGAAATGAGCAATCAACATTCATCCAAGAACTAGAATCTTTGATAGTTTGCATCCTATGTAAAATAGAGAAGAGAAATGGAGGAGAACCAAGCTTAGCATAGAGATTTAGATTTAGTTGTTTTATCCTTTGAATTTCTATATTTATCTTGTTCTCCATTGTTGAGTTAGGGTTTTATGATTGATGTTAGTGATTGATGCCATGATTTTATCTGACTTACATTGGTGAACCTAACATCAATCTAACATTTTTGTCAAGTTTGGGAAATCAACTTTTGTAGGTTGCTTCCTGGCCTAAAACAGACCTCACCATTGCATCTGGGAGGCCTCGTAGGCAAAAAACAACCTAAAACTCAATATATTTTGCTCAATTTGTGAATTTTTTTGAGCACGGAAGTCCATGCGTATGGATCCATACCATACGGATCCTCTGTACTATTCTATGCACTAATCAGTTGTTGTGTTGTAGCTTTTATTGGCAGGTTGCAGGTTTCAGGTGTTGAGTCAAAAACCATGGGTTTATGTCTCTGTTGACCCCTCATTTCTCCTTGTTGACCTCTGCTAAAAACCTACCTCTCATTGTTTGTCACTCTCCCAACCCTTTCTCCCACCAACCGGTTGTCACCTCCTAATCCCCTATCTCCCTGTCCATGTTTCATACTTGTCACTACTTACCCTAAAGATCTATCCGATCACAACAATGTCACATCCCTATCGATTTCCACTCAACCCTCTGTGTCACCTCTCATGTCCATTGGTCATAGTCCTTAAACTGACACCGCTGCCCTAAAGCCTTGGTCACCACCATCTTTAGAACAAACTCTGTAGACATGAAATTATTTGATGACGGAAGATATAAATTAAAAGTTTAGTCTTTCTTACTTACCTCATTCTCATCCATTTTTTTCCATAAATCTCTCAAATCAAATTGGATTTTGAAAAGAGGATAGCTATGTTTTGAAGGTTCGCTCTTTGTAAAAGTCATTTATTTCTTTGAGGATAGCTATATTTTGAATGTTCTCTCTTAGTCAAAGTTATTAATATCTAGTATTATTTTTTTGATTGTTGCATATGTAGGATGAATGTTTCATTATCTAGTAATTACAATTACAGATACTATTGGTGTATAAACACTTATCCTAAGTCTTTTATACTAACTTAATCATAGTTAGGCGAATTCCACACATGCTACTTTAACTTTGTCTAAGTTGTTAGTAGTTTAGGAGATGTGTCAACTCAATGGACACCTCGCGCTATTCTCATGGATGGTTACTTGCCACCTATCCCTATATTGTGGAGAATCAGGTATCTAATCTCTCCTATTTATACTTTCTCATTTGTTAATGAATTTGTTCAATTTCACTTGCAATGTCATGCTTGTTTGCTTTTCCATGATCTTGGTAGTTTCTACGTGGTATCAAAGACATAGTGGTCAGCTTCAAGTCATTTTACTCACTGTACAAATCACCTTCATTTACGTCAAGTTTTCATCTCTATGAGGTTTTGTTTGCATTTGATTTTGTTATTATTTAACATTATTCCTATGTGTTCCTTGTGAGTTTGAATCGGGCCCAAAGAGGACATTGTTTCAACATCATAGTAAGGCCATCCATCGGCCTTGTTGCACCTCACAAGAACCTCATCACTGCACTGACACCATCTATATGCATTCTTTGCATTGTTTGGAAGCCTCAAAGGAATCCATCGCCATGCAAGTCGAGCCTGCATTATGGGCAGGCCTTTCGATGGCCCTTAACCCAGCCATCGATGCCCTTCACACAGCCACCAATGACCACACACAACGGCCGTACCAGCCTCTCTTGGCACCCTCATCGGCCATTCACAAGTGACTGTGATGGGCTCTTTTGGTGTCGTCGACACAGTCCATGCCACAGCCAGCAGAGACACCACTTCTACATGGTGGCCATCCTCCCTCTACGTTGCCCAATGAAGCACAAATTCTCAGCGGGAGATGTTTTTGTGAAGCCACGTCTAAGTAGCACATTGAACTATGACAGCTGTCAAAATAAATCCCCCATTTCATGTCACTATTCACATGACATAAGAAACTAGGGGGGTGAGGTCAGAAAAGAAGAAAGAGGAGGCACAATTTTTAAATCCTTAGCCCTTGGTCACATGGGATATTAAGCTCTTGGTTGTACCCAACCTAAGGGGGCTAAAGTTTTTTCCTCTCTATCAATTTTTTTCTCTCATATCAAAACTAAACTAAAGGGGGAAATCCAATAAAAAGGTGTAAAATGATGTCAATGCACTAAATTATAAAGTGCCACTTTAAGTGGGGTATCAAGGAAGACTACTCAAAAATACTCAAACTAAAGTGCCACCTTAAACTTAAAACTGAGCATTAAGGAGTTTAAATTGCACCACTTCACCACTCAAAAGTGTAAAAAGGTAATTCAATGGCACCGTCAAAAATAGAAGTCAATAGATGGGTCCTTAGTTCAGTAGTGGGTGATCACATGTCACCTTTCATTTAATTGTTTGTGAGAATCAAACCTTGTAATACTTACAAAATACTAATGGACCAAGTCTATCATGATGTTCTTGGTAAAGGGACTATAAAATTGGCAAATGGTTTTGTACATAATGTATATTAAATTCTTGACTTATTCAAAAATTACCTCTCAGTGTATGCACTCACAGATTCTAAAAAGACAGTTGAATTCTCGGCTACATCAGCCCTCATTTGAGAATCCAAAGATCGAAAACTTGTTGCAGTAGGCAAGGTTTGTCACTTTGACTATTGCTTCATCTTTCCGCATTTTACATCCAATTAAGAAGAAAATCAATATGCAACTTTAGAGCCAAGTGTCAACTCACAAATCAGCTCAATTGGTTCTATATAGCAAGTTGATTGAACTCCACTAGCATCTTTGTTTGTAAATACAATCATGTAGTGTCATGTAATTGAAAACTGTGTAAAGGGAATTGGGAAATTGTACTCACACTGATCTATAAAGTGTAATGGGGGATTGTAACAATCACAACTCAAATCACACAGATTCTTATCTCATTCGTATGTGTGCTTAATGCACATCCTTGTTTTCAGTTGTTTAAAATATTTCTTAGACCTACATCATGGTCTTCATCCTTTGATCACTACCAACTTCAATTAGTTTTCTCAATTCTCTTGGAATTAAGGGAATAATAGAGTTTACAACTTCAACATGCTTCAGGAGTTCCTCATATCTACTTCTATATCAGCATCATCATCTTTTGAAGGGGCTATCTAAGCCTTTCCTTCTTTTTCTCTCTTTTTGGTGGAAAGTTTTTCCCACTGGGTTTTCTTTCTCTCTGCGCTTTTTGAGAGACACATTTGTACATGGGTACCTCATTAGGCTCGTAGCTGGGACCCATCTTTCATAAACTCACCTAATCTATGCTTAAGGGGGGGTGTTGGTGTATAAACACTTATCCTAAGTCATTTATACTAACTTAGTCATAGTTAGGTGAATTCCACACATGCTACTTTGACTTTATCTAAGTTGTTAGTCGCTTAGGAGATGTTTCAAATCAATGGACACCTCACACTATTCTCATGGATGGTTACTCACTGCCTATCCCTATATTGTGGAGAATCAGGTATCCAATCTCTCCTATTTATACTTTCTCATTTGTTAATACATTTGTTTGATTTCACTTTCAATCTCATGCTTATTTATTTTTCCACGACCTTGGCAGTTTCTACAGATAGAAATATTCAAGTCTAAAAAGATATGATTCCTAAAGTAGATACAACTTTTATAAATACATTATAGTTGCTCATTTAGGATGAAGTTTGGTTAGCCATGGATTGACATTTTATTCCTATAATTCCAATTGAACCACATGGATATATTCCATTAATGACATAGAATAAAATATCTCGCATTCAAACATTATACGAAATTTTCTAGGTAAATTTCATCCCCTTAATCCATTTGAGGAGGATAACCTCAATGAATATTCATATTTTAAGAGGGAGTATTAGATGCTACATTATCAATACGATCATGCTAACATATTTCAAGATCATGGTTTCTGTCAATTTTATTCTTCTATCTTTGATCTAATGTGTGATCCTAATGATATGGGCTAGTTATATGTAGGGAATGATAAGATTATGGCAATTTGCGATTCTAATTTGATAGTTTAATGTGAAACTAAGTAATTAGTCTATAGGTTTGACTAATTTCTATCTTATAAATGTAATTCAACATATCTAGAAACCTCATAGGGATTACGATTATAAAAAAGGAATATATACTAGCACTCGCACCTAAAGGAGGTTCAAGGATTATGCCGATAGAAAACTATAAGTATGTTAATATGTTAGAGAGTAGGTATTTTTTCATGGGTACATATGGATTCCGTATGTTGCAAATTCTAGTTGTATGTGGCTAGATTAAACAATTAATAATAAGAGCTAAATAATGGAATGAAATAAAATTAGACAAATCTAGAATTTTTTTCTCAAAGAAACTAAGTATTATCTGATTTTGAAATATTTGCATATAGATTTAAAACATAAAGCAATGCAAATGAAAAAATCAACTTGCCATCAAATTGAAAAAAACATTGCAAATGGAAATAGTTCTATGTTCCCATCTAGTTGGAAAATCAATAATTATCTAGCTTTTACATGATAAATGACATTTTGGAGGCTTTCACCTAATATTTTGGAGTAAATGGCAGTCGGTTTACCATTAATCGGTAACTAAAACTTGTTTTTTGATGACTCAATAGTGGTTTGTAGGCATGATTGAATCTCAGTTTAGGGTTCATATTTTTGTTTAAAGGGTAAATTCTTTTGTTTCAATTCAGTTTAGGGTATTTTTTTGTGTGTAGGGTATTTTTTTTAGTGTCAATTGAATGTAGGATTTATATGTTTTGCAGGGAGATTCAAACAAAATATAAAAATCTAATTTAAAAAACACACAAAATAAACCTAAATACAAATAACAAAATACCAAAAAATGGAAAAAATAACTCACCTGGACTATTTGATGGTCAGAAATCACTTTCTTAGACTTGAGGTCCCATTCTCTCTGATCCGGTCGCTGGTGAAAATGAGATCACATGCCACTTTTAAAAAATTAAATACTTTTATGAAATGAGATCCCATTTCATGGTGAATGGGATCCCGCTTCGTGATCGTTGGCTAGAGATCCCACCACAAAATAGGATCCTATTTAAAATTTAGGCTCGAGATCCTGATGAATAATGAGATCCTATTTTGTTTTGCTCAATTTTAGGTTTTTGGCTAAGTCAAAAACTTCCACGAGAAGTGGACTCATCTTCTTCCTTTTACCCAACTAACAACAGACTTCAGGGAAAAACAGGAAATGTCCCAAACTACAAGAAAAAGTGCAACTACCAATGTATTAACTAGGATTTGTGATACACTAGAAAGCAACAAATGGGATAAGGGAAAAGAACCAACACATCATACATGTCAATGCACCTAGAAGAATTACAGGAGTATAATATTGTCATTGTATAGGTTGATTGGATGAAATTTCTCGTTACTATGTGATGCCATTTGTTATTATTTATATAAATTATTAATAGAATTAATGATTTCATTTACTTTCTTGTGTTTGAAAACAATATTTTGATTTGGCTACAAGTGATGAAACATGAGAAAAACATAGGAATCTCTTTGTTGTACCAATAGTCTTTTTAAAGTGTCATTTTTAAAACATAGGAAGAGAGAAACATGAGAAAAACATAGGGAAAGTGGTGCAGTCATGGTAGGAGGGTTCATAGAATGAAGAGTAAACACAACAGAAACAACTCAAAGATATGAAACAAATGCAGATTTAGTAATTTAGTATATCATAGAATTCAAGTACAATCTAGTTGACATCATGTGGCCTTACAATTAGGGCTCAAGGCCTGATTACAGAATATCAGAATATGCGCAAGATATAGATTTGAAGCTCCTTCATTCAAAATCTAATCTATCAACTTTCACTATGTGATTCACTACTTTCCTAGGGATCTATTACATCCTTATATATCATCTCTGTTACAAAAGATTCCTCCACGTCGGCCAAGGAAGGTCACAAACTCTAATGAAGAGTTGTAACGTGTGTACACAGATAGGTTAGACCTAATCATGTACAAAACCTCTGCAAATGAATGGAATGATGTGCGGATCTTAGGGAAGGTTGACCATGAGCCAAAGATCATTGAATGATGTATCATTAGGCTCCACAAGTCGAGGAATGCTCCATGAGTCTTCTCCTTTAGCTGATTATTAGAGACTGTCAGGATGCTCTATTCTGAGAAAATAGTTGATCTTCTGATAGTGATAACTTTCCAGTAATTGATTCAAATGCTCTGAATTCTAGATATGATGTAGATGAATGAATCAAGATTCTAAGTCCTACTCCACAAGATCTAAAATGCAATTGTAGTAGAATGCAGATCCAAAATATAGAAATTACTTCTGACTAAACTGCATGAGCTGAGCTAGAAAATGAGAGAAAACAAACTAAATTAAAAATAAACTGAAATGCAAATGTTTTTGGTTGATGCAAGATTTCTCTTGAACCAAGGATGTTCCTGCATTAGACATCCGAGGTTATTGAAAAAGTGAGTCCCTCTCTTTCCTGGGGCTAGAGGAAAACCAAGATGGTCCACCTCAGCCTAAGAAATCCATGATGAATCCTCTTCCAGTCTACGTTTCCACTTCACAAGATATTCTTTGTATTGTCTTCCTTTAGTGTTGTGTCCAACTCTGTTATCCAAAATATCTTCAATCTACTCAAGCGCTTGTTGTGGTAATTGTTGCTTCAAGTCTTCTTCAAGGTTGTCACTAAACTCTACTCCGTGATACTGATATAGGTCTGCAATGTTGAAAATAGGTGAAATACCCAATGTCTCTGGTAACTCCACTTCATATGCATTTCCTCAGTCAAATTTCCTGAGTATCCTACAAGGTCCAAACTTCTTCATCTTCAACTTGTTATATGTCCCAACTGGAAATTTTACTTTTCAAAAAGTACACCATCACTTCATCTCCAACTGTAAATTTCGTATGTCTTCTCTTCTCATTTGCCTTTTCCTTATATTTTTTATTCATATCCTCCAAATGCTTCTTCACCTGATTATGCACTGTCTTCATGTGATCTAGAAATTCCTCTACTTCTGCACTTCTCTTTTCTTCTATACCCATGTCTCTCAGTTTTGTCACTCCTCTAAGGTTTACTCCGATAACAATCTCAAAAGGTGTTCTTTCAGTACTCCTATTGACTGAATTATTATATGCAAACTCTACTTGTGAAAGAATCAAATCCCAACTTCCTGCCTTTTCTCCTACCAAACATCTCAACAAGTTTCCCAAACTCCTATTCACTACTTCTGTCTATCCATCAGTCTATGGATGAAATGTTGAACTGGACTTCAAATCTATCTTCATCTTCTTCCAAAGGGTCTTCCAAAAGTATCTAACAAACTTTGTGTCTCTGTCTGAAAATATACTCTTAGGTAATCCATGCAATCTCACAATTTCTTTGAAAAATAGGTCAACTACATGCACTGCATCAGTTGTCTTCTTACAAGGTAGGAAATGGGCCATCTTTGAAAATTTGTCTACCACTACAAATATTGAATCATGTCCTCTATGTGTCTTAGGCAATGCCATTACAAAATCTATGCTTATGTCTTCCCAAGGTCTCTCCAGTACTGTCAAAGGTTGATACAATCCAGTATTCTGACTACTCCCTTTTGCAACTTGACAAATTCCACAACTCTGCACAAATTTCCTAATGTCTTTATATATCTGAGGCCAAAATTAGTTTTCACTTACCAAAGCCACTGTCTTGTCAATCCCAAAATGTCTTACCAATCCACCACTGTGTTTCTCCTTGATCAAATTATCTCTCATTGAACTTCTTGATATGCATAACTGACTTCCGTTGAACAACGCATCTTCATGAAAAAAATAGTCCAACCACTTACTCCTATCTGTCACAATAGGTTCCTTACATACTTTCCATGGTTCTACAAAATTAGTGTCTCCCTCATACATGTTCTTCAATTCATCAAAACCCAACACTTCAACTCTCATCTCAGTCAACAAGTTTCTTCTTCTACTCAATGCATCATCAACTTTGTTTGATTTTCCACTCCTATGCTTCAACACAAAAGTGTAACTTTGCATGAACTCCACCCATCTCATGTGTCTCTGATTCAACTTAGCTTAAATATTCAAATACTGCAAAGCTCAATGATTTGTATACAACACAACTCCTTAGGCAATAAGTAATGTCTCCACTTCTTCAAGGCTTCAATTATGGCATAGAATTCCTAATCATAAACTAAATATCTTCTCCTCGTATCATTCAACTTCTCATTGAAATAGGCTACATGTCTACATTCTTGACTTAATACTGCTCCAATCACATTCCCACTTGCATCACAATCAACCTGAAATACCTTATTGAAATCCGGTAATGCCAACATAGCTTGTTCTGTCACCTTCTGCTTCAACAATTCAAAACTTTCATATGCTCCTGATGTCCACTTAAAGTCCTTCCTATCACCTCTCATTATCTCTGTCATAGGGTTGCAAACTGAACTAGAATTTGTGATGAACTTTGGGTAGAAACTAGCCAATCCATGAAATGATCTAACCCCTCCAATGCTCTCTGGTGTAGGCCATTCAACAATTACTCTTACCTTCTCAGGATCCATCTTCAATCATTCCGCAAAAATCACAAATCCCAAATATACCAATTCTTCCTTTATGAAACTACACTTCTTGATGTTTATCATCAATTTCTCTTCTCTCAACCTATGCAAAACTTGTCTAATATGCCACAAATATTCTTCCTTTGTTTTATTGAAAATTAAAATGTCATGGGTCATCCCACAATAATGGGTTACACTTTTTGGCCAAACTTGACATTGAAATCAATATTTTGAACTAAATCTTCACGTTCTGACACCTATAGCCGCTAAACCATTAGGAATTTGAAGATGATGTGAACTAGTGATTTGTGAGATTTTGTTTCTAGATTCTAAATTTTTAAAACAAAAAATTTGGAGTTAAATTGTAATTTTTTTTGTATCTTCTTTGATAACTGGTTTTTAATAGTAAACAACATTTTTTTAAAGTGATGTGTATTCCGTAGCACATAACTTTTTCTCTACAAAGGATAAAATTTTGATTATTTTTAATTTAGATTGGTAACACTGATATATAGTGAATGCATTTGGTTTCATAATGTTTTGTTGAACATATATTTTTTAATTAATTTTTGAAGTCAAACCAATTATAATTTAGACATAGGCATATTCTGTAAAACATAACTTTTTCTGTATGTATCAAAATTCAATTTTTTTTCTTTTGTTGAAACAAGGAAATCAATACCTAGTGCATAGATATTTTTTAGAAATTTTATTCAGTAATTTACTAATTTTCCATGTGTGTAGAATATAGAACTTAATGTTCAGTGAAAAACATGCATTCACAAGAAATAAAAAATAAATATAATGATCAAATTAATAATATTTAAAATTATATTTTTGGGGAAGCTTATAATAAGGACTACATACTTACAAAGTATAAATTTCAAATGAATTCATTTGATCCCTCAAAAGATAAATCAAAATTAGTTTTTTATCAGCATTTTGATAGGTGTAGAGGAGACTCCATTATAGGTATGGTTTAAAACTAGCGAGGTTTTATCCAAGGGGGTTTGAATCTAAGGGGGTTTGATCAAACTCTCTTCATTTAAAATCCTTTAAATGGAACCTTTTAAGGCTTAAATCATTATATTTTCTAAAAATATGTGATTTCAGCAAAAATCAGGATGTCCCAGAAAGTGTAACCCATTATTTTGGCAGCACCCTTATCCAAGTACACAATAACAAACTTACCCAAGAATTTCTTCAAGACTTCATTCATCAATCTCGTGAAAGTACTAGGTGCATTTGTCAATCTAAAAAGCATCATTAACCACTCATACAATCCTTCATTTGTCTTAAAATCAATCTTCCATTCATCTCCCTCTCTGATTCTGATCTGGTGGTATCCGCTCTTCAAATCTATCTTTGTGAAATATCTTTCTCCACTTAAACAATCTATAATATCATCCATCCTAGGTAAAGGAAATCTATACTTAACTGTGATCTTGTTGATTACTCTAGAGTCAATACACATTCTCCATTATCCGTCCTTCTTAGGTGCTAACACTATAGGTACTGCACAAGGATTCAAAATTTCTCTAATCAAACATTTCCTCAACAACTCGTGTATCTGTCTATTCAATTCTTTATTCTCTGCCAGTGTCATTCTATGTGCTGCTTTGTTAGGGAAACTAGCTCCCGGTATAAGATCCATGTGATGACTAATACTCCTTATAGGTGGCAATCCTTTAGACACATTATCTGAAATGATGTCTTCATATTCTATCAGCAACTCCTTTATCTCCTCCGGTTGTGATTCTTTAGTCTCCTTCTTCAATGTTTTAGGCTTCTTAGGGATCAAAGCATAACACATATTCTCATGTCTCAAACCATCCAGAAATTTTCTTCCATCTACCAAGCAGATTCTAGCATTCCCACATACTTCACTCTTATGATCATCTTCCAAAGGAATCAAAGTAATTCTCTTTCCATTTGTTGTTATAGTGTATGTATTCTTTCTCCCATCATGTATAGCTTTTCCATCATACTGCCAAGGTCTACCCAACAAAATATGACATACATCCATAGGCATAATGTCACACAAGACTTCAACATGATAAGATCCAATATAAAATTTTACCAAACATTGTTCACTCATCAGTACCTTATAATCATCTTGAATCCATGCTATCTAATAGGGCTTAGGGTGTCTCAATTTTTTCTATTTCAACTTAGTCACCATCTCTGAGCTGAAACTAGGTTATCAGAACTACAACTATCAATAACAACTTTACAACATTTGCCTCTTGATTTGCATCTGGTTCTGAACAAACTTTTCCTCTATGGTGGTTCTTTAGTTGTGACTACATGAAATAATGATCTCCTCATCACAAGTGATTCTCCTTTCTCCAGTTTACCAACTGAACTAGGTTATCCAATAGGTTCTTCTTCCACGTAGGCAGCTCTTCCACTATTCTTTGTCTTCTTGCTTGTACTACCCTGATTACATTCAAATGCCCTATTTCCTTCACCTCCACACTTGAAACAAGTGCCTTTGAATGCTCTCTTATCAAAATCTCTTCCCTATCTTCTGTATCTTTCATTCTTATATGAATTATAATTACCTCTATGATGAAAATTTTTGTCATTGCTCTGGTATGCATTAGTATCTTTGTCCTCCTTCTTGAATGGGTTGTCAAACTTATTCTGCCCCACAAATGATCTCTCACATTTGAAAAATGTTCTACCTCTCTAAAATTTAGCTCCTCTACCTCTTTGTCTTTCATCATGCCTTTTATTCAACTTCTCTTCAACTTTTAGGGCAAACTGATATGCTTCCTCCAAAGATGTCATCCTTACCAAGCTTAGTTCTTCTTGAATGTTCAATCTCAGTCCATTGATGTTTCTAGCCACTTTCTCCTTGCTTGTTTCACTATGTCATGTCCTTATAATCATCTTATGAAATTGTTCATTGTACTCCTTCACAGATTTCTCTTTTTGTCTCAGGTTTTGCAATCTTTTCAACAGTTCCAACTCATAGTCAGTAGGTATAAATTGATTCTTCAATTTTGTCATCATCCTATCCCATTTTGTAATCTTTTATTTTCCTCTCTTGTTTCTATCCAACTGAACTTCCTTCCACCATATAGCAGCATGTCCTTTCAATTTTGTCTTTGCAAACTTTACCTTCTCTAGATCTTCAACTTCCTCATATTCAAAGTATTCTTTTGTGTCATTTATCCAATCAATCAATTCTTCAGGGTTCAAATTACTAGTGTAATTCGGTACATCAAGTCTAGGTCTTTTTTGATCTTTGAAATAGCTCGCAGCATCTTGACTTGATCTAATTCTTCTTCTTCATCACCTCCTAGGGTTTCACCAATTTGTTCAATAGATTGAAATTCCTCTTCATCATCACTTTCAACATTAGGTCTCGGTGTCAATCCCTTTTTCCCATCTTTCTCAATAGCATCCAATCGAATTTGCATTGTTTTCATCATTTCCATCATCTCACCTATTCTTCTAGCCATTTTTCCAACAGAAACAACTCTCCTCAGCAGCATTCTTCCTAGGATCAAGTGTAAACTACCTCAAGTTTGGTGATCAAGATACAAGGTGACAACTGCCTCACAATCGGCGATCGGTTGCGACACAAGTAACCTATATCAAGACGGTGATCTGTCCACAACAAGATCTTATGGAATTCCTTCACCAACTTCACTTAATTCACTCCCAAAGATTTGAACTTTTGCTCTGATACCACTTCATGCAATCAGGGTAGGAGGGTTCACAGAATGAACTATCCAAGCCATGTAACAAGAGTAAACTGAATGAAAACAACTCATAGATATGAAACAAATGCAGATTTAGTCATTCAGTATATCATAGAATTCAAGTACAATCTAGCTGACATCATGTGGGCTTACAATTAGGGTTCAAGGCCTGATTACAGAATATCAGAATATGCGCAAGATATAGCTTTGAAGCTCCTTCATTCAAAATCTAAACTATCAACTTTCACTATGTGATTCACTACTTTCCTAGGGATCTATTACATCCTTATATATCAAATCTCTAGTACAAAAGATTCATCTGCATTGGCCAAGGAAGGTCACAAACTCCAATGAAGAGTTGTAACGTGTGTACATGGCTAGGTCAGACCTAATTATGTAGAACACCTCTGCAAATGAATAGAATGATGTCTAGATCTCAGGGAAGGTCAGCCACAATCCAATGATCATTGAATGATGTGTCATTAGGATCCACAAGTTGAGGAAGGCACCGCGAGTCTTCTCCTTTAGTTGATTATCACAGACTATCAGGATGCTCTGTTCTGATAAAACAATCGATCTTCTGATAGTGATAACTTTTCGGTAATTGATGCAAATGCTTTGAATTCTGGATATGATGTAGATGAATGAATCAAGATGCTAAGTCCTGCTCTGCAAGATCTGAAATGCAACTCTGGTAGAATGCAAACCAAAATATAGAAACTACTTCTGACTGAACTACCTGAACTGAACTAGAAAATGAAAGGAAACAAACTGAATTGTAAACAAACTGAAATGCAAATGTTTTTGGTTGATGTAAGATTTCTCTTGAACTAGGGATGCTTCTACATCAGAAAGAGAGATTTCATAGAGAGGAAGTGTGAGAGAGAGAACGGGGAGGGAGACGAAGATAGAGACAGGGAGAGATAAAGCGAAATAGGAAGGAGAGAGGTAGAGATAGATAGAAAGGAAGAAGAGAGAGAAACATATGTAGAGAGATGTACTATTGTTTTCTATTAAATTATTATAAAGGTTTCCACCTATTATCAAATCAAAACTTTCAATTGAATTAATCATTTCATCAAGTCTTTCTTTTGTTAATTTCTACACATCCTTCACCTTAATCAACTTACCCTTAAGATATTATCTTGAGAGAGAGATAGATGAACAATGAAGGGGGGAGAGATAGAGATAGAGAAACAAAGAGAGAGGAGGGATGCCACAACCCACCTTTGAGTTTTGAATTAGAAATAAAAACTATAGGTATTTTATTTTCAAATAACATAAAATTTAGCTAAATTAAATAATAAAAATATAGTCCCAATTTAAAATTCTAAAAATGAGGACACCTCTAGAAAGGGCAATAAATGAGGAACTCTCCCCCTCATTCTCAAGTCAAGACTCCAATTTATGAAATGAGTCTTTTTTCTCCTTAAATTTATGACTAGTGGAAAATTGGAGAGTCCTTTTCCACAAGAATTAAATGGCGAATTGGAAAAGGGGGAGATGGCAATTAATTAGAAGACTTGACTCAAGACTTGGAGTTTCCTCCAAGTGGGTCAAGTTTTCTATAAATTGCATGGATTTTTGAGGAAGAAGACACTCATTTCTAGTTTTGGAGTGCTGGAGTAAATCAGAAGATCACTCCTCTCCTCAGCTTTTATTCTTTCCCTTTGAAAAAAAAAATTTCTTGTTCATTATTACGATAATTTGTTATCATGACATATTTGTATGCTTGTTGATTTCACAATTTCATTAGTCTAGATTTATGTAAAAGAGATTTCCTTTCTTTCAAAATCAAATTTTATAAACCTTATTGTGAGTTGCATTCATTTCCCCTTCAGTTTGTTTAAATGAATGACCATGCCTTGTTTCAGAGCTCTCACACACTGTCGATTGCATTTGTTTAAAAGATTTCTAAAACCTCTCCCACAAATCCATTCTGTACGATCCTACAATCATTCCAAGAGGCAATGTTCCCTTGAGGAATTCTATCTAACAGCTAACGTGCCTTGTCTGTGCTTCCACGTTGGGCATATGTGTCTACTAGGAAGCCTATAAACTACAACAATTGACAAATTCCTCTTTCCATTTTTCCTTGATGGATGTCCAATCCGTGTCTCTAAGCTCTAGTCTAAGCTACAGAGGATGCTGGTAAAGGTTGAAGAGTATGGCTTTACACTCACCAGTTGCATTTGCTTAAAAGTTTCTAAGGCCCTTTTTTCAATGAACCCATTTTGAATGCCCCCCCTGCTTTCATGGCATTTCCTGATATCACATTTCCTTGAGTCATTTTGTCAAATAGTTTGTATGCCTAGTCTGTGCTCCTTCATTGTGTACGCATGACTGCCAGGCAGGGGAGGGAGACGTAGGTAAAAGTTGTGGAATATGGCTTTACTCCTACCAACATTATTTGCTTGAAAGTTTCTAAACTCATTTTCAAAGATCCATTTTGTGCTTGACCTACAATCATTGTAGTCCATGAGGTAACATTTCTTTGAGATGGATGGTGTGCCTTGTTTGTGCTGCTTCATTTTACATATATGTTTACCAGTACATTTCCAATATCTGACAAAACTTCCTTCTATTATGCTAAGACAGTTGTCCATACCCTATTCGAAAGAGCTCATTTTGGTATAGGCAGAAAGGATGTTGGCATAGGCAGAGAGGGTGCTGACCAAAAATTGTGGACTCTGGCCTTACGTTTTCCAATTGCATTTGTATTAAAAAAATTTGAAGCTTATTTTATATAGTAAATAATATATAAACCCACCTCTACCAAATTGTAGGAAATAGCATACAGTCTAAGTGTCCCAAAATCATTGAATGAAGCTGGTTAATTTGGAAGATTCATCTTATGAAAATTAAGATAGCATCTATTTTGTGTTCAAATACTACTATTAGATAATTAAGATAGATAATTCATATGATGCTCAACTGCATTAGAATCATAAATTTACCCAATTCCATCAGGCTAAACTTAAACAAATGATTTATAAAATTTATCTTAGTTTTAATTAGTTGCAGAGGAAACAAGTCACATAGTTCTGTTTATAATCTATATTACAATGGTGAGTATTTAAGAACTCACCAAATACATGATCCACTAAATCTCTATATTTGATAAAGCATTATCCATCTATAATATACAGAATTGCAAGTAGTTAATTTGCATAAAGTGAGAAAGCACCTAAATCAACCACACAAATTTAATTGGCACCTTAATGATAAAGATTAGGTTGTACTCATGTTAGCAGGTTAACCATACCTCATAACAATCATTTGGATATTTCTACTTTTACATATTTTGGTGCATGTGTAATCTATTGATTTTATCTACTTTTTAGAAGGCATTTGATCTATTCACAATGAATCATTACACTAATACTTAGTGATAGGTGTTTGTGGTGCACATGGTACTACTTGTCGAGGCCTAATGTGTTAGTTGTATTTCTCTTCAATTATTCTATTCAAGACTTCTAGCACAACCCTCCATAATTTTTCAAATCCAAATAGGGAAGTAGCCCACTCCTATCAACTAGTCCATCATTTCCACTATTTGATCATGAGTATCCTATTTTCACTTGCACTATTGCACATTCCTAGGTTTCTATTTTGAGTCTAGTCTCTAGGTTTTTGGAGCTTGAATTATGGGAACCAACATAATAGAAGGGATATGATAGATCATTTCTATCTAATTAAATTTGTTATAGTTTTAATAATTACATTTATATTATACCATAAGATTTGTGTTAATTAATTTCCATATATTTCAAACTAAGACATCTTTTTCCATAGTGAATAAATTATGTATCTAAATAATACCATAGAAAAATGTAAATCTTTATAGATTTCTATGAACTTATTAAATTTGGAGGCTTAAGGCCCAAATACCAATTTATGAGTTTGTTTTATAAAGATATCAATAACCTACAAGTTTTAATCATAATATTAAACTAAAATCTTATATTAGGGAACATGTAGAACATTTCCCACACATTTAATGTGAATCTTGACTAGCTATGTAGATGGTATAAATATGAAAATCAAGTATCATTACTAATTACATCATATAGTCTAACATTAATGTAGATGTTAGAATGTCATTGGAGTTTATATGAATTGTGTTTTGTAGGAACTACTTGTAGATAGGATATCAAATATGAATCAAAGTTATAAATTTTAGAGTTGGAGTACATATTTTAGTTGGTTGAGGAAGAATCTTATGAATTAGATGTAAATGAAAAAGTGCACTAATTCAAGATGATGATGTAAATGACATAAAAAGTGCAAGTGATAACATAATAAATGCTAAATAAGAAAATAAAAGATAAGAAAAATGATTTGCAAAGGGTAAGAATATACATGGCAAATATACAATTAAATATATGCAATAATACAACAATAGAGAGTTATGATGCCAATAAAGAGATACAAGGGTAGCTTATATACAAAGAATTTTGAGAGACAACTATTCAAGACAAATCCATAAAGAATAGATCTATTAACATGAGATTATACTTGTATATCATAGAGAGATAGGGATTTATATGATGGAACTTTAACATGATTGAGGAGTTGTTACCTTGACGATGGTGGGGGATTATTATGTTACTATTAATACTCAACCTAAGCTTCTTGGTCCACCTTGATATTCTAATTGTTTTTTCTTACTACGATTAAGATTAGGTATCATGTTAGATCTCACACTTAAACCTTTGTGGGGTCAAAAAATTGTACCTCAATTGATATGATGTATGTATGCATTATCACACATATAGGGTATGAGGGGTAGATATGTATATCTTTTATATTATGAGTCTGATCAAAAGTGCATGAATCAAGTATATGGTGAATTCATTATCATATCATATCTTAGATTATGTGAATTTCTAAATGATCGAACAAGGGGTATTATTGGTTTAAAAATGATTGGGTACAAATGCTTGGAATTGTGATAAAATAAACATGGAATTATTAAAATTTGTATATGTTGATTTAGTAGTTGAACTAGATATCAAAGATTCTTTATTTGATCTAGTTTAAATTTTAGAATATTGTTTATGAGTTGATATAAGTATCTTTTTAGTAATCTATTTTGCAAAATTGATTATGTTTCTTTTCTAGTTCTATTCATTATGATCAATCATCTTTTATCTACTTTTTGATTTAAGGAAGTATTTCCCTTTTTCAACTGTTATTATGGAAGTTTTTCCTTTTCTACTAGATAGGTAAACCTTTTAAATAAACATCCAAACTCAAACAAATCACAGTGTTCGGTATTTATGGTACCTCTGTGTCACGTTTACGGGTAATGTCATTGCGTTAAACCAAGTACCTCGCGCCTAACATAGCTGCAACAACGACATCTGAGCACCATCCCCCTAAATCATCGAGGAGAAATAAGGGACATGTCGAAGTTAAATCTGCAAGAAGAAAAAATCTCCTCAGATATCTCATTAAAAAGATTAACCAAAGGATGAGTCTATTGAAATATTTGTATGATGATTACCTTGATGCTCATTTAGAAAACCCTTCAAGGTATTAAAAGAAAATGAGGCTTATTGATGCACAAGTCTAAGTCAGAGATTACATGTAAAATGTCAGATAGGGCACTAGTCTGATCCATAAATGCTACATGTCACATATTCTCACCTTGCCTTCATGGATCTTGGTAAAAGCACTAGGGAATCGAGAACGAACTTAGTCATGAAATTACGTAATTTGGCTTGAGCAAGTAAACTAGATTTCTTGAGCAGACACCTAATAGACATTCCTCCACACTAGGACTAAATGACAAACACCCATTTAAGTGTTTGTGGTAGTGGACTAATTTCTGTCCCTATTTCACCAAGTGTGTGGCAGTTGACGAAGAACTGTCTGGGGCAGGAAATAACCCTAGAAAGGGCTAGGTACCCACTCGTAGTTGCATCAAACATAGTGCAAAATAGAACTAGATATTCACATTCCCCATGTTAGTAACATCCAAAGGAAGGGACCCTTGATCCTGTGGATATAGGGTATGTAGGTAGTCTGGACAGTGAAGGATGCCCCCAATACTCAGGTCCCCTGGATGTAGGGTGTCCTACAATTAGCATCACGATCTTAATTCTCTAAGTAGTGATTACTGAGTTGTGTTAACATGAGATTGTCTAGTTAGTTTTGTGTAGATGATAAGGATACAGTCACTGGGAAGAAAGCAAGTTGTCAGAAGTAAATGCAGGGTGTAACAAAGAACTTAAAGTATGTGTGATCCATTGTTCTTATAGGTTATCTTACGTAATGTACTCCCTCTTCACTAGGTTTAAAATTGGTGATCCTTTAGAACTTGATGGTTTTAGAAAACTAAATTCAAGTCTTTCCATTTCTATAACATGCATTTAGCACTTAGAAAAATTTCACATTCCTACATCTATTAGATCAAAAATTTTATTCCTCGATATTTTAAAATTTAGAGATTAGTATTATTTGGTTTAGGATGAGTCGGGTCATTACAAGGGAAGAGAGAGATATATAGATATAGAGATAAATATAGAGAGAGAGGTAAAGAGATAAATAGGGAGAGAGATAGAGAGAGTGAAAATAGAGATATACATTTTATATGAAAAAAATCTAAAGAAACATGAAAGATTCACAAAATGAAATCAATGGTGGTTGATTGTGAAAATGAAATCCACCAATACTCTTTCAATTTGGGTGTACCCATTACACACTAATTGAATGCCTTTAAATACAATCACATGCATGCATATTAGGGTTTTTTTAATAACTAAAATGTGACCCAATATATTGCTTTTGTATTAGGGGAAAGTGGATCACTTAATTAATGTTCGATATGAGTAGGAATTGGGGGTTGAGAAGCATGCAGAAAAGGAGGGGTGTTTATAAGTGGCATTCCAGATCCTCTACATCTATTGGGGACCCATGGCTTGTATGAGGTGTGAATTATTATATTATATAAATATTTTAACTCCCTTCTAGGTCAATTATATCTTATGTTCTGAGGTGGCTATATATCTTACGAACCATGGAAAACATTAGTGTCTAAGGCTCAGGTGGATATGTTGAATATTTTAATGGCCCAACTATAGTATACTTTGAAAGTGTTGAGGTAAAGGCTTAGGTGGATATGTTGAACATTATAATTGTAGAAACCATATTTCCCATCTAGAAAATTAATTGACATACCTACCAAACGTCACACCACTTACATCCAAGTGCGTTCTGAATCATGTGCCCACACATATTTTGAAAAATTTAACAAAAAGTTATCAAAGGCTTAACTACAGTGGGGGTGGGGTGTAACTACAGTGGGGGTGGAGTGTAATGGCCTGAGCATGTTAACAAAAACTATTAAAGAGCCGAAATATAAAGATAATTACACCAGGAGGAGGAGGGGGATGACGGTGACTGTACATTAAAAAAAAAATAGAGTGGACATAGTTTTTTTAAATAACTAGACATATATTTTTTTTAAATAATTATAAATATATAGCTGACATAGTTTTATTAAATCAATGAACATAAAAATAAAGCGGATAAAATAATGTGTATAAATATAAGTAGTACTCAAACATAAATGTAAAAAAAATCAAATCAAATAAAAACAGAGCAAAGGAGAAGAAAGAAGTAGAAGTTTAATTGGTAAGGGCACTATGCAGCCATTTATTTTTTTCTTTTCTTGCAAAGAGAATCAATTAAGTGATGCAATGTTGCTGCTATTATTTATAGAAGGTTAGATTAGGCATTGCTAGTTTAGTTTAATAAAGGCTAGGGTAATAACGTTTCTTTTAGATTTTTACAATAGGAATTAAATTCTATTATAAAGGTATAATTAAAATTAATAAATGTTAAATATGGAAAGTAAATATATTGCTATCAAGGCCTAAAATTTAATGACAGTATGACATTTTAAAAAGATTGTATCATATGAAAGGAAAGATTTTGGATATTGTATCATATGAAAGGAAAGAATTGTGATGATATATATATTTGGGTTATATATAATTGTATGAATGAATAACTCTCATAAAAAAATTGCTTCAATGGCAAGGGCAAGGTCGACCGTCAAATTTAGGCCATGATTGCAATAAATCTATAAAATTTAGATGACTTACTTCTCACAAAGGTAAGAGTTCATACAGACAAAGCAGTACCCATTCTCTCGCATTGTTTGTGTTTTTGCAGGTTTTGTTGAGGTCGTCTGTTCGCGTTATAGGATGGAGCGGATTAGGAAAGGAGCCAGTGACAATATCACTGCAGAGGAGTTCTCCTGGGTCACCATCCTCGACATTCAGTTGGCTGATCTCAGTGCTGATATGTCCGACATGAGGACCAAGATTGAAGGTGATATCCAATATCATAATACCCAGATCCAGCACCTCCGTAAGGAGCTCGATGATGCTGAAGCTGAGAAGAAGGCAAAATATGTTGCAGCTGGCGCCTATGTCCCTCCTAAGCCTGAGGATTCGGGACCTTGGAGGCGCAGAATGATTTTCGCTACCCTGGCTACCGCAGTTTGTAATCTAAATCTTTTCACAATCTAAAACTTGAGAGGTGGGAATTATATGGCAAGGGGTTAATCTATTGGCAATATTACAGGTTTAGTGACAATGACTGTGGAAGCTAAAATAGAAACTAATGTCACTGTTTGATATGCATTTTGCAGACAGCAAATCACAGGATGGAGATAAGGAATAAAGAAAAAAAAGGAAATTCTGGATAAGTTGGGGCTGGCTGAAAGGCAATATTCAGAAGGCCAGCAGAGAGCCTAGAAACTAGAAGATGAAATTTTGAGGTTACACCGTGCTTTGGAACAGAGCATGACATGGTTGAATACGATGTCTTTCTATTCAGACTATTTTGTTGATAGGTCAGATGTTGTGTTTAGCTATTCATTCCTTATTTCATGTTCTACTATGAGGTTGCTGTTGAATCTATTTCAGTTGATGGCATAAGACTGTGCCTTGTGGCAACATGTTATGGGCTGCTTTTGTTGATGTGGTATGGAATCATCATTTGTAAATTTCTATTTAATTTGTTGCTATTTTTAGCCATGAAAAACTTAAGGTTTTATGTAGAGCTCAGTAATGTAAAACTCAGTAATTATAATTAATAGAAATCAAGCTGAAATACCATTTTTTCCATTATATTTTCTATGAATTTCTTTGAGCTTTTTCAGATGGATTTAAACCCTACTAATAATGGAACTTTTAAAATCCAGTTTTAAAAAGTTGATTCCTTGATTGAAGAATTTTGTAATGGGCTGCTTTTGTTGATGTGGTATGGAATCATCATTTGTAAATTTCTATTTAATTTGTTGCTATTTTTAGCCATGAAAAATTTAAGGTTTTATGTAGAGCTCAGTAATGTAAAACTCAGTAATTATAATTAATAGAAATCTAGCTGAAATACCACTTTTTCCATTATATTTTCTATGAATTTCTTTGAGCTTTTTCAGATGGATTTAAACCCTACTAGTAATGGAACTTTTAAAATCGAGTTTTAAAAAATCGATTCCTTGATTGAAGAATTTTGTAATGGAATGTGTTTTTCTGGAATAGCAGAATTGTAGTGGATATTTAGGTTCTAGTTGGCCTTTTTCTTCTTTGGATGTTAAGCTTATTAAAATTTTGATGGATTTTTAGGGCAGGTCAGTCAGGGAAGTTGGTGATTTTGGAAGTTGTTTCTTTGAGCTCAGTTGTTCAGCAGTTTAAAGAATGGCTTTGAAGCCTTTGGATGATGAAAATATTAATGAGAATGTGGAAAAAGTTGCATCTCCTGTCAGAGGGGAGCTCTATCTATAAGCCACTGAGCTTCAAAAGGAAGGAAAAAAAGCAGTGTTTCATTCTTTTTGTGTAAACATTTAGATTTAGATGTCGTATGAACTGTCAATTAATTTTTTTATTGGAACAATAGCAATGCAGATGCTTACGGTTTGTTTTGAGACCTAAAGAAAATATTCTCCTATCAGGGCTTAAATTGACAGTCCACCTTGTCTGTCAAGAAAGTTTTTCTCTACAATTTAGTCTTCATTATTGCTTTTCGCATGACAATTAATTTTTTTTTAATGCAAGTCAAAATTTATATAAGAAATATAAAAAAAATTACAAATGGTTTTAATGTATTTCAAATAATGTATACACCTTTATTCTTCAATGTAAAATTTAATTGTTTGAACTTAAAGAATATTGAGAACTTATTAAAAAAATTTAAAAATTTGAGACTATTTTTAATAATAGAAGAGTATTTAGAACTTCTTAAAAAAATCTAAAAATTTTGAGTTTTTTTTTAAACAATAAAATTTCTATTAAAAAATTTAAAAATAATATATGTATATGAGTATGTGTATATACATACACTTAGACACTTAGATTTTGATATTAATTATTTTTTCTACAATTTCTAAAATAAATTATATGTATGTTAATACAATCAAATATTTATTTTTATTGTATTTTACAATTAAAATCTTTAAATATCTTTAAATACAGCTATATAAGCCCTGGCTCCTGTCCTTAGTCTTCAACTTTAATGTAATCATAATATTACTAATGTGTTTGTTTTTGTTTAGACGAATTGCACAAACATTTTTGTTAGGGATATGCACTTTTTAAATAGCCAACAAATACTCGTTGGAATATTTTACTCTTCTCATGTTCAAGTGACTAGACTGTTCATAAGGGATCTTGAGGACAGCCTTAACAAGGAGTATTCATCTAGAGTTAGTTGAGAGTGTTCAAATAGATAACTGTGACATCGAAACAAGTAATGTGTCTGAATCTTTTAATATTTTTCTATAATTATGATTGACCTAAAATCTATTCCATATGAAAGTTGCTTCTTCTTACTGACTATTTATTAATTGTGTTATGATTCACTATAGATCATTTTTTGAATCTGCCTCAGAACTGTATGAACATTTTGTCTTGGCTTGGATTGTTTTTTTCATGGGTATGGAGGGTAGACAATATACACTAGAGAAATTAAGGAATTTGAAGTTTCAGAAGATCTGGACATTGAGGAATTTGAAGTTGTAGAAAATCTGTTTCTTTTGCAGAGCCATATCTGGACTTATTCTCAATAGATCCTCTACAAGATTTATATGACCTATTATTGTTGGTCCATGCAATGGAACATTGCCCAAAGCATCCGCCTTTCTGGCTAGTGCAGGTCTCATTCCAGAAGGTAGAACGCCATATCTGAAACAAAAGGGCCCATACAACATACAAACTAAAGTTTTTCTTATTGCAAGGTTTGTTCAACATTACCAGAGCAGTCCATATTTATGGCTACGTGCTACATAAGGTTGATGCCAACGTGTCCCCTTGCATGCAACACACACCTTTCATAGAAATGGCAGCATTATACAATACAATTTGTGTAAGCCATTATGTCATTTTATATCAAAATACTATTGAATTTTTGTTGCACTTGAAGAGAAATTCTATATTTTTTATTTTGATATATTATAATGTTGCATTATCAACATTTCCATGCTCAAATGTAAAGACTTGATTGTGGCCATTCGTTACCATCGCTATAGCCATTCTAATTATTCTAATGAAGACTCTCTTTGATTACTTCAACTTGCCCAACACCATTGTGAAAAATGTGGCCTAATGTAGAAATTAATAGCAAATAAGAATTTGACTTCAACTTTAATTATCCTTCGGCCATAAGCTATAATCTAGTAATTACATCAATTTGATATATAAATATGATAAAGTTAGCAGAGGCATGGGCTACACAATCTCATTAAGTTGTGCTCTTGTTAGTGCCTTATCTATAATTTATAAAAGTAATACATAATCCATATATAATGATTTTTATAGGTTCTTAGTTTATAATAATAACTGAATGCAAATCTAGAGTTTCAATATGTTTAAACATCACCTTTTATATATATATAACGAGCTAGGGTTATGATATATATATAACGAGCTAGGGTTGTAAGGGATAAGCCTTCGTTTGTCTTTCTCTACTATAGTTTTTTCCCAGAATTTTGAGATAATTTTTCTACTCATGCTTGTAAACAAATCATCTTGGTTCAAAGTTTAACATACCAAGGAAATAGTTACCTCTACAAAAAGCACTCTGAAATGATTCTCATAAAATGAATCCATCTATTATTGTATGTTTAGAAAAAGTATATATAAGGGTATTGTCTCAAACGATGCCTCAGTGAAGTATAGAATAAGCATAGAATCAAAAACCAAAAAAACTTGAACTTTACACTTAACTAGATATAAATACATATGCACACATAGTAGTATCATCTCTAAGTACATGATCATTGGGGAGGTCAATGGTGCTAGGTTACCTCCAATTATAAATAGGATTGCAAATAGAAGAAATGAGTAAAAAAAATTAGTTTTTGTTGGAGATAATGTTTATTTTTATGGAATGTTCCAAAACATGGAAACTTCCATCTCTAAGTAGAAACCTCCAACTTTTCCTTTTTCGACACTTCTCTTAGTCATTCTAAGATATTCTGGAGAGTTTCATGAATGTTATAAAAATAGCAGCAAGACTGCCATTGTAACCAAGCAAGAAATCATCTATTTTCTATGCAATAATATATTTAAGTGTTTTTTATTTGTTGCACTCTGTTTTATTTTCTCTATTTTTTTCAATATGGTATCAGAGCCCTCTCAAATCTTGGGGTGTAGTTTGTGGGTTTTGTAGTGTTCGCTGTGAATTATGTAGGTTGTGTGATTGGAGGTTGATCACTATTTTTTTTTGGCGAAGAAACAAAAATATTGCAGCAAAGAAAAGAATCAAATCAGCAAAAATTGGTGAGAGATTTCTGATTTTAATTGTCATCTCAAAAAGAGGGAATTTGATATAATGGATTCAATTGGTATTCCTTTACCTACAATTAAATTAAATGGAAAAAATTATTATGATTGGGTGTCTCATATGGAGATTTTTCTAATGCTTCAAAATTGCTTTGAAATTGTTAATGGTAGTGAAAAAAGACCAACAAACAATGGAAAAGATCAAGAAGATTGGGATAAAAGAGATAAAAGGGCAGCAGCACTAATCAAGCTTACACTTTCAAAAGAAGTTTTTCAAGAAATTTGCAATGAGAGAAGTGGAGTAAAGTGTGGGATATTTTGAAAACTACATATGAAAATTCAAGTGATGTATCGATTCTAACTCTCACTGCGGAATTATACAACATGAAATTATCAAATTCACAAGAGCTAGTCCTTCATCTAAGCAAATTAAAGGAAAAGAGAAATGAACTTGCTTCTCTTGGAAAGGATATAGGTGAAAAAGATTTTGTGCAAATAGTTTTACAAAGTCTCCCAAGATCTTATCAATCATTGATAAGAGGGCTAGATACTGCTGATAAATTAAAGAACATAAAATATGAAGAGTTATGTGCTAAATTGGTGCAAGAAGAAAAACATCAAATCAAATAAAGGGAGTCTTTTAATGATGAAGCTTTCATAATAAGAGGGAAACAGAATTACAAAAATACACAAGAAAATCATTCAAGAGAGAAAAATTGGAAGTATGACAATAGGTATACTCCAGCCAAGGATTATCATAAAAGCAAATGGAAATGTAATTACTGTGGTAAGTTAGGTCGTAAAGCAAATGAATGCTATAAGAGGATCAAAGATATAGAAAGGAAGACAAATAAGTTTACAAAAAAATTTGATTCTAAAAGTAATGCTCTCTATATTGCACTTAAAGCAAATGATTCTTATAAAGATGACTGGGTTATTGATTTTGGTGCTTACAGCATATGTGTTATAATAACGAACAATTTGCATCACTAAGAAATGATAACAATCCAGAGAAAATATATTTGGGGAATAATAGTGCTTTGGAAGTTAAAGGAACTGGAAATGTTCAAGTTGATAATGGTATGTTCAAAAATCTGAAGTTAGTTCTAGAATTGAAGACAAATCTTCTTTCTATATCTCAAATTGCAAATCAGGGGTATAAAATAGAATTCTACGATGACAAATGTCTGATCAAGGATGTGAGTAATAACTACAAAGTGACTGCAAATGGTAAAATGGAGAATGGATTATATAAATTTCAAGAATTTACTTCTAAATGTGGAAATGAGAATATGTGTGCTATTGCCAAATATAATGATATGAGCAGGTTATGGCATGAGCATATGGGACATGTCAATTATCAAAGCCTCAAGCTTATGTAGAAACTATATATGGTGCATGGGCTTCCAAAAATCTCATCAAGTCACAAGGTATGTGAAGGATGTGCTATGGGAAAGCAACATGTGGAAAGTTTCCCACAAGGTAAATCATGGAGAGCAAAAACCCCTTTACATTTGGTTCATAGTGACGTAATGGGTCCTTTTAGAACACCATCACTTGCAGCATCAAGGTATGCCCTCACCTTTATTGATGACTATACTAGAAGAATTTGAGTTTATTTTTTTAAAAAGAAGGATGAAGTGTTTGATAAGTTTAAAGAGTTTAAGGCATTGGCTGAAAACCAAAGTGGAAGATATCTAAAGATAATAAGAATAGATAGAGGTATGGAATATATAAACAAAGCTTTTTTAGATTTTTGTAAACAACATGGTATAAAGAAGGAATCAACAGCCTCCTACTCACCCCAACAAAATGGAGTTGCAGAAAGAAAAAATAGAACTATAATAGAAATGGCTAGGTGCATGCTTCACTCTAGAAATATAGAAGTTAAATTTTGGGCTGAAGCAATTTGTACTGCAGTTTACATTTTGAATAGAACACCTACTAAGGCAATTCTGAATATAACACTAGAAGAAGCATGGAGTGGTAGGAAGCCTATAGTATCTCATTTTAGAGTCTTTGGATGTAATGCATATGCCCACATCCCTGATGAAAAAAGGAGCAAGTTAGAAAGAAAGAGTGAGAAGTGCATAATGGTTGGGTATAGTGAGGAATCAAAAGGATATAGGTTATATAATCCTAAAACAAATGAAATTCATATCAAAAGGAATGTATGGTTTGATGAAGATATTGAAAGTAATCATTCTCCTACATTATCTTACTTTCCAATTTTGATTGAAGAAGATAAGTCTACTTATACTAAT
Organism: Cunninghamia lanceolata; assembly: GCA_027924645.1. Taxonomy (NCBI): domain Eukaryota; kingdom Viridiplantae; phylum Streptophyta; class Pinopsida; order Cupressales; family Cupressaceae; genus Cunninghamia; species Cunninghamia lanceolata. The sequence continues at coordinate 9,941,722 of BSBN01001715.1, forward strand.
GATCAAAATCAAGGTGTGCAATCTTCTATAGGAGAAGAAGGAACACAAGCTGAAGAATCAAGTGAAAGTGATGATGAAAACACACAGAAGACTAGAAGCATTCAAGAAATATACCAAGAAGGTCCCAAGAATTTTTTTGCTAATTATGCTCTTATGGCTAAAGTGATGCAGGTTGACACTCCAAGCACATATGAAGAAGCAAAAGGAAAAGATGAATGGGAAGCAGTTATGCAAGATGAGTACAATTCTTTGATGAAAAATGGAACTTGGGAGTTGACAACTCTTCCAAAAGGTAAAAGTGTGGTTGGCTGCAAGTGGACCTACAAAGTAAAGTTCACATCAGATGGAGCTATTGAAACATATAAAGCAAGACTAGTGGCTAAAGGCTTCTCACAAACAGAAGGTATTGATTATACTGAAACCTTTGCTCCAGTTGGTAAAATGAGTTCAATTCGTACAATAGTTGCTCTAGCTGCAAAATTTGGTTGAAAAATTTATCAAATGGATGTAAAAAGTGCATTTCTACATGGTGGTCTTCAAAAATAAATTTACATGCAACAACCACCTGGATTTGTTAAAAGTGGTGAAGAACATCTAGTGTGTAGATTAAAAAAATCATTATATGGTCTTAAGCAAGATCCAAGGGCATGGTACTCCAAAATAAATGAGTACTTTATAAATGCAGGATTTAAAAGAAGTAAAGTTGATCCAGATGTGTATGTAAAACATAGTGATGGTAAAGTTGTTATTATTGTATTGTATGTGGATGACTTGATTATTATAGGGGATCACACATATAATATTGAAATAATCAAGGATCAACTCAAACAAGCTTTTGAAATAATTGATGTAGGGTTGATGCACTATTTTTTGGGTATGAAAGTATGGCAAGAAGAAGGAAGAATCATGTTTTCTCAAACCAAATATGCTCTTGATGTATTGAAAAAGTTTAATATGATTGATTGCAAAGCATCTAATACACCATGTGAAGTAGGATTAAAGTTGAGTGCTACTTCTACTCAAAAGAAGGTGGATGGAAAATTATATAGACAATTAGTTGGGAGTCTTTTGTATCTCACCATAACTAGACCAGACATTGCATATGTAGTTGCTATTGTATCTAGGTACATGTTAGATCCACACATTGAGCATTGGAAAGCAGCTAAGAGAATATTAAAATATATTAAAGGCACTTATCAACTTGGAATTGAGTACAAATATGGAGGAGAGCCTACATTAGTTGGATATACAGATTTTGATTATGCAGGTGATATTGATGATAGAAAATCAACTTTAGGTACATGTTTCATCTTGGGTCAGGACCAATTTCTTGGAGTAGCAAGAAACAAGCAACAATATCACTATCATCTATAGAAGTTGAATATGTTGGTTCATCAAAGGCATCTCAAGAAGCATTATGGCTTAGAAGACTACTTGAAGAAACACAACATCCACAAGTTTGTCCAACTACTATATTCTATGATAATCAAAGTACTATCAAGCTAGCAAAAAATCTAATTTATCATGCTAGATCAAAGCATATAGAAGTACATCATCATTTTGTTCATGATTTGATAGAAGATCAAGTGGTGGAGTTAAAATTTTCTGGAACAGAAAATCAAATTGCTGACATATTTACAAAAGCACTACCTGAAGTGACATTTATCAAATTTAGAAACTTGTTACATCTCAAGGAAGTTGCTATTTAGTAATCTTTTGTAATTATCTTCTCCAAATAAACATTATGGGGGGTGTTGGAGATAATGTTTATTTTTTATGGAATGTTCCAGAATATGGAAACTTCCATCTCTAAGTAGAAACCTCCATATTTTTCCTTTTTCAACACTTCTCTTAGTCATTCTAAGATATTATGGAGAGTTCCATGAATGTTATAAAAATAGTAGCAAGGCTGCCATTGTAACCAAGCAAGAAATCATCTATTTTCTATGCAATAATATATTTAAGTGTTTTTTATTTGTTGCACTCTGTTTTATTTTCTCTATTTTTTTCAATAGTTTTCCCTGCCTTCCTCTCATACAAGATAGAAAACAATAGCCATCAAACCATAAGCAATAACAAAATTACAGAATATAATTGAAACCAAAAGCAACAATTATCAGTACATAACCAAACAACTATAAATAGTAGTTACATATCAAAAGAAGAGCCAAGATTACAGTAGCAGCCAATATTAGAAACAATCCAAAATGTCCTTAGTGTCAAAACTTTTCAACTTTGTACAAAAGAAAACATGCGCCTCTAAACTGAGTGATCCAAAACAAATGAAAATGCATAAGAAAATATGGTATTGACGTATTGAAAGCAAAAGATGTCTACCCCTAAAGTGACTTATTTCAAAAAGTCAATAAAATACTGCCATTAAAGAATCAAACAAATCGTTTCCAAATGGAAGCTCTTACGAACAAGCTTCACATGCAATATAAATATAATATAATTGTAGACACTTAAAATTGTCCATGTCTTACAACATCACCTTCTTGATACATTACTTGAGACATCTTATGACATTTTGCCCTAGATCCCTTCCATTAGCCAGTTAATTAAATAAATTATATTTATTTAATTAATTTCCCATCCTAATCACATTTTTAATCCCATTTATCACACTATCTAATTAATTAAATAAATCCTATTTATTTAATTAATTTCCCACCTTTCCTCTAATTTAAATAAATAAAATATTTATTTAAATTAACTCTCTCCCATTTTCCAACTAATTTAAATAAAATATTTGAATTAGTCCTCATCTTCAACCTCATTCCAACACATGTCCAATACTACAACCATAATACAACTTTCATTTAATATTTTTCACACTACCAACTAATTTAAATAAAATATTATTTAAATTAGGTCAGCTCTATTCTTATCCACACACGTGTCACATGACTACAACTCCTTGTGCCATTTAATCTCAACTGTCCACATCGTTCAAATCAACATTCAATCCTATCCATCAATCCTTATCACTCCTCTTCTATAAATCAAGTCTCACCCAAGCCATTTGGGGGATCCATTTTCAAGTAACATCATGTTGTCAAAATGATTCTAGATCATTTCTTCATTCAACTTCTATTTATTGTTAAGCTGCTGAAATGAGCAATCAACATTCATCCAAGAAGCACAATCTTTGATATTTTACATCCTATGCAAAATGCAGAAGAGCAATGGAGGAGAGCCAAGCTTAGCATAGACATTTAGATTTAGTTGTTTTATCCTTTGAATATCTATGTTTATCTTGTACTCAATTGTTGAGTTAGGGTTTTATGATTGATGTTAGTGATTTATGCCATGATTTTCCCTGCCTTACATTGGTGAACCTAATATCAATCTCACATTTTTGTCAAGTTTGGGAAATCAACTTTTGCAAGTTGCTTCTAGGCCCAAAACTGACCTCACCATTGTGTCCGAGAGGCCTCGCAAGAAAAAAACAACATAAAACTTGATATATTTTGCTCACTGTGAATTTTTTGTATTTTTTTGAATTTTTTAGTATGACAGTCTGTATAGTAAGGATTTGTACCATATGGACCTATTGTACTATTCTATGCACTAATCGTTTGTTGTGGTTGCAAGTTTTGTTGGCAGGTTGCAGGTTTCAGGTGTTTACTGTCAAAAACCAAGGATAAATATGTCTCTGTCGACCCCTCATTTCTCCTTGTTGACCTCTACTAAAAACCTACCTCTCGCTACTTGTCACTCTCTCAACCCTTTCTTCCACTGCCTGGTCACTGCCTCCTAATCCCCTATCTCCTCATCTGTTTCATACTCGTCACTGCTTACCCTAAAGATCTACCCATTCGCAACATCATCACATCCCTGTCAATCTCCGGTCAACCCTTTATGTCACCTCTCATGTCCATTGGTTGCAATCCTTAAACCACCACCACTGCCCTTATCCATTGTCACCCTTGGCTCCTCTCTAAAACCTAGTCGTCGACCATCATAACTCTTGTTGGCATCCTTGGGCACAGCTTAGCCACATCCTTAGTCGCAAGCTTATCCGCCATCATAATCCTTATCAATGGCATGTGGTCACATTGGTGACCAAGCTGCTAGTCTTTTGTCCTTTCCATTTTTAGTTTTTTTTCCTCCACTCCTGGTCACATGGGTGACCGGGAGCCCATTTAAACCTTAACCACCAAGAAAACCATGATTTACTAACCGCCTACATGTGACCACCTAGTCTCCTAACCATTAGTGGTTAACATTAACTTACCAGGCCTGTCACCTTCTTCCTCAAGCCCTAGAGGGGCTCTTTTTCCTTTTGGCAATAAATTTCTCATATGGGGTCAAATTTTCATGAAACAAGCATCATCGGAGAGCTGGTTTGCCCAGATTCACTGTGGTGAAAGCGTTATTAGGTAATTTCATCAATTTCAACAGGTAATTTCCAGTCAAATTTAGTGACACAAGAGAGAACTCCCCTCATGCCAAAACACAAAACACAACCAATTTCTCACACAAATTCATAATATCAAAAACCCACGTACATGATCATAAATACGCAATATAAATTGCAAGCAAAACTCATGACATTTTATGCAACTCAGATGCAAGATATAATTTCCTTTCTCTATCTACAATCTACAAACATTCATTAAGTTCAAATCCGATTTCCATATATTTTCCAAAACAAAACCCAACAAACTTTACATTAATGGCTTTCAATGTTTTTCTACAGGATGCTCCCTTCGATTTGCTGCCATAGTCTACTCTGTAACACCAATTTCTACTACACACTCCAGTCCAACTCCTTCCACACAGCCTCTCTATCAACCATTCCTCTCCAACGCCATACTCTGCCTCTTTTTCCTTTGTTACTGGTGCTGCCCAATGCTTAGTGATTTGCAAATTTAATGAGTCTTCTCCCTCCAAAGTGGTGTTTTAACTTCTAATTTTTATTTCAATTATAGCACCAAACTAAGTGCTTTCACTTCTTAACGATTTCTATTTTAGAAATAAAGGAACAACATTCTATCTTCCCTATTGGCAGCGACCAACTTCTTACTTCTTCTTTTTGCCAACTTCACTCCAAAACACCCCTTTTCTAATTCCAATCAATCCCACTTATGCCTTGTGTAGATCAAACCCTATAATGCTACATTTCCAGTAGATGAGGTGTCACACTCTATTTGTTTTATATTTTGATTGAAAGGTGGGATCAAGAAAAAGTCACAATAGCAATTTATATATTCCCGCTGCCACATAGGTGTTTAAATTCTATGTGTTTTGCTACGTTCCATCATTTAAAGCCTTTGACACATTCATATGTATCAAAGCTTAACAATCACTTCACATTACAATGAATATACCATCATCTTGAAATTGACTTGTTGCAAAGCGGACATGACTCCTCCTCATACGTTTGAGGCCCTCCTTTTTAATTGGTTCTAGATATTCCATGTAAGGTCCATGTATGCAAAATGGAACTTCCTTAGATGAAAGGATTGGCATTAACAAACCCTCTTATCAACATTGTCATACAATAAGCCCCACTGCTTATATACTACCTAGAAAATGCTTCATTAGTTGTCAAGTAGTTTGTTCAGACCACCTGTTCCATTTGACCATCACCTTCTCTTATTTTTGTGAATGCGCAATCTGCAATTTTTTTTGTTGATGCTAGATAACTCATTCACCTGGGATGCTCATGCATCAAACATGCCGGGTAGAAAGTTTGTGAGCATAGGCTCACAAAGTTGGAGTTAAGTAGTTGCACTACTCTTCCAGGTTGCCATCAACCTGCAGCAAACTCCTTCATTGTTCAGGAGTTGAAAATCAATCTTTCTTTTTCCTTTTCTAGCATCTTGTCAAAACACGCACCACCTTCCTCCAACAACACCACTTCTTCCTCCTCTTTTCCCTTGTGGACTCATGTCCATTGAAGCCTGACCTCCTCCACCAAATTCTTTCCTCACTCCTCTCCTCCTCCGTGGGTTCAAACCCACCTTTAACCGTCCACCTCCACCAATATCCTGCAACATCCTTAACCATCTCTACACACAACCACACAACATTCTCTTGTCCTCTATTCATCTCATTTTCTACTACCACATTTGAAAAAAAAATAACATCACATAACTGATTTACCTCATTCACATTTATAGCTGCAACATCGAACTTCACTACGATGTCTTCCACATTCTCGTTAGCTACAACTATATCCTCTACTACTACAATCACTTCTTCATTTTCTTTCATCTTCACTTCTCTTACCTCTTCTTCCACCGCCAAAATCTGAAACATCAAATCATCTTTCTCCTCATCCTTCAATGAAACCTCTTCATGTTCTATCACTGTACCTTCAATATCTTCATCCTCACTACCCACCACTTCATCTTCAACTGCTACAACTTCTTCTGCTACAATCTCTTTTCTTTCTCCATCTTTTTCTTCATCTCTTCCTTCATTTCTTGCACACACAAATCCACCTACATACAAAACATAATTAGAAAAAACATGGGATTCCTCACCCGTTTTCTTTTTGATCTTTATCTCTGCTATACTTTCTCTCTGAGCATGTTCTGTCTCTTGGCACAAATCCTGTAGTGTATTATCCAACTCTGCTAGATGTCATCACTCTCTCTCTCCTCACAAGGAATGAAAATCCCAAAGGTCTTCTCAAGACCAACTTCATACTTTTCTTCTTCGACATTTTTTCAAACACTTTACCTACTACTCTCTACCCAAGAAGACTTCTGGAAGATGCCTCCACCCACTCTCTCTCTCTCAGTGGCAAAACTCAATACCTTCTACCTAGCTTTAGTCTTCATTGGAGAATAGCCCACCTCGATCCTAGTGTATACTCTGCACACTTAGGATCACCTCACACTGATACCAATTGACGCAAAGGTTCCACTCCATTATTGCCAGCATTCATCCAAGACATACAATTACATAGACAATTTTCTGCCCACAAACCTAAAGTATCATTTCACAAATTGCAATAGAAATGACTTGAATTTTATTCAATTTATAAAATGAATCTACATAAGTCTTCTATTCCTCTCCAATTTTCATACACCTTCAACTCTGGCACTCCTCCTCTCAATCTACATTCACAAATTCATTATACAAAATAGACAATGCTTTGCCACTACTCAAAACAACATTCGATTTACGAACCCCATTAACATATGTCAAATGACAACAATTTATTCATCTACACAACTTCCTTTCCCATTCAATGTCTTCTTTTTAACAGATGAGGAATGATCAAACTGGCTACCCAACTTCCCATCCCGCTATCACATATATCTTCTCTATTTATAGAAAGGTATGTTTGAATGCCAATCGCCTTCCCCATGAGACGAGGCGACACCCAACAAGTAAAAAAATTAAAAGATTTTCATTGCTGCCAGTCAAAATTCCCCCTCTTCCTTTAAGAGGTTGAATCAAATTCCTGAACGTCTAAACTTCTCACCAATAGCAATATTTATCTAATTGTCTTCAACCTCATGGAATGAGAAGAGGCACACAGTCCAAGTGGAATAAAGATGAGTCAATAACACCATGACGTGGGTTGAATTTTCCCCACATAACTCACATGGTCCCTCCTTATGTTCTAGTTTCATTAACAACCAAAGGAAAAGAATAAATGCCTATATCATCTTCCTCGCCTTTATATTAAGTGCCATAAATATGACCAAAAGACACAACAATGAAGAAAATAGTTCTCATTCTAATACATTTGGGAGTGTGAACTATGAAAAGAGAGACATATACAACTTCTAATGCAGCGCCTGCTCCATTAATAGTGCAGATGATGTGATGGTGCCATTGTTATGTGTAGATACTTGAAGTGAAACCACACAACTAGCACTGTACAATACTATTTCAATTATTGAATTCTTCTTACTCCCAATAGAGAAAGAAATTCTACTTACTTCCACCATAAGATCCACCCACACTTCAACTAGACAATATGACGTAGAGGGAAAAAAACTTCCTCAAGTAAAAGTTGTTAGCCTAACTTGAATCTTCATTGAGATATGCAAATTCTCTTGCTGCACCAAATGCTATCTTTATATGACATCCCAGTCAAGTGGAGTAGTTTCTGGTCCAGACCATGAAGATGAGATTCTACACTACCATTGGAAATAAGCTCATAGACAAAACAATGATTATGCTTTTTAGTACAAATACCAATCAGCGTAACTAAGTTTCGGTGATGCAAATGACTTAGCATTTCAACTTCTTCTATGAATTCACAACCTCCAAATGATATGGCATCAATACTTGGATGCTGGGCTCTAAAGATGTTCTTTTCAACTTTAAACCAGTCCCCTCAACAAACAATACCATTCGACAATCGGACAACAAAGATGGAAATATTTTTGTATGATGATGATCGCGCGTGCGCCTAGGTGCTCCTACATTAGACATGCTGAGTAGAAAGTTTGTGAGCATAGGCTCACAAAATGGAGTTGAGTAGTTGAACTACCCTTTTAGGTGGAATGCAACCTGCAGCAAACTCCATCGTTAAATTAGACAAAAAAAATCTTCCTCCGCCTCTTCCAGCACTTAGCCAGGACACTTGCCATCCTTTTCCACAAAGTGTACACCTTCTTTCTCCTTCCTCTTTTGGACTCCTATCCACTATAGACCGTCCTCCTCTACCAAAGGCTCACTCTCCACAACCTCACTCCTCTCTTCTCATCCTTCACCTTCGTGGGCTTTTCAACCCACTGCAAACCAACCGCCTCCACAAAATCTCTCATCACATCCTCTACAGCTTCTATCCGTAGATAGGGATATCTACTCCACTCTACCACATCTGCACATTCCACAATTTTCTCTACAATGCTACTCATCTCATCAGGTACATGCACTTCAAACCCAATATCACAAAACTCATAAACAACAGTGTTTACCTCATACTCCTATGTTGCTTCATCATCACCAAGTGTAACATTCTTATTTACTTCAACATCATCAGGTGCAATGTTCTTCACTGTTGTACTGAACAATTGTTTAATCTTATGTATCTCTTCACCAAGAAACCCTTGATCTTCCTTAGGTTCCTCATCGAACACTAGACCATCATGAAGCATCAAATCTTCTTCTTTACCAATCACTTCTCCTTCCAAGAATCTTTCGATTCTTCTCATCTTCTCTTTCAGCAGGAGATCATCCTCACCAACTTCTCCATTGAACATAGGAATCCCAAAGTCCATTTTCTGCACCTTTAAATCTCTCTTTTTCTTTTACAACTGCAACCTCTGCACACTCCATGGCTGCAAATTGATCTGTTGCACAAATGTTGTCACATACAAATAATTATTAGAAGATACATGGGACTCTTCTCTACCCACTTTCTTCTCTGCACAAATTTCCTTTAGGTTTTCATACAATTCTTCCTTCACTTCTTCCAATAACTCTTCACACATCTTCACAAATCATTCCCTCCATATTTGTCTTCTCCATCTCTTCAACACTGGGATTGTCAAAACCCAGCCAATCACAAACCCTCTCTTCCTTTTCCTTATTTTCTCTATCAATAACTTCAAGTCTTTCTTTCTCTCACCATTATAGGACTCCTTCACACCTACCCCATCTCTTGAGCTTTTCTCATATTCTTTACTACTACAGATGTTCACACATCTTTACTCTCTCCTTCACGGCTTCAATCTCTCAATCGATCAAGAGTTCACACACCTACAATGATCTTTTCAAATTCTCACAACCACCTTCTCTGCTACTCCATAGGTCTTGGTGGATACTCTCCACGCTCAGGAACAACCAGCTCTAATACCAATTGATGCAAGAGAGAATTCCCATCATGCTAAAACACAAAACACAACCAATTGCTCACACAAATTCATAATATCAAAGACCCACATACATGATCACAAATACATAATATAAATTGCAAACAAAACTAATGACATTTTATTCAACTCAGATGCAAGATATTATTTCCTTTATCTGTCTGCAATCTGCAAACATTCATTAAGTTCAAATCTGATTTCCATATATTTTCCAACAAAAAACCCAACAAACTTTACATTAATGGCTTTCAATGTTTTTCTACAAGATGCTCCCTTGGATTTGTTGCCATAGTCTACTCTGTCACATCATCCAAACAACTTCTTCCTAGTCAGCTATCCAATCCTTTCCATCCACCTCATATCCTAATCATAGCCTAACCATATCAATCTCATCATTCCACATCATCCAATCACCATCATCCTAATCATCCTAATCACCCTTCTTAGCCACCTCATCCCTAATCATTTTAATCCTTCCTCATAATCTAATCAATTCCACTTCCAATCAATTTCATCAATCACATCATCCTAATCATTCTACATCATTATTCTAGTTATAACCCATTACTTTTCAAAATGGTGATGATCATTAACAAGCCTAGGTCAAATCCAAAACCCAAGCTCATACTTCAAGAAGGCTCATCTTCTAGTCTTAATGATGAGAAAAATCAAGGACCCAAACTCATACTTTGATGGGACCCTCCTCCTAGTTCTAATGATGATGAGAATATTGATGCATATCTCAAGGAACAACTTGAAATACAAAGACTTCAACACAATTGTAACTTCATGCCAACACTAGAGAATAAGATCCTAGTGCCACAACTACATGAGATATCATCCAAACACTTCACCAAATTCCACAACCCCTAGACCAACAAACCATACAATGAATACAAACCATCATCCAACAACTTCAAGAAAACCAATCACCACAAATACAACAACTCCTAGCCCAAGCCCAACAAGTCATAGCCACCCACCAATCCCAGACTCAACAAACACAAACTCAACATCAACAAATTCCACCTCAACCCCAAATCCATTCACATGATTATCCAAGTCACCCTATGCAACAAGATAAAGTTCTTTTAAGTCCTCATGCTACCTTTGACAAGGGGAACACCACTCTAGATTATCCATCCTATAAGTATCTTTCACCATCTAATCCTCCATCAACACCAAGCCCTAAATTCAAATATTACAAAAGCAAACCTATGGGGTCATCCAAATCCACCCATCTGATGTCAATCGCATATAGTACAAGAAATACCAATCGATTCAATCCCTTTGACCTTCAATCCAATCAAAATCAAAATCCTAAGCCTACAACATCTTCCACCCCTTTTATCCCTCCACCATGGGACCTATCCACTCCTCATCCTAATGTATCCACTAACCCTATTATTCATCCACCTAATCCTAATCATAAGCCTACACCATTCACCCTAATTGTCTATCCATTATATTTTCCATCTACCCATATGCTTATGAAGGATGTGATCCAATGGCTATTAGCAAGGAATCAACCATGTCACCAAACACCTATCCTTGAGCCTATCAAATATCCCTCAAACATCATGTCCATTCCTTCAACCTCATCATGTAGTCCACAACATATCTATCGTATCCAAGAGTCTCCCACTTCCACTTCCATTCAATAAAATCAAAAGATATGTCAAGAGTATACTCTTAAGTATGTGGGACCATTAGCCCCTAATCCGAATTAAGATCAAATCACCTCCATCCAACCCATACATAGCACACTTAATCCTAGCTATGATCAAGCTTTCATATATGACCAAGATCCTATCTATGACCAAGAAAGCCATGATGATCCTCTTAGCCCACTTTATACATTCCATGGCCAAAAGCTTATTACTCCACCTATCCATAATCTCATAACCATCCATGAGCAAGATATCAAAATTTCTCCTATCCATTTTCCGTCTAACCCTACCCATGATGTGCAAACATTCACTTCCCTTGATGAGACACTTGGCTTCCAAGAAAACATAGATGATCAAACCAATACCTTGGATCTTAATGAGCATAGTAATAATCAAGATCCTAATGATCCTTTGTCATCCACTATCAACCATATTTCAAAACCATCATATCCTATTGGTCTTACCACCTTCATTCATGCATGTTCTTCCCTAGGAAATCAACAACCGCTATCTATCACCTCACCCTCTCCATCAAATAATAAGTTCAAGGCTAGTGTCCAAAATAGCCCTAGTCCCATTGTCCACCACATACTCCAAAAAATGAACCATCAAGGTAAAGTCTTAGGCCTTAATGAACAAGGTATTTTGGAGCCTATCAATGTCAAAGTCCCTCCATGCTCATATGGCCTTAGACATACACCCGAAGGAAAACAATCTCAAGATGTTGGTACTGCCTCCATTTATACTGAATACACTCCTTTTCATCCCAAATCTCATGCATCCTATCCTATCCCCAAAACATATCTCGGCATTCCTCCTCGATCGTCCTACAGATCCCAAAAGCATGTGACCATACACCTTCCACCATCCACTTTACCTACACTACTTCCAACTTCTAATATCCCTCCATCCACTTTACCTCCACTCCTCCCAATACATAATATCCCTATCCTCCAATCCCCTCATCCGTTTATCCACAAATCCACTTTTAATCCCTCCATCCATAAATCCCTTAAATTTCCTAATCATGACCAATCAATGCACACATTGTCTAAACAAGAAGCTTCCACCAAACCCATGGGATTCATACATAAAAATTTGGATACCTATAAGCCAAAAATCACAAAAAATCCTCATGCTTTAGGGCATCAATGCAAAGAATTAAATCCAAATCCATCCAAAAGGCTATATAAGCCCATACCTTTACAAGAAAAGGGCAAAACTAAAATGGTTTGGGTACCTAAGAAAAAATAAAGTAAGTCAAATGAAGCATTCACATCTCAAAAATCCCAAAAATACCATTCCATCCAAAAATCTCAAATTCCTTCATCCCACAAGCAAAACAAAAATCATAAAAATCCTAATTCTTTGTGGGTACCTAAATTCCTACATAAACCATACACCAAGAAAACATGTCCATTGCTTCCTACCCCTCATCCACATCGAAAGCTTCAATGTTTATCATGGTGTGTGCAGTCATTGGTTTTGGTTCCTTTCTATTTCACAATATTTCCACATACCTCCATATCTCCATCTTTCATCCATTATCCTACATATCTCCCCCATCACTTTCATATGGTCCATGCTTTTGCATAATCCTTTTATCCATCATTTTACATAAGTCCATACATAATCCACATTATAATCCACTATCCTTCCCTACATAATCCACTATTCTTCCATGCACAAACCTTTCATAATCCAATATCTACCTAATCCATCTTCCTCAATCCCCTATCAACATATATTAGCATAATGACATTTGACATGGTCCATATCACCCATCTCTAATGGGACAATATCACCCTTCATTGAACTAGAAACTTGAGTCCCTCCTATCCATATTCCCCTATCCTATCAAAAAATTTAAAAAATTCAAAAAAAAAGAAAAATCAAAATAGTAAAGAGAAATCCCTTCGTCCAATAGTAAAAACCACCCTTAGTGGTGCCTTGAATAAGTACCATGATGAAAACCTAACAAACATGCATCATGTGTAGGTTAATCTTCTATGTCACTTACACTTGGGGAGACAATGTCTCATCCAAACTATTTATCCCCTCATACCATTTCCATATCCTACCTACCATACTTATCCATTACACCCATTTACCTATCATATTGAGTCCATTCATCCTCCCTTCCTCCTTTTGATCTTGATAAGGATATGGAAGAAAAATGTTGACAAATGCTTTGGATATCTCTTGATATAACTCATCCTTTCAAACCAATCCTATCATTACCCTCTTGTCATTACCCATTTTTCCATCCTTTCCAAACCAATCCATCTTATCATTACCCTCTTTTCATAAGCTTTGTCATGAAAAATTTTAAGCATTATACTATGAATGGGGCATGTTATTCTTATGCGACATAGTCTTCAGAGATCACATCCTTGCTCTCTTACGCATCCATCCATTCCACTATATCTTATCCTTTTACCCATCTGTCTATCATTATCTTTTCATTCCATCCATTATCGCCTATCCTTTTATCCATTCATCTATCATGATTCTTCCATATCATTTACTATCACCCACCCTTTTATCCATTCATCTAATCCCACCTCCATCCTTGCACCTAGACTTGGTTTTCCCTTGTCATTGACATCTAGCACAAAGGTTGTCCAAATTGTCATGCAATGTCATCCCAAAACATTTCAAAAACACAAAGAATTTCAAAAATACAAAAAAAACAAAACAATTCAAAATATCAAAATATTCCCAAAAATACAAAAATAAAAATCAAAACATTTCAAGAAAAATACAAACAAATCAACTATTCCCAAAACATTTCAAAAATCTAAAACAATCAAAACATTCAAAAATACAAAAAAATCAAATATTCAACAAAAATCCAAGCAATAAAATCAATCTATATCACCAAATCCAATCATCAATTCAATTCACCAAATCCAATCATCAATTCAATTCATCCAATCCAATCATCAATTCAATTCAATCAAATCAATCCTCATCAATTCAATTCATCCAACCTAGCCACCAATTCAATTCATCCAATCCAATCGTCAAATCAATTCATCAACTATCAATTCAAATCAATTCCTCAATTCACCGAGTAAAAATCAATTCATCAAATCAATCCAACTCTTCAAATCATTCCAATCAAATCAATCATCAACTCAATTCTTCAAATAATTTCTTCCAATCAATTCTCAAATCATCATTCAAATTAAATTAAATCAATCAATTCAATTATTCAAATCAATCATCAATTCAATTCTTCCAATCAATTCTCAATTCATCAATCAAATCAAATCAAATCAATCAATTCAATTCTTCAAATCAATCATCAACTCAATTCTTCAAATCAAATCAATTCATCCAAATAAATCAAATCCAATCTAGAAATAAACTCAAATGCAAGTCATCCTTTATCCATACCAATCAAGTCAATCAATCTAGCCAAATTATCCAATCACATCCTTTGGTCTTGATCCTAATCTTGACATAAAACAAATCAATCGACCAATAAATCATCATATCAAATGTCTTATACAGGTGGTTATATTATCAAAACCAAACCAGACGTCTTATACGGCATGTTTCCTTCCTTAAAACCAAACAGTATCATCAATCAATCATGGTTTACAACTTGACAGGGGCAATACCTTGTGTGTTCTTGTATAATTTGTGCATGTTTGCTTGTTGGCTTGTGTGTGTTATCTTTTTATCTTGCATTTGTATCAAATCTGTATCATTCCAGTTAATATTCATACCTTGTGTATGTTGGAATAGGTTTTTGCATTATCCTTTGCATCTAAGGTCATATCATACCTTTTGTGCATTAAGACTTCAATGCCCTAAGTTTTCTTTCTCATACATTTAGACAAGGTTGTATTACGCTAGGTGCACAAGACACATCGTCACCCTCGTCCTTATACCTTGGTGCATAATATTTGGTGCTATATCAAACTTCATGATTGCTCACTTCATGGAAGCATAATGTATCATTCATCTCTTTCATCCATCCCTTATCTTGCATCCTTCATTTTCTTATCCATCATTTATCATTTCATTTCATTTCAAGAGCATACCCATGTTCGTCCAACCCACCTATCCTCTCAAGGAGGCATCATCATCATATCCTTACATCATTATCCTATCCTTATATCATCATCCCATTTCTTTATCCATGCATCATTTTCCTCTATCCTCACAAGACCATCTCAAAGAGGCGCAAAATGTAGACACCTAAAATTATCCATGTCTTACAACATCACCTTGTTGATACATTACTTGAGACATCTTATGACATTTTGTCCTGGATCCCTTCCATTAGCCAATTAATTAAATAAGTTATATTTATCTAATTAATTTCCCATCCTAATCCCATTTTTAATCCCATTTATCCCACTAGCCAATTAATTAAATAAATCCTATTTATTTAAATAATTTATCAACTTTCCTCGAATTTAAATAAATAAAATATTTATTTAAATTAACCATCTCCCATTTTCTAACTAATTTAAATAAAATATTTGAATTAATCATCACCTTCAACCTCCTTCCAACACATGTCCCATACTACAACTTTCATTTAATGTTTTTCACACTACCAACTAATTTAAATAAAATATTATTTAAATTAGGTTAGCTCTATTCTTATCCACACACTTGTCACATGACTACAACTCCTTGTGTCATTTAATCTCAACTGTCCACATCATTCAAATCAACTTTCAATCCTATCCATCAATCCTTATCACTCCTCTCCTATAAATCAAGCCTCACCCAAGCCATTTGGGGGATCCATTTTCAAGTAACATCATGCTGTCAAAATGATTCTAGATCCTCTCTTCAGTCATCTTCTATCTATTGTTATGCTACTGAAATGAGCAATCAACATTCATCCAAGAACCACAATCTTTGATATTTTGCATCCTATGCCAAATGGAGAAGAGCAATGGAGGAGAGCCAAGCTTAACATAGATATTTAGATTTAGTTGTTTTATCCTTTGAATTTCTATGTTTATCTTGTACTCCATTGTTGAGTTAGGGTTTATGATTGATGTTAGTGATTTATGCCCTGATTTTTCCTAACTTACAATAATAAACTTAATCCTTGAACGAGGTGCCACACATTTATAATAGACCCTACTTTTAAATGGTGGACTCTAACATTTCAACTCCATTTGAATATTTTAACCTATAATTATAGAAAAGATTGATAATAGTATCAAGATGAGGCAAGAATTTACTCATTCATGATTTTTTTTTCATATTGGACAATGTAAATTTAAAACAGATAAAAATAGTTTGATTCATCCTAAATTGGAAGTTATGCTACTACAAATAGATTTGCAATGACATTATTTAATATAAGGTGTTTTTTTCGAGGAAAGTGGAATGTCTACAGCAAATCTTTTGTTGTTGAATAAAAAATTTAAGATGCATCAACAAGGTAAGTTAGGTATCATGGTGTAAATTGTTGATTTTTCTTTGCAAATATTTTAGTACCTTTACATTTCTATTTTATTGAATAAAGTTCTTTTTAATATGCACCTAACCCTAGAAAATTTGATGGTTTCTGGATAATTTTTCAATTTTAGACAGTATTTTATTTTAAAATTTATTAAAGGGTATAGTTTGATTTGTTATATTTTTATATAACCATAAATATATGAAACTTTAATTAGGAAATCCTAAAAACTTATTATAGGTAAATAAAATATAGTATTCTAATTTATAATATATCTCATTTTATAATACTTGTTATAGAAGTACATATTAATTAGAATATTTAAAAATTTAAGATTATCTTGAATATTTTTTAAATATCAGTTTAGAAAATTACTTTTAATTGTTATATTAAGTTTAAGATTACTTGATTTAACTTACAATTTGAAATTTTAATTCAGTTTTATTTTCTAAAATCCTATGTTATTTGCTAGATCTTTACTTTTTCCTTCTTAGCATGTTTTTACAATCTTGCAAGTGGCAGGGACTCTAGTTGCATTGCAGCTCTTGTTTGTTATAAAAATCAATAGAGGGAGTATCCCTCAAGGATACATTTACCAATCTGGAAAAAAATGTATTGTAATAAATAATGGTACTTAGTTCTACGACAAAAGAGTGAATGATCCATGTGAAGATTCATAGTAATAGAAATATCTTATGCTTGCAAAAATGACCTAATAGTTTGTATAACTCAGTTTTCTATTTAACCTAATTTACCTTTTCTTCTTATACATTTTATGATGAACCATCCGAAGATATTTAGGTTCTAGTGGATATTTAGGTTCTAAATGGCCTTTTTCTTCTTTGGATGTTAAGTTTATTAAAATTTTGATGGATTTTTAGGGCAGTTCAGTTTGGCAAGTTGGTGATTTTGGAAATTGTTTTTTTGAGCTCAGTTGTTCAACAGTTTAAAGAATGGTTTTGAAGCCTTTGGATGATGAAAATATTAATGAGAATGTGAATTAAGTTGCATCTTCTGTCAGAGGAGAGCTCTATCTACAAGCAACTGAGTTATTTTCCACAAGAATTAAATGGCAAATTGAAAAAGAGGGAGAGGGCAATTAATTGGAAGACTTGACTCAAGACTTGGAGTTCCTCCAAATGGGTCAAATTTTCTATAAAGAGGAAGAGACACCAATCTCTGATTTGGGAGAGCTAGAGAAATCTGTAAGTGTTCTCCTCTTCATCATTTTGCTTTGAAACCCTAGTTCTTGAATTTTACTAATAAATTTATTCAATTTTGTGGGATGAATTATCTTAGCAATTTGAATTCATTTGTGCATCAGATTTGTTTAATAGTAAAATCTGTACATAGCATTCAATAAAAATCCACCTATAATTATGTTCTAATGAATGTCCATACTATGTCCCCATCTGTGCAATCCTGCAGTCATTTTTGTTTTAGGCATTCTATTAGTTAACATGCCATGTCTGAGTATCCACTTTTTTTTTTCTTTTTTGGCATTTCTGTCTGCTAGAGCATTTCCATTTATAATATTTTACAGGGTGTTCATACCCTATTCTTGAGTCACGTAGGCACAGGCAGGCATATTGCTAATGTTTTAGAA
The DNA here is from genome assembly GCA_027924645.1 of Cunninghamia lanceolata. Classification (NCBI taxonomy): domain Eukaryota; kingdom Viridiplantae; phylum Streptophyta; class Pinopsida; order Cupressales; family Cupressaceae; genus Cunninghamia; species Cunninghamia lanceolata. The sequence continues at coordinate 9,960,232 of BSBN01001715.1, forward strand.
TTTAGCTTTACACCTGTCAATTGCAGTTGCTTGAATACACACATAGATGCCTATAGAACTTACCCTGTTCCAAAGCTCCCATATTGGCGTGGGTGGGGAGGAATCTGGTAAAGGTTCTGGAATTTGGCTTTACACCGGCCAATTTCATTTACTTGAAAGTTTCTAATCCCTTTTCAACAAATCTATTTTGTTCGATCCTGTAGTCATTGCATTCCATGAGTTGACGTTTCCTTAGGACGTTTAGCTAGGCTGCTATATGCCTTGTCTATGCTTCCATGTTGGGCATATATGTCTACCAGAGCTGCTCCACTCTAATCTCTCACGAATCCCTTGCATTAAAGCTTCCATTTTGGCATAGGTAGGGAAGGCGATTAGCAAAATGGAGCTATTTAGCTTTACAACTGCCAATTTCATTCACTTGATAGTTTCTAAAGCCTTTTTGACAAATCCATTTTTGTAAAATCCTACAATCATTGCACGAGAAGCATTCCGTCCAAAGCCTTTCTAATCACTATGTCTATTAAAAATCCATTCCCTGTTCTAAAGCACCCATTTTGGCTCAGGCAAAGAGGTCGTTGGCAAAGGTTGAGGGACTTGGCTTTATGCCTACCATTTTGTTTTTTTTCTTGAAAAGTTCCTAAAGCCTTTTAAACAAATCCATCTTGTGCACGTCCGGCAATCGCTGTAGTCCATGAAGCAACAATTCTTTGAGGGATTTTGTCAAACAATTGATGCACCATGTCTATGTTTTCTCAGCTTGCATACATGGCTACTAGTGCCATTTTGTTGGGGATAATAGCCACTTCCGTCGTTGGCATGCCATCCTAACAGAAAAGGGGAAAATTTTAGATGACAAGTTCAAATAATAAAATCACCATCGCTCCCCCAAAATTTAACTGTCAGTAATTGCAAAGGGGAGAAATATTAGGTGACCATCCAAACAATAAAATAGCAATCTCCTCCCCACACATAGAAACACACAAATTATCCAAATATCTTCCTTTAGAAATAGAACAGCTTGGTAAATTTGATGATGGCAGTATGTTTCTAGGCTTGCTAAATATATATATATATATATATATTAACCAAAATTTGTATTAACTATTCAACTATCAGTCTTGCAAGTGAGAAAAATATTAGGCGACAGTTCAAATAAATAGTAATAAAATATCAGTTTCTCTCCCAAAATTTAACTGTTAGTTTTGCAAATAGGAGAAATGTTAGTACAGTTGCCTTAAATATAGCTAGAGATATGTCTTGAGTTACTTTATTTACTAAATAGTTATTTATTTTACTTTAGGACTATTTTATTTGAACACTTGGTTTTACCAGTGGAGTTCATTTTACTTATTTAAACACTTTATCACGCCTTCCAGAGTTTGAAATTAGACCTTCAACTATGAAAGTCCACTATGCTTTGCCATCTTAATTCATAGCTATTGACATTGCTTTTAAGATTATAAAAGTAGTGGAATTATATAGAAGAAATAGTAAATGTAAAATATATGTGTATAAGAGAAGGGATATGAATGGTGATAAACATGTTGTGAGATAATAAAAAGTGGAGTAAAAAGGATTAATAAAAGATAGAATGATAATAAAAAATGGAGTAAAAAGGATTAATGGTGGATGGAGAGTAATGAAGCAAATCAAATTGAAAGGTAGTAGGAAGAGGTATGTGAGTGTAAAGGATAATTAAGTAATAATATGTTGTAAGATTAGAAATATGTGGATAGATGATAAGACTATGGTGTGTATAGTAATGATGAGTAGTAAAACAGAATAAAAAGTATAATGTAATTAGATGTAGTGGAATGGGCTGATAGTTGTGGAGAGTAGGAAAAAAAATTAAAACTAAATAAAGATAGAGTTGTAAGATTAGTGTAAGAAATGTATTGGTATAATAATCTAGGTGTAAAGTAGAGAATATGTGAAATCATGTATGTGTAAGTAGATGGTATGAAATGATTGTTAAGGTGGGAGATGAATAATAGAAAATGGTAATTTGAGATGATGTAAGAGAATATAGGGGTAGATATGAAAATATATATAAGAAGGATAATATGACAGAAGTGTAAAAGTAAAAAAAAAAGGAGGAAAACTATAGAAGATTATAAGTGTGTAAAGTAAAAGAAGAATTAGTGAGGAGTGAGATATGTATAAAGATATGACAATGATACATTAGGAAGTTGTTAAAAAAAATATATGAAGAGTAAATGCGGAGGATATATAAATATAAGGAGGTGGGAGATGAAAAGGTGGAGTAGATGAGATCATAGAAAAGAAGAGATTAATAAGATGATAAAGTATGGGTGAAGAGTTGGAGATTGAAAGATAGTAAAAGAATTGTAAAAGAAAAGAGGATGGTGGGGGATGAATGAATATGAAGTAATAATTTAAGAAAGATGAAAATATGTAGGGGATTAGTGAAATGAAAGTGATGGATGTAAAAGTAGGTGAAAATGAGGTATCAGAAGAAGTAAACTATAAAGTAGAAATAAATTTAGAATAAGTGAAGTAAAGAAATGATTTTACAAAGAAGATAATGAAGCAAATATAACAGATAAGTAAAATTGAATAAAGAGGATTGTTAAAAAGATATGGAAGATATATGTTAGAGAATAAGTGGATAGGATGATGTGAAAAATATGTAAATGAGAAAATCCTTCAAAGGTACTAGAATAGATCGTTATGTATCCTTCAAAGCCTCATGCTTTTTGAATTGATTAAAGAAAAGTATTATTATGAATGCATAGATCATAAATATATTAAAGGTTGATCATTCATGTAGTATAGTTGTCTTGTGAGTTATAAGTAGTTCAATCGTAAAATGATATTTCTAATAATGATGTTAGAATATAAAGTATTTAATGATTGGTGAAAGTTTATTAACAATGAAGGTTAGTTAATTTTGTTAAACTATAAACCTAATTAGGGAGTATCAAGTAAACCTCTTGTTGGGATAACTGTCTTAATTTACAAATTTTATTAAGCCCTTTTTGGTTCTCATTTAAAAGTAAGTTAGTAAGATCATACAAGAAGTTGTAACAAATTATTTACTTGTATGATGAAATAAGAGTGCCTTGTTTTTCTTAAGACTGAATCTTTATATGCATTATTGATAGAATATCTTTTCTAGTCTATGTTATGTGCAATTATGAATTGATTGTATCATTTCTAGTCTTATTATTTCACATAAAAAAATTTATTAAGCATAATTTTTGTACTTAACTTGCATCAGGATTCAGTGAAGTATCTTCCCTTTATCCATTTATTGATGGAGGTTTATCTGTTCTATTAGCTAGGTAAACTTTAAATAAATGTCCAAACATAAAACAAATCACAGTGTTCAGTTTTTACGGTACCTCTGTGTCACGTTTACAGGTAATGTCGTCATGTTGAACCAAGTACCCCGTGCCTAACATAGGTGCAACAACGACGTCTGGGCACCATCCCTCTAAATCGTTAGGGAGTAATAAGGGACATGTCGAGTTAAATCTGAAGGAAGTGAAAATCTAATCAAATATCTCATTAACAAGATTAACTAAAAGGAATGGATGAGTCTATGGAAATAATTGTATGATGATTAGCACGTGAGGCTTACTAACAATGCGAATCTAAATCAGAGATGACTTGTAAATAGGGCAACTAGTTGGAATCAGAAATCCTATCTATCATATGTTCTCGCCTCGTCTTCATGAATCTTAGTGATCAGAAAGCACTAGGGAATCAGGAACGAACTTAGTCATGAAATTACCTAATTTGGCTTGAGGAAGCAAACTAGATTTCTTGGCCAGACACCTGATAGGGATTCCTCCACACTAGGACTAACTAACAAACACCCATTTAGGTGTTGTGGTAGTGGACTAACTTCTGTCCCTATTTCACCGAGTGGGTGGCAGCTGACAAAGAACTGTCTGGGGAAGGGAATAACACTAGAAAGGGTTGGGCACCCACTCACAGTTACACCAAACATAGTGCAAAATAGAACTACATATTCGCATTCCCCGCATTAGTCATATCCGAAGGAGGGGGCCTTGATCCCATGGATATAGGGTATGTAGGCAGTCTGGATGGCGAAGGATGCCCCCAGTACTCAAGTCCCCTGGATGTAGGGTGTTCTTATATAGATTTTGTGTAGTGATTTCTGAGTCATGTTAACAAGAGATTGTCTAGTTAGTTTTGTGCAAATGATAAGGATACAGTCACTGGGAAGAAAGCAAGTTGTCAGAAGTGAACCCAGGACGTAACGAAGAACTTAAGGTATGTGTGATCCATTGTTCTTATAGGTTATCTTGCATAATGTACATTCTCTCATAATGTACTCTCTCTTCACTAGATTTAAAATTGGTGATCTTTTAAGAACTTGATGATTCTAGGAAATTAAATTCAAGTTTCATCGCATTTATATATCATGCATTAAGCACTTCTTAGAAAAATTTCACATTTCCTACATCTGCCAGATCAAAAATTTTATTCATCAATATTTTTTTTTGAATTTAGAGTTTAATGTTATTTGATTAAGGATGAGTTAGGTCCTTACATGTGGTATCAGAGCTTTTGGTTTGGACACTAGGCCTGAAGGTCCATTGACCTAAAGCATGGTCGGAATTAAGACATAAGGCTAATAGTATTCCCCCTCTTGCGATCTAATGATAGTCCAGTTAATGATAAACATTTATAGAAACATGAAAACAAAAGGAAATGATAAGGTCATAAGTAAACCCTCACTAGAGGGAAAAGTGGATGGCTTAATGACAGTAATGGTATGTGTAATGAGACAACAGTAGTTGGGTACATGACAGTCGTAAGACTTGTGAAGTGGATATCATATTCTGTGGCTAATCCCTCTTGTGGCATATCATAATCTCTTTAGAATGGCATGCCCTGAGTTTTATAGGGGCATGTGACTATTCGTGTGGATTTTTGATATAGAAGTTTAATAAGGTTGTTTCAGGTTGTGTGGGGAATGCTTAATGTGACATGGAGATTATCATTGTTCTCTATGTGGTTTGAGACCACTGTACGATTTAGCTATTTGAGTGATAGAAGTCCACACAGTTTTTGTACTCCCCTTAGGTGGTCTTGTTCTAAGGCTACACGGTGCTTGTAATGTGAAAATTTTATGAGATTGTTGCATTATTTATTGTTGTGTTAAATATTTTACTAAAGTGTTAAGCTGCAGTGTTTATTTTTTTTTTATTTAAATTTTGAGATGGTCCTTTTGCCTCAAGGACTTGTTCTTTGTTGAACTTGGGATGTTGCAATAGTTTCTATCTTTGATCTTCACTTCTTCTTGTCTTGTTTTATTTTAATTGAAGATTTAACTTATTGACTTGTTTCACTTAATCCTTCTTGATCTGAGTCATTTTTAATTTTACAATTGCTGGCATGTGTGGAGTAATGTGACTTCTGTAAAATTGCCATATATAGGTAGGGCCCTGGCAGGATGTATGGGGGAGTAGGTGGCCTGGGAAGATTCTATTGTGAGGATGGGATTGCAGATGGGACTGGTATGGGACAGTCATAATCCATCCATCCCCCTAGATCTATGTGTTTGTTTCTTGCATACCTCTCTCTTGGAGGATAACACCTTAAACAAATGCAAGCAAGGTATTAGGAAACATGCAGAGGGGTTCTTGAGAGGGCCCTGAAAACCATCTTTATTTCTTGGTTACTTGGCACTAAGATATCAATGATATTAGTTTTCCTTCGAGGTGAGACTATATGATGAGTACTAAAGACAGCTATTGAATTTTGAGAAACTGATGACATTCATGGACTTCTATTTTGGGAAGCTACTATCAATTTTGGGGCTAGCACTACTTTTAGATAACAAGCCCTAAGGTGGCACCAATTGATGTGACAGTTGCGGAGAGAGATGGATGGAAAGTTTGGAAGAGTTTTTGATAAATCAGCATGCATGATCACTAGAATTGTTACCTTTCACTTGAGTGTTGATGTGTATATTAATGTTTATATGATATCAAAATAATGGAAGTCACTGGTGCTCAGAACAATCCCCAAGCTGGATTACTTGTACCTAGCTTTGCCAAAATTGATGTGTCTACAAGTTGATATTGTGTAACCTTGGTTGACATCCTCAGCATAGTTCTTGGGCAGGTACTGTGGTCTCTAGGAAGTGACTCATGGACCCGTATTGATCCCGAAGGAGTCAAAATTCTATTGCTAGAACATAATGATTCCTATCCTATTTAGCCCGTATGGCTGTTGTGTTTACCTATTGGATAAAGTTTTGATCCGTTTGACCAGTATAGGCCATTTGGCCATTATTTTGAAGAATTGTGTGAAATCAAAAGGTGTAATTTAAAGTTGTTGATACATGAACTAGGAGAAGACAAATATGATGTCCTTAAAGAAGAAATGAAAAATGTAAAAAGAAAAAAATGAGGAACTGGAAGAGGAGTTGACATTGTTTGAAGATATTGAAGACTTGAAGAGTTGGAACAGAGGAATAGAAGAAGGTTTGAAAGAATTGAAAAGGGAGAACAATTTACAGAAGAGTGAAATAACAAGATTCAAGGAACATGTTAATCAGTTGGAAAAGTCACTTGTAGCATGCAGAGAAGAAAATTAAAACTTCAAATCTAAGACTGAACTTTGTGATGTTTCGCGATGTTGTAGAAGTTTGTTTAGAAAATGAAAGTGAAGATAATATTGCAACTGAACTGCATTTAATAGTTTGTCCAAAGGACAGAAGAGCCCGGTTGGCTTTATTTCAGTATGTGCCGTTTTGGACACTTTATCCCAGATTGGCTATTTCCTAAGTACTCAAATTGACTAAGAGAATATAATTCTTCTAATCTACAGTGGTGCATCATTACTCTTGGATTCTAGCACATGTTGGAGTAAACTTCAAATGTAACTAAAATTTTTTATAATGATGGATTACCAAGGGAGAATCTATGAACCTAAATTTTTATTTACCGCACCTAGAAAGGTGATTTATCTTTGACGATGAAATTTTAAAATGAATTACAAGCATTGTAATAACAACAAAGGAGATTTCAAAACGAGAGAAAATTAAGGATATGAATAATAAGATCTGACAGTTGGACCTTGAGTATGGTAGGATTTTAATTATTATCAAGTATGATTGAAAAGAAAGGAGAACAATAAATGTGACCCTCTTATGTAGGAGAGAAACTAGCTTGAAGGTGGATTGGGAAGATAACTCAGTATAAAGAAAGAAAATTATTTAATGGCAACTTTTGATAGGATTGATTATATCTATGAATATTTTACTCTCTATGACAAAAAATAGTTGGGAACCAAAGTGAGGAGCAAGTGTACATATCCTTATTATGAACTAAAGCAAGAGTCTTCTTATATGGAAAGGAATCTCCTGAAGAGACGTTAGAAAGTAATAATATTTTGATTCTCGCAATTGCTATGATAATAATCTGATCCCTTGACATTGAATCTATTTTGGAATACTTTCACTTCATTTTCCCTTGAATATACCATTCTCATAAAAAATCCATGAGCATGGGAGATGTTTTACCTTAATCATGTCACAGGTGGAATGACACACGTTTGATGACTCCATTCCATGATATAAATCATGAAAAAGTTATATTAGCTAGTTATGATAATAAGGTGCTTAATGATGACACTCTTGCAAGTTAGATTTAGTCCTTAATTTTTATACATTTATTCACTTATTGTTGCATTTAAAAGGCCCCTAAAGATAATTATGAGGGAGTTGCTTACATGATGAAGTAATGATTTAAAAATGGCGTCTTTGGCAACTTATGATCATTTATTACTTTAATTTGCATAGATAAAACAAGTACTTTGTGATGAATTGCTACATACCAACATGACAAGCTTAGAAGCATGGCTAAACAACACCATGATTAACATCATAACCTGATATGTCTAACAACCTCTGCAAGTGTTTATTCTAGACATAGGAAAAAAATCAAATGAACATTCCAGACTCAAGCACAAGCTGCAAGGATATGCTCAATCAGGTTTAAAAAGTTAAAGATGTTTCTTAAACTCACAATGTCATGATAATACATGGATACTTTATCATTTTGGAACCTAGTAAAATTTTAATTACGAACTATAACTTCAATGATGTTTAGATGATACAGAAAATTATACTTAGATGATACTCTATGATAGACTACTTTGTTGTGGGATGGACTATGAAGGTAGGCAAGCATACTGATAGTGAACGATGCTTATTTCTATGGACTTATATGTATATGTTTTGACCTTATTTCTCATATGCATCATGACGATGCATAAATTTAGGGGAGAAGGATGTCACAACCCACATTTGAATTTTGAATTCAAATTGGAATACTATTGTAATAATATAAAAGAAAATAAAATTTAAAATTCTAAAAATGAGGACACTTCTAGAAAGGGCAATAAATAAGGAACTTTCCCCCTCATTCTCAAGTTAAGACTCCAATGTATGAGATGAGTCATTTTTCTCCTTAAATTTATGACTAGTGGAAAATTGGAGAGTCATTTTCCACAAGAATTAAATGGAAAATTGGAAAAGAGGGAGAGGGCAATTAATTGGAAGACTTGACTCAAGACTTGGAGTTCCTCCAAATGGGTCAAGTTTTCTATAAAGAGGAAGAGACACCAATCTCTGATTGGGAGAGCTGGAGAAATCTGTAAGTGTTCTCCTCTTCATCATTTTGCTTTGAAACCCTAGTTCTTGAATTTTGCTAATAAATTTATTCAATTTTGTGGGATGAATTATCTTAGGAATTTGAATTCATTTGTGCATGAGATTTGTTTAATAGTAAAATTTGTACGTAGCATTCAATAAAAATCCACCTGTAATTATGTTCTAATGAATGTCCATACTCTATCCCCATCTGTGCAATCCTACAGTCATTTTTGTTTTAGGCATTCTATTAGTTAACATGCCATGTCTGAGTATCCACATATTTTTTTTTTTTGGCATTTCTATCTACCAGAGCATTTCCATTTATAATATTTGACAAGGTGTTCATACCCTGTTCCTGAGCCACGCAAGCATAGGCAGGCATATTGCTAATGTTTTAGAATTTAGCTTTACACCTATCAATTGCAGTTGCTTGAATACACACACAGATGCCTATAGAACTTACCCTATTCCAAAGCTCCCATATTGGCGTGGGTGGTGAGGAATCTGGTAAAGGTTGTGGAATTTGGCTTTACACCGGCCAACTTCATTTACGTGAAAGTTTCTAATCCCTTTTCAGCAAATCCATTTTGTTCGATCCTACAGTCATTGCATTCCATGAGTTGACATTTCCTTAAGATGTTTAGTTGGGCTGCTATATGCCTTGTCTATGCTTCCACGTTGGGCATATATGTCTACCAGAGTTGCTCCACTCTAATCTCTCACGAATCCCTTGCATTAAAGCTTCCATTTTGGCATAGGTAGGGAAGGCGATTAGCAAAATGGAGCTATTTATCTTTAGAACTGCCAATTTCATTTGCTTGATAGTTTCTAAAGCCTTTTTGACAAACCCATTTTTGTAAAATCCTACAATCATTGCACGAGAAGCATTCTGTCCAAAGCCTTTCTAATCACTATGTCTGATAAAAATCTGTACCCTGTTCTAAAGCGCCCATTTTGGCTCAGGTAGAGAGGTCATTGGCAAAGGTTGAGGGACTTGCCTTTATGCCTACCATTTTGTTTCTTTTCTTGAAAAGTTCCTAAAGCCCTTTCAACAAATCCATCTTGTGCACGTCTGGCAATCGCTGCAGTCCATGAAACAACAATTCTTTGAGGGATTTTGTCAAACAGTTGATGCACCATGTCTATGTTTTCTCAGCTTGCATATATGGCTACTAGTGCCATTCTCTTGGGGATAATAGCCACTTCCATCGTTGGCATGTCATCCTGACAAAAAAGGGAAAAATTTTAGATGACAAGTTCAAATAATAAAATCACCGTCGCTCCCCCAAAATTTAACTGTCAGTAATTGCAAAGGGGAGAAATATTAGGTGACCATCCAAACAATAAAATAGCAATCTCCTCCCCACGCATAGAAACACACATATATCCAAATATCTTCCTTTAGAAATAGAACAGCTTGGTCAATTTGATGATGGCAGTATGTTTCTAGGCTTGCTAAAAATATATATATATTAACCAAAATTTGTATTAACTATTCAACTATCAGTCTTGCAAGTGAGAAAAATATTAGAAGACAGTTCAAATAAATAGTAATAAAATATTAGTTTCTCCTAGAGATATGTCTTGAGTTACTTTATTTACTAAATAGTTATTTATTTTACTTTAGGACTATTTTATTTGAACTCTTGGTTTTACCAATGGAGCTCATTTTACTTATTTAAACACTTTATCAGGCCTTCCAGGCCTTCCAAAGTTTGAAATTAGACCTTCAACTATGAAAGTCCACTAAGCTTTGCCATCTTAATTCATAGCTATTGACATTGCTTTTAAGATTATAAAAGTAGTGGAATTATATAGAAGAAACAGTAAATGTAAAATATATATGTATAAGAGAAGGGATATGAATGGTGATAAACATGTTGTGAGATAATAAAAAGTGGAGTGAAAAAGATTAATAAAAGATAGAATGATAATAAAAAGTGGAGTGAAAAGAATTAATAGTGGATGGAGAGTAATGAAGCAAATCAAATTGAAAGGTAGTAGGAAGAGGTATGTGAGTGTAAAGGATAATTAAGTAATAATATGTTGTAAGATTAGAAAGATGTGGATAGATGATAAGACTATGGTGTGTATAGTAATGATGAGTAGTAAAATAGAATAAAAAGTATAATGTAATTAGATGTAGTGGAGCTGGTTGATAGTTGTGGACTGTAGGAAAAAAATTAAAATTGAATAAAGATAGAGTTGTAAGATTAGTGTAAGAAATGTATTGGTATAATAATCTAGGTGTAAAGTAGAGAATATGTGAAATCATGTATGTGTAAGTAGATGGTATGAAATGATTGTTAAGGTGGGACATGAATAATAGAAAATGGTAATTTGAGGAGATGATGTAAAAGAATATAGGGGTAGATATGCAAATATAGATAAGAAGGATAATATGACGGGAGTGTAAAAGTAAAAAAAAGGAGGAAAATTATAAAAGATTATAAGTGTGTAAAGTAAAAGAAGAATTAGTGAGGAGTGAGATATGTATAAAGATATGATAGTGATACATTAGGAAGTTGTTAAAAAAAATATATGAAGAGTAAATGCGGAGGATATATAAATATAAGGAGGTGGGAGATGAAAAGGTGGAGTAGGTGAGATCATAGAAAAGAAGAGATTAATAAGATGATAAAGTATGGGTGAAGAGTTGGAGATTAAAAGATAGTAAAAGAATTGTAAAAGAAAAGAGGATGGTGGTGGGTGAATGAATATGAAGTAATAATTTACGAAAGATAAAAATATGTAGGGGATTAGTGAAATGAAAGTGATGGATGTAAAAGTAGGTGAAAATGAGGTATCAGAAGAAGTAAATTATAAAGTAGAAATAAATTTAGAATAAGTGAAGTAAAGAAATGATTTTACAAAGAAGATAATGAAGCAAATATAACAGATAAGTAAAATTGAATAAAGAGGATTGTTAAAAAAATATGGAAGATATATGTTAGAGAATAAGTGGATAGGATGATGTGAAAAATATGTAAATGAGAAAATCCTTCAAAGGTATTAGAATAAATCATTATGTATCTGTCAAATCCTCATGCTTTTTGAATTGATTAAAGAAAAATATTATTATGAATACATAGATCATAAATATATTAAAGGTTGATCATTCATGTGGTATAGTTGTCTTGTGAGTTATAAGTAGTTCAATCGTAAAATGATATTTCTAATAATGATAGAATATAAAGTACTTAATGATTGGTGAAAGTTTATTAACAATGAAGGTTAGTTAGTTTTGTTAAAGTATAAACCTAATTAGGCAGTATCAAGTTAACCTCTTGTTGGGATAATTGTCTTAATTTACAACTTTTATTAAGCCCTTTTTGGTTCTCATTTAAAAGGAAGTTAGTCAGATCATGCAAGAAGTTGTAACAAATTATTTACTTGTGTGATGACTTAAGAGTCACTTGTTTTTCTTAAGACTAAATCTTTATATGCATTATTGATAGAATATCTTTTCTAGTCTATGTTATGTGCAATTATGAATTGATTGTATCATTTCTAGTCTTATTATTTCGCATAAAAAAATTGATTAAGTAAATTTTTATACTTAACTTGAATCAAGATTTAGTGAAGTATCTTCCCTTTATCCATTTATTGATGGAGGTTTATCTATTCTATTAGCTAGGTAAACTTTAAATAAATGTCCAAACATAAAACAAATCGTAGTGTTTGGTTTCTACGGTACCTCTGTGTCACGTTTACGGGTAATGTTGTCGCATTGAACCAAGTACCTCACGCCTAACATAGCTACAACAATGACGTCTGGGCACCGTCCCTCTAAATCGTCAGGAAGTAATAAGGGACATGTCAAGTTAAATCTGAAGGAAGGGAAAATCTCATCAGATATCTCATTAAGAAGATTAACTAAAAGGAATGGATGAGTCTATTGAAATAATTGTATGATGATTAGCACATGAGGCTTACTAGCAACGCAAATCTAAATCGGAGATGACTTGTAAATAGGGCAACTAGTTTGAATTAGAAATCCTATCTATCATATGTTCTCACCTCGTCTTCGCAAATCTTAGTGATCAGAAAGCACTAGGGAATCAGGAACGAACTTAGTCATGAAATTACCTAATTTGGCTTGAGTAAGCAAACTAGATTTCTTGGCCAGACACTTGATAGGGATTCCGCCACACTAGGACTAACTAACAAACACCCATTTAGGTGTTTGTGATAGTGGACCAACTTTCATCCCTATTTCACCGAGTGGGTGGCAACCAACGAAGAATTGTCTGGGGCAGGGAATAACCCTAGAAAGGGCTGGGTACCCACTCACAGTTACACCAAACATAGTGCAAAATAGAACTACATATTCGCATTCCCCGCGTTAGTCACATCCGAAGGAGGGGGCCTTGATCCCGTGGATACAAGGTATGTAGACAGTTTAGATGGCGAAGGATGCCCCCAGTACTCAGGTTCCCTGGATGTAGGGTATTCTTATATAGATTTTGTGTAGTAATTTCTGAGTCATGTTAACAAGAGATTGTCTAGTTAGTTTTGTGCAGATGATAAGGATACAGTCACTGGGAAGAAAGCAAGTTGTCAGAAGTGAATGCAGGATGTAACAAAGAACTTGAGCTATGTGTGATCCATTGTTCTTATAGGTTATCTTGCATAATGTACATTCTCTCATAATGTATTCTCTCTTCACTAGATTTAAAATTGGTGATCTTTTAAGAAATTGATGATTCTAGGAAATTAAATTCAAGTTTCATCGCATTTCTATATCATGCATTAAGCACTTCTTAGAAAAATTTCACATTTCCTACATCTGCCAAATCAAAAATTTTATTCATCGGTATTTTTTTTGAATTTAGATTTTAATGTTATTTGATTAAGGATGAGTTAGGTCCTTACAGATTGACCTAAAATCTATTCCATATGAAAGTTGCTTCTTCTTACTGACTATTTATTAATTGTGTTATGATTCACTATAGATCATTTTTTGAATCTGCCTTAGAACTGTATGAACATTTTGTCTTGGCTTAGATTGTTTTTTTCATGGGTATGGAGGTTAGACAATATACACTAGAGAAATTAAGGAATTTGAAGTTTCAAAAGATCTTGACATTGAGGAATTTGAAGTTGTAGAAAATCTATTTCTTTTGCAGAGCCATATCTGGACTTATTCTCAATAGATCCTCTATAAGCTTTATATGACCTATTATTGTTGGTCCATTCAATGGAACATTTCCCAGAGCATATGCCTTTTTGGCTAGTGTAGGTCTCATTCCAAAAGGTAGAATGCCATATCTGAAACATACAAAAAAACCTAAAATAAAAGGGCCCATAGAACATACAAACTAAAGTTTTTCTTATCACAGGGTTTGTTCAACATTACCATAGCAGTCCATATTTATGGCTACGTGCTACATAAGGTTGCTACCAATGTGTCCCCTTGCATGCAACACACACCTTTCATAGAAATGGCAGCATTATGTCATTTTATATCAATATACTATTGAATTTTTGTTGCACTCGAAGAGAAATTCTATATTTTTTATTTTGATATATTCTAATGTTGCATTATCAACATTTCCATCCTAAAATGTAAAGACTTGATTGTGGCCATTTGTTACCATCCCTATAGCCATTCTAATTATTCTAATGCAAACTCTCTTTGATTAGTTCAACTTAAATGAATGGCCATTGCCCGACACCATTGTGAAAAATGTGGCCTAATGTAGAAATTAATAGCAAATAAGAATTTGACTTCAACTTTAATTATCCTTTAGCCATAAGCTATAATCTAGTAATTACATCAATTTGATATATAAATACGATAAAGTTAGCAGAGGCATTGGCTACACAATCTCATTAAGTCGTGTTGTTGTTAGCACCTTATCTATATTTTGTAAAAGTAATACATAATCCATATATAATGATTTTTATAGGTTGTTAGTTTATAATAATAACTGAATTGAAATCTAGAGTTTCAATATGTTTAAACATCACCTTTTTCTTATATATAACAAGCTAGGGTTGTAAGGGATAAGCCTTCATTTGACTTTCTCTACTATAGTTTCTTCCCAAAATTTTTGAGATAATTTTTCTACTCATGCTTGTAAACAAATCATCTTGGCTCAAAGTTTAACATACCAAGGAAACGGTTACCTATACAAAAAGCACTCTAAAATGATTCTCATAAAATCAACTCCGTCTATTATTGTATGTTTAGAAAAAATATATATAAGGGTATTGTCTCAAATGATGCCTCAGTGAAATATAGAATAAGCATAGAATCAAAAACCAAAAAAACTTGAAGGTCTTTACACTTAATTACATATAAATACATATGCACACATAGTAGTATCATATCAAGTACATGATCACTGGGGAGGTCAATTGTGCTAGGTTACCTCCAATTATAAATAGGATTGCAAATAGAAGAAATGATTTAAAAAAATTAGTTTTCCCTGCCTTCCTCTCATACAAGCTAGAAAACAACAGCGATCAAACCATAAGCAATAACAAAGTTACAGAATATAATTAAAACCAAAAGCAGCAATTATCAGTCCATAACCAAACAACTATAAATAGTAGTTACATATCAAAAGAAGAGCCAAGATTACAGTAGCAGCCAATATTAGAAACAATCCAAAATTTCCTTAGTGTCAAAACTTTTCAACTTTGTACAAGAGAAAACATGCCCTCTAAACTGAGTGATCCAAAACAAATGAAAATGCATAAGAAAATATGGTATTGACGTATTGAAAGAAAAAGATGTCTACCCCTAAAGTGACTTATTTCCGAAAGTCAATAAAATACTACCATTAAAGAATCAAACAAATCGTTTTCAAATGGAAGCTCTTATGAACAAGCTTCACATGCAATATAAATATAATATAATTGTAGACACCCAAAATTGTTCATGTCTTACATCACCTTGTCGATACACACTTGAGACATCTTATGACATTTTGCCCTAGATCCCTTCCATTAGCCAATTAATTAAATAAATTATATTTATTTAATTAATTTCCCATCCTAATCACATTTTTAATCCCATTTATCACACTAGCTAATTAATTAAATAAATCCTATTTATTTAATTAATTTCCCACCTTTCCTCTAATTTAAATAAATAAAATATTTATTTAAATTAATTCTCTCCCATTTTCCAACTAATTTAAATAAAATATTTGAATTAGTCCTCACCTTCAACCTCATTCCAACACATGTCCAATACTACAACCATAATACAACTTTCATTTAAAATTTTTCACACTACCAACTAATTTAAATTAGGTCAGCTCTATTCTTATCCGCACACTTGTCACATGACTACAACTCCTTGTGCCATTTAATCTCAACTGTCCACATCATTCAAATCAACATTCAATCCTATCCATCAATCCTTATCACTCCTCTTCTATAAATCAAGCCTCACTCAAGCCATTTGGGGGATCCATTTTCAAGTAACATCATGTTGTCAAAATGATTCTAGATCATCTCTTCATTCAACTTCTATTTATTGTTAAGCTGCTGAAATGAGCAATCAACATTCATCCAAGAACCATAATCTTTGATATTTTGCATCCTATGCAAAATACAGTAGAGCGATGGAGGAGAGCCAAGATTAGCATAGAGATTTAGATTTAGTTGCTTTATCCTTTGAATATCTATGTTTATCTTGTACTCAATTGTTGAGTTAGGGTTTTATGATTGATGTTAGTGATTTATGCCATGATTTTCCCTGCCTTACATTGGTGAACCTGACGTCAATCTCACATTTTTGTCAAGTTTGGGAAATCAACTTTTGCAGGTTGCTTCTTGGCCCAAAACAGACCTCACCATTGTGTTTGGGAGGCCTCGTAAGCAAAAAACAACATAAAACTTGATATATTTTGCTCACTGTGAATTTTTTGAATTTTTTTAGCATGGTAGTCTATATAGTAAGGGTTTGTACTGTATGGACCTATCGTACTATTCTTTGCACTAATCGGTTGTTGTGGTTGCAAGTTTTGTTGGTAGGTTGTAGGTTTCAAGTGTTGACTATCAAAAACCAAGGATAAATATGTCTCTGTTGACCCCTCATTTCTCCTTGTCAACCTTTGCTAAAAACCTACCTCTTGCCTCTTGTCACTCTCTCAACCCTTTCTTCCACTGCCTGGTCGTTTCCTCCAAATCCCCTATCTCCCCACCCATTTCATACTCGTCACAACTTACCCTAAAGATCTACCCATTCGCAGCATTGTCACATCCCTATTGATATCCGCTCAACCCTCTATGTCACCGCTCATGTCCATTGGTTGCAATCCTTAAGCCACCACCACTGCCCTAAAACCTTGGTTGCGACCATCTTCAGAACCTGTCGCCTATTCGCTTGGCTTGGTTGACACTTGCCAACCACCACCCTTATCAATTGCCACCCTTGGCTCCTCTCTAAAACCTAGTCAACAACCATCATAACTCTTGTTGGCATCCTTGGGCACAGCTTAGCCACATCCTTAGCCGCAGGCTTATCTGCCATCATAATCCTTATCTAGATATTCCATGTAAGTTCCATGTATGCAAAATGGAACTTCCTTAGATGAAAGGATTGGCGTTAACAAACCCTCTTATCAACATTGTCATACAATAAGCCCCACTGCTTATATATTGCCTAGAAAATGCTTCATCAGTGGTCAAGTAGTTTGTTCAGACCACCTATTCCATTGGACCATCACCTTCTCTTATTTTTGTGAATGCACAATCTGCAATTTTTTTTGTTGATGTTAGATAACTCGTTCACTCGGGATGCTCCTGCATCAAACATGTTGGGTAGAAATTTTGTGAGCATAGGCTCACAAAGGTGGAGTTAAGTAGTTGCACTACTCTTCCAGGTTGCCATCAACCTACAATGAACTCCTTCGTTGTCCAAGAGCTGAAAATCAATCTTTCTTTTTCCTTTTCTAGCATCCTACCGAAACACACACAACCTTCCTCCAGCAACACCACTTCTTCCTCCTCCTTCCCCTTGTGGACTCATGTGCACTGAAGCCTAACCTCCTCCACCAAATTCTTTCCTCACTCCTCTCCTCCTCCGTGGGTTCAAAACCCACCTTTAACCATCCACCTCGACCAATATCTTGCAACATCCTTAACCATCTCTACACACAACCACACAACATTCTCTTGTCCTCTATTCATCTCATTTTATACTACCACATTTGAAAATAAAATAACATCACATAACTGATTTACCTCATTCACATTTATAGCTGCAACATCAAACTTCACTACGATGTCTTCCACATTCTCGTCAACTACATCTATATCCTCTACTGCTGCACTCACTTCATTTTCTTTCACCTTCGCTTCTCTTACCTCTTCTTCCACCGCCAAAATCTGCAACATCAAATCATCTTTCTCCTCATCCTTCGGTGCAACCTCTTCATGTTCTATCATTGCACCTTCAATATCTTCATCCACGCTGCCCACCACTTCATCTTCAACTGCTACAACTTCTTCTGATGTAATCTCTTTTCTTTCTCCATCTTTTTCTTCATCTCTTCCTTCATTTCCTGCACACACAAATTCACCTACATACAAAACATAATTAGAAGAACATGTTATTCCTCACCCATTTTCTTTTTCATCTTCATCTCCACTATACTTTCTCTTAGAACATGTCGTGTCTCTTGTCGCAAATCCTGTAGTGTATTATCCAACTCTGTCAGATGTCATCACTCTCTCTCCTCACAAGGAATGAAAATCCCAAAGGTCTTCTCAAGACCAACCTCATACTTTTCCTCTTCGACATTTTGTCAAACACTTTACCTACTACTCTCTACCCAAGAAGACTTCTAGAAGATGCCTCCTCACCCACTCTCTCTCTCTCTCTCAGTGGAAAAACTCAATACCTTCTACCTAGCTTCAGTCTTCATTGGAGAATAGCCCACTTCGATCCTGGTGCATACTCTACACACTCAGGATCACCTCGCGCTGATACCAGTTGACGCAAGGGTTTCACTCCATTATCGCCAACATTCATCTAAGACATACAATTACATAAACAATTTTCTGCCCACAAACCTAGAGTATCATCTCACAAATTGCAACAGAAATGACTTGAATTTTATTCAATTTATAAAATGAATCTACATAAGTCTTCTATTCCTCTCCAATTTTCATACACCTTCAACTCTGGCACTCCTCTCAATCTACATTCACAAATTCATTATACAAAATAGGCAATGCATTGCCACTACTCAACAAAACATTTGATTTACGAACCCCATTAACATATGTCAAATGACAACAATTTATTCATCTACACGGCTTCCTTTCCCATTCAATGTCTTCTTTTTAACAGATGAGGAATGATCAAACTGGTTGCCCAACTTCCTGTCCCACTATCACAGATATCTTCTCTATTTATAGAAAGGTATGGTCTGAATGCCAATCGCCTTCCCCATGAGATGAGGCAACACCCAACAAGTAAAAAATTTAAAAGATTTTCATTTTTGCTAGTCAAAATTCCCCCTCTTTCTTTAAGAGGTCGAATCAAATTCCTGAATGTCTAAACTTCTTACTAATAGCAATATTTATCTAATTGTCTTCAACCTCATGGAATGAGAAGAGGCACACGGTCCAAGTGGAATAAAGATGAGTCAATAGCACCATGACATGGGTTGAATTTTCCCCACATAACTCACATGGTCCCTCCTTATCTTCTAGTTTCATTAACAGCCAAAGGAAAAGAATACATGCCTATAACATCTTCCTCACCTTTATATTAAGCACCATAAAAATGATCAAAAGACACAACAATGAAGAAAATAGTTCTCATTCTAATACATTTGGGAGCGTGAACTATGAAAAGAGAGACATATACAGCTTCTATTGCAGCACCTTCTCCATTAATAATGTAGATGATGTGAGGGTGCCATTTTTATGTGTAGATACTTGAAGTGAAACCAAACAACTAGCACTGCACAATACTATTTCAATTATTGAATTCTTCTTACTCCCAATAGAGAAAGAAATTCTACTTACATCCACCATAAGATCCACCTGCACTTCAACTATACAATATGATGCAGAGGGAAAAAACATCCTCAAGTAAAACATTGTTAGCCGGACTTGAATCTTCATTGAGATATGCAAATTCTCTTGCTACACCAAATGCTATCTTTATACCATATCCTAGTCAAGTGGAGTAGTTTCTTGTCCAGACCATGAAGATGAGATTCCACACTGTTGGGTCTTTCTCTCTGAATCAACAAAGGGTTTGCCAGTTCCAATGCACAGGCAGATTCGGCCAACAAATACAAGAGGTTGCGTGAGCTGCCTCCCCTTCACTTCTGGTTCTGCCGCACCAAGAGGGGTATCCCTATAGCTAAAGATTTAACCTTGAGTCACCCAATGACAAAAAGATTTAGCTTTACAACAACAGGCAGAATATTCTCATGTTTGGACCAAGATATGCATGATAAATCACAAGGTTGGCAATATTCTTGGACATATCTAACTGGTTGAGGATGAGATTATGCAGGGGTCCTATTTCTACTCCTACAACTAACCAGTTGGAACTATGAAAGGATTTGTTTTAAATTTTGGATGCAAGACAGGGGGTTTTTTGGATCATAACTACTACACAAGGGCAGACCAGTGCCTATCTCAGGGCAAGGAGTCAACTAGACGTATACAAATGAATTATTTGCATTTGGCATTCAAGTTTCAAGGGGTCGGATTGGTGCCTGCCTTACAAATACCACCCAAGACTGAGTATTTAGGTGCCTCTACTTATAAATATCCCTGCTGCCATACATTCTTCCTCATACTTAACCTAAAACAATTTAATCCACTCCTTGAATGGAAGTTAGAAATCAAGCATGCAATACAGCAAATCTGTATCCCAGAATCTTAGTAACCCTTAGCAACCAGATTCAAAAGAAGGGATGCACACAACAAATGGAGACAAACAACTAAACATATGCAAAGAAGCATTTTTCATATAAAAATGACATGAAACTGAATAGATATGTAACCTGCATTCAAAATGCAACTCATAAACTCCAAAGAGACAGAACAACCAAGAAATGCTCTATTTTTCATTATTTCCTCCAAAAAATGCCCAAGTCTTCAACAACCACAAATGAGTAAAATCGTTTGCCCCTTATAGCAAGAAAGTGTCCTCAGCACTCAAGGTACACGGTCTTTTCAAACTTTCTCTAGACAAAACGCACCATCAAAATGGCACCCAAAACATTCAATGCTCCAAGCAAAAAAAGAAGGAAGAGCAGGTGAGATCGGGAGATGTGCCGCCGTTTGAAGATTTTCCTCATGAAGAAAGTAGCTAGCCTGTCAATCAAGACCCATAGCCCTGCAAATTCGCCATTAATCGCCTACCTACTCGCGACTGGAAATGTAGCAATGGTTCACATGCTCAGGACCTTTTCTCACCTGGAAATACGACTGTGGACACAGGAAATCCTTCCTTCGAACATTTTGAACAATGATCGTCGATTTCCTTCTTCTCGTTGAGATCTGTAGCATCAAATCATGCTAAAAGTCCACAACCAATGAAAATATGCCACGCAGGCAGCTTTCTCCCCTTTTGACTTTCACGGCATGAACACACATTTCTTTTGTATATGCAAAAGCACATACATGCAACCGCACTTGGACACGTGGCAGCACCTGGTAGGACCTCTATTGCTATTCTTTTGCATCTCCATCGGTCGTTGGAAGGACCCCAGAAGTGTTTGCCGATGTGCATTGTCCTGCCGACGAGCCATTGTATCTTCATTTGCATCCATGATTGCATACGAGATTTTATATAAATACAATCACCTACATACAAAGGGCGGACCCCAAATCTTTATAAAACAAATTGCAATTACTATCGGGTCCTGCCTTGTATCTCCTTTCTTGCACATCCCCTTGTATATGCATGTACAAATGCAACATACATACAATGCAGACTCCATTGCATTTATGAGGTAGATTGGAATAAAACTCGAATCCAACATTGTATCTACACTTTGCATCTCTCATTGTATATCGCACATACAATGTGCAACATACAACCCGCTGACCCCACCATGCTTTTGAACTATTGACTTTGACTGTTCTCACTTTGCATATTTCTTTGCATCTGCCCGTTGTATGTCAGATTGTATATTGGGTATATACAACCCAAATATACAACCTGCGGATCTCACTCAATTATAAATGCAGTTAACTTTCTGGCCGTGTCTGCCTTTGCACTTGTCCTCTTGTATATTCCACATTGCATGTGCAGTTGTATGTTGGAGATACATACAATGCAAGATACAAAGGAAACTTTTGACTTTTCAACTTCGCCATTGTATGTACATCTGCCAGGCCTGATTTGAATCTTTTTTGAAGTTCGGTCATTGTATCTTACCCGTTGTATATCAAATATACAACGACAATATGCATGCAACCATTACATTCAAGCATGGAATATTCTAGGAATCTGTGATGGAATCTACCTTTTTTACCTCCAGAATTGCACCTGAATATCACATACAAGCCTGATATGTATTTGTATCTTTATCCTTGTATCTTTCGCCTTGCATATGACCCTTGTATCTGCATAGGCCATCAGGGAGATCCTAAATTGAGATGCCGATGATCTTTGTCACGCCAAAGGAACCTTTGTATGTTCGTCGATGTACATTTCCATTTGCATTCTCCCTTTATATGCACTATCGGCCTGTCAGAGAAACTTCAGAATGAGCTACCGATGAGGCTTGTTTTGTCGATAACCCCCTTGTACATTGTCTCTTGCATGTTTCCCTTTGCATATCGCCTTTTTATATGCAAACATACAATGGCGAATGTATATGCGAATATACATTCAAGAATGCATACATAAATACAAAGAATGAAATTGAGAAATCTCTGCAATAATAATACTTGAAGCTAAAAGATTTTTGGGTTTTTCTGGGTTTTTGGCAAAGATTCTCAAGATGAGATTTTAGGACTTTTGGCAAGGCAGAGCATGGGTAATTAAAGGATTTAATCTTTTTCTCCTTCTATTTAGGCTTTCTTTGAAAAGGCTTGCAAATGCAAATGCTTGAAACCCAAAATCTAGGTGGGCACCACCATTGGCTCTATCTGGGGATGTATGCCTCTTACAGGCATGGCAAGGACTCCAGAACTCTGGGATGCAAACCAGTCCCTTATCCATTGGGCACAGAGTCAAAGCTGCACCAACCCGCATCACAAATCACACTTTTCTTAAAAATTACTTGGTGGCCCAGGGCCACCAAAAATGAAAAACTAGTATTTTCCTTTGTCAAACACCCTATTTTCATCTAATTTCACTGGATCAAGCCTAAAGATACTACCATTGTCTACCCACAAACAAACCTTGTCATTTGCATATTCAAACATCTCATTGAGCTTGCCCCTGTCAGCAATGCCTCTGTCAACCCTATGCAAACAACCATCAGCATCAAGCAACATGTGAATGTCATATTCATCAAACAATGCATTCTCATATGAAATATAACATTTATCATCATCTATATCAGCAATATGCATTGTAAAATGATCTCTCAGTTGGACTAAAAATTGAAAGCACTCATAGTGCACCATATAGCTAAGATCATCAGGCCTCATTTTATCATAAGATGGCATATCAAAGAAGAAGATTTCACATTCATATTTGTACACATCGTGCACACAATCATTAGCTGCACCAAACTGGAAAGAATCAAATTCAGGCACCTCTCTATAATAACCATCATGATATATGTTGGTCTCCCTTTCATCAGGATGAAAATCAGAATTCTTATCAATAACAGTGCCTTGATTTTCACCATACTCAAACAAATCCTCCTCAGCATATGTATCATTTGCATGGAAGAGGGTTGATCCAAGTGTTTCAGCTCCATTATAGTATGCCATTGGTTCATAGGCAGCCAAACATGCATTTTCATTACCAATGAATTCATTGTGTGGAGGAGTATCAGCCTGTGCGTCATAAACAAAACTATAATCAAATAGAGAGAAATCATGCTCAACACTACTACTTGTTGTGATCTCTAATTGCTCTTCATCATCTCCATGTGTCTGAATAAAAGGCAATGATTCAAACATGGAATTGCTCCTTTGTTTGCTTATTTCTTCTCTATCTTGCGCACAATACTCACAATCATCTCCACAAACCCACTCAAAAAAGTATTCATTGCTGTCCATAACCTTATCATTGTTTTTAGAACTAGATACCTGAACCGTGAATTGGGAGTCATCATTGATCCTCTCATTGGCATCCATCACCGGTGAACAATCCAGTTGAGTATTGTTGCCATCACTATGTTTAAACACAACATTCTCAACTTCTATTTTCTCATTTACACATTTGTCTTCAAATGATGCCATGATCACTTGGTCATTTGCAGCTATACAAGTACTATTCATATCACAACCTATGGACATGGAATATTGTATGTGCATATCTCTCATTTTTTCTGTATTTTCTAAGAACTTGTATGCCATCTGCATACTTGTTATCTTGAATTCCCTCAACATTGCACTAGAGCCCTTTTCAAAAGCTTCAAAGTATATGCCAATGCAGGCTAGAGTATCAAGTCTGAAGTCTTCAGGGATTTGTGAAAGGGCGACTGCAAATCTATGACTGAAATCAATACTAGACTATTCATCTTGTTTTCTAATTTCCATTAACCTTACAACAAGATCAGCATGTTCTCTTGCAAATTCCTTTCTAAAATAGTCAACAAGTTCATCCCAACAAGCAAAGGATCCTTTTGGAAATCTCAAATATCAATCTCTAGCTCTTGCACCAAAGGATCTAACAAAAAACCGCATCCACATATCCTCATCTCTAAAAAAGTATTTCTCCATAAAGCTATGAAAGTTTTAGATGTGCGCACCCCCATCACACACACTGTGTCCACTAAATCTAGGCATCTGATTGTAAATTTGAGCAGGCATACTTTCAACTTCATAATCAACCCATGACAAAACTAATTGGTCATATAAGGGATCAAAAGGGCTAACAAGAGGTTTAGCATTCTGACTGGTAGACATAACAGGGTTACTATTTAACTGAGCCTGTTGAGCCTCTAATAATATCAACCTATTCTTTATCTCTTCAATTTTTTTACACAACACTTCATTTCCCTCTTGACTGAGTATGGGTGAATACATACTTGGATTCATATAAATTTCACTTTCAAACATCTTATGTTTGCCTAAGACCTAAGGCTTCCCTTTGGCATTTAACTTATGCAATAAAACAACAAATACAAGTGGGAAGAAACCGTGTACCTTTTCTCATCCAGATGCTAAAGTCTTGAACAAAATATTTTTAGATCACAACAACATACATCATCCTTTCATGTGCACTAAGAATTTATCTGCAGAGTCACCACTTCTCCAAAGAGGATAAAAATTTCAAACAACTAAAGGTTCATCATAGAACAAATATTTTTCTAAGTTCATTCCACCAGCAGAGCACCATTACTCACATGAAAGAACCAGATATGCGATAATGATATCACACCATTTGAATCTTTCCCTAGAAGAGTTGCCACTTCTATTGGTGACTTGGATGGGCAAGAATAACACCTTTTTACTTCAATTCCCCAGCAGAGTCGCCACTTTGTTGGTGACTTGGATGGGCAAGAATTAACACCTTTACAAAGCAATCCCCAGTAGAGTCGCCACTTCTGTTGGTTCTTTCGGATGGGCAAGAATAACACTTTTTTACTTTAGTTCCCCAGTGGAGTTGCCACTTTGTTGGGTCTTTCTCTCTGAATTAGCAAAGGGTTTGTCAGTTTCAATGCACAGGCAAATTCGGCCAACAAATACAGGAGGTTGTGTGAGCTGCCTCCCCTTCACTTTTGGTTCTGCCTCACCAAGGGGGGTATCCCTATACCTAAAGATTTAACCTTGACTCGCCCAATGACAAAAAGATTTAGCTTTACAACAACAGGCAGAATATTCTCATGTTTGAACCAAGATATGCATGATAAATCACAAGGTTTGCAACATTCTTGGACATATCTAACTGGTTGAGGATGAGAGTATGCAGGGGTCCTATTTCTACTCCTACAACTAACAGGTTGGAATTATGAAACGATTTGTTTTAAATTTTGGATACAAGACAGGGGGTTTTTTGGATCATAACTACTACACAAGGGCATACCAGTGCCTATCTCAGGGCAAGGAGTCAACTAGATGTATACAAATGAATGGTTTACATTTGGCATTCAAGTTTCAAGGGGTCAGATTAGTGCCTGTCTTACAAACACCACCCAAGACTGAGTATTTAGCTGCCTCTACTTACAAATATCCCTGCTGCCATACATTCTTCCTCATACTTAACCTAAAACAGTTTAATCCACTCCTTGAATGGAAGTTAGAGATCAAGCAAGTTAGAGATCAAGCATGCAATACAGCAAATTTGTATCCCAGAATCTTAGTAACCCTTAGCAACCAGATTCAAAAGAAGGGATGCACACAACAAATGGAGACAAACAACTAAACACATGCAAAGATGCATGTTTTAATATAAAAATGACATGAAACTGAACAGATATGCAACTTGCATTCAAAATGCAACTCATAAACTCCAAAGAGACAGAACAACCAAGAAATGCTCTGTTTTTCATTATTTCCTCCAAAAAATGCCCAAGTCTTCAACAACCACAAATGAGTAACACCGTTTGCCCCTTATAGCAAGAAAGTGTCCTCAACACTCAAGGTACATGGTCTTTTCAAAATTTTGCCAGACACAGTGCACCATCAAAATGGTGCCCAAAACATTCAATGCTCCAAGCAAAAAAAGAAGGAAGAGCAGGTGAGATCGGGAGATGTGCCGCCGTTTGAAGATGTTACTCATGAAGAAAGTAGCTAGCCTATCAATCAAGACCCATACCCCTGCAAATTCGCCATTAATGGCCTACCTACTCGCAGCTAGAAATGCAGCAATGGTTCACGTGCTCAGGACCTTTTCCTACCTGGAAATGCAACTATGGACACAGGAAATCCTTCCTTCGAACATTTTAAACAATGACCGTTGATTTCCTTCTTCCCACTGAGATCTGTTGTGTCAAATCATGTCGAAAAGTCCACAACCAATGAAAATACACCACGCAGGTAGCTTTCTCCCCTTTTGACTTTCACGGCATGAACACACCTTTCTTTTGTATATGCAAAAGCACATACATGCAACTGCACCTAGACACGTGGTAGCACTTGGTAGGACCTCTATCGCTATGCTTTTATATCTCCATCAGCCGTCAGAAGGACCCTGGAAGTGTCCACCGATGTGCATTGTCCTGTCGATGAACCATTGTATCTTCATTTGCATCTGTGGTTCCATATGAGATTGTATATACATATAATCACCTGCATACAAAGGGCAAACCCCAAATCTTTATAAAACAAATTGCAATTGCTATCGGGTCCCGCCTTGTATCTCCTTTCTTGCACATCCCCTTGTATATTGCATGTACAAATGCAACATACATAAAATGCGGACTCCATTGCATTTATGAGGCAGATTGGAATAAAACTTGAATCCGGCATTGTATCTTCACTTTGCATCTCTCATTGTATATCGCACATACAATGTGCAACATATAACCTGCAAACCCCACCATGCTTTTGAACTGTTGACTTTGACTGTTCTCACTTTGCATATTTCTTTGCATCTACCTGTTGTATGTCCGATTGTATATTGGGTACATACAACCCAAATATACAACCTGTAGATCTCACTCAATTATAAATGTAGTTAACTTTCTGGCCGCATCCACCTTCACACTTGTCCTCTTGTATATTCCACATTGTATGTGCAGTTGTATGTTGGAGATACATACAATGCAAGATACAAAGGAAACTTTTGACTTTTCAACTTCGCCATTGTATGTACATCTGTCAGGCCCAATTTGAATCTTTTTTGAAGTCTGGCTGTTGTATCTTACCCATTGTATATCAAATATACAACGACAATATGCATGCAACCATTACATTCAAGCATGGAATATTCTAGGAATCGGTGATGGAATCTACCTTTTTTGCCTCTGGAATTGCACCCAAATATCACATACAAGCCCGATATGCATTTGTATCTTTATCCTTATATATTTTGCCTTGCATATGACCCTTGTATCTGCATTGGCTGTCGGGGAGATCCTAAACTGAGCTGCCGATGATCTTTGTCATGCCGAAAGAAGCTTTGTATGTTCGCCGATGTACATTTCCATTTGCTGGGCTCTGAAGATGTTCTTTTCAACTTTAAACCAGTCCCCTCAACAAATAATACCATTCGACAATCAGGCAACAAAGATGGAAATATTTTTGTGTGATGATGATCGCCCGTGCACCCAGGTGCTCCTGCATTAGACATGCCAGGTAGAATGTTTGTGAGCATAGGCTCACAAAATGGAGTTGAGTAGTTGAACTACCCTTTTAGGTGGAATGTAACATGCAGCAAACTCCATCGCTAAATTAGACAAAAAAATTCTTCCTCCACCTCTTCCAGCACTTAGCCAGGACACTTACCATCCTCTTCCACAAACTGTACACCTTCTTTCTCCTTCCTCTTGGCGACTCATATCCACTGTAGACCATCCTCCTCTACCAAAGGCTCACTCTCCACATCCTCACTCCTCTCTTCTCATCCTTCACCTTCGTGGGCTTCAACCCACCGCAGACCAACCACCTCCACCAAATCTCTCTTGTCACATCCTCTATAGTTTCTATCCATAGATAGGCATCTCTACTCCACTCTACCACATCTACACATTCCATAATTTTCTCTACAATGCTACTCATCTCATCAGGTACATGCACTTCAAACCCAATATCAGAAAACTCATAAACAATAGTGTTTACCTCAAACTCCTCTGCTACTTCATCGTCACCAAGTGTAACATTCTTATTTACTTCAATATCATCAAGTGCAACATTCTTCACTACTGCACTAAACAATTGTTTAATCTTTTGTATCTCTTCACCAAGCAACCCTTGATCTTCCTTAGGTTCCTCATCGAACACTGGACCATCATGAAGCATCAAATCTTCTTCTTTACCAATCACTTCTCCTTCCAATAATCTTTTGATTATTCTCATCTTCTTTTTCAGCAGGAGATCATCCTCACCAACTTCTCCATCAAACATAGGACTCCCAAAGTCCATTTTCTGCACCTTTTCATCTGTCTTTTTCTTTTACAGCTACAACCTCTACACACTCCATGGCTACAAATTGATCTATTGCATAGATGTTGTCACCTACAAACAAACAATTATTAGAAGATACATGGGACTCTTCTCTACCCACTTTCTTCTCTATACAAATCTCCTTTAGGTTTTCATATAATTCTTCCTTCACTTCTTCCAATAACTCTTCACACATCTTCACAAATCATTCCCTCCATCTTTGTCTTCTCCATCTCTTCAACATTGGGATTTTCAAAACCCAGCCAATCAAAAACCCTCTCTTCCTTTTCCTTATTTTCTCCATCAATAACTTTGAGTCTTTCTTTCTCTCACCATTATAGGACTCCTTCACACCTACCCCATCTCTTGAGCTTTTCTTAAATTCTTTACTACTGTAGATGTTCACACATCTTTACTCTCTCCTTCAAGGCTTCAAGCTCTCAATCGATCAGGACTTCACACACTTGCAACAATCTTTTCAAATTTTCACAACCACCTTCTGTGTTGCTCCATAGGTCTTGGTGGATATTCTCCATGCTCAGGAACAACCAGCTCTGATAGCAATTGACGCAAGAGAGAACTCCCATCATGCTAAAACACAAAACACAACTAATTGTTCACACAAATTCTTAATATCAAAGACCCACATACATGATCACAAATACACAATATAAATTGCAAACAAAACTAATGACATTTTATTCAACTTAGATGCAAGATACAATTTCCTTTATCTATCTGCAATTTGCAAACATTCATTAAGTTCAAATCTAATTTTCATATATTTTTCAACAAAAAACCCAACAAACTTTATATTAATGGCTTTCAATGTTTTTCTACAGGATGCTCCCTTCAATCTGCTGTCATAGTCTACTCTATAACACCAATTTCTACTACACACTCCAACCGAACTCCTTCCACATAGCCTCTCTATCAGCCATTCCTCTCCAATGCCATACTCTGCCTCTTTTTCCTTTATTACTGGTGTTTCCCAATGCTTAGTGATTTGCAAATTTAATGAGTCTTCTCCCCCCAAAACGGCATTTCAACTTCTAATTTTTAGTTCAATTATAGTGCCAAACTGAGTGCTTTCACTTTTTAAGGATTTCTGTTTTAGAATTAAAGGAACATCATTCTATCTTTCCTGTTGGAAGCGACCAATTTTTTACTTCTTCTTTTTCTTGACTTCACTCCAAAACACCCCTTTTCTAATTCCAATCAATCCCACTTATGCCTTGTGCAGATCAAACCCTGTAATGCTACGTTTCCAGCAGATGAGGCATCACACTCTATTTGTTTTATATTTTGATTGAAAGGTGGGATCAAGCAAAATTCGCGATGGCAATTTATATATTCCCACTACCACATAGGTGTTTAAACTCTATGTGTTTCCCTCCATTCATTCATTTAAAGCCTTTGGCATATTCATATGTATCAAAGCTTCACAATCAATTCACATTCCAATGAATATGCCATCTTCTCTAAATTGACCTATTACAAAGTGGACATGACTCCTCCTCATATGTTTGAGGCCCTCCTTTTTAATTGGTTCCAAATATTCCACATAAGTTCCATGTATGCAGAATGGAACTTCCTTAGATGAAAGGATTGGCATTAACAAACCCTCTTATCAGTGTTGTCATACAATAAGCCTCGCTGCTTATATATTGTCTGGAAAATGCTTCGTCAATGGTCAAGTAGCTAGTTTGGACTACCTGTTCCATTTGACCATTACCTTCTCTTATTTTCGTGAATGCACAATCTGCAATTTTTTTTTGTTGATGTTGGATAACTCGTTCACCCGGGATGCTCCTGCATCATTCATCCTTGTTTACAAACCTCAAACGAGTATATCTTTTGCAAATGTTATCTAATTTTTGTGAATTTTTTTTAAAATAGTATAGAATTTCATGAACATTATGATGATGGTATTTATTTTTCTATAACTGATCATCTACATCAAAATTTTATTAGATTGCTATTTTTCACACAACACATTAGTTTGCCAGTCTTCTTGTCTTTCTTTTCATCTTGATTGATTCTAGGTGATCATAAGGCATTGTAACAACATCCACATTAGTTTGAGCAGTAGATCTGAAGACAAATTTTCTAGGTGCACTCAATCCATCTTTTCTCTTTTCATTTCATCAAAAACTTGTTTGCAGTCACACTTCAATTTGGGTCCAAAATGAACTATTGTTTGCAATCACACTTTGAAATTGACCTTAAAATTAACTTGTGTCTTCATCATCAAATTTGACTTTGAGTTTTAAAACAAGAACTTATGCCTTCATTGTTTGGTGGACTTGAGTATGATTGAGGGTGTGTATCCTCTTCTCATTCACTTCGTGTAATCTTGAGAATCAAAAACATCATTTCATCCATTCACTTTCACAACACACATTCCATTTTCTAAGGGTAAATAAATATTTTGAGTGTGAATCTAGTGTGTGTGTGTGTGTATGCTTTCTTCTTGCACTGCAAGGTGATCTTGGATATCAAACGAACCCACTCAATTTACTTTTGTCACCCTTTCTAGGAGGCCTACTTGGAGGACCTCAACTCTAGCACTCTGACGGAGTCTAAAATGCGAGGTGTGAATCAAAAGACACCCTCTTTGAAGTTGAAATCTTGTCATTCGAGCTAAGCCCCCAAGAACTGTATACCTTGGGGAAGTGAGGTGAAGGGTAAGTTTCCCCTTTCCCTAAGTTGTGTGGCATTATTTCACTTTCATTTCACATAATTGGGCCCCCCGTACCTTGAGTATATTGGGGACATCCTTAGTCAAACTTGTTCATCCTAGCTTAAGACCTATTGGCCACACCCACTTAACTAATATTAGGATTTTTTATGTGTCTTCAAGTGTTTGCATAATCACACTAATCAAATTTCAAAGTCAAACTTACTATTGTGTCTTGTGTGTGTGATTTATGCGTGTACATGTGAAATCTTTTGTTTGCAAATTAGCTGAGTCAAGACATCAACACAAACACATTCTACATCATTCTAAACATTCTTGCCATCACATTCATTCCAAGCCAATAAATTTCATCATAATCATAACCTAATCATTGCACATCATCCAACCACCTTCTTCCTAGTCACCTATCCAATCCTTTTCATCCACCTCATATCCTAATCATATCCTAACCATATCAATCTCATCATTCCACATCATCCAATCACCATCATCCTAATCATCCTAATCACCCTTCTTAGCCACCTCATCCCTAATCATTTTAATCCTTCCTCATAATCTAATCAATTCCACTTCCAATCAATTTCATCAATCACATTATCCTAATCATATCATAATCATTCTACATCATTATTCTAGTTCTAACCCATTACTTGTCAAAATGGTGGTGATCATTAACAAGCCTAGGTCAAATCCAAAACCCAAGCTCATACTTCAAGAAGGTTCATCTTCTAGTCTTAATGATGAGAAAAATAAAAGACCCAAACTCATACTTTGATGGGACCCTCCTCCTAGTTCTAATGATAATGAGAATATTGATGCATATCTCAAGGAACAAGTTGAAATACAAAGACTTCAACACATGTGTAACTTCATGCCAACACTAGAGAACAAGATCCTAGTGCCACAACTACATGAGATATCATTCAAAAACTTCACCAAATTCCACAACCCATAGACCAACAAACCATACAATGAATACAAACCATCATCCAACAACTTCAAGAAAACCAATCACCGCAAATACAACTCCTAGCCCAAGCCCAACAAGTCATAGCCACCCAACAAACACAAACTCAACATCAACAAATTCCACCTCAACCCCAAATCCATTCACATGATTATCCAAGTCACCCTTTACAACAAGATAAAGTCCTTTTAAGTCCTCATGCTACCTTTGACAAGGGGAACACCACTCTAGATTATCCATCCTATAAGTATCTTTCACCATCTAATCCTCCATCAACACCATGCCCTAATTTCAAATATTACAAAATTAAACCTATGGGGTCATCCAAATCCACCCATCTGATGTCAATCCCATAAAGTACAAGAAATACCAATCAATTCAATCCCTTTGACCTTCTATCCAATCAAAATCAAAATCCTAATCCTACAACATCT
Source organism: Cunninghamia lanceolata (assembly GCA_027924645.1). Classification (NCBI taxonomy): domain Eukaryota; kingdom Viridiplantae; phylum Streptophyta; class Pinopsida; order Cupressales; family Cupressaceae; genus Cunninghamia; species Cunninghamia lanceolata. Next base: position 9,993,162 of record BSBN01001715.1, read on the forward strand.
TCCACCCCTTTTATCCCTCCACCATGGGACCTATCCACTCCTCATCCTAATGTATCCACTAACCCTATTATTCATCCACCTAATCCTAATCATAAACCTACACCATCCACCCTCATTGTCCATCCATTATATTTTCCATCTACCCATATGCTTATGAAGGATGTGATACAATGGCTATTAGCAAGGAATCAACCATGTCACCAAACACCTATCCTTGAGCCTATCAAAGATCCCTCAAACATCATGTCCATTCCTTCAACCTCATCATGTAGTCCACATCATATCTATCCTATCCAAGAGTCTCCCACTTCTACTTCCATTCAAGAAAATCAAAATATATGTCAAGAGTATAGTCCTAAGTATGTGGGACCATTAGCCCCTAATCCAAATTAAGATCAAATCACCTCCATCCAACCCATCCATAGCACACTTGATCCTATCTATGATCAAGCTTCCATATATGACCAAGATCCTATCTATGACCAAGAAATCCATGATGATCCTCTTAGCCCACTTTATACATTCCATGGCCAAAAGCTTATTACTCCACCTATCCATAATCTCATAACCATCCATGAGTAAGATATCCAAATTTCTCCTATATATATTCCATCTAGCCCTACCCATGATGTGCAAACATTCAGTTCCCTTGATGAGACACTTGGCTCCCAAGCAAACATAGATGATCAAACCAATACCTTGGATCTTAATGAGCATAGTGATAATCAAGATCCTAATGATCCTTTGTCATCCACTATCAACCATATTTCAAAACCATCATATCTTATTCGTCTTACCACTTTCATTCATTAATGTTCTTCCCTAGGAAATCAACAACCACTATCTATCACCTCACCCTCTCCATTAAATAATGAGTTCAAGGCTAGTGTCCAAAATAGCCCTAGTCCCATTGTCCATCACATACTCCAAAAAATGAACCATCAAGGTATTTTGGAGCTTATCAATGTCAAAGTCCCTCCATGCTCATATGGCCTTAGACATACATCCCAAGGAAAATAATCTCAAGATGTTGGTACTACCTCCATTTCTACTAAATACACTCCTTTTCATCCCAAATCTCATGCATCCTATCCTATCCCCAAAACATATCTTAGCATTCCTCCTCCATCATCCTACAAATCCTAAAAGAATGTGACCATACACCTTCCACCATCCAATTTACCTCCACTATTTCCAACTCCTAATATCCCTCCATCCACTTTACCTCCACTCCTCCCAATGCCTAATGTCCCTATCCTCCAATCCCCTCATCCATTTATCCACAAATCCACTTTTAATCTCTCCATCCATAAATCCCCTAAATTTCCTAATCATGACCAATCAATGCACACATCGTCTAAAAAAGAAGCTTCCACCAAACCCATGGGATTCAAACATAAAAATTTGGATACCTATAAAGCCAAAAATAACAAAAAGTCCTCATGCCTTAGGGCATCAATGCAAAGAATTAAAGCCAAATTCATCCAAAAGGCTATATAAGCCCATACCTTTACAAGAAAAGGGCAAAACTAAAATGGTTTGGGTACCTAAGCAAAAATAAAGCAAGTCAAATGAAGCATCCACATCTCCAAAGTCCCAAAAATACCATTCCATCCAAAAATCTCAAATTCCTTCATCCCACAAACAAAACAAAAATCATAAAAATCCTAAGTCTATGTGGGTACCTAAATTCCTACATAAACCATACACCAAGAAAACATGTCAATTGCTTCCTACCCCTCATCCAAATTGAAATCTTCAATGTTTATCATGGTGTGTGCAGCCATTGGTTTTGGTTCCTTTCTATTTCGCAATATGTCCACATACCTCCATATCTCCATCTTTCATCCATTATCCTACATATCTCCCCCATCACTTTCATATGGTCCATGCTTTTGCATAATCTTTTTATCCATCATTTTACATAAGTCCATACATAATCCACATTATAATCCACTATCCTTCCCTACATAATCCACTATCCTTCCATGCACAAACCTTTCACAATCCACTATCTACCTAATCCATCTTTCTCAATCCCCTATCAACATATATGAGCATAATGACATTTGACATGGCCCATATCACCCATCTCTAATGGGACAATATCACCCTTCATTGAACTAGAAACTTGAGTCCATCCTAGCCATATTCCCCTATCCTATCAAAAAATTAAAAAAAAAGAAAAATCAAAATAGTAAAGAGAAATCCCTTCGTCCAACGGTAAAAACTACCCTTGGTGGTGCCTTGGATAAGTACCATGATGAAAACCTGACAAACATGCATCATGTGTAGGTTGATCTTCTATGTCACTTACACTTGAGGACACAATGTCTCATCCAAACTATTTATCCCCTCATACCATTTCCATATCCTACCTACCATACTTATCCATTACACCCATTTACCTATCATATTGAGTCCATTCATCCTCCCTTCCTCATTTTGATCTTGATAAGGATATGGGGGAAAAATGTTGACAAATACTTTGGATATCTCTTGATATAACTCATCCTTTCAAACCAATCCTATCATTACCCTCTTGTCATTACCCATTTTTCAATCCTTTCCAAACCAATCCATCTTATCATTACCCTCTTTTCATAAGCTTTGTCATGAAAAATTTTAAGCATTATACCATGAATGGGGCATGTTATTCTTATGTGATACTCTTTGGAGATCACATCCTTGCTCTCTTATACATCCATCCATTCCACTATATCTTATCCTTTTACCCATCTGTCTATCATGAGCTTTTCATTCCATCCATTATCGCCTATCCTTTTATCCATTCATCTATCATGATTCTTCCATCTCATTTACTCTCACCCACCCTTTTATCCATTCATCTAATCCCACCTCCATCCTTGCACCTAGACTTGGTTTTCCCTTGTCATTGACATCTAGCACAAAGGTTGTCCAAATTGTCATGCAATGTCATCCCAAAACATTTCAAAAACACAAAAAAAAAAATTCAAAAATACAAAAAAAAAAAAAATTCAAAAAATCAAAATATTCCCAAAAATACAAAAAAAAATCAAAACATTTCAAGAAAAATACAAACAAATCAACTATTCCCAAAACATTTCAAAAATCCAAAAAATCAAAACATTCAAAAATACAAAAAAATCAAATATCCAACAAAAATCCAAGCAATAAAATCAATCTAATTCACCAAATCCAATCATCAATTCAATTCATCCAATCCAATCATCAATTCAACTCAATCAAATCATTCCTCATCAATTTAATTCATCCAACCCAATCATCAATTCAATTCATCCAATCCAATCATCAAATCAATTCATCAACTATCAATTCAAATCAATTCAAAAATCAAATCAATTCCTCAATCCAACTCTGATCAAGTAAAAATCAATTCATCAAATCAATCCAACTCTTCAAATCATTCCATTCAAATCAATTCTTCAAATCATTCCAATCAAATCAATCAATTCAATTCTTCAAATCAATCATCAACTCAATTCTTCAAATAAATTCTTCCAATCAATTCAATTATTCAAATCAATCATCAACTCAATTCTTCAAATCCATTCTTCCAATCAGTTCTCAAATCATCATTCAAATCAAATCAAATCAATCAATTCAATTCTTCAAATCAATCATCAACTCAATTCTTCAAATCATGTCTTCCAATCAATTCTCAAATCATCATTCAAATCAAATCAATTCATCCAAATCAATCAAGTCCAATCTAGAAATAAACTCAAATGCAAGTCATCATTTATCCATACCAATCAAGTCAATCAATCTAGCCAAATTATCCAATCACATCCTTTGGTCTTGATCCTAATCTTGACATAAAATAAATCAATCAACCAATAAATCATCATATCAGTTGTCTTATACATGTGGTTATATCATCGAAACCAAACCAGACATCTTATATGGCATGTTTCCTTCCTTAAAACCAGACACTATCAACAATTAGTCATTGTTTTACAACTTGATAGGGGCAATACCTTGTGTGTTTTTATATAATTTGTGCATGTTTGCTTGTTGGCTTGTGTGTGTTATCTTTTTATCTTGCATTTGTATCAAATTTGTATCATTCTAGCTAATATTCATACCTTGTGTATGTTGGAATAGCTTTTCGCATTATCCTTTGCATCTAAGATCATATCATACCTTTTGTACATTAGGACTTCAATGCCCTAAGTTTTCTTCCTCATACGTTTAGACGATGTTGTATTATGCTAGGTTCACAAAACACATCGTCACCCTAGTCCTTATACCTTGGTGCATAATATCTAGTGCTATATCAAACTTCATGATTCCTCATTTCATGGAAGCATAGCGTATCATTCATCTCTTTCAACCATCCCTTATCTTGCATCCTCCATTTTCTTATCCATCGTTTATCATTTCATTTCATTTCGAGAGCATACCCATGTTCGTCCAACCCACCTATCCTCTTAAGGAGGCATCATCATCATATCCTTACATCATCATCCTATCCTTATACCATCATCCCATTTCTTTATACATGCATCATTTTCCTCTACCCTCGCAACACCATCTCAAAGAGGGGCGAAATGTAGACACCTAAAATTATCCATGTCTTACAACATCACCTTGTTGATACATTACTTGAGACATCTTATGACATTTTGTCCCGGATCCCTTCCATTAGCCAATTAATTAAATAAGTTATATTTATTTAATTAATTTCCCATCCTAATCCCATTTTTAATCCCATTTATCCCACTATCCAATTAATTAAATAAATCCTATTTATTTAAATAATTTATCACCTTTCCTCTAATTTAAATAAATCAAATATTTATTTAAATTAACCATCTCCCATTTCTAACTAATTTAAATAAAATATTTGAATTAGTCATCACCTTCAACCTCCTTCCAACACATGTCCCATTCTACAACTTTCATTTAATATTTTTCACACTACCAACTAATTTCAATAAAATATTATTTAAATTAGGTTAGCTCTATTCTTATCCACACACTTGTCACATGACTACAACTCCTTGTGTCATTTAATCTCAATCGTCCACATCATTCAAATCAACTTTCAATCATATCCATCAATCCTTATCACTCCTCTCCTATAAATCAAGCCTCACCCAAGCCATTTGGGGGATCCATTTTGAAGTAACATCATGTTGTCGAAATGATTCTAGATCTTCTCTTCATTCATCTTCTATCTATTGTTATGCTACTGAAATGAGCAATCAACATTCATCCAAGAACCGCAATCTTTGATATTTTGCATCCTATGCCAAATGGAGAAGAGCAATGGAGGAGAGCCAAGATGAGCATAGAGATTTAGATTTAATTGTTTTATCCTTTGAATTTCTATGTTTATTTTATACTTCATTGTTGAGTTAGGGTTTATGATTGATGTTAGTGATTTGTGCCCTAATTTTTCCTGACTTACAATAATAAACTCGGTCCTTGAATGAGGTGCCACACATTTATAATAGACCCTACTTTTAAATGGTGGACTCTAACATTTCAACTCCATTTGAATATTTTAACCTATAATTATAGAAAAGATTGATAATAGTCTCAAGATGAGGCAAGAGTTTACTCATTCATGATTTTTTTCATATTGGACAATGCAAATTTAAAACAGATAAAAATAGTTTGATTCATCCTGAATTGGAAGTTATGCTGCTACAAATAGATTTGCAATTACATTATTTAATATAAGGTGTTTTTTTCGAGGAAAGTGGAATCTCTGCAGCAAATCTTTTGTTGTTGAATAAAAAATTTAAGATGCGCCAACAAGGTAAGTTAGGTGTCATGGTGTAAATTGTTGATTTTTGTTTGTAAATATTTGAGTACCTTTACATTTTTGTTTTATTGAATAAAGTTCTTTTTAATATGCGCCTAACCCTAGAGAATTTGATGGTTTCTGGACAATTTTTCAATTTTAGACCATATTTTATTTTAAAATTTATTAAAGGGTATAATTTGACTTGTTATATTTTTATATAACCATAAATATATGAAATTTTAATTAGGAAATCCTAAAAACTTATTATAGGTAAATATAATATAGTATTCTAATTTATAATATATCTCATTGTATAATACTTGTTATAGAAGTACATATTAATTTAGAATATTTAAAAATTTAAGATTTTCTTGAATATTTTTTAAATATCAATTTAGAAAATTACTTTTAATTGTTATAGTAAGTTTAAGATTACTTGATTTAACTTACAATTTGAAATTTTAATTCAGTTTTATTTTCTAAAATCCTATGTTATTTGCTAGATCTTTGCGTTTTCCTTCTTAGCATGTTTTTACAACCTTGCAAGTGGCAGGGACTCTAGCTGCATTATAGCTCTTGTTTGCTATAAAAATCAATAGAGGGAGTATCCCTCAAGGATACATTTACCAATATGGAAAAAAATGTATTGTAATAAATAATGGTACTTAGTTCTATGACAAAAGAGTGAATGATCCATGTGAAGATTATAGAATCTATGATGTCTTGGAATCAACAATAGATGATGATAATCTACAACTCACCTTAGGATCAAAATATTATGTTCATGCTTTGGAGGGTTGAGTCCATAAATCCACATGAGATTCATAGTAATAGAAATATCTTATGCTTGCAAAAATGACCTAATAGTTTGTATAACTTAGTTTTCTATTTAACCTAATTTACTTTTTCTTCTTATACCTTTTATGATGAACCATTTGAAGATATTTAGGTTCTAGTGGATATTTAGGTTCTAGATGGTCTTTTTCTTCTTTGGATGTTAAGTTTATTAAAATTTTGATGGATTTTTAGGGCAGGTCAGTCTAGCAAGTTGGTGATTTTGGAAATTGTTTCTTTGAAC